>JAODJU010000095.1:12166273-12234014 GCA_026776725.1 Gnathonemus echidnorhynchus | reverse complement strand
CCCCCCCCCCCCCCCCATGCAGTTTCTCCCTCCCCTGCATCAACCTATCCCTAGAACCCTTCAGTGTCATGGAACCATTGTTCCATGATGCGCATAGCCAGGATAGCCTGGCGGAGGAGGGTCTTAAGAGCAACGGAGAGCAAAGACTTAGCTCATGAAATGGATATAAGATACTCATGCACCACTGAGAGCTGAATTATCACACCAGAAAGCTTTGGATCTTAAGGAAATCCAGCACACTTCAGTTGCAGGGAACACAAATTGTTATAGTCATTTTCTGATCTACCTTCATTGGAAAGTATTAAATTTAACCTGAATATGAAGAAAAACAAACATACAAGAACTTATTATGACCCGAGAGTGCTTATTTAATTATTAAAATGCTCAGCTCTCAAGCGTTAGCAGAGTGCAACAAGCCTTGCATGTTTTCTCGCCTTCTTCCAGAATGTTCTCTTGATGAAGGCTAATCTAAGTTGACATGTGCTTCAATGGCAGGCGGGGATGTGAAAACTCTGTTTGCCGGGAGCCTGCTATGTCCCACAAGTGTCAGCAAGGGCTCTGGTGTGGAACCAGCATTCCAGTGAGTAAACAGGCAGATTGCAGGTGCATCTGAGGTAAGCCCATAGTAAACAGAAGCTCACCTGGACTGAGGTGGGAACAGGTAGAGGGACCAAGTTCTTCTCTGCCGACACCACTCTGGCTGGCGCCTCTCAAACCACCGGAACAGCCGATCCTTGCGACTCTGAAAAGGTGGAGTTTCCAGCAAGATTCCAGCATGACCAGTCCGGTAACACTATACTTAAAGCACTCATCATAATATGCATTACAGATACCTGCGTAATACATTATAATGCATTCATAAAGTATTGCAAACACGGCTATAACTATTCATAAAGAAACACATAACACATTATACCCATGTTCCTAATGCACTGTAATGGTCAGTTTAAGAATTAAGGATGCTTTGTATTGCATTATGAATGTATCTATAGTGCATTATAGATGACGGCTTCATAGTGCGTCCATAACGCATAATAAACATGGTTATAATGTGTTATGGCTTTTTTATAAACATTATAGCCATGTTTATATTACTTTATGAATGCTTTATAATGTATTATGAAGGTATCTATAATCCATTACACATGACTGCTTTAATTTAAGTTCTTTAGATATACTAACAGTCCCTTCTTGAAAAATTTAAATTTTTATAACAATGTGGAGGAGCCTGCAGCCCATCTGCAGAAGCAAAGGGCACAAGGCAGGGGGGGCCCGGGGTGGGGTCAGTTCATTATAAGGCAAACTGGAAATGCTAATATACCTAAAGACATGTCTTTGGGCTGCAGGAGGAAGTCTGGGTATCAAGAGAAAAGCTACACACATATGAAGAAGCAAACTCTGGGAGGCTATGGTGCCAGGTACTGTGGTTTCTGACGTGGTTGCTGACCAGGATCATTACTTAAATTTATTTTAAAATCACCCCTCACTCTATTCAGAGAGTGAACCATTGTTTCTGTAATTTCTCTAAATGGCATGAATGTCTTCTTTGCCATTTGCACAAATTGATACATTGGAATTCTTGAGTTTTTGCATATTACCCCCCCACCACCACCACCACCACCACCACCACAGGTGAGGGTGAAGTTTGGGGTCGGATCACAGGGTCAGCCATTTATTTGACACTCCTGGAGCATTTTTTAGGGGAGGGAGAGTTTAGGGCCTTGCTCAAGTGGCCAATAGTGAAGTAACTATTCAGCCAAAGATGGGATTCAAACCTGCAACCCTGCCTGACCTGGGCATAGAGGCCTAACCCACTGAGCCAGACACCACTGCTCCATTTGCTGCCATGCTCCCACTGCCTTCCTCACCATGTTAACCTCTTCATCCCCATTGTCATCCTCACTGTGAGGGTCGTCCAGGGACAGCTGGGGGGGCAGGGTGGTGCTGGGGGAGCTCTTGCCATTGCAGTCTATGCCCAGGTTAGGAGGCCGGGCGCTGTGCACGCTGGCTGAGCGGTAAAGGTAGGAGGGCACCTGCAAGGTGTCGGGGGGCAGGTCGAAGGAGCTCTTGGTCTCCACAGATTCCATGCGGCGGTGGCGCGGCCGGGGTAAGGAGTCAGCGCGGGACAGGGAGGCCTCGTCGCCCTCCGAGGTGCCCGCGCCTCCCCCCTCCTCGTCCGAGCTGGATTGGCCGTCCCCTGACAGCAGCGAGCGGCGTTCCCCGGACTGCCGCTTCTGCCGCTTGAGACTCGGGGCCCGGCCTAGGCTGTTCCAGCTTGAGCGCCGGCTGTTCCAGCTACTGGCCGAGCTCCAAGGTGCGTATGGGGAGCTGCGTGCGCTCGACTGGAAGATCACATAGGGGTCGGCCATCAGGAAACTCAGCAGCTACACTCAGGATGCTTTAAATGGCACATAGTGGATTAAATACATGTTATTGCAGGAGTAGGTATAGTGACATGGCCTCTGTGCACTGTAGATACACACTGTGGTCACATAACACAATTATGCACAATGGCTGCATATAGAGTAAATGGTCATGAACACTAAACCTGATACAAGATAATATGAGCAGGATGAAGACTGGGGGGTGGCGGGAGGATGATGCACTGACCGGGGATTTGGCATCATGGCAGCCAGGCTCTACGGAGACGTTGCTACCTCTGCGTGACTCATAGCTCAGTGCAGGGTCGCCAATTCCGGAGATCTTTGGTACCGGCATGGGCGTGGCGGCGGTGTGAGTGATGAGGGGTGGGGTCAGGCTGTTCTTCATGTCCACATGGCCATTAATGGGCACCACTGCTGGGGGATGGGGGGGGATGGGGGGGTACTAGCTTTCAGGACCTCACACTTGAATGGCATATTCAATATTTCCCCGAATACATTTCATTTTACAAAAGATCTAATGGTAATTGCAGGTACAAATAAAGCTTAACAGTATATGAAAAGATTACAAGAATTCCTCCGCTGCCTTGGCATCTTAAGTATGTAGATTCAACTTGTCAACTTGAGTTCCATTTATATAAGTAAACATTAACTTCAGTATGAATGCATACAGTCGGCTGCATCATTAGGTGCATTTTGAAACAAACAGTAGATGAACAAAATGTCTTATGTCAATAGTTGCATTTGAATGGATTCTTACTCATGTGTTTACATCTAAAGACCAATTGTTTAGGCTTTACGTTAACCGAAAACCCACCTCTATCGCTTTCATCAAGGTGAGACCCAGATTAATGATTAAAATGTCACTAAAGAAGCTTCTTTTTCTCATTTAGAAATAGAACACAAAGTAGATACAGTAAGAGAGGAGAATACAATATGAATGTGATTTTAACTCAGTAGAGCCAGAGTTATTGGGAATTCAGAAAAGACTTCAAACAATGAGCAGTGAAAAAGGTGAAAGAACTGTTGAAAATATTGAAAGGTTTATTATATATTTATTCCCCTGTAAAACAAAAGAGGAAAAATTATAATTGTTTGACACAAAACACTGAGCGTTAAGAGATGGGTGGCACTCTTGGGGGGTATCTCAGCATGTGGGGGCATAAGGGGCAGGAGCTCCCTTGGTAAAATTTGCCATCCCGGGGAGGGGCTGGTTCTAGGTAAATTTTGCAGTGGGTCCCCTGTCGTGATGGGCCCTAGTTCCTGTCGTGATGGGCCCTAGTTCCTGTCATGATGGGCCCTAGTTCCTGTCGTGATGGGCCCTAGTTCCGTTGCCCCCCATACCCCCCCATCTTTACCCTGACTCTGCTTTTGAAGTTGAGTGTGCATGACCCACCTGCTGAGGCCGACCCATCTTTCTTGAGACCCCAGACGTCCTCCATGCTCCGAGTGTAGATATCGACTTCCGAGTCTGACTTGGAGGCATCGCCCTTCGTTGGGTGGTAAGAGAGAGCAGGTGAAGGGGGCCCCCAGGGTGGCAGGGTGGGAGCGTGTGGTCGTGGATGGTGATGCTGATGTGTGGAATACGGGTTGGTGAGGTCCCAGTCCCTTTTGTACCATCCAACCCTCAGCGAGGAGCTCAGGGGATAGACAGTTCACATGAGGGAACACCCAAGACTCACAGTCCAAACAGGCACAGAGGTCACATGCAGAAGGAGGCCCAGGCTGTGTATCATACCACAGTGAAACGTCCAGTAAATGCCACCCCTTTGCTAAAACGCCCCAGGAAGCTAATCAACCTTGTTACATTATTTTATACCTCATGACAAATTAGTAGGATTTGTGTTGTTAAATGTTACTGTGTAGCAAAACTAGATTCGGGGGAAAAAGCGCATTTGTTAAGGATGTATATTGACCTTTATATAATCTTCATAGAAGATATCCCATATTCATGCCATAAAAATTAGGGCCCATATACAGTATACATCCCCTGGCTGTTTTTCCCCAGTAGCTGTGCCCCGAGGCAATCGGGATTAACCACGCAGCAGAGCCATGGTACTGTTTCAGTGTGGTTTAATACAAGTCATCTACCCTGTTTGTCAGAACCTCAGAACTGTTCAAGTTCATTTCCATCAGTTGTGCATATTTGCTGAGCAAATTACATTCAAATCAGGGCCGTGGCATGAGGTCTGTGGACTTCAATGCCCAAGAACAGTTTCTTCATTTCTCTTCAAATATTTTTTTTTTTTTTGGATTTTGTGTGCCTTTGCTAATATGGAAGTTGCCTTTTTAAATGAAGAGCCATATTCCATCAAGAAAGGCCTGATTAGTAACACAGCCAATTGAGCTGACAGCTCTACACTTACAATTTATTTCAAATTAGCTTCTGCATTAGTTTGCTATACTTTCCATGCATCACTCTTCAATGTAATTTTTATAAGATATAAATGCAATATGAAGAGACAGTGATGATAATTCTGACAAAGATTTTGACCTGGGGTGCAACGCCTCTCTTTGGATTGTAAGGCCATTTATCCCTTTGGTGAAAAATAGTTCCTCTCTGGAAGTAAAGACACGGGAAGTTCTTACATTGTAGGAAGTTTATACGGAAACATATGAGAGATCTGTGAAGTACAAACCAATGAGAGCATTGCACCATTTTAGTATATCATATTAAAAAATAATAATTAAAAGCACAACAGGTATAAAACAAAGCAACCAAAACAAAGCAAAAGAAACTGCAAAAATAGCTCACCACCACAAGGAAACACAACACATAAAAAAAACAGCAAAGCAAATTAAGCAAACAAAACAATTCCCAAGTCCCATGGGAACCTCTCACTCTACACTCTGAGCTCTACTAAGGTGCTGGGGAGAGGAGCAATGCCAGGGTAAAAAAAAAGAGCTGTGATAGGTTGAACTGAGCAGAATAACACCACAAAGCATTATGGGTATCCCAGCGGTTCCTTCTCACCCTTGTTAGGCTAGCCAGTGGGACAGACAGAGGAGAGGGCTTTCTCCTGCTTTATTTACTCACAGTATGCCCATCCCTGTGCCATGGGCCCTTCTCATTCCCCTGGTCTGTAGTGGACAGATGGCTGTCTGGACAAGCCTTAGTTACCTGTGTCCTTACTCCCACTTTACCTTTCTGAGCAAAAAAGGGGGTTCAATTGTAAGAGAATGGCCAGGCTAAGGACTCTATAGTCATTAAAGATTTTAGTGCTCTTTAAATTTATATTACTTCTACTGTTTAAGCTTGCATAATACAATGGGATATTAAACACTAGAAGCACTTAAAGGTAAACACATCTTCATGTGAGATGAATTTATAAACAGAATATTAATATATTCTGAGTATATCAAGGAAAATACTTTGATATGCATAAAGGAATGAAACACTAGTATCTACCTGCCTAGAAGTCCAAATGACTTTATTTTTAGAGATATACACAAAAATAATGTAGTAGTGAGGAACACAGGAGTCAGTTTTAGGTATATAAGTCTTTAGTATATTATTTGCAAACTAGGGTGTAATATTAAAAGCCAAATGAAATAAAATGACACGTCAATGGTCAATAGTTAAAATAAAATAGTTAAAGAAGTGACTTGTTCTGAATGAAGAATGGACAGAAGTGTTTTCCTTTCTCCAGAAATTGAATTATGCAGTGTGGGTTTTGGAGAAGATGGTGACAAAGCAGTATTATAAAGCAGCCCCCTGTCCTGGGTTTTTTCCAGTGGGGTTCTCTCACTGGATCACCTACCTTACTGCTGGGATGAGTGCAGTTACAGAATGGAATATACAAAGACACCGACTTGTCACTGAATGTTTGATGTTATGGTCGGTAAACAGACTTTTTTTCAAAGTCCCTTTAAATGGCTCAGGCATGCTGGTGGAAGCACCGGTGAAATCATTTTATAGCACTATAGACTTTATATTTCTATAGACTCTATATTTAATACCATTCCGTTCAGCTCCTTTGTGTCATTTGCAATAACTTATCAGACTCTGAAAACACTATTCTGTCAATCAACAAAGGCTGAAACACCCAATAAGACCAGTAAATATTTACAATCATTGATCAATGGGAAAAAGACTTTTATTTTGACAGTTGGAATCTCCTCTCTTTTTTTTTTTGGCACATGTGTTTGTCGAATGATATATATAAATGGCAGCAATGTTTCCTCTACTCCCACTACGCCAGCCCACCTGATATCTGCCTCAGCCATGTTCTTCCCGGATTTCTCTGATTTCACGGAATCCTCTCAGAAATCTACAGCACAATCCTTTTAGCCGGATGAAGCAGGTGAGTCTCAAGACAGCATTGCTATAGGATTCGCAGCTAACGCGCCGAACCTGAGAACCTAAAAAGGGACTTCAAATCAAGTCTGCTTTCACATAAACGACATAAGCACAGGTGACACTATCCACCAACGTCAGGCCGGCCCGGTTAGTCTCACTGTGTGACGTCATGCGGAGAGCTACATACCCCCGAGTCTACAGGCAGCTGAATACAGCTCAGTCGGCCCAGAATGTCCTCCCTCTTGGACATTTCCTGAAGTGGAAATGTGCAAAGTTTGACCAGAGAGAAACAGGTAGCTACTGTACAGTGGCAGACAAGAACACAAAGGGGCAGAAGCAGAAAGAGCTCGTTAAACGTGTAGTGATGAACGAAAGCGGGAGGCAGACACAAAGGGGCCAATGAGATGGGGGTCAGCGGCGGGGGGGCGGAGCAAGTGCGAGTCCGGCCCTTTCATCCGACAAAACCATGAGAATCCGCACATGGTGGTCACATGCAATCGTGTCAATAGTGCTGAAAATTGAGCTTCCATTTACTGACTGATCTTGCACGCATGATACCGGTTTGCGTATCGCTAATGGCGAGCTGTCAAACAGTACATTCTGCGTAAAGGGCCAACGGACCTGCCTCCGGTACCTGTCGCATTCAAAGGAAACACCTGTTCATCTTGCAGTTAGCAGTTTGTGGTGAGGCACAATGGACCTGGTTCATAATTTTACGTTTAACAGGAAAACAGGTGTCATTTTTAAAGTGTAAATCTCACATTAAACTGAGCCTCTGAAATTGTTGTTTAGGAGAAACTGAGGCCTATCAGGTGATTAAAAACTGGATTGTAAAACATGGCTAATGAGTGTGTGAAGATGGGTGTGTGTGTGTGTGTGTGTTTTTGAAATTATTACATTGTGTGGAGCAGATTTTTCCACAATGTGATAAAAACTTCTTTAACTTTTTACCTTGTGGGGACATATTTCCAGTCAATTTTATAAAAACCTGTGACTGTAAACGGAAAATTAAAAATACCAGAAGTCTTGTATTTTGTTTGCTGTGGCCTGGTTTGAGGTTACTGGGAAGGGAGTCCAACCACTGAAGCAGCATATGGTGCAGGAGTGACAAACAGGAATGGACTGAATTGAAGTCTATAGGTTCAATTATATCTCTAACATGTACAGTATATACCTTCTTTTACCCTTATGCAGCAGTGTATTTTTCACTTTAACTGTCTTGCTTAAGAGTGCAGCCACCAGCTTCTGAGACCTGTCTCATATCATCAATGTAATTGTTAATAATATGAAAAACAGAGGTATTACCACACACTGGCTTTTATCTTATTACAGCAAAAGATGAGACGTTTTGTTCTGGATAGAGGATCAGAATCTCCGGATCCGCGTTCAGCATACGTCACTCACCCTGCTGTTCCCTAGCAACCCTGACGCACTGCAAAGTTCAGCCAACTAAAAATAAACTACATGTTTGCAGGAAGGAAGGCGAGTCCAGAAGTAAATAAACAAATAAAAGTAAAGTGAATAGCTTTGGGAGGTAAAGAAAGAATGAATGATAGAGCTGAGAGCCAAGCTATCGGGTAGCTGTGGCATACAGGAGACAGGAGCCTGCAGTCAGGGGGCCCTGAAGGGAAGCGACTGCGTTTCCTTGAGCGACGCAATGAAACAAAGCAGCAGCGCTTCGGCATGAACACCCATGCGGGTAGCAATGGGGTGGGGGGAGGCTTAGACATAGATGTGCATCGCAAAATTTGAGAGAGACACACACCCTGGGTGCTGTTACTCAGCTCAAAGGCAGCCATCGTGCAAGGCTATGCTGTGTTCCCGCATGGGACCACCGAGAAAGATCGGACGGTAAAAAACAACAACAGCAGAATATATGTGATGTCCCCTTGGTGACAGGAGACCTAATGGGTTTCTTTGAGGGCTTTCAGGTCTTTTTTAAGCTGTGTTCAGAGCCATAATACAAAACGGAAACCTGAAAACACATTTCTTTGTCTGCACTGATGTCGTGGCCAAGCTATTTATCTCTGGCAAGGGGGATGCAGTAACTATCTTGGCAGAATGGAGAGGACCAAGTCTCAGTGAACTCTTGGGGCCATGGTGTACTGGTCTGTCTGTGCAAATGTCCGGCATGGTTTGTCAGGCTGTGCACATGAAAATGCATTAACATGCATTTTTTTTTTTTTTTCCGTGGCAAACACCCTTGCAAATCCCCTGAATCTCGGGAAAACAAAAATCAAAAAATGTCAGGGCGCATCACAGCGAAATTCAGTCATCTACTCAATCACGCCTCATTGAATTAAGAGATCTGCTGGCGCAGCACAGAGGGTGCCTCAGGACCATGACCGCAAAGTGATTACAGTATTACGAGTTCCTGTGAGTTTTCGGCCCAGTGACTGAACGAGGCCCAGAAGCATGGGGGTTGACCAGATTGGTGCCTGCATGGTCCAACACTTGCATAGTCATCATGCTGCTCTGATAGCGAGAGAGACGGCATTGAGTTCTGCCGCAGTTCAGGACATCCTACACTTAAGCAGAAGCAGCCTTCATTTCTTTATGCTGCCTCAGATCTACATCTTGAAAGAGAGCAGCCCCTGATATTTGCTGTCTGAGTACGTCTCCCAGGAGGAGAAAACAAAGCATCAGTTCAGCTGCAGTTCAGCGAGAAGGAGGCCCCTTGCAAATAAAACAGAGTTTGAGGCGAGATTTGTGATTATTTCTCATACAGCCAAGATTATGACAAAGCAACTCAGAATTCTCCTGCCAAAAACATATTACCTGGAGTCCTGTACCACAAATTACATCCTAAACAAACACTCGAACGTCCCATTTAATTATTCTTTTAAGATGTGCACAAATAGACCCTGTTAATGTGGTGGGTGTCAAAAGGTTTTAGCAACACTGAGGAGAAAGGAAAGGAGAGGAGGACATAGAAGAAGAGGTGAGATATGCCTGGAGCCAAGAGACCATGTGACAGGCTGGAGCTGAACTTCAGCACATGATCTCCCACGGTGGTCTGACACGCTGAAGGCCACAGATGGCCTCCTGCAAAACGACTGGCAGGAGACAAAGAGCAAAGAGTAAGTGTGAGAGGAGGAAAAAGTGTGAGCCAAGCGGGCAGGGTAGAGCTGGAAATAAAGACTGCGGTAAGGAGAGGGGAGACAGAATGAATATGAGAGAAGGGAAGGAAAAGCCAGACGGAACACACTGCGGGCCGAAGCAGAGCAACTTTACCTCTGTCTGGAAGCCCTCGACCAGAATAGCCACCAGCAGGTTGAATAGGACGTAGTTGCCAAAAGTCATGAGGGCGATGAAATACAGCGCTGCCCACGGGGAGGTGGAGGCCATGCCGTTGTACAGCACTTTGTTCCAGTCTTCCTGAGTCAGGATCTGGGGCACACAACACAGCATATAATAAGGAACCCAAAGGACAAAACCAGCTCAAACCTTTTTGGGACCCTAAGCAAAATTTGAATAACCTAGCTGTCATTTGTCATCTTCTTTCCCATTCTGACAGACTGATCAGATGAGGGCCCCCTGGTGGCCGCTGGGCCCTTGGCAGCTACTTAGTTCGCTTATGCCTTGGGCCCGACCTGCCAAAGAGCGTACGCATGAATCGTGGCCCAAGGACCCTGCAAGCTCACCTGGAAAACAGTGACGATGGCCCAAAGCAGCGAATCAAAGTTCTTGCGGTCAGGCAAAGTGTCCCCGTCCCGCTCTGAGCCGAACTTGCAGCCAAAAAGGTGCATTCCCAATATACTGCAAACAGAAATACGGGAACAAAATATGCAAAGAAAGAATGCAATGTCGCACTCAATTTGTTTTTTTTTCTGTTTCTTTTTAAAATCATTATTTATACGTTCTTCCTTCTTTTCATTTTTTCCCGTTTGCACATTTTAAATAACATTAACATTAATCAAGGTTTGTATAGGGCTATCCGTATCCTTCTCCAGTTTGTGAATTTGGCTCCTCTTCACAGAGCAGTGGGTGTTTATTTAGTTACATATTTCCATTTTGAAGCCCACAGCACATTCTTCCTTGGCTTTTTTTAATACATTTTGTTTGCATGCTTGCCAAACCACGGCCGAGCTCACAGACGCGCTACAAAAAAAAAAAAGAAAATATCTGAAATGCCAGCGTCCTAGTTTTATTTGGAGGGAAGTCACAGGTCAGATGAGTGACAATGTCACATCTCTTACAATATACCGTTGGAAGGGCATAGACTACGACACATTACAATTAACTTCTCTTCCCTGTCAGTCTCACCTGAAGATGAATATGAAGAGCATGAGCAGCATGCAAAAGGTGGCCACATTGTCCATGGTCTTCATCAGCACCACTAGCTGTCTCTGCAGAGCTGGCATGAAACGCACCAGCTTCAGCACGCGCATCAGCCGGAAGGTCCGCAGCACCGATAGACCGCCGCCCTGCTGGCCAACTATCTCCCACACACTGTGCGAGTTTGATGGAGACGGGATGTTTTAAAGCACATGACCCCAAAGCCAGGCAAAATCATCACAGCAATGCAAATTCTACTTATTAACACTCATATGTGAAACATATTAGTTAATCTGTTTTTGTTCATTTTTTGAACTTTGAAGACTTCGAGTTTCCTTCACCTGATCACCACAATGATTCCGTCAAAGATATTGTAAGGATTCTTAATGTAGCCAAAGGGTCCGTACACCAGAACCTTCAGAAGCATCTCCAGAGCAAACAGGCTGGTGAAGACAATGTTGCTGATCTCCAGGGCATTGGTCAGCTCGTCAGGCTGGGCAAGGGAAAAGTCAGGAGAGAGATAGATGGGGGGGAAATCAGAGACAAACACAATATCACACTCACATTCGCTGACTTCATAGGGGTTGTTGTCTTTATATTAATAATGCCTTAATGTTAGGCCACACACTTTTGTGTTAGAACAAAGGGGTAAGAAACATAACAATACATCATCTATTTCTATATCCTTGCTTTGGCTAAAATTCAGGCCCAGGGTTGCAGAACAAAAAAGAACTCACTGTATACACAAAAGTTTTTTTTTTTTTTTTATCTTCCTCAAATTAAAATTGTACTCTTAAAGGACGTTAAAGCATTTGCCCTTCATTGAATCTCTTGACCATTGTGTCCATAATACTTCATGCAATGCCCCTAGAGTCGAAACCACATTTAGAGCATATAATAGAATGAGGCTTGATACCAGCTCCATTACAAGATAGAGCAGTAACTGAGAGAGAGGAGCAAGGCAATCTTCCTTCCTGTCTTAACAATTCACACCACTTGTTAGATTCCCTGATGATGTCCTTTATAAAGCCAGGATATGTTGGGGAACAGCACACCTGAGACCATTTTGACATCTTAAAAGTAAAACTTAGCCCATTCTTGTGACACATAATTCCAAAAATGTCTCTCTCTGCAATCTGCCTCTGATGCCTAAATGTTATCTCATAAAGGTCGATCAGTTATCTAATCCAATGTGATCTATCCGTCAGACTCTAAGCCAAGTCTGCCATTTGGTATGCTGTTGGCTCCAAACACCTTGCTTCGCACCATACTTTAGCTTAAAAGTCTTTTGAGCACCACATGATATCTTTGGCATTGCATAGAACAAAGGTACATTTCATGACAAACAACTGCAAGCCAGTTCCTTTACAATAAAGGGAAGTGAATAAGAGAGAACTCAATGATCTGCGAGCAGATGACAAAGTACTTAACAGGATTTTTTCCACTAAAAGCGCTAGCACTGCTGCCCACCATGCACTGTGGATGACAGACGGACTGCTTATATTACCAGCGTCCTGGACTGCTGGGATGGTGCTAATGTATCTCTGCCATCAGCCAACTTTGATTATTTAACACCAAGTTAAATACACACAGTGGGCAGACAATGTCCCAGTCATATCGCTCACTTGGGTTTTACAATTGCTAGAGACGCAAGTAAACCCAAATACTATCCATCCATCCATCCATCCATCCATCCATCCATTTTCAATACCCTGTGTGTCCTGTTCCGGATTGCAGGGGTCAGAAGCCTATCCTGGAAATTATGGGCGCAAGGTGGGGAACAATCCAGGATGGGGCACATTATAAACTATTGTTTTCCCTTTTTAACTGTATTTTGACACTGGCTATTGTTTGCCCGTGTTTTCATATACAATGAACTTTAAATTACCATCTGTCTTGTATTATATTAACAGGCAAACAGAAATACTAGTGATGGAAGACAGGAAATTATGTGTCCATTATTATCATTATTTTCTCCATATACATAAAACAAACAAAACAAAATGAAAAACAAAAGAAGGGATGATAAAAAAGCTGTCCTGAGTACAACAACTGTCAGATCAAACTGATAGTTAAAAAATTTAAGTGTGCCTGACTGTTTGATACCCAGACAAACATTAAATCTGACAGGCTATGATTTAAAAATACTATAAAAAATAAACTCACTTGCTGTCAGTCCCATATCTCTAATTCTGTTGTTCAGAATCACTGGTTTTGAAACATGTGCCTACCTACCTACCTACCATCCATCCATCCACCTTTCAGCCATTATCCTGGTTGGGAGGTATGGGACTGAAGCCCAGAAGCACATCCCAGACAGCATAGGGTAAATGGCAGTGCTATGATCTGGATGAGATGCCAGTCCATCTCAGACCACACGCATACATATACACATACACATATACAAATACAAATCTTATACAATGGACTTTTCAGAAGCAACAACAGAACAGTGTCCAGGTCGCTACGTGATGCTGGTGGAGGAAAACGTTGCCTTACTCGCTCCTCAAAAGAACCCCAAGGTGGCTCCATCATGTTCAGATCTGGTGACTGTGCAGGCCATGGGAGATGTTCAACTTCACTGTCATGTTCATCAAACCACTCTATTACCAGTCTTGCTGTGTGTATTAGTGCATTATCATCCTGATACACAGCACCATCTTCAAGGTAAAATATTCGAACCATTGGGTGAACATTTGTGTGGTCCTCTCCTGGAGCCGACACCTTATCTTGGTGGAGGGGTTTGCATGTTCCAATGATCCCAGGAACTATGTTGCCCGGGGCTTTATGCCCCTGGTAGGGTCACCCAAGACAAACAGGTCCTGGATGAGGAACCAGACGAAGTGTGGCTCACTAGACCCCTTATGGTAAGAAAAACATTGGATCCATGATTTCCCTTGCCCGGACGCGGGTCACCGGGTCCCCCCCTGGAGCCAGGCCTGGGAGTGGGGCTCAATGGCGAGCACCTGGTGGCCAGGCCTGCACCCATGGGCCTGGTCAGGCACAGCCCGAACAAGGCACATGGGTCCCCCCTCCAATGGGCTCACCACCTGTAGGAGGGGTCATAGGGGTCAGGTGCAGTGAGAGTTAGGCAGTGGCCAAAGGCGGGGACCTTGGCAGTCCAATCCTTGGCTGCAGAAGCTAGCTCTAGGGACATGGAATGTCACCTCTCTGACAGGGAAGGAGCCTGAGCTGGTGCGCGAGGTTTTGAAGTTCCGACTAGATATAGTCGGGCTCACCTCGACGCACGGCTTGGGCTCTGGAACCAGCTCCTTGAGGGGAGTTGGACCCTCCTGCACTCTGGAGTTGCTCGCGGGGAGAGACACCGAGCAGGGATAGGCATATTTATTGGCCCCTGGCTAGGCGCCTGTACATTGGGGTTTACCACAGTGGATGAGAGGGTAGCCTCCCTTCCCCTTCGGGTGGGGGGACCTCTGTGCTTGTCATGGATTGTCTATAATGAACACCATATTCAAGCATAAGGGTGTCCATATGTGTACAAGGACACCCTAGGCCGCAGTTCGATGATCGATTTTGTAGTTGTGTCATCGGACAGCGGCCGCATGTCTTGGACACTCGGGTGAAGAGAGGGGCGGAGCTGTCAACTGATCACTACCTGGTGGTGGGTTGGCTCCACTGGTGGGGGAGAAAGCCGGCCAGGCCTGGCAGGCCCAAGCATATAGTGAGGTGGAATCCCCTGTCAGAAGGAGCTTCAACTTCTACCTCCGGCAGAACTCCTATGTCCCGGGGGAGGCGTCCCATTGTGGAGGCGGCTGACCAGAGATGTGGCCATAAGGTGGTCGGTGCCTGTCATGGCAGCAATCCCCGAACCCACTGGTGGACACCAGTGGTGAGGGATGCCGTCAAGCTGAAGAAGGAGTCCTATCAGGCCTTTTTGGCCTGTGGGACTCCAGAGGCAGCTGACAGGTACTGGCCGGCCAAGCGGAATGCGGCTTTGGTGGTCGCCGAGTCAAAAACTCGGGTGTGGGAAGAGTTTGGCGAGGCCATGGAAAACGACTTCCGGATGCCTTCGAGGAGATTCTGGTCCACTATCCGGCGTCTCATGCAGCGGTGCAACATCAACACTGTTTATGGTGGGGATGGGGCACTGCTGACCTCAACTTGGGACGTTTTGGGTTGGTGGAGGGAATACTTCGAAGACCTCCTCAATCCCACCCACACATCTTCCAACGAGGAAGCAGAGTCTGCGGACTTGGGGGTGGACTCCCCTATCTCTGGGGCTGAGGTCGCGGAGGTGGTTAAAAAGCTCCTCGGTGGCCGGGCCCCGGGGATGGATGAGATCTACCCAGAGTTCCTTAAGGCTCTGGATGCTGTGGGGCTGTCCTGGTTGACACGCATCTGCAGCATTGCGTGGACATTGGGGGCAGTGCCTCTGGACTGGCAGACCAGGGTGGTGGTCCCCCTCTTTAAGAAGGGGGACCAGAGAGTGTGCTCCAACTACCTGTATAGGGGATCACACTCCTCAGCCTCCCTGGTAAGGTCTATTCGGGGGTTCTGGAGAGGAGGGTCCGTCGGATTGTCAAACCTCGGATTCAAGAGGAGCAGTGGAACAGTGGACCAGCTCTATACTCTCAGCAGGGTCCTGGAGGGTTCATGGGTGTTTGCCCAACCAGTCTACATGTGTTTTGTGGACTTGGCGAAGGCATTCGACTGTATCCCTCAGGGAGTGCTGTGGAGAGTGCTCCAGGAGTAAGGGGTGCCAGGCTTCCTTATAAGGGCTCTTCAGTCCCTGTATGACCGGCGTCAGAGCTTGGTCCGCATGATCGGCAATAAGTTGGACTCGTTTCCGGTGAGGGTTGGACTCCGTTAGGGCTTCCCTTTGTCACTGATTCTGTTCATAGCTTTTATGGACAGAATTTCTAGGCACAGCCAGGGCGTTGAGGGTGTTCAATTTGGTAACCTCAGGATTAGGTCTCTGCTTTTTGCAGATGATGTGGTTCTGTCGGCTTCATTGGACCATGACCTTCAGCTCTCACTGGGACAGTTCGCAGCTGAGTGTGAAGCGGCTGGGATGAGAATCAGCACCTCCAAATCCGAAACCATTGTCCTCAGCCGGAAAAGGGTGGAATGCTCTCTCCGGGTCGGGGGGGGGGTCCTTCCCTAAGTAGGGGAGTTTAAGTATCTCAGGGTCTGGTTTACGAGTAAGGGAAAGATGGAATGAGAGATCAACAGGCGGGTCGGTGTGGTGTCAGCAGTGATGTGGGCGCCGCATCGGTCTGTTGTGGTGAAGAAACAGCTGAGCTAAAAGGCAAAGCTCTTGATTTACCAGTCGATCTATGTTCCTACCCTCACCTATGGTCATGAGCTATGGGTAGTGACCGAAAGAACTAGATCGTGAGTACAAGCGGTCAAAATGAGTTTTCTCCACAGGGTGGCTTGGCTGGAACCACTGCTCCTCCGCATCAAGAGGAGCCAGATGAGGTGGCTCGAGCATCTGCTTAAGATGCCTCCTGGACGCCTCCCTGGTGAGGTGTTCTGGGCATGTCCCACTGGGAGGAGGCCCCAGGGAAGACCCACGACACGCTGGGACTATGTCTCTCGGCTGGCTTGGGAATGCCTCGGGATTCCCCTGGAAGAGCTGGAAGAGGTGGCTGGGGAGAGGGAAGTCTGGGTTTCCCTGCTGAGACTGCTGCCCCCGTGACCCGACCTCGGATAAGCGGAAGATAATGGATGGACGGATGGTCCACCACAATGGTTCAGTAATCCTTGCCACATTGTATCCTGAAGGTGGTGCTGTACAGTATATCAGGATGATAATGCACCATGTACCGACCTGGGCACTGTTCTGCAAGAGGAATGGCTCAAAATCCCTCTGGCCACTGGCAGGATTTGTATCTGTCATTCCCAAGATGAATTGATGCTGTATTGGCCAGTCTGCACAACCATGTCTAAACAATACAAATATATGACATGCCCATCTAGAACAAGTAGTGGGCCTAGGGAATGCCATGATATTGCAGCCCAAACCAACACTGTTCCACCCCATGTTGCACTCTGGGTACGCAACAGTCCAGATGATAAGCCTCTTTGGAGGTTTTCCACACCGTAACTCTCTGGGATGTGGAAAAGACAGTGAAGGTGGACTCACCAGAGAACAATACATATTTTCCATTGTCCACAGCCCGAGATTTGCGCTGCTGGCACCATTGAAACCGACGTTTGGCATAGGTACGAAAGACCAATGGTTTGGCTATAGCAGCCCGACCATGAATATTGACCCTGTGGAGCTCTTGACAAACAGTTTTGGTGGAAACAGGAGAGTTGCGGTGTTCATTTAATTCTGGAATGAGGTGAGCAATTGCGGTTTTATGTTTTATGAACAGAATCCAGGTTAGTACCAGGACATCCCTTTCAGACAACTTCCTCTTGCGTCCAGTTACTCCTATTGGATGAGGTCCGTCCTTCGTGGTGGTTTGCTGATATTACCTTGGATACCATGGCTCTCGATACACCACAAACATTTGCTGTCCTGGTCACAGATGTGTCAGTGAGACATGCACCTACAATTTGTCCTCTTTTGAACTGTTATGTTGTGTGGATATGTTGTGTGATACGTTGTGTGGATTGCAATATTTTATGCACAGCTGTTTTATGGCTTCTGATGGTATGTACAGTCAAGGAAGATTGGCTACCAGGCCGCAGATATTTAGGCGTGACACCTCAAGCACCAGTTTGGCCAGTGTTTCAATTTCATTGTCCAAGCCCTGTATATAAAAAATAGTTGGCAAAAACTAACCTTGGAAAAACCTTTGACAAAATAAAATCAACTATGTAAAACAAAAACAGATATAAAATAGATAAGTAAATATATATTACTTTTGCTTGTCATGTTATTCATGCACACTTGCTTTGACTGTTATGAAGGAAAGAAAACCTAAATGGAACAATTTGCTGCGTTTCGGTAATGCAGTATGACAAAAACACTCATACGTAAAGTGCATGCAATGAAACATAATATTTCAGGACAAACTGAGTTAACTTTAATTTAATATAGATCCTAGTCACTTATGACACATAATGAAGCTATTTGTGAGCCACTGTGTGGTCCAACTCCCCTGTAACAACTTGGCGAAGGACCAGAGCAGGACCAGACTAAAGAGTTGGTATGGAGGTTATGAAGCATCCCCTGTGTACTGGATTCAGTGTGAATGGAAGCCACATTAAGACAGGCCTGCAGCTGTATATATGTATTGCTACACTTCGCTGCTTGCCAGCTTGTTTTTAGAGTTTCAGGTTATTTCTACCTCTGGTCATGTACCAGAAAGGCCACATAGAATCCATCAGCCGGCATCCCCCCTGCCATCAAAGCCATGCTCCCTGAATGGAGTGATGTCTCGATGCGTCCTCCTAGGAATTCCCAACATTCCAATACTCCATGCTCATCATGTCACTGTGCAAACCGGGCTGGTTAATGCTGATGCCAGCGATGTGCTCCACCCATTCGGGCGCCGAAGAAGACACCAGGCTCTTTGGAGTGCTCCCTGGCACTCACCAATGGGCACTTTGGACTGAACTGGAGACCCCACTTCTGACAGTAATGTCTCAACAGTGTCTCTCTCCAGCTGGCTTTTGATTACTGATTGCAGTAGCAGAAACAAAGAGAGACTGTTACATGCACCGCTCTAGGGCCAAGGCTCGATTTTGTAATCAAAGGAGGGAGAAAAATGGCTTACGTGGTATTCACCCTCAAACAGACATGCTCTTCAAAGACCACAATGTGAAACAAATCACTTCCTTTCACCAAGAAAAAACCTCATTAAAACCAAAAAATACATCCTCCACATATATCTTCGTACATCAGCACCATTTTTTTGTCTATCCTATACATCATGACATAGATGACTGGTCAACAGTGGGAAGAATGTCTAACTGATGTTCAAAAGAAGTAGAAATTGCATTAAAACTTGGGAAAAGAGTGAATAGCACCTCTAATTGGTCTTAGTTTTCCTATTGTCAATAACACTTAGACATTGGGGAGACTCTATAATCATGTTACGTCGTGTTTTGAGGAGATATTTATGGCGCACCGGTTCAAGAATTCTTTCTTGGCAGGAAAAAGGCTCATGGTGGCCACACTCCAAGCCCCTTAGAGGAAGGTTGTTTTCCTATTAACAATACCGAAGAAACATGTCGAAATAATGCCTCTAATCCCATCTTTTCAAATGACTTATAGTTGTGTCTCTACAAATAACATAAACGAAGCTAGTACACTTGGTTATCTCCACACTGGTGTTGGTTTGCTTGCTTGCTACGCACACACACAAATTAATCATAGCCTGACTCCATGGACCGGGGCCAAGCATCACCAAGCTTGGTCAATGTCGTGCAAATTGTCCTCTAACACTTTTTCATGGGCTATTGACCATTGACCTCCCTTGGAAAGCAGGAAACTACCTGCCCTTTCCCCACTCCATAAAATACCCTGCAAGCTCAGGTGTCAAAACCACAAAAAAGGAGCAGCAGAGAAGCAGTGTGGCATGGATAAGAAGGTGCTGCTGTATAGATGACACGTGTATGCAGTCCTAAAATTGTCCCGAAGCACACAATACCGAACCTGAACTGCTTCAATAAAAAACAATGATTATACAAACGAAGTACAGAGTAGCAGTGCTGGAGGGTGTATTTGCGAGGGTGAATATTATCAAAGTAAATAATTTAATAACACAACACATTCTGATCTACATTGTCCTCGTGTCAGATGCTGCTGTCTTTCTAACAAAAAGACAATGGTGACAAAGTCATAAAGGAATGAAAAAGAAAAAAGAGAACTGAGAAATACTGTATGAACAGTGAATACACACATCAATTCCAGACTGAATTTTATATGCTTTTGCACCACTATATGCAAAAACATATGTGTACGAATTAACCTTGAATTGTCGTGTCATCTGCTCGTAAAGTATCCTTGTTTAGGCATGGAATATTTCTGAGGTAATTATGACATATTTTACACAAATCCTACAAGCTCCTACTACATACTTGAAAGCCATTCAATAGATAGTTTAAATCATGCAGCTTTTGTTTTGAGGTCTGTACTGATATGACTGGTAGGAACCCACACTAGGGCTCAGCCAATCGGACACAGAGACATTCATCAAGGATTCTGTCAGCGATAAGCTGCTAACTTCCTGTCTCCTCAAAGGTCCCACTACTGGGCATCCTGATGACTGACTGCCCAACCAAGGTTGGGTCTTACAGGCCTCTTCATTCCGAGCAACTAGCCATCAGCAGGAGCTCCTGACAGAACCCAGAAGACCCAGCACTACTGCAAATGACCTCTCTAAGCAACGGCAACAACAACCACAACAGTCAAGTCCATCCTCCTTGGGAGTAATATATGGGGGGGGGAGGTGAGGGAGGGGATCCAGGCTGCTACATCCACAGTCTCAAAAGAACAAAAACGTTTATGTAAAAAAAAAAACATCAACACTGTATAAATAGTGTAGAGCTTGGAATCGTTTGTCACATTTTTGGCATTCAGACAAGTATTCCATCAGGATACCATAAAAGGTAAGCCTGTTAACATGGGGAGAGAAGATTTGCCCCTGATTGCACCCCCCATCCACCCACCCCACAGTCCCATTCCACTCAACGCTCCACCCCGAAGAGTTAGCAGTGACGAGCTGTTTGGATGCCAGTCTGTGTTGGGCGAAGAGAAACAGGGGTCTGGAGAGTGTGTGTGAGATAAGGCGGCAAGAGCGTTCCTCAGATACGGCCCCCTGTCCCCAGAGGAGAAGGCAGCAGCCATGGAAAGCTGGCTTCACGTTAATCACATCGCTCGATTCGCTCAGATGATGATGATATCCAAAGCAATTTTAATAATTCGGTTGCACACATGTGCACAACTGCACTCACCATTGCATGCAATTTAATAACCAGATATTTACAGAAGCAATTTGGACCTGTCTCTCGCTTGAGGGTACAGAAGGAAGCTAAAGTCACAGGTAATGTACTGCCATACTTATGGTGTCCAGCTCCACAAAATGCTAAAATGCTTACATATTTATAATTTTATGATCTCAGCAATAAAAAGGGTCATATTTGCTGGATAAGCCAGTTAAAGTTTAATCCTAACATAAAAGGCAATAGCATTTTGTGTTTTATGGCACGAAAGCTGAAGAGTTGCTTAAAGAAATTTGCAAGTTTATGCCAGTAGCTTGGAAGATCAGCTGCTGAGTCTTTAGTGTCTTTATGTGAAGGTCACAAATGGTCAAACAGCAGGAACTACACTAAGAATTAGCAGTAAATTAATGCAACTTTGGTGATTCCATCCTCAGAAAGAAATGGAAGGATATTTCCAAATTTTGAGACTTCACCCACACAACTTTTACATTTGTGCGTAACTGTGACTGTGACAGACACCCAGCTCGATGCTGAGTGTGCCAACCTGTGGCTGAACCACAAACCATCTTGAGTTAGAGCCCCAGGAGTATCACTATATTGTGAACTAGACTAACATCGAGTAACACAAAAGATGCCTGCGTTCCTGTGGCCTTCTTCTTCATCTCAAATATACAGATAATAGTTGGGCACTATTTTTAGATTTTGAAACTGCATGCTTCCTTAGGTTCCCAAAGTAACTATCAGTCCAACTGCTTATCCAGTACAACATTGTGGGGTTAATGGTTAAACATATGACACACATTTCCACTAAATAATAATAATAATAATAATAATAATGTATAATATCCATTTATATGTGTCTCTTACTAGACAGCTGACACAAAAGACAAAGAAATAGGAGAATAAGTAATTTTTGTACATATTAAAATCAGCATACAACATAATTTCTTCAAAAGAAAAAAAACAAGGGCTACCACTTAAATGAAATAAAATAAAGTAAAAGGTTATATTTTGTGGTATTAACAAAAACAGAATGAATCACTGGGTTTGAAACTTTTGAAGTCTGAGATTATGTTTCTTCTTCTCATGTAGCTGATGGGGTGGCATAGCAGCTTGTACAACACTGATACAATCTGAAGTTTTTTCTTTTTTGTATACATTGTACTCTTTGGAAGTACTTTCAAACAATATCAATGCCACTTCATCCAATGTCCCACAAGAACAACTTGAGTGAAAATAACCACTGCAAGACCGAAGGCAGCCTTCTTCAAATACAAGAAAGATTCTTAAGCCTGCATGACTAACTCGCACATTGTATAATACATTCCTTTTTTTCGTTATAGGGCAAACGGTGATGTGTACCTAATTCTAATGTAATGCTGATTGACAACAGTAATGTAATACTTAAACTTACATAGGCAGTTCAACACCGATCCGAAGTGCCAGCTTATCTCCAGAAGCCCAGTACCTGCTTAATGTTGACAGGAGGAAGCAGCCTAAAGGCAATACGGAAGCTTGGAATGATAGATTGTGACCTGAGCTCTTTTGGTTCATCTGAATGCACCAGGCAATGTAATTTAATACTGTCAGTAGTAGGCTGCATAATGCTGAGATGGCTAATTACAAGAGCATAATTCTGTTATATTGCTGCAAGATCCAGAACCGAAACTGCTGCATTTAACAAAGATTGGTTTTGTATAATTTGTCTTGAAATCAATATATTAATATAAAATTCAGTATTATAACAGTCTTGATAATAACTGGGGCAGCACAGTGGTGCAGTGGTTGGCACTGTTGCCTCACATCTCTGGGCCCAGGGTTCCCTGTGTGTGGGGTTTGCATGTTCTCCCCGTGTTGTCGTGGGGTTTCCTCTGGGTATTCCAGTTTCCCCCCACAGTCCAAAAACTTGTTGCCAAATTGTCCATAGGATTGCATGTGTGAGTGAATGGTGTGTGTGAGTGTGTGTGAGTGTGCCCTGCAATGGGTTGGCGCCCCATCCTGGTTTACCCCTTGCCTTGCTAGCTAGGGACAGGCTCCAGACCCCCATGTACCTGAATGGGTTTCAGAAAATGGATCTATAATAACCAATCACAAATAAGAACTTATGCCATAATTAATACGTGGATTGATAACCAGATTTTCGTCACTTGTGAGCAACTCATACATAGCAGCTCTATATATATATATATATATATATATATATATATTCTTTTTTATAACACATAACCATATCTGTGCCCTGCTGCGTTTTATCAAAAGGCAAAAGCTTAAATACATTATATGTGCATGAATACTCCTGACTGTAATAACTAAAGAGTATTTTCGTGTTTGACTTAATTGAGTGATGTGTACAGTGGTAGTTTTGAAGTGGTCCTAAAGTACATATGTTGTGGAACAGCATGAAGAAGGATGCAGCTCAAAATCCAAATTCAACGATGCATAGCGAGGCATACAGTATACGTGAGAAGAAGAACTGCATTAGAAAGAGTGGCAGACAGGGTATTACCATAAATATGATGCATGCGACCAAAAAAATACAACAAATAAAAGTTTGTTGTAAAAGTCTTAATAATGCTGGCGCTGTTGTCGTGATCCAGGCGCAGTAAAACAAATCTGCTTATTAAAACCTGAACCTTAAGACGGCTAATAAATGATAAAAGGAACACTGCTTCAGATGGTTGGACCAAACCCCTTAACATAAAAGTTACCCCAGTTTAACTTTTCTGAATTGGATATTCCTATGATGCTTTTTACAGATTTCTCTTCAAGTAAGCCTTATGTCAAGTACACACATAAACAAACAAACAGATAAATAAACAAAAACAAACAAATAAACAAACAAGGATAAAAGCGATGCTTAGAAAGTGGAGGTGGAGAGCAGTAACCGATTAGATAGCTTAACATGCCCAACATGCATTTTGCTTACTCAGGAACAGAGCGGAGCAGCCGTTCCACTGACAGGAGCGGCACACTTCATAGGCCCTGAGGCTCAGCATAAAGAGCGCTGAGCGCTGACCTTACTCCACGAGGGAGCAGCACCAGACAAAACAATTACGCTTAGCTCTGGCACAGGAAACTGACATGACTTTTAAGCCAGCAGGGAAGCGTAGAGAGAGGGGCTGAGGGTGTGGGTGGTTGGAGTGGGGGGGCGGGGTTGTAAGAGCCAATCAGAATGAACCCAAGCTTCCAGTGCTGTCCCGAATCATCAGGTGTCTCACGCTACTTGATAGTTCCCTCTTGGCAAACGCTGCAGTCTATTGCCAATAGAGGGCCGCACGAGAAGATGACTGAGGAGCCCAAAGCACAATATATATTTCTCACAGTGAATACACTGAAATTGCAGACACAGCTGTCACTCATCATATTCCGCATACAGTCCACAGTCATTATTTCCTTCTGTATCTGATAGCTTATTTAGGTCTTTACATTCTATGTTTACTTACCATTTAAACTACAGGTATCCATCGACTTATGTCCTAATGAGCCATGTCCGATCGCATTTATGGGTAAGGTCCATAGTAAATAAGATACACTCATTGAGAGATGCCTGAAAGAGGATGTAGAAGGACATGGGTATCACTTAGTTTAACAGGTGCAGAAGAATAAGCAGCACTAACAGACGTATAATGACCCATTGTCCATAACTAACTTGAAATACAGTGTGCATACAGTGATGTATATATAAGAGACAGCTACAATAAGCAGACGATGCAGCTACAGACACAGTACCTGTACATTCGTTACATAAAAAGAAACTTACTGTACTGTATGATGAAATATTGTATTAATGAAAAATTTTTTAGCACTTTCCCCTCAGGTTGGTTTGCTTTCACAAAGAGAAAAATCCAAGCGAAGCAGCAATGCACCACTACAAACCACCTGAGAAAATTCATTCTGCTTATTGGTCAGATGTGTCTGTGGTGGGAGCAAGAAACTAAAGACACGAAGGAGGTCCTGTGTCTTGGGATATACAATAAATATAGGAAGAAGGCCCTGTGTCTTGGGATATGCAGTATATACTGTACAGGGAGATGGTCCTGTGTCTTGGGCTATGCAGTAAATACAGGAAGAAGGTCCTGTGTCCTGGGCTATGCAGTATATACAGGGAAATGGTCCTGTGTCCTGGGCTATGCAGTATATATAGGAAGAAGGTCCTGTGTCCTGGGATATGCAGTATATACAGGAAAAAGGCCCTGTGTCATGGGCTATGCAGTAAATACAGGAAGATGGTCCTGTGTCCTGGGCTATGCAGTATATATAGGAAGAAGGTCCTGTGTCCTGGGCTATGCAGTATATATAGGAAGAAGGTCCTGTGCCCTGGGCTATGCAGTATATACAGAAAGAAGGTCCTGTGCCCTGGGCTATGCAGTGTATACAGAAAGAAGGTCCTGTGTCCTGGGCTATGCAGTATATACAAGAAGAAGGTCCTGTGCCCTGGGCTATGCAGTATATACAGAAAGAAGGTCCTGTGTCCTGCGCTATTCAGTAAATATAGGAAGAAGGTCCTGTGTTCTGGGCTATTCAGTAAATACAGGAAGAAGGTCCTGTGTCCTGGGCTATGTAGCATATACAGAAATAAGGTCCTGTGTCCTGGGCTATGCAGTATATACAGAAAGAAGGTCCTGTGTCCTGGGCTATGCAGTATATACAGGAAAAAGGTCCTGTGCCCTGGGCTATTCAGTAAATACAGGAAGAAGGTCCTGTGTCCTGCGCTATGCAGTATATACAGGAAGAAGGTCCTGTGTCCTGGGCTATTCAGTAAATACAGAAAGAAGGTCCTGTGTCCTGGGCTATGCAGTATATACAGGAAGAAGGTCCTGTGTCCTGGGCTATTCAGTAAATACAGAAAGATGGTCCTGTGTCCTGGGCTATGCAGTATATACAGGAAGAAGGTCCGGTGTCCTGGGCTATTCAGTAAATACAGGAAGAAGGTCCTGTGTCCTGGGCTATGCAGTGTATACAGGAAAAAGGTCTTGTGTCTTCGGCTATGCAGTTGACCGTCTTGTGTATTGTTGCCTCATTTTTTTTTTTTTTTAATTTTGTATGGCAATGTTCAGTCGAACGGTCTAATCCTCTCTCTTTCAGCCCTTTACTGAAAATTTTAAAAACTTCAGAGTTTTTATAGTTCTTTTTAGGAGCAGAGAGTTGTAGTGATCTGCCCAGATTTCAAGAAGGCAACATACTTCGCTGCTAGACCAAATAAGACCTCAGTTGGTTTCTCTTTCTCCACCTAGCTGCTGCTACTGGTTTGCATGCTCTGCCGCATCCCAGAATGCAAGGCACCCTGGGTATGGGAACAGTTTAGCTCAAACTCGTGGAGTACCCCTGGAAGTTGGGTCGGATTGTGGTCGCATTATGTTCACACCACAAATAAACCGCTCCAGAGTTTGTTTGGGACTGGGCCGAGACCACCTCCTCTCAAAGTCAGTCTGATTGTTTTAGTCTTTACCCAAGTGCCCAAATGAATCATACCAAGGGAAAAATCAAACCAGAGTATGTTTTAACTGGACTAAAAAGTGTTGGTTAGTCCATACTAGTTACATTTAATTCGAATGCAAACTACTAGGGAGTCACGTACAGCCATAGTTTGCTGAATGGTTGACCACAAGCACCTCACTAACTTTATGGTTATGCAGAAGGGCAGAAAAAAGAGATGTCCTGGAGCAATAATTGTGCAGATGTAATTATTTTTTAACCCCAATTACTTTTAATGCATCGATCAATAAATTTTTTGCTTAGTTCTCCATATTTCTGCATTGGAAAATTCAATCGCTAACCAATGTATTTTGTCTAATATTGCCGGCACTGGCTGCAAAACTTGCCAGCACTTATTATTGGGATAACATTATATAATTTTTTATTCTGTGGAAAACGAAAGATCGATCTGCTTGTTAGATTTAACAGGAGTCATGAACATGTTGTTGGTCGTATAAGTAAAATATAAATAAAAGGCTGTGTCCCGTTTTGATCATGACCAATCCCCCCAATAAATAACAAATAACTAAAAAAAACGACTTATTTATTTTCACTTGTATGTGAAGTTATTGCGTTCCCCATGGTTATTTAGCATAAAGTTCCCAGTTCCTGAAGTATGGTGTGAAAGCAGCACACAAAATCGGCCAGGACCATTAAAAGTTCCCGTTGGAGACAGCGCAGTGACTTGTAAACCGGGAACAGGTTCCGGAACCTCAGTGTAAAAGTGCCTATTATTTGCTGTAGAGTACTGTGTGTATATTACAATACTGTATGTAATGCCTTGTCTCTCCCCTACAATTATTGAGATACATTCAAACTGAGCTGTGTCCTGCGGTCATGGTCCCAAATGCAGATGCAAGTCAACAGATACCCAGGATTGCCAAATTTGCTCAACTGGCTGGCGTGAAATTTTCAATTTGAGACAAGTCTGCACCTTTATTTACATGTATGTAACAGTTTACCTTATAAATAGTCTGTAGGGTTTACAAACTACCTCAGCACTTTTGATGTAGCTAATTTTAGGTTTATAATGAAATAATATAGATTTGTCGTAAGATTTCTGGCATGAGCATGAGAGTCAGAAATCGTGAGTGTCACATCAGATGCGTCAGAGTTGGCAACCCTGGATATCTGTAGATATCTGTAAGTTTACTCATTGAGGTAATTTACATGTTTACTCAACCTGACTGCTGAATACAGGTCAACTTTTATATTTTTAAATCTTAGTTGGTGCTTGCTAGGTAGTGTTTATATCATACACGTATGCATGACACAAAAAATTATCATTAAAAGATTATTGATGACAGAAAGTCATTAATATTAGCAATACAAAGTATCAGAGGATTGATAAATCCCTTGTGTTGTGGTCCGGGGTGGAATCGGCGAGCCTGTGCAGCTCTAGGGAATAGCTTGACACTAAAGGCTGAAAATGCTCAACAACAACGAGGGATCAGCTGTGTTGCCTGCTTTGGTTTCAGCAACCCCCTCTGAGCAAAGGTGTACGTTCCAAAAAAAGCCAATGCAAAAATGGGAGTAAATAGGCAGCCAAACTGGAAAAACAGAGAGGAGAGTGAGAAGTGATGAGGGTTAGAGTGAGGCTATAAAACTTCCTGGAAAGCTAAAGGGAACAGATGCAATTAGGCAGGTTGGCGTCTGTTTTTATTTGTCGAGGGACTGGGTCAAGGAACCCAAGTAACCTCGTAAATTTGAATTCTTATTGCACTCATGTCTTCCATTCACTAGATGGCTCAAAAAACCCTTGGGGAGGGGTACACGTGGGGGGCAGTGGCCACTTCCCTGGGAATCAGCAGCAAACGATGCAATTAGCGATGCGCTAAAGCACAGAAACGCATCACCTGGATCTTTCACTGGAGAGTATCTGGCAGCAGGAAAGGGCAGAGAAGCTGACGCAAAACAAGGCCTCTGCTTATTAATAAGCCGTGTGAGAAGCAAGGCTCCCTTATTGTCAAGCAACATGCTGTTAGATAACATTTATGCTAAACATGGCCTACAGCACCAGTAAAATTAGTCCTGAAATGTTACCAGAGGCTTACAAGGCCGCCCTGTTGAAGCAGGATGGGTGAGTGTGTGTGTGTGAGATTCAGTCTCCGGCAATTTCTGTTTAATATTATGCATACATATCGAATCTTAGTTTATATAACATTTTACAAATAATGTCAAATTGTGAATTGTGTACAGCTCAAAGTAATGAGCTTTATGACTAAAATATTAGTTTCCGAATACATGAATCTCACAAGGGACAAAAGTGAAAATCTATTTATTTATTTATTGCTGAATAGAGAACTTCTGATACTGGAAAAATAAAATAAGTCAGCTCAGTGCCATTTGTAAGATAAAAAAGCAGAAAACAGGTTTTGGTTTAAAAATGCAGCTGTAGCAAACCCATAACTGGACGTATATTCCGAATCAACTTCTAAGAGTGTTTGTATAAGTGAAAAAACATCCTATTGTTCAAGGAACTGCCTCAGATTTACAGTCGAAGCATTTTCGCTTGCTGTTTTCCAAAGTCATCATAGTCAGGACTATGCGGCGTGTGTCGAACAAATAACCCAATAATATTCTCTGGTGCAGGGGGGTTGAACTAACATGGCCTCAGCCAGATACGTTTGGGCTAAAATGAATGATAAACAGCTGATGAGGTTTCAGGTCGAGGTACACTGAAAGACTGAAACACTGATCCATGGTAGTCCTTAAATAAGTGTCATATATTATCCTGACATCAGGCCCAGCCTCTGGCACAATTATTTCAGAATGAGAGGGATCGAACATCACTGCCTCATTCCTCTTTCCTTGTAACAAAGTAAAAACCATTTTTATCTGCTGCCAAGGAGAGAGTTCACAGGCCATTAGGCTGGAAGACGGAAGGAGCAACCTCCTGCGATCTGTTTTGCCAAAGACCACAATAAGAATGCTACAGAGAAGGATAGAGTAGTGTTGGCTGATTCTTTTTTTATCCTCAAAATCACGCCTGCTTTCTTGACAAATGTGTAGCAAGTTTTAGTTGAAACGCTTCTTAGACTATGCGCTGCGACCAAGCGGAATTAATCACCCATACCTGAGGCCCAGGCGCTCGACTCCTACACAGTTCCTGAAAGTAGTTTATGGGACATTTTTGGACAAATTTCCAAGCATACTGGCTAAAAATCTTCTCAGTACATCAGTATGTTTTTACCAAGATTAATCTGACAAAGGCCATGGTGAAAACACAATGACAGGACTTTCTTTGGCAAAACCAGGATCACTTTATCTTTAGCTCTTACTGCTAAGTTTTATAACTCAAAAATACTCACGCATTGCCTTGACACCTAACATTTTAGAGTTAAGCAGGAACAAACACAATAACCATACAAGGCTTCTGTCTTCTTGAATTCAGATCTTTCTGACCAAGACGACCAGGCCTTGTGTGACATTAGCAGAATGCCTCTGAGAGCGACTGGCACCCACCTGCTCGTGGTACTCAATGCCCATGCTGAGCGTGTTGATGAGGATGGCGATCATGATGCCCCGGCCGAAGTATTTGCTGTCCACAATTTTGCGGAAAGTCTCACACACGAGCCTCCAGAAAAGTAGCACTTTTCTTGCCCGTAGACCCAACATCATTCTGGTAGACCCCCTTTTCTGGTTAGGGTCCCGGCGGTCACGATAGTGCATGTCTTGTGTGAACTCGTATATGCCCTCGCTGTCCGAGTCAGCGGTCTCATTCCCTTCTGTGCCTTCTGAGTCCAGACTTGTGGATTTTAGGCAGTAAGGGCAGCTCTCGGGGTCAAAGGTCAGATTGGTGTCCTGGCTGATGCCGCAGTTGGCTGTAGCCAGCTTGCAGGAGACCCTTCCTGCACAAGGTAATAAATGGAAAATCAGTTATTTAAAGTCAAGCTCTCAGCTATTTTGAAGAATCAATAAAACTGCGTTAATTGGCTTCTGTGGTTCCCTGGATAGATAAACAGCATGAAAAAAAATCATTATTGACCAGGGCATTTTAAATCCAGTGAACTGAAAACTGTTAGGCATTTTCAAATCAAATAACCAGATAGATCACTTTGATGTGGTCTGACAGTACATTTAGTCTAATTCATTCTGCATTTCATGCATACTCATTACCTTCAATATATTTGCGTTCTTTAGTATAAAACGTTATCTGTTGCAAATGATTTATAATTTCAGGTAGTGATTCCTACAAATATAACACATTATAGAAATAATATTAAATTTTCAGTTGAATTCCCATTCTGAAAACCCATTGTATGATGACAGTCACCAACTGATGCAACACTGTATTCAGTCACTGGTTCTGATTGGACGCCCTCTGTCATGGGGCAGACACCTGTTGTCTTTCATTCACTATCCATTTAGACTATTGTTACCCTAAACTGTTGCGCATTAGTAAGTGCTACTATTGGTTGACTGTGTATCAAGTGCTTTGGGCCAACCATTAAATTGAATTGAAGCGGATGTGATCTAAATCCCAACCACCATGGCTTTCGAAGCTTTATTGGTTCCATCCCTATTAATGATTTGTTTCTGTAACTTGGGATATTTACCTATGGGACTGTGTGCCTCTATGAGACACTGTGTACTGTTTACAGATGGAGGTGGGATGTTGAGGTTGGTGACTGAGAAGGTGCCGCAGCTACTGGTCATAGGATCGACGGGCATCATCTCCCTTAGATGCTCCTGAGGAGAGGGGGGGTGCAGGGTAGGATAGTTTTTTGGAGCTACTGGCAAGGCTCCAGGCACAGAGTTCCTCTTGAAGCCCTGAAGCGAAGGGTTAGCAGCTGGGGTAGAGGACGCAGAACAGAGTATGGGTTCGAGGTGGCAGTCAGCGTGGTAGATACTGTGAACCGAACTGGAACTGCCGGTCATGGTAGGGGCAGTTGTGGTGGAGGTGGGAAGGGTTGAGCTGGGGGGCAGGGGCAGGGGAGCCGGTGAGGCGAGGCGCCTCCCGCCATTGGTCACAGATCCGCTCTCCACATCCCGGGGCTCCAGGCTGGCTCTGTCAGCCCTCACGCTGCCATTGCCCAAGTGGTAGTGGTGATGATGGTGGTGGTGGTGGTGCACCAGGTGGTGGATGGAGCCCGGTTGCCTTGTGCGACGGCTTCTTTTATGCTGGGGAGGCTCCGGGGCGGGGGAGGTGCAGACCCGTAGCCCTGCCCGGCGTGCGGCGGCCCGGGAGAGCTGGGCCAGCTGCCGGCTGCCCTTTCTCACCACGTGGACTAGGTACTTCAGCAGCTCGTCGTAGCAGCTGCCCGGCTCTGAGAAGCTGGCCAAGGTGCTGGCGTTGGACATGAAGCGAACGCGCTGCTCCTTCATCAGCTGGCTCTCCCGCTGCTTGGTCTCTGAGAATTGGGTGGCAATGACGACCAGGCACAGGTTTATCATGAAGAAGGAGCCCACCTGAGCAGGGAGAGAGGAAGCCACAGCCCTGTTTAAGTCATCGCCAGTTTATTTATATACAGTAGTCATACATACAGGTATCACAACTGTGCTCACATCTAACAGATCTGTTAAGGCAGTGTTTCCCAACCCAGTCCTCGGGGAACCCCAGACAGTCCACATTTTTGCTTCCTCCCAGCTCCCAGCCAATCAGGAACACCGAATACCTGGTACAGGTGCACTGGGAGAAAGCAAAAACGTGGACCGTCTGGGGTTCCCCGAGGACTGGGTTGGGAAACACTGTGTTATGGCACTCAATCGGCACATGAAAGTTGACATATCCCAAAAATGAAGAGTGTGACATTGATGGAAAAATCTTTTCAAAGAAGAATTCTCCAAGCTAATTAAGCTATCAATTTAACGAACAGACTTTAGGAACAGTTTAGCATTCCTCATCATGTTAAATGTATTTGGCATTTCCAATAAAAGCTCTCACCTCTGCCACATACCACCACTGAAAATGTATGCTGTGTAAGCTGTGGTAAGTTATAACTCACATAATCAGAGCCAACTACTCTGCAAGAATTTCAGCCACTGTCCCAGTGCAGCTTTCCTTCATCTTATCCTACTGAATAGCCAAACACCAACTCCACCCCCTTTATTGGTAGGGAGTAATCTCATGCCCGGGATAGAATGCTACACAATATACCAGTGTTTCCCAAACCGGTCCTCAGGGACCCACAGACAGTCCACGTTTTTGGTCCCTCCAAGGTCCCTGCCAGACAATCCACGTTTTTGTAGACTGTCTGGCAGTGAGTTTGGAGGGAGCAAAAACAGGGACCGACGGTGGGTCTCCAAGGACTGGACTGGGAAACACTGCAATATACAATTAAAGCAGAACCAACAAATATTCTATTCTATTCTATTCTATTCTATTCTATTCTATTCTATTCAGTTAATTTTTTTATAGCACCTTTTATAATAGAGTCGCCTCAAGGCACTTTACATATAGGCGAATATAGTAAAATATAATGTGATTCATTGGCAACTTGAAAATATGAATCTGACTATGTTTGTGATGTGATGCTCATTATACATGGACCTTTTTGCCTGGGGCTTAAGGCTTGGCCTGCAAGTGCTACAATACTTACTATGATCAGGAGGATGAAGTAGATAAAATTGTAGAAGGAATGTGCATCCATCACAAAGTACATAATATCAACCCATCCCTCCAGAGTGATCACCTTCAAAAAGAGAGCAAGACATGAAGACAGAGTAAGCTTTCACAAAAAAGTGTATTCTTCCAGCAGTTATATCTCCTCACACCAACAAACGGAACATGCAGACGTGGCTGTTTCTTAGGTTGGCAAAGGGAGTGTTTCAGCTGATCCTGTGAGAGCGGCATGTTTACAGGCCCTGCAGTACAGCTGAGATTCTGCCCCAGCTGCTAAGTGGCTAGTAAACCCACCGTAGCATTAAGAGAGGCTTAGGAGCCGCTTGTGTCTCAAGTGCGTTTGTATCTGCAACTGATGGGCAGGGAGAAGGGGGCGGGGCGGACTTAAAGAAAAAAAGAAACATTTTTTTTTTTCTGTAATTTACAAGATGTTACTGAGTGTGAAACCAAGATGAAAAGCTGTCAGACAGCTAATTGATTTCAGAGGCAGTGAATTAAGCGCAGAGTGAGGGGAGCAGGCTATTGGCAGCTCACAGCTGCGAGATTAAGTACTCACGTACCTCCAAGTACTCAGGACATGACAGCTTTAGAAACAAATTTCAGTTTTGAGCTTCCCGAAGGGGAAACAAGCAATGCAAACGCATTACCCTTAAATGCAGTAATTACTGCTAACAATATGCCTTAAAGTTTGGAAAAGAAAGCCTAATGCTTTAATCATACATGCCATAGCTGATTTATTTTTATTTTTGTATTTGATCTGTTAGCAGCTGCAATGCAGAACAACTTCCATATCCAATTTAAATGCCGATAAGAAGAAAGATAATTAAGTGATATTTAATCGCTAATAGAACATGAAAATTATAAGACATGCATATGTCACAGAGCAATTATTAAAATTATATTTGGAGACAATCAGCAGCTTGTCTTGGCTTTCGCCATGCAGGCAATCACATGGTGTGTGAATTCACCTCCCTCCCTGCGCCTCGGGCACTGCTAAGCATTGGGTCGAACTGGAACCGCCAGTAGTCTGCCGGGCCTCTCCAGCTAGATCGCCATGGTTACCATGAAGATGGTTTGTGACTGTTCTGTGGGAGCCCGACATTGTTTTACAGCGCGTCTTCAGATTTGCACCAGCATTAGAAAATGTGTCTAGAAATGCCGTACGAGGCTGGGAAGGAAAAGAGCCAGGCCTTTAAATTCATTCATGTGCTGCTCAAGCTAAACACTGTAGCAGACCCAGCAGGGCAGATGCGTTATCATGATCGGTTCCAAGTGAACGAGCGGACCCCGGGCTAAAGATCACAGTGACTCAGGAGCCTAATGTAATGTCATTTAATCATACCACACCACTCTCTCACCTTGTAGCCTTATTAATACCACTAAAACTACAAACACAAAGGTGATTTAACATGTTCATGATCCAGAATGCAACCAGCAGAAGTTCTCTTCCCTCTGGTTTCACTGTTACCGGTTGCTTGCATTGGACACCAGTTTTCTAATGCCTGATCATTTTCTTGGCTTCACAGCTCCCTTGGGCAATGGCCCTAATGCTCCTTGCATTACAGAATACGGACGTCTCTCCTTCCCCACGTTACTCTTTGATTCGCTAGGCTGACATCATCCTCGGGACAGTTCCTCGTGACATATTAGTAATTTCCAGAGCTAATGTCACTGGACTGCTTGCCAAATGCATCTAAAAAATACTCTTCATCTAATAAGACATCTTGCAGGCTGAAAATAATTTATTCAAGGTGCTGTCTGCTTAAACAGCAAGAGTGGTTTGGAAAGAGTAACCAACATAATAATTATATTTTCAAACTCATGCTGACGGGTCTCGTTGTAATCAGTAACTGTTTTTCCATGTATCTTTTTATGTGTCGATAATGCGATTTTTATAGTAATCAGTAGTGTATTAATATCAATGTTTTTACCACTAATAAGAAGCAGAGACATATGCACAACAAAAATGAATATTGTTGCTCCATTTATACTAAATAGCAGTGTCTAGAAAACACAAGGATAATATTTTACTACAGAAACAATTAATTAGTGGCAAATAATGCTAGGCACTATAAGTGATTATTTTTCATTAGAGAAGAATTAAAAAAATTAAGGGAAGTTGATTCGCTTCAGCGACAGAACCAACTGCTACACAGTAAAAACAGTCGGAGAACAGTGATTTCTGTGGGGCGCTACAACTGCAAACAGGACTTAATTCTTAAGCTCAGCTCAGATTTTTATTCTGTCACATTAATGTTCATGGTTGCACAGCTTGAAAGCCAAAGTCAGCATGAATTAAGTAAAACCCTTTGATTTTTTTAAAGCAAAACTGACCATGGCATATATTGTGATCTGTCATCTGGAAGTAGACAACAAGCATTGTTTTATTCAAGAATAAAGTTATCACTCTGTAAATTACCCATGACTAATAAATATAATTTTGTTAGTGCACTGGAGTTAATGATGATTGAAGATAAAATCCTCTTAATTCCATTCATTTCCTAATTATTGATTATATCTGAATGATTTTCAGTTAATGTGTCATTTTTTTGACACAAGATCAATAACCCTTAAGATCAATAATGCCTTTTAGAATCTGTAATAAACACTCGAATCTTAGACATTTTGAAGAGAGCCAGAGCTCCCATTCTCCATTTATACATCTCTTTAGGAGACCAGATGAAAGGAAGCACTCAAAAAGATCCCCTGTTTGCCATCCAATGATAAAATTGATCAGACATTAAAACAAAAAAACCTTTAAATAACTTTTTAGATAATTGTCTATACGCATGCGAGACCAAGAACAGGAGCAAATCTGCATATCTCAACAAACAAACAAACAAGCAAATAAATAAATATATTCTAGGTAAGACCCCAAGCATGATAAGTTTTGGCAACAGATGGATATAAAGGTTGAATATTCCACTGCAGTGGCTGTGGCTCACCTGGAAGATGGCGATCCAGGCATAGCCTATGTTGTCAAAGTTGATGGCGCCCTTGAATGGGTTAACGTCGCCAGCGGAGCAGTTAGTGTAGTAGCGGTTCCAGTTAACACAGGTGGTGTTGTCGGTGTTGTTGTAGGCCGTGTGGTCCAGCTGGCACTGCACACCCTCCTCGTGCAGTGTGGGCACCGAGCTGCAGAGGCGCATGCCGTTCTCACGCGGCTGCGAGCAGATGAATGGGTTCTCGTCGTCATTCTCTGTGTGGTAGTAGCTGTACAGGTCCAGAGACAAGGGGCTGGGGGGGGGGGGTCACACATGCATTCATGATTCTGCGACACTGTAACACCTAATATCACCATTAAACGTGAGATATTATGTAACTGCCCAAACTTACAATCCATTCATAAATAAATCATGCAAATAAAGCAAACCTGGGGGAAAATTAAGTACAAATATAAACCTCCTTGGTGTTCTGGTTTCTTAAATGATAAGACACTCTGTGAGTACTGCACATAGAAAAACTATAGCCCCATTTAATTAAGTTTGTCCTGCACACCGCTACTGTTCGAACAAGCCCTGGGCTTTGGACCTCAGTTTTAACAGCATGCCAACCTGACAGCAGAAAAAATCACTGCTGACTGCAGCAGAGAGGCCACCCGGCGTGGTCTCTCTCTAATGGTACACATCCCTGACTGATGATAATTGGGGTGTCTGTCAACACAGATTCTATTCACTGCGAAAGTGACTCACTGAATTAACTCTTATAAGTCACTAAGCACATGAGGGGCTTCTATGGCCCATTGGCCCTAATCTCTCAAAAAACTGTGACAAACATAAGAAAATATGCACTTAATAATACCACAATACATCTGGTTTGATTTTTCATGCTGTATTCCACTTTTACATTCCATATCAGCTTTTATTCAGATCATCCCCATTTCTGATCACTTCTTATGCAAAGCAATTATTATGATAATCAAGATCATTAATTCATTCATTTAGTCTCTTCACCGTGCCCATCGCCAGAGTTTATCGGCTCACTCCCTCCAGTTTGAGAAAAGTGACAAAAGATGGAGGAAACAATTCGCCTCACATTGCATTATTACTAGAATGACCTCCCTATACCTGTGTTGACTGTAAGAGTTTGTTTCATTTACCAGTTACCTTGACTTGCCATAAAAACTCTTGCTTCAGGGTCAGGATGAAGCTGGAAAGTTCCTATCTTGTTATTTTAAGGACTGACACCATAGTCTGAAATGCTTCTCCAATGCTCAAAGGGCACCTGCTCCACTAATTGAAATACATACACCTGTGGCAGGAAATACTCTAGTAGTTAATGTAAGGTAGCCAAAAGCTGCTACATTGTATACAGGTAAAATCAGGTCAAATGCATCAGGTGAATAAGTAAATGTACTCCAGGACTGAATATGGCTGTACTACACCCAGTCCTGGTTTCGTTGTCACTTACAGGGTGAAGTTCTCTGGGAGGAAGCAGCGGTTCCGTAGCAGCCCGGCCCACAGCTGCACCCCCACAATGCCGAAGATGAAGAAGACGAAGAAACAAAGCAGCAGAACGTTGCCGAGCATGGGCAGCGTGTCCAGCAGCAATGTCACGAGGATCCGCATGCCTGCAGAAAGGACACCCCTATGACAGCCCTTTCTCCATGCAGCCATATCTTTATACCCACACGCGAGAAAAAACAAGCTGCTCTTAATGCAACAAAGGAGTAATGAGATGTTTCTTGATTTTTATGCTCGACTGGAATCCACATCATACCTTCCTAATGCTGGAAAAGCTTCCATAAGCCTCAAATCTATCCTGGCAACCATGAACTAGAGTGACGCATACACACACCCACATAAACGCACAAACGTGCACAAAAGAGGAAATGTCCTCTAGTCAAATATGAGTCGATGTATAATATCACCCATGTTATGATTCCTCACAGGATCTTACAGTCCTACGCACAGATACCGCGCACCTGTTCGTGAGGTTAATGATACATTCAGCAATGCATGCTGCTTTAGCTGGGGCAGGGTAATGTTCCACAAAAGTACCATCAGAGCCATTTGAGTGGGGAACCGGTTACCTCGATCTAAATAACCGACATTACCTTGCCGGCCAAATGTGCAGAGTACAATAATTGGTGCAGAATCACAACAGAATGGCTGGCAGCACTGTGCTGTACTCTGACAACCTAAGCGATACAGTCTTCACATTCTGAGGAAAGGCTGATAAGGGGGGAAGCTCTATCACCGGAGGTAGATACTTAATGAAGAATCTGTTTCCCAAGATATAAATTATCCCAGTGACTGTGGTGTGTTCTTCTCCAAATATTTCCTATGACAAGCCCCTTGGCCAAGTGTGTGAACTATGCAGACATTCGGCTTTCTATTCTAAATACATGTTTAGAAATGTAAAAGGACTCATTTCCATAAATTAAAGAGGTGACTGAATGGATTTTTTGTTAAGACTAATACTCAAATTAGAATTCTAATTAATTCCATTTCAAAATCAGTTCATTCCCTTAATAACTGAACTGCCATATACTGTATATACTCATAATAATCTCAGCAACAGCCAGACTTTACAGCGTAATAATACGGCTCTTTTGACTGAAAACAAGCAAATTTACAGGTAAGATTTATTTCCGAAAAGAAAAATGAGAGCACGCTAAAGGCTGGGAAATGAGATAAATGTGACAGAAAGGCATCTGAAAAATTTGCACCTCTAAATGAAATCGTTTTAGCCAGCTAAAGACACATTTGGTGGGATTTTAAAGCTTTAAATCTCAGGAGGCATCCGGCTGCTGAATCTTGGAATATGTAGGTCACAATGGATACAAGGGTTACCTGATTTAGGTACATTTAGCGGTTAAGGATGCCTCTTATTTTGGGAGAGTCTGTCTGTCTCTCACCGCAGGCTGTCCTTTGGGAGTTACTAGAGTTACTAGAGGTCAAAAGCCTGAAATGAACTGAATTTTTACAACGATGGAATTGAAAACTGGACGGCATTATCAGTGTTTAGACCATAAAATGCATGGGAACCGGTGGGGGGGGGTCCACATTTAGGGAGTGGTGCAGATATAAAACAGCATCCCATAAGAAATCTACTGGTGATGTAATTAAAGCTGTAGAGATGGGGGTTCAGTTTGGACCACACATTGTCTTCAGGAGAGTAGCTACAATATAAAAAGCAATTCCACTGCTGTTTGCTGTGAACCCAAAACTTACAAACACCTAGAAACAAATCAGTTGTCACTTGGCACTGTCATGTATGTGCAGATAAATCAAATAAAACAAGTTTTATTGTGCAGAAATAAAGAAATAGGTGTGTGCATCTGCACTGCAGCTGAAGTTGATCAATTGTTATTTTTTGGCTACTATTTACTACTATTTAGCTGTTCAAGGATTGCAGCACTGGCTGGGAAGCCCATCTACCTACTTTTGAATGGGTATATCGCTAAATAACATCTCCATGTGACTGAAAAGCAAACCACTTACAGTACAATGGACTTATCAGATCACCAAGTCTCAGATTACTGGATGATTCATGTCTACCAAAAAACATCACAGTATAGAGTGTCTCACCACGATGAAAATTGTTACAGTAGTTAGATCCAAAAAGGTTTTTCATTTGATGGATTTATCAGCTCCTGTGTTTTCACTCCTTACAGTGAAATACTGTGGGCAAACTCAGCAAAAGATATCTAATTAATCCATTTGATTATTATTTTGGCCAAGGAGCACGTACAAAACATTTGAAGTTGGGCAGCTGCAATTCATATTTGAAGCCAATGAATATTTCAGGCAAGATACAGTAAAAGCACTCTGTGCCCTGCGAGTTTAAGGCTTTCAGCTGCAGTTTAGTAAAGCTTGATCACTTTCAGTCAGAGTAGCACAATCTGTCCTTGTAACCCTCGAGAGCTCATACTAGCAGATGGAAACACCAAACTAAAATCCACATAATGCCATTTCATATGAAAGTTGTATTGTTTTTAATTCAAATGAAACCAAAATGAAAACCAAAATAGTGATCTCTCAAAATAAACCAAATTCAGCAAAAACAAAAAGTGTTAGTCAGGGGCTAAAAATCAGAGGCTAAGTGAATTATACCTCTTTTTTTCTTCTTTTTTAATTATGGGAGTCTGGCACTGGGGCTAAAATACTCAGGGCTAGGCTTAAAATACTCAGGGCTAGGCTTAAAATACTCAGGGCTATAGCCCCAAGTGATTGGACCTAACAACGCTCATGTGTTAGCCTATAAAATATCATAAAGTTAAAAAATGCATTGGTGCCCACTCATAGCTACCAGTTCACAAAACAGTGGTACTTAAATGGCTTTGCTTTTGGAAACTGGATCTGCTTTTAGCAGGACTAACCCACTCTGCGCCCACAGGGTTCTGCGCGGACTGGACCTAGACTGAGGGACGTGCTTTTGGCTCCTTCCTCAGGGGGTGACCATACCTCACTTTCATCCACCGCTCAGGACCACAGCCTTGAACAGATTGAGGAGTCCAGCCCCATCTGTTCCCCAGCTGAGCTTTTAATTTATTATGCTTCATTGGTGATTGACTTAATCGCTTAAAATTTAGATTTCATGATGATTTTAATTGAAATCACATTAAGCTAAACCTGTTAGCTGGAGACACACTTTCATTTTTCAATACTGCTGAACAAATTTGTTGGTTAAATTAATTGTACCCTTGAAATAAATGACTACATGATTCTAAAAGCATTTAGTTTCCCCATTTACATTATTCATTATTAATTTTGGATTATCCCGCGTTTATTTTTTGGACCACTTATGCAACACATGGAATTTCATTAAATGAAAATGTATAAATATGTTTTCGTAACACCAGCATTCCCATCCAGGGTGTCCCCCTATCTTGTGCCCTGTGCTGCCTGGAATCGACTCCAATCCCCTGTGGTCCAGTAATGAAAGATGGATGGATGCATGGATACCAATGGATGTTGCCATAAATTCTGAAAGAAGCATAAAGCCTTTGATGCATTCAATTAATAGTTCAATCATGCAAAGGAAATTAAAAACTCAGTTGGTCTGAAACAAGGTTACACCACGTGCCAGAAAGACTGAGGTTGGATAATATAGACTTAGAGGACTGTATTGGACATGTGCACTGCTGTGTAACAAGAGAGATCATTTACCAGAGGAGACGGAAAGGAAGGGTACAGCAATCACAGCTTAAGATACTATTCTTCTTTTGACAACAATAATGTACACCTGGCATACTTAGTCATTCCTCTGCCATAAACTCTGAAATGTCATCAATATATGATGGACATACATTTAGAGAAAAAAAAAAATAAAGGGCAGCTAATATTGATCCAAATGCAGTTATTTAAAATTGACAGTTCATTATAGTGACTGCGATGACTTTTTCCCTTGTGAAAGAGTACATTTCAAGATAAGAAACTTGATTACCAAAATTCTATCTTACAATCAGCAAATATTATTAAAACTCTATATATGAACAACAAAGAATCAATTCCCATCTGTAGCCTCACTACTGCTGAAGCGCAAGGTAAGGTGTAGCCTTTGTAGTTCCATGACACAGGTCAATAACATGCACATGTAACATGTACAGTCCTCTGACTGCCAATATTTTGCAATGAAATCAATATTTACAAAAAGGGACGGAGTAAAAGGCTCATCTAGAATCCCCTCAGAGATGAAAGAGCGTTGGATTTTTGACATACACTGTACTAATGATCATTTATTGATGAACTTTCTCTCCTTCATATTGTATACTAAGCATTTTACAGTATCAAAGAATCTCCTATTTTATATATACAGTAATAACCTTTTCATTTAATTCTTTTTCACTTCTGGTCTTGCTTCACCTCACACCTAAGCTCTTGTCACTTCTTACTCTCAGACATGAGATCTAGGCCAGTTTTTCTGCTAGAAGACTGGTGCCAGTCAACATGTCCAGGAAGATTTCAATGTCCCGGACAAATGTGAGAAATTCTAGTCAAATATTATTTGTGCTTACTACTGAGTATAATAGGCAGACTATATAAAGAATGACATCATCAAGGTATGTAGATTGTTTTATTGAAAAGTAGCATCAAAGCTTCAAATAAAACAAATCCTGCCTATAGACTTGTGTGTATAACGCAAAATAAATAAATATTATGCAAGCTCATGTTTTAACACGTAAACACAAAGAATTTCGTTCAGCTTCAGGTCTGCATATTCGCAGATAAAATAAAGCAGGATAAAAACTATTTGCAAACAAACCAATAAACTATATATAAACCTATCTGGCTATAACATTTTAATTATGGGATGCTGCTGCCAATTTGAAATCAAATAACTTCCTTTTCTTACAGGGCAACGGCATCAGCGGTTTCTATGACTTCACACTGTATCTGAGATTCATCATCATCATTGTCATTAGACCTGCTTGGTTTCACAAAATACTTTTTAAGGTTTGCTTATTTGGCCATGTCTGATCTCTCTCGCTCATTACTGTTTGCTGTTATGGTGCGCGTGCTTCATCAAAGTAAATGAAATAAATAACGCTCATTTCATTCTACATGTAGGCAAGGCTATAGCTTACATCAGGGGTCTTCCACTCCGATCCTGGAGAGCTATTCTATTCTATTCTATTCTATTCTATTCTATTCTATTCTCCCTGGCTTCTGGTGAGCCGCAATTGTTCCTGTTATTTACCTGAGAACAGGTGTGGCTCATCAGATGCTAAGTAGGATGGAAAGCCTACTAGACATTAGCTCTCCAGGATCAGAGTTGGAGACCCCTGATCTACACATTCGTCGTAAAAAGGAAGATTCATTTTTTAAATAGGAGGATATGTGGAAGTTTAATTTTAGGCCCTTTTAATACTATTCAAATTGCTTAGAGGGAATTATTTTCACTGGACTTTGACAGGAGAGATTTAAATCTGTCAGACTTCAACAGATTCCCCCAGTCAAACTCCGGTAATTACTGGATAACGGAAACTATTATTCCAGGCTGTACAACACACCTAAGCACTGCACCTGTGTCTGTATCCCACTGTCTGTGTCCCAGTGTCGTTAAGCAGGCCTCCTGCACTGCACTCCTTCTTCAGCATCGACATCTGCAGTTACAATTATGCTGGGTATTCCAGGAAAGAAGACAGGCGCATCATCCCAGGGGTTGCTCTCCAGCCATGATCTCATTTGTCATTTGAAACAATAAATGGATTTTAAAAACTGCAGCCATGTTAGGGGAAGAGGTTTTTGATTAACCTGCTCCCAGTGCTAAGCACAGAAGAGGTGGTCAGGCTATATGCCTCTCTGGGGATAAGGACCTGAGTGGCCTGCTGATCCAGATACTGTAGAAATCTGTCGTGATGACCTCAAGCTACCAATTAACCTGAAAATAGCCAGCAGCCAGAAAGGTGATAAAGGAACTGTACTTCTGCACAAGGTTGTCATTTATAGTTCCAGAAGGAGCACTATATGTTGTACACTTAAGCTAGGTGCTTAATCTGAGTGGCTTCCATAAATGATATCCAGCTATACAAATGGATTTTAGAAAATGTCTGCCAAACCAATGAATCATGCGAAATGACACCCGGCTGCCATAAAATTAAGAAAGTAACACTAAGCTAATGTTAACAATTGCTAAGAGGTAACAATTTCAGCATTTTTTTTTAACTAAAGATACTATCTTTGTCATTCATAATTATTGCAATAACTGGCACAAACCAGACAGAGTGATGCATTCCCAATACAATATGCACCTAACAAGGAGAGGGCATATCAAGTCATTTTTTTAAGGCGAATGGAAGGTTGCAACATATTCCGATAATTTTTATAAAGAGGTGATGACCCTGCAACGTGTGCTGAGTGTTTAAATCTTATGTACAGTCTTTGTTTCATCTTTGGGTCACACAGGGCCAAACTCTGGCGAACAGCCAGCGCTTACACAGTCCCGGATGCTGAAGCCAGTTGTTACTAAAGGCTCAAGCTTCCTGTCAAGCGACCAGGACCCCGCCGGGCTTTATTAAATGACTTGGTGATTAATGCCGCCATTTTGCATCTGAACGCGTCGCCACATCTTGATTAGTTAGTGGGGGGGGGGGGGGGGGAGAAAAATAAAACCCAACCGGAAAGCACAGAAAAAGAAAGACATTTCACAGCATGCAAAGAGCAGATAAAACAATTTCCAAATTAATTCTTCGATTAAGAGTATAATTAGACAGAGTGGCTCCTCAATGAGCAATGGGTCTGTCTGACCCTAGCCCCCCCTTAATACCCCAGCACCCCCCTGTGGTTTAGATTGGGTTGAATGGTAATTACAGAGAGTGGTTGTGGATGAAGGATCCCAGGCAGACCTGCATCAGCCCTCCGTCCCCTGCTCAGTATCCACACTGAGAATGATTATGAGGCCACTTCCTGGCTGAAGACAGCCGTTCGCAGGGCAATGGGGAGACACCCACCGTTTATTAGACGTTTAATTTGTCTTGATTAATCTTCAAACTAAGCGATAAACCCCTTGTGCATTACATGCGTCAGGAGATAAAAAATAGAGCTCTAAGTAAATGAATAAAGGGCCTGCAGGTGTAATGAAAACAGTAATAGCCTGACTGTGGTTAATGAAAGATGTGCTGTTGTTACCCAGGAACCTAAGTGAAACAAATAAAGATGTAAATAATGGCGTTATTTAAATGGGAGATTGGTTTAAGAAAGGAAAAACACACAAATCACCCCCAGCAAAGTCCCAGGGGAATCCTACTTGGACAGCTCACTCTGTTTGCAGATTTTTCTCTTCTTTCTCACTCTAACCCTAATCCTAACTTCACCGAAAGGTAGGATGAGTCACCGATGATCCATGTGAAGGTACAGAAAAGCGAGATCTGACTTTTTGCTCTGGATGACTGAACATCAGCGTCTTCCATGACTGTCTTTTTTGCAGCTTTCTTTTAGGCTGCACTGGAAGCAGTGAACAGGAACATGTTCTATGCTCTGCAGTCCTGAGCACAGATGGGCAAAAGTGAGCAGATGGAGACGAGGACAGTCCCAATAAACAGGACCCCAATTTCTAACAGAGGAAGAACAGATCTCAAGTACAAATGTTACACATCAGAAACCCAGAAGAAAGCAAACTAACGCAAGGTAGCCACCAGCAAGACACATGTTGAACATAAATTACTTCTGCAATTGTCTACTACACTACATTACTCCAACCTGAAAACTAGAGGTAAAGACATGCTAATGCTTGATGCTTCTATACTGTATGTAGTAGTACTTTTTTGCAGTCTCGGTCTCGTCTCGGAATCGACTTTGTTTTGACTCGGTCTTGTCTCGGTCTCGGACATAGAGGACTTGAAGACCAGGCAAGACCACTCACCAAAACACCTCAATGCTGATCACAAATTTCACTTTACCAATCACAGCGAATATAGGCAGAAAAACTATAGAGATCAACATTCAGCATTAGACTTCAAATCCATCTGTTATGTCTGTGTTTAACCAGTGGATCTTAAACTAACATATGCATTCCTCTTTCAATTTCTTTCAGATGTTATAAAGTAATAAATAAATAAAAATAGAAAATCACGCATTGCTATTTATTAGATAACTTCAACAAGTTACCAAATGGATGCACGATCAAAGTTATTGATTTCCATCTGGCACTAACCATGTATTCCTTCACAATACGAAGCCACAGAAAGGTCCCCAATGAAACCCCTGCATTCTCACATAATAGAGACTCTAATCTCAACATTTACAAGATGGTATTTGTAGTGTCTGCAAATTTTTGTATTAGGTGAGACTAAAATGCACAAGTAGTTTTTTTCTCATAAAAAGGATGAAATCAAGAATATGTCAGCATTTACACATCAAAATGTGACATATCTGAGTAGCCCAGAATGTCCTGAAAACAAAACCATAATGCACATGTGACTAACCCACATACATACCATGTAATAAGCCTAAACTCAAAAATACCACTCAAAAATGGATAGGGTTCAAAGGGTTAATACAGTACTGTGACGCAAAGTTCAAATGCAACCAATAAGGTGCATCTTATTTTTAAAAAAATGTCACATTTTTACAGAAGCATTATATTGAAATTTTAAGAAAAAAGTCCATGGTTCAAATTATAATGTGTCTATTGAGCATAATGTGAGTCAATCGATCAAAAGTTAAAATTCAAAAGTAACAGTGAAACATTTCGGGTAACAGATGAAAAACAAAATCAAAGACAACAACATTACATTAATAACAAGAAACAAGACAAGCCAGACTGTTCTGATGGTGATAATGAGTTTTAAAGATGACTATGGGTACGATGGAGGAACATGGTTCTGATACTCACTGGGCACCCGGTTGATGGCTCGGAGGGGCCGAAGCACCCTGACAGTGCGGACAGCAGAGAAGCTGACGTTCTGGAGGTTGAGGGAGTACTCCAGCATGCTGTCAGACACACAGGGACACCGTGTTAGCATCAGAGCTTTGCATTTCCCAGCTAGGTCACACCCCCACCATGCCCCACCTAAACTGCCATCTATAGACTTACTGAGAACATTCTAAATCAATGGAAAAACACAGTGGTAACACCAGTTTTCTTCATTAGAAACCACAGCAGCATTGGTAGCTGTATAATGTCCTAGGCTACAGTTAGCTAACAGTGTGGCATTTTGGGTCAGTAACAAATGATTGTGGGAGACGGTTATAACCCAATAAGTCATTTGGAGTGACCATGTCACAGGACAAATTGTATAGACTACTACATTTACAGTACATTTACTACTAAAGCTAGCTGTCAAGAGCACATGTAGAGAGTAGATGTGAAGTGTGCTGCCTTTCCACTGGCATACAGAAACCAAGCTGTACCTGACCCACACCACGAAGAGACACTAGTTACGCGTGGTTCCAGCTCGCTTTGATTTTCCACTGCAGAAGGGTCGGCTCGGTAAAGGTGTTGCCGGGTTTGGAGAGCGACAGTGACGTAACACCAAAGAGATGCTTATTTACTGTTCACACGGTGCACATCATGATTTACTATGTGCTCATTTTCGCTAGCGCGTCTGTGAGAGTCGACGTGTTATGTCAGCATCAAACGCTAGCGAAATGAGCATTAGCATGCATTAGTTTGCACTACGAGTCCATTCCATTCAGCAGTTCTGTAGTACTTTTTAAAGTAGGAGGTTGGAAATTTTCAAGCTCCGAGTTATTGGGAATGCATCAATAATCAGGGTATAATGAATAATATATAGAATATGCCCTCTTCATATAATCCATGTATATTAAGGCAGATCACTGGTATCTCACTGGTATTTCAACCAATCAGATGGTGGTGACACAACCAGCTCGGACTGGTCATTCTTACCATGCTAGTAAGCAGGGTCTTGTCAGCGCGGATGCGCCTTGGATATAGATTGCATTATTTACAATGGAAAACCATCTCTGGAAAACTTTAAGGACACTTGAGTAATGTTTTCTTTTCAGTAGTATTGTACACTTTACTTTTTTCTTATTTTTCCCAGAACAAGATGGCAAACATTACTACAAAATCTAAATGCCACCTGGTGAGTCAAGCAGCTGAATCTGAGACATCCCAGAGCTCTTGAGTGTTGTGGTCTGATGCTGGAGATTAATGATAAAAGCATTAAAACCACACTTATGCGTTACGCCTGTCAGTTCCAATCGGGGATTTAAATGATTTTACAGTAAATTTTCAGAAATAATAAAAGGAGATAAATGCAGTCAAAAGTTACACGGGTTAAAATTTTTGACAAATTGTGCACTTTTTCTTACCACTTTGTTTTTATGCATAAAATGAGACACAATACTTCAGCCTTGCAAAGAACAGACTTTAAAACATTGATGTACTGTAGTACAGTAGCATGGGTCATATAGTGTACAGTCCAGGGCCTTCATAGGGCTTTCTGCCTGTATCCAGAGGGTTGTGGGTTCAAATCCAGCACAGTAATCATATCAATGTTAGGCCTTTAAGCAAGGCCCTCGACTACTCCAAGGACAGTCTAACCCTACCCACTGACTGCATGCTTTCTCTGCTCCATAAAATCAATTGAATTTAACAGAAAGTATTCAGTCATATTCATACAGTGAGTTTTTCTTGTTACCCCAACACACACACACACACACACACACATGCATACCAGGATACACACTTAAGATCCCCTATCTGTCTCTCTGTCTGTCTACCTACTTACCTATCGATCTATCTGGTGGCTTTTTGCACAATATGTGTAGCTTTAACTGGTGCTTTTTATCAGCTAAAAAGAAGACTGCGAGCGTGCTGGCATTTTGCTGTTGGCTTTGAGGTGATCTCTTATGAGGCTCGAAACACTGCCTGACAGGGAGCTAAGCAAGGCTTCCAGGGGTAGAGGCACAGTCTGCTGGCGCGGCAGCCGCCCTGAGCAGCGCTCCCCAGGCACGGGGCCCCAGCTCCGTAGCTCCCAGGGGAAATTCCCCACTCGGCCAGCCTTTGTGCGCAACATCCAAATTGCACTTGTTTGTTTGTTTTTTTCCCCCTACTCTCGTCTCCCTTAGCTCCCCACAGCTGCGGCGCACATGGCTAGCGGATGGATTTCCCTCCTTTGTGAAGCGCCTTTTATATATCAGTTACGCATGTGCGCTGTGTGCATGTGGGCTGCGTGGGGGTGTGTGAGGGGAGACACGGTCGGTGGGCGGCCGCGGTGTGGCGGCCGCAGTACAAACTCCGTAAACTTTACTTATTAAAGGGGAGGGTGCGAAGACCAGACGATCTTGAAAGGCACGACGAGAAAGCCTGCATCTCCAGAGAACCAGGCAGGAACTGTAATTGGTGCCAGTGTAGAATATTTTTTCATGGAAAAAAGTATGGAAATGACTGTACCTTGGCAAGCATGCCCCATAAAGTTTGGGATATCTTTACGACCGTACATGAAAAATTGATGAAAATTATGAAGGCAGCTGAATATATTTATTGTTCTTTTGTTCTTTTTTTCTCTCTCTCGCAAGTACTAATATACTTTTTTTTTTTCCTTGCAGCCCCCACCCCACCTTGCATTATGAGGCTAGTGCACTTATAAAAATCGCACAGAAAACAACTCTGGGGCAGAACAGAAGAAAGGGACCAAATTTAGAAGAGCAAGACCCTGGCCTTTGGAAGTTTTGGCAGAGGCCAGATGCTGGTGTTTCAAACACCACGGGGGCGAATCATTTCAGGAACACATGGCACATTGCATGGAGAAAGGCTGGCATGTCAGAGCCAATGGCAGCCAATTATTTAATGTCTAAATATGACTTGCAAATATAGACAATAATAGGAGTTTGACAAGGCTTGTCTGGCGGGATTCAGAGCCAACAGACACAGCAGGTTGTCTTGGAACATGCATACAGATAACAGGACGATAAGTGAATATTAATAATTCATAGAATACTGTGATTTCTTGTGAAAGCTCATTGCATTTGTATTAATTGTACAGAAAGTTGTATATTATGGTTTCTTGACGCTATGTTTAAGTTTATGAAGGATCTATCCCAAAAACACGATGGGACCTTGGTCAGTGATAATGTCACATGTTTTGTTAAAAGTGTGTACGTTAAGTAGCTCGTGAAGCTTTGAAGCTTTTTCTGAATGGATTTGTTTACATGCATGCATGTTGAGCGTGCACATGGCGCATGTGAGAATGTGCACATGGAGGACAGCTGTGCATGGAACAGCAGATAGACCGAGAAAGGAAGCTTCATAGACACACAGCCCATTGTAAAGATCTTGCTCTATAATTATGGACATAAATTATTAATTACTTGGCAGAATTCATTTTCAAGTCATGTCCCAGTTGTTGGACAACTGAAGCATATGAAGATCTTATTGATTATGAATATGGGAGCCAAATAACTCAAAGAACCGAGTACTGAGATAATAAAGGAAGCATGTTAACAGTGAAAAGTAGCCAGCCAGTTAACATTTTAATACTATAATGCTATAGTGTAAGATTATGACATGATTTCCGAACTATATGTCAAACATAAAATTATACCTAACAAAAATTTCACATCCCACAGTATGTGAGTAATCACGCAGTGCAAAATGGACTCACATCTTAAATTAAGATCAGAATAATAAGCCAGCTACTTAACAGCAGCACTAACCCAAGTTTAAGTAATGAGGATTGAAGAAGACAGTGGAGTGAAATATTTGTGGTAGGGAGTAGTTTGCCTTTTCCTCACATACAAACTGAGATCTGACTCAGAGGGCAGGCAGCTTCCCCGGGCAGACGAGCCCATCCCGTTACGGATCAGGGTGCTCCAGGATGCCACAGAGCCCAGCCACCGGTCCCATCTTTAGCAGAAAAGCGCGGGGGGCACGGGACGTTCCCACAACACCGTGAATACTCTAACTCATGTTATAGGTCAATTGAGAAAGTCGTTTTTTTTTTTGCTTTTTTTTCCCCTGGACTTTTATAAGAACATTCCCTTGTTCTCGTTTCCTTAGCTGGGAAGCCACCTTGGCGGCCGCAGTGTTGAAAATGTGCCCCGGCCTGGTTCCGGCTGGCACTCCTGAGACCCGCTGAGCGCGCCGTGTCAGGACTGATTTGGGATGATGGGAGCCAGATGTGGCTGGTGACTGGAGTTTAAAAAAAAAAAAAAAAAAACCAGTAGTGAAAATCGGCATAATCAAGCTATTAAAAGGGGAAGAGAAAGGGACAGGTAATTAATAGATTTACATGTGGAGGAAGGGGCTGGGAGTGTTTTTTTTGTTTGTTTTTGGGTTGCAAGAGAGAGTGGGGTTAGGGAGGAGGCAGAAAGGAGGGGGCTGGACGAGAAGAAGGATTGTGGGGAACTGGCTGACGGCGAGGCTGAAGCGTGAGCAGGGTTGCGTGAGGAGACTTCACACAAAGCCCAGGCTTGGCCAGACAAACACAGAGCTCACATAACAGCAACAAATACAGCTAAATACACATACGCTACCACCACACACACACACACACACACACACACACACACTATACGCCTCCTCCTAGCAACACACACTCACAGCAAAAGGACAATCTGGGACTTACTGCCAATCTGGCCCTGGCCATGTTTGCTTTTACCTCCTATGTATGAAGGCAAAACACGCTCCATCTACACACACACACACACACACACACGTACGCACGCATAGATATGGGAAATCCTTGCAATCCCACTCATGTACTTTCTGCTATACGGCAGCATACTTGAGTACTCGAGTCTGAGGAATGGTATTTTCCCTAGAACGAAACCTCTCCGTGACAGTTACCCGGCCAAGCGTCCACACAATGACACTGTGAAGAAACTATAATAGGAAAAGTATGAGGAAAGCAGGCTGGGGATGAAAACAAGCTTCCTCTCAGTCACACATGAGTACTGCTCCATTTGTTTCGTCGCCGAACTCTTCTGGGGAGAGACCTGGCTGCGTCTGAACATGCTCTGCTGAATATCCTGGCCAATTCAGTAATAATAATTACCGAGGCGGAATTCAATAATGATTGAAAAATACCTGCTTTGCTAACACAAAATCACAACATGTGTGACAGGATGACAGGGAAGCTTGAATTTCCCTTCTCATCGCTGTCGCTGTGCTCCGGCTGACACAGGCGGCTGCACTGAAAGGCTTGTTTCCCTCAGCTTCCCTCTCATCTGTGCGTTACTCCTCCTACTCTTCAAAGACAGTGTCTGGAAGTGCTTCAATCACTCCTCTCCCCCACCCCCCCCCCCCCCCCCCCCCCCCCCCACCAAAACCTAGCAGGTTAACGAAGCAAACTTCAGAGGGGGATTGTGGTGTGTGTGTGTGTGTGTGTGTGACAGAGTGACAGAGAGAGAGAGAGGATATATGAGAGAGTGGGTATGACAGAGAGAGTGTGTGTGTATGTATGAAAGAGAGAGAGAGACAGAGAGAGAGAGGTTGAGTGTTGGAGGGGAAAGGTGTAGCTTGGAGAGCATCTCTGGGGATCGGTAGATATCTCTGGGGATCGGTAGATATCTCTGGGGATCGGTAGATATCTCTGGGGCACTGTTTGTATTTTCAGAGATTTGCTTGTCCTCGCTCAGCCTTCCACCTGCTTTTTCTCCAGCATGCAGAAGCAATAAAAGCTGAACGCTGGTCAAATACTGCACTCAAGATATTATAACCTCTCCCTCAATACTTCATAGATTTAAAAAGGTTCAGTCACAAGTCAACAATATAAATCAGCTTGTAGTAACATACGCCTCTACTGTATTATATATACACATGCCCCTTTAGTACCTTTATTACTTTATTTGTTTGCTCATTTTATGCTGTATTTCTTTCGCACAGAAGTTGCTACGACTAATGTGCTTAATTGAGAGATTAACGTCAAGCAATGACAAGATCTCCCAAGATATATATTTTGCGGTAAGACAGAATTCACAGTTGTGTTGCAGTGAGATGACAGACAGAGGTCTTTGTTAAACTGATTTTACTGCCAGTAAACAAATCACTTTCCCTTTTGGTCCACAGCCCAAATTTTGTCTTTTGAGCCTCATCATCAGTATTTTTAGGAAATAAACTGAAACAATGGACAGGCAGGTGAACAATGAAGGAGTTCATGCTAGTGGAGTGTAAGGGCATAACTTGCACAAAGAGGGGTTAAAGGCAGATACTGTATGGCTTGTCCCATATATTCTAAGCCAGGCAATGCTCATTGTAAAAATTTAATACGCTTTACATGCTTCTCTTCAAAGACCAGTTTAACGGCCGTTGTTGGTGGGCACTGTGCCCTTGTCTGTGCCCTTCAGACAGCACATTCTTTCACAAATACCTCCCATCACAAACACAGCTGGCAGCTGTCTGCGGGGCCATCGGCCTATCAGGAGTCTGAATTTGGGAAGGATTTCTCCATGTTGTGGTCTGCTGCTTGAATAATTCTCCTCGCTCACCTGCACTGTCCACGTGGATGTCCGATGACTTTTTAAGCACCGTGAAAATGGACTCGAGTTGCAATGATTTGCTATTCCAGGCCCAGGCGAGCGCGGGCTAAGTGTTCGACACTCTGGAAGTGGCGGCGTGTGTTTAGAAGTGCGCTTCCCTCAAATAATCAAAACACAACGAAGGAAGAAGTTATTAATCACAAAAATTGCCATTGCAATCGACAAAGGCCCTTGTAAATCACAACAGCAATGGATGGAGGGTGTTGCATGACGACTTACAGAGAGACAGAGTGTACCAGTTTAACAGCCTGTGGAAACAAGAAGTACCACAGTGCTACAGAGTGATCGATGGAGGGAATCACCCAGCCATCTGTAAGTACCTGGCGTGATAAGAAAACTTAATTCGTTAAAAATAAGGAGGAAAAAGATCTGGCTCTGAAAGGCTGCCGTCCTTATATACGCATCCCTTAGTGTCACCACCAGGGGGATGACTTTCATGACCCACACCCATCACCTCATGTTGGCCCTGTCCCTCTAGAGGTCTAGGACATCCTACACAAAGAAAATGTGGTTTATATGTTTCCCTGACCCCAGAATGTCTGTTGACTGACTTAAAAAATGAAGGGAAGTTCTCAACAACAGATGTCGCTCTGGCCACTGCCCCCTAGTGGGGGCTCTTTTTAGTGGCGGACGGCGTCCCGGCGCAGGCGATCCGCTCCAGTTGACTTTTACGGTCAAGGCCAAATCAGCTATGTTCAGGGGTATTCCTGAAGGGCCGTCATGCACAAGCTTTTAAAACAAAGAGAATGGCACAGCTACAGACGGGCTGCTCTTTTCATTGTCCAGTGAAGTAAAACAAATGTGCATGACACTCGAAACACAAAAGGCATAGTTTAGCCATGAGTAAACAACAAATGGGTTTCATTTCTACTCCCTAAAATTAGTACTCGGATAGTCAGGCCTTCTCTTTCTCAATTTTTTATTTAGCGAAATGAATTCCATACCCAGAACTGAAATGAGCTGTGCGTTTGACCTGTGCGTGTGCCAGAGAAAGAGCTCAGATCATGACGCGCCCCGATGCCAGAGAGTCCCCCCCCCCCCCCGTTTCCAAGTCAGCCTGTCAGAGCCATTACTTTCCATTGAGAAGGAACGGCGTCTAATTTGAAGCAGGTGCTCCCAGACCTTGGGGAGGCAGGGAAACGCACGATAGCGTTTCAGCGTGCGTGCATTCGCCAGTGGGGAATGGAGGCCGTTGCGCGTATGTGCGTGGGCGCATGTGCGCGAGAGAGGAATCCAGGCCGTGTGTGTGTCTGCGTGTGCGTGTCAGTGAGGAAAAGACTGTTTATGTGTAAGAGGAACAATTGGAACAGCACACCTGTGTGCTAGTCTCTAAAATATACATATCATGAAATGAGTTCCAAGCAGTAAAGGTCAATTAATATCAATAAAACAAATGACTAAATGTAGGATCATAATGTTCTTTCTTCATGGTCAGCGTCTAGTTCAGCATACCTTATCTTCTTATGTTCATATAACGGAGTAATACACTTTGTGTAAAATGGCTTTCCAAAAAATGTGCCTCTGAATACTGAAATGACATACTGACATAATTACTAACTTGATAGTTATTTCTCGTGATAGAGTCACATTGAACTTAAGAAAGATTTTGTTTTTGAGGGCAAAGTCTGCTGAACAGAAACCTAATATGTAATGATTCATTACAATGTTCCCTTAAAAACAACAAGAGACCCAAAACCATAATTACCAACTGCTAGCAGAGTGCGGAATTTATAAACAGACAAAATAGATATTATATGGATGGGTTATTTTGAAACTCAGAAATGATTTTAAAATGTCAAAAGTTTAAAGTCGAAGAATTCTTTGCACACTATGTAGTCTCCCTTTGACGTCACTGTAGCCTTTACGTCTTTTCTTCCATGTTTGAGTTTGATGTCTGATCTCTGCATTTGTCATGTGTCACCTTTCCATGAGGCAGGGACCTGAACAGATAAGGGACACTGCCTCAGGCCTCAGAGTCAGCACCGAAGAGTGAAGTCCCTAGACACAGAAGGGGGCTGGGTGGGGGCTTGTTGTTGCACGCAGGAAGGCATTCCTTCCTAGGAGGTTGAGGAGAACCAAGAAAACCACCTCTTAAGCCACGGGGATCAAAGTTCCTCTGCCATAGAGGCGTTGATGAGATTTGCCACCGTGTGGGAGACTTGATGTGGCTGATGCCTGCAATTTCACACAGACTGGCACACGGACTGGCACACGGACTCCTCCTCAGTGCACTCAGGACACATGTGAGACAGAAAACAATGTGTCCTTTTTTCAATTAAAAATGAAACATTGCTTTACTATTTCCGTCAAAGTACTGAAGCCTGCTGAAAAAATTCTTCTGTGGCATTTCTTTTTTTTTCTGTGAAACAAACATTTCATCCTCTCAAGCTCCATAATTCTAGTTGCTAAGAAATGTATACCAGTCTTCTTGTTACCTTGGTTACCATTGTTTCAGTGATGCTGCAAAAGTAGGATTGCTGTTGTTTGCAGCTACAACTATAGGCCATAATGTAAGCAACAGACATAGACCTGCTTACTCCTGCACATCACCTGTACTGCCTGTAAATCCAGTCAACATTGTATACATTTAATAACATAGCCCACTTTAGCATTGTACTAGCAGCTATAACTGGATAAATTACACACATATTGAAATTTAACTGGCAATAAATAACAGAACATTTTCGACAACCACCAATAATGTTATCCTCTGGCAATTACAGGGAGCGCAGCCGCAGTACTATTTTGTAAAGGTAACAGCGGTTGTTTTAATATCAAAATGTGACAAATCGACATGTCTTAGTGACTTAGTGACTAGCCCCGTCATGGCATATACACTCAGAGACCATGTTATTACGTCCTCCAACACAGTGTAAGCTAGGATGCCCTTTTGTCTGCAAAGCCACTTCAATGTTTGAAGAACTGTGTGTTCAGAGATGTCTTTCTACACACCAGTCTTACGCTTGGACTTGTGGCCTTCCTGCTAGCTTTAACGAGTCTGGCCACTCTCCTCCGCCCCCGCTCATTAACCAGGGTTTTTTTCTTCTTCGGCAACAGAACCGCCACTGACTGGATGGTTTGTTTTACGTACCATACTGTGTAAACTCTAGACGCTGTAGTACAGAAAATCCCAGGAGGGTGGCTGTTTCTGAGGACAATCACACCACATATAAAATCACTCACGCCTCTTAACCTTTCTAATTCTGTGCCACACAGTAAATGACCCTCTTGACCCTGTCTGCCCGCTTATGTATTCAGGTGCAGCCACAGGATTTGCTGTTTGGAGGAGCAGGCTGTGCATTAAGGTGCAGGTCACCTACAGTAATAAACACCGAATATACAATGCATTGTACATGCTGGTGTTACAATACACCATTGGTGTTTGACACATGCCAGAAATAATCCACCATTATCTGTGGATTAAGAATGATTACAAGATTTCCATATTAATTGTATCATTAAAATTCAAATAATAGATTTTTGCATATACATTGTGTCAGATTTAATTTTTATAAATTTGTCAGATTTAAACTTGCACTGTATGTAATACAAAGCTCTTTGGTTAATTTTACATTGAAACCTTGTACAATTATAACAAAACCACAAATACACTATTATGACAAACTGCACAATGATACATGGGAAAAACTAAACAATTTTGCAATATTTACTCCCTTGTAACTTGTTTGTTTTTTTTGTCCAACCTTTTTTGTCATTACAATACTAAGCAAATCATCAGAAGGCAAAACACATGAACCGTTGTTATTCAGAAACACGTAGCAATTTCTACAAGTTGATCTTTTTTCAACTTGTTTAATTCATCGGAGTTGCACACTACATATTTATTTTAGTAGATTTCTATGTATCAAGGTAAAGACATGTAGAGATTAGAGATTTTAGGTAGCTATATGGCGTTTTAAATACAGAAAACAGAATGCGATTGAATTACATATATCCAAAAAGGTACGTCCTTTAAAGTGGTTTATTTGCTGAATACATTATTGTTTATGGATGTTTTGTTGCAATAAATATAAAGTGTAATGTTGGACTGAAGTCAGTTCAGCATCTCAGTCTAAACACCCCCTGGTACATGATGTGAAATCAGTTGCTCCTGTGCCAGTTTTTTCTGTGCCGGGTTTGCAGCCGCAGTGGAGAACTCTGTGCCAAGCTGAAAACACCACTTCAGGATGAACTTACTGAAACCGCAACTCAAAAGGTAGTCATCTTCCCTACCCTGGGTCTGAGACAGGTGTTAAAAAAATCGAGCTTGACAATAACGCCATTTTTTTTTCCTGTTAGATTTTTCTTATGCTGAGGAAAACTGGATATGTGTGACTACAAATAACCATTGTCTTTATCCAGTTGGTCATGTCAAAGATATATATTTTCCCATAATTTGTCACACAAGGCAACATATAGTGCAATATTTCAAATATATTGTGTGGTCCCCGCGACCCAGTAGGATAAGCGGCTTGGAAAATGGATGGATGGATATTGTGTGGTTATTCGATGCATTGTTTTCACATACGAATTTTTTTCCTTACAAATGATGTTATCTTTAGCTATGGCTATATTTTGATTCTGAAAGGTATTTTTTTTTATGTATTAGCAACCCCAAGTAATTAGCAGCATTTAAGTCAACACCTATGATAGACTATGAATACATAATTCATCTATTTATTTATGAGCTACCTTATGCATCATAAACGGAAGATGATTCCTCAGAAATGTCACTCGAATTTACACAGAATCTAATTTTATTAGCCCGAAGACGGCATTCACACTGCAGGCACCGGTGGCATTTCTGTGACATTCCTCCGACGGCTCCGATGCGAGTGGCTTCCAGCAAAGGCTGGCATTGTTTCAGCTAATATGGTAATGGTGCAGCTGATGCAGCGTCAGCAGTTATGCACACGGTCTGGCCCGGCCCTCCTCCACTCCATATGGCACGGTGATGCGGCTCTTCCGCTACGCCCTCAGCTCGTCAGAACGGCACACCTGTCTCAGTCTTTAAAGCTCCTTCTGGGTCCTTTCCACCTGTAATCTGGATCCCTTCAACAAAGCATGATCTCACACATATCAACTGATGGATTCCCTGTACCCAGGGGCGCCGTAAAGCTGGGGGAAAGTTAGGCTGATTCCCGGGGCCCTTGAGTGACAGTGGCCCTAAAACATGTGGAAATTAATTGGGGCTGGGGGCCCAATATGAAATTCTTTCATGGGTCCCATAATCTCTAATGGCGCCCCCTACCTTTGTTCACTTCACGTGTAAATTTTTACAAAAAGACAAACCTTGAAAAATCAATATACTGAAATGTGAAACGTATATTTTTCAATCCAATAAAAGATGTCAGCCCAGAAGAAAAGGAAATTGGCATGGATTCTTTAATTTTATTCCCTTCCCTGGTTTAAAGTTTTCCTTTCTCTCCATATTGCAAGTAGCTTCTTTGTTTATAGATGCTAATGAATTCAGACCACGTTAGCCCTGACCTAAGGTTTGTGCACCATTGATGAGAAAAAGCAATTATAATACATCTCATCATCAGTTTAAAAGCAAAGAAAATAATGATCATGGAAAATGACGATAATGGTCACAAACTATTAAAACTATTAAACAGAAGCAATCGCTTCTTTCTGCAGTTTACCGAGGACTCTGTTAGGTCCGTCATGTAATTTGTTTAAATCCAATGGATTTCATAGCTGAGATGCAAAAAGGCATTAAAACGAACACATAATCTCAAAACAATAAATGTCATTTTTTCACAGATCAGTGGTTTCAAAGCTGAGCGGGGAGATGTGACATCGTCCAGCATGACTGCCAGCCACACTGACACGCACACACGCTGAGACACACAGATATACTGATTAAATAGTAATAACATTATTCACTTAAAAGTCTGCTTCTGTCCTTTTTACTAGAAAGCTGAGAGTGAATTTAATACATTTTAAAAAGGACTTCAAACTACAGTCTTTGAATTATTGTTACACTTACTTTTCTCAGGCTACAGTATGACATGTGAGTGATTCAGAAGGCAAGAATGGTAGATATGCGTTATGATCTCTGGCAGGTGGAGTGATAGGTGCTCTTTCCCTAGTTAATTAAGAGATATTGTCAGTAGTCAAGGCTGAAAGCATTGTTCAAGTTCACCGTAAGCATTCTGTTCTCCTGGGAGTGACCTTTAAATGAGGTTTTACTATAATCTACTCTAGTCAGCCATAATGTCCTCAAGGGGACTCTTCAAAGGTTCTAATATACTTTTCATTGCACAATGGTAACCAAAAACTGTGCAGGACTGCTAGGGTAGTGAAAAGTTTTTGTCTGTTCTCTCCACACAGTTTAAATCCAAAGTACTTGTATATTAAGTGTTGTTATACTCTAATTTGAATAACTGAACAGCTAAATAGTCCCTAACCAAGGAATTCAAATGACTGTTTCTTCAGCTTTGGCCACCACAATGCATCATAATTCTTGCACAGCATTGTCTTGCATTGCTGAGACCTGTCCGCATGCAACGCATATAATCAGACTTGGGTCAACACATCTCAGATAAAATCAAATGCTACAGTATTTATTCCTGTCACACAGTACCAGTAAAAAGTCTGGACGCACCTACTGAAAAACATTTGTTTCTCAACAAGGTAAGTATTTTCCTGTGAACAAGGACAGAGATGGAGTGCAGTGCAGTCGTCTTTACAAGGTCAGGCTAACAGTTCAAGTCATAATAAAGTTTTCAATATTTTTGGCAGAAAATGTTTGGGAAACACTCCCCTACATAATGGTGTGCATGTGCCCCAGAAAACACTGCAATCTAGTAAAACATTGTTACCGCTGTGTACATGTGAAGAGGAGGTAAATTAACTCACCCAGCCAGTACAATGAAGAAGTCCAACCGGTTCCACGTGTCTCCAAGGTAACACTTCTTCCCAAAGATACCCAAAGCTACCATTTTGATCACCATTTCCACAGCGAAGAATGCAAAGATGAAGTCATCAAAAGCCTATAAAAGACCAAGCATTTATAGAATTAGAGACTTTTTTAAACAATGTACGAAATGTATTTACATAAAGATAAATGGTGTATTACACACATTGTAAACTGTTTACATGTGATTAAAGAATTCTAAATTATCAATGTGGCTTATCTTAAATTTGGTTCATGTTCTGTTTTTTATTTTATTTTATATCCTGTTAACTTTCAAACTGCCACAGACACAGACTAAGACTGTTAAACTGGCATCACAGGAAGAAGAAACAATTGTACAGCAATGCCATACAAGTAAAAAAATGATTTAATCCAAGGAAGGGATTTCTCTGCAAATTGCATACATTATGAAATGTGGGGATTTACTGAAATATCATCTACTTTGCCTTCCAATTGCAAGTCAATTTATGTAAATGGAGCCGCTTAAATTTGCTTTTAAGTAGTATTTTTTTCTGCAGATATCTTTTAGTACATTACACTCCTTCCAGTTGCTAGTGAACTTCATAAAAAGGAAAAACAAGATGAAGAAACAGAAAAAATTGACATGAAAGGCAGAGGGAAGCCCACAGAATGTTCCTGAAGCGTAATCTCACCTGCGTGCATTCTGCCCACCCCCCAAAAAAGAAATCTTTTCTGCTAAATGGCTGTTTATAACGAGTCACCGCCAGAAATTATCCCAGTTTGAAAGACATTACACACATGCATGCATAAGAACAATTTCATGGATTTTAAGTGCAACATCAACGTTTTTAACATACTGATGCAAAGGACTATATAGATGCCTAAAACAAAGTATTTACTTTTCTCGGATAAACATTCACGTAAAAGAGTTCAAAGGAAATGATATTTAAATTGTAAAATATTACTGGAGATAAAATGCATTTTTTACCATTGCCTCATAAAAGTCACAAAATATTAATGTTAAATATATTTTAGTAAACAGACCAATATACTCTTCCGTACAACACTATTACATGGAAGAGAAATGGTGTGAGTGACTCTCTGTCTGCCTCTGTGAAGAATGCAGAGTCTCCTGGGTCCAAAGTCCTCCCCGGGTCTATTCTACGACCCATCAGTCTTGACGGAAAACTGAAAGTGTGGACTGGAAAATGGCCAAGATATCTACAGCAGGAAGACTGTGGATTAGTCATCCACTTTCACCACATCTCACTTTCTCTGCGCTGAGTCCTCATCATAACAACCCCTACCACTCATCTCTCTCTGCCTCTCATCCTCACATATTTTCCTCTTTTTGTCTAACTTCCTACTTCTATATATTTGGTCCAGAGTCTAGAAATTGGGCCTTCTCTGGTTATAACTCTCCATCAAAATTCATAACAATATATCCGCTCAGAGCAGGACAATGGCCCCTGTTCAGTCATTTACAGTGTGTGCAGGCCAGAGAGCGCTGTGACAGATGACGCGTGTCCCATTCTCCATTCCTCACTATGCATGAGAGCGTCACTAAGATCTATACAGCAGATACAGTATGCTGAGCATTCGTTGTGCAGCAGCCAATGTGTGTGCCTCTCTGATCTGCCATCGGCGTCAGCATCAAAAAATATCAAATAAGCCCTTTCAATATGAAATGTGCCACTAAGATGGTTAGACAACTGACAGATATGATGCCAGATCTGTGTAATCTTATCCAGGACATATTCTGATCCTGGATTAGCAGAGGGTTTCCGAGGAATAAACAGCAAATGTATACACAAACTCACATGCTCAATCAAAAAAAAAAAACACAGACAGGAACTTAGAGAGAAATAGCACGTTACTGATCGCGTTAAAATATCTTAATATATTCCTGCTTCTGAATGAAACACATATTCCGGAAATGGTTGTGGGGTGGAGCTCCCCCCCCCCGGGAACATTCTAACCCTCAAATGAAATCAAGAACTAGAAAAAAATAATAACGAGAAAAGCAGGTCTACAGTCTGGCAAACCATTTCTTTCTGTCTCGCTGCTTGGATTTCAGCTTTAAATGAGATCACCGTGAAGTATCTGATGCATCATACAGGGCTGACAGGAGCGTGCGATGCAGCATGCGATACAGCGTGTGAGGACTGCATGCGGCAGGCAGTCCAGAGAGTCAAACTATTGCAAATATCATCGAAACTGTTTACTAGCTATCTGCCATTTTTGGCAGTGACCTGTACAAAAGGACGCACGATGTCCTGGTAGATTTACATTTTGCATTTCATTTATTTAGCAAACACTATCCCAAGCAAGCCATGTGAAGGGAGGACCAGACAGGCCCTGGAACATTTGAGGGTTAACCACCTTGCTGAAGGGCCCAATGATGACATCATTCTGCCAACCATGGGATGTGTTGTAGGTATGTTTGATTGATTGAGTGACTGATGGATTTATTGATTGATTTATTTGATTTTGAAAGAGTGGAAAAAACTCCAACACACTGTATCTGCTCAAACTGCACACAATTTTTGCAAAATTATATAGGTACAATGGTGAAGTGCTTTATATTTCCTGATTGCCCAGGACCTCTCAAAGTAAATTAAGACAAGATTTGATTTGAGCCATGTTATGGCATCATCATTCTGTCCTACCAAACAGGAACAAAGTTTCTGGTTAATGATCAGAGCCTCACGTCTTTCGCTGGACCAGAAACAGCAGGTGATGATAGACTGCACCTCACACCCAGGTGCAGAGAATCCTGTGTCAGAACTCTCGATGGAGAGTGATAAAGCAGCCGGCCAAGCTGTCAGCAGCCCTGCTCCTGAACGCCGTCCACGTCAAAAGGTGCTCCAACGATCGCTTCCAGCTTTGCAGAGTTAGGAAATGGAGAAGTCTATAATCTTATCTTATCCAAACATCCACTATAAGTGAGCCAATGTGTTGAGTCTAGTTTGGACTATAGAATGTTCATTTTCAAGTAAATAAATTAGAATATTTCAGTCTAGAGAGGGAAAAAGAAAGATGTTGTGTGGGCAGAGTGGAGAGCCACAGCTCTGACCGGCTTTATTGCATTGCCTTAGATTTCATTATCCTACCAAAGGCATTATTTTTGTCTCACAGAGAGGTTAAACAGACATGTACACCCCAGTGAAGCGCCATACTTCATTCACTGAATATAGGAGCAGATTGGAATTCCTTGATGCCTGAATTTCCTCAGTTTCAGCTGTGCTCATATTTCCATATGGTAAAAGGCTGTGATTTGATAATGACAGTGGATGAGAGTAGCTTCGGGGGGGGGCATTTCCACACCAATTATTCAAACTCGTTTGGGGTCAGAAGGTATATCTCATATACAACCAAAATAGCACAATATGCTTAGAGATACTGTATTTTTAGTTGTATACGATGTGAAATTTTAGTATAGGGTATCTGATTTAAAAACAATACAACAATTGGCAGTATGTACAGTCACCCCTCAGTATCTGTGGCTCTGGGACCTCCCTCAGTTGCCAAAATCTGCAGATGCTCAAGTCCTTTATATAAAATACTGCAGTATTTGCATATAATCTACACATATCCTTCTGTATACTTTAAATAATCTCTAGAATATGCATAATACCTAATATAATGTTAATGCATTAGGTACAATGATGAGAAAAAACAGTCTGCACATGTTGAGCACAGACGGAACCATTGTTGCCTTTCTTTCAAACCTTACAGATTGCAGAGGCTTTAGCAGGGTACGCTAACACATCATGTCCTGCAGCATAGTGCTCGTTATGTGGGAAATTCAAGTTATTGGAAGTTCTTGGGTTATCCTAGACGAGGAACCCTCAGATACGGAGGTATTTCCGTGCATTCAGTCACTGTACCAAAAATAATGTATAATAATAATAATAATAATAATAACTGTTATTATTATTATTATATTTAACATTTTAAACATTGTTAGTTTTCCCAAAGTTCTGCTATAAACCATATCAAACCATTTTTATTGTAAATTACACAAACAGAAACAAACAAAAGAGACCCTTGAGCTGTAGATCATTCATAAAAGAAAAAAAATCAATTGAACAAACAAAATAAACCGGCTAGACGACTGCGTTGCTGTATTGAGAAATGAGGAGGGAGCCGCGTTATCCAGCAGGATGGGGAGCAGTTGGGATCAGACCACCTCTGAAAGGGGGGGGTGATCGTCAACAGGCTCCCCTGGGTGTGTGCCCCTTCATTACAGAAGCTTAAGTGCTTCTCCTGTAGGTAAGACTTCCGTCGCATGTTTTCTGCCGCATGTTTTTTCAGTCAGTGTTTTTAACTGCCCTTCATGCCATCCAAAGAAATATTTATTTATTTATTTATTTAATACTCCATCAGCTTTCCTAAGCAGACTGCTAGCATGAGCCGCAAGATCATTGACATGTGAGTACACCCCCTGCTGGACAGAGACAAGCATAACCTGCAGGTGCTCGCCCCCCCCGCCCCATCCCAGAAGACTCACCTGCAAGATGTTGCAGCGCTCTGAATCACACTTGCTGTCTTCACAGGGGTGGAACATCCCGAGGGTGACGCAGTTGAGCAGAATCACGAGCATGCTTGCACGCTCGAACCATGTGAGAGGTAGGAGTTAGGGAGCAAAAACGTGCACAAAGTGACACATTACACCAGGACACGGGAAACGGGAAACATTCACAAATGCAGAAATATCTGATCAGCATTCTTCTCTTAAGATCCTGCCATGTGCTCTATCATAGTAAATACTTGTAACCAATTTTAATTGCTGTAAAAATAATATTTTAACGCATTCAGAATTATAACATAAAAAGTTGCAATTTTGGCATTGACAGATTCAAGAGCCGGCGATTGCCAGAAGACAATAATTTGATTCATCTAAACAAATTATAAAATTAATGGGAAGACAAAGAAAAATTAATTCAGAGCAAAATGTCAGGTAGTTACAAGTTTTGAGAGAAACAGGCATCTGGGATTACCTTTGAGAAAACAGATGGACCCGGCTGCTTTTAGCATTTCAGCGGGCGGCGAGTAATTGATCACGGGACATGTAATGCAAAGTGTTACTGCCAAGCTACGCGAACCCATGGCACATGCATAACATTTACATGCTAATTAAATAAAACAATGCTAATGTGGGGTCAGGGGAACACAATAGCGTCTCACCACCAAAGCCCATTTCTGTAGATTATCAACAATTCTATTACCGAAGGGATGCAATTAAACACCAAAGGATGTATGGCGATGTTACTGTTACCATTATTATTACTACTATCAGCATGAAATATGAAACTGTCACAACCATTTTATCTCCTATCTAAACATGAGGGCCTATCGAACAGGGAATTTGGGTTCCGCTTGGACATGAGAAACAGACAGACGTCCTGTCAGGCGCCCGACAATCGCGTCATTGTTACCAATCCAAATGAAAAAAAATGCTTCCCTAATCACATGGAAACTTTGATGGTAATTTATTCGTCATTAATAATGTAAACAGACAGAATGTGCTGCAATCCTCCAGTTGGGGGAAAAGACTAATTATAAGCTACTAAATGCACTCGGGTCCTCATTGATCACAAAGTGGATTCTGCCCCTGAGAGATGAGTCTCACCAAAGAAGACAGACTGAAGTCCAAAGTTCCAGCCACAATATTCAGCAGGTGAACCACAAACATTCCTAATAAGCCTCAATGAGGATCTTCACTGATCACCTACCATCAGCTGATCAGCTGGACACAGGCGATTCAAAGTCTGTCATTAATTGACACCTTGGGTTTACCATCCACATACGCACATATCATTCAATCCAGACTCATTCTTTCATCCTCAGCTTTTCCAACTTGGGTATGTTGTCGTCACACAAAATTCAAAACCTCCTGACCAATTAGTTCAATATGTTAAAATTATTTGCGGAAAAGCCGGGACAAAGCAAGATATATATACAAAAATACATAAAGGGAATTTCGGTTCATCCTTAAAATAATCAATATATCAGAGAAATGATGACTTCACTTATACTAATGTCCGGCCATCATTTAGCTTAATAGGGTACCAGAACCAGAGGACACATTCTTCAGAATCCAAGTCATGATGAAGATGCATGCGAGTACCTTACGAAAAAAAGGAAAAATGTGGATTATCACCGGTTATAATTAATTAAAATGAAGGCACGTCAGGACAGATTCTCTGTAGACCCCGACGCCTCTCTGTCGTCTGGCAGGCCCTCAAAGACGTCTCCATGCTGAAAAGTTACAGTCTCAAAGTGTGGGTGGAATTCACTCACTGTTGACAGTGAGTTCAAAAGCTCTTCCACACTTCCCAGCACCATTATGGAGTCTGTTTATGCTCTAAAGGCCTTTCCTATTTTAATAAGATAGAAGACAGGAGTCAACCTTTTTGTTTCATTGTTTGTTTCACTGCTGTAGTTGCTCACTGCTGTAGTTGCTGATTCTGTAAACTGATGACAAAGCAGCAGGTATAGGAGACCAAGCAGCACTGTAGCATTAGAACATGGGTGAGTTTTTAGGAAGCTCCATGCCATAGGGGCTCCTTCACTCACTTCCTGCACATTCTGGATCCTGCACATGTTTTCGTGATTGTTTTTTTTTTTGTTGTTCATTTTGAAGGCTGTTTGTTTCAAAGTACCAAGTACCAGTACCAAGACATTGATAGCACTCTGATCCACATTTTACTCATTTAACATTTTAATAATTCATTTTCATTTAAGCCTCAAACAAGACCTGTCCTAGCACACATCGACAACCAAGTTTAGCGTGGGTTAAAAAGGTGAAAGAGAGATACCATCAGCATCCTAGTTCTGTGCTTCTTTTCTCTTGTCACTTCATGTTTGTTTTCCTTCATCTCTCCTTCTTTTTCTCCTCTTCCCTTTTTCTGATTACTCCTCTTATAAGTGGGAGTGTCTGATTGACTAAATAGTGGCTGTGAATGACCATACTTTTTATATAATAGCCATATAGGTTCATACATTCCATACGCACTAATCAAAGCATCACATTCCACCATATTTTCTGAGCGAGTCTTCTGTTGACCCATAAAGTGTTAGCAAAGACAGATGAGGCAAAAGACAGCACAGGCGCTAGTCAATATTTCATAAGCTCTTGCTCTCTTTTCTTCTCTCTTCTCAGTCTGGCATGTCCTCAGCTCATCTTGAGATAGAGTTAATCTCTGTCAATATTCCCATGCACAAGGGTGAAAAGATGGAGAAGAGGGGAAATTGGGATGGAAAAGAGAGAGAGAGAACTTTCAGAAGTTTGTGGATGGATGGGGGGCAGTGGAAGGTGATACGTTCTCGTAAAAGCATGATCTCACATCACCATAAAGCTGTTTGTTGCTCATACTTCCAGTGGAAAGATTTCAGACTGGAAGTCTGAAGAACAATGGAAAGTGACGCATATCTCCCAGGAAAAATTAAAAGAACCTAAACTTAATTCATAAATATATTGCAAAAGCTAACTAGCAGTGAAGGAAGCCATGGAAAACTTTAAAACTTTACTAGAAGGCTGTGTCCCAAGTTAAAGAAAAGCCCATTGCCTCAGCTCCTGTTATTTTCATAACTAATAGGGCAGCTTCAGCAGTCTGTGGGGCACTCTTAACTTCTCCATTCCCCACTATTTTTATGAAACTTTTTATTCAACAGAAACTCACACAAACACAGGGAGAACATAAAAGTCTATAAACCTCTAGAGCAATCTGAAACATGCTCCTCTTATGTTTTATTTCTTAATTGGTTTCACATAACAAATGGTTTCCAACTAATAACTAAAAAGAAAAGAAACGAAAAAATACAGAGCATAAATACCAGTATTTACACCACTATATGTACAACAGTATGAAAATCTGCTAAGCAAAGCAGCTTGTGTGCTTTCTGTTAATGAGCAGCACTGCAGCTATGTGGGAACGGCGCGCATGAAAACTGCCCGTTCATTAGCACCCACCCTGGCCCAGTCTTTTCTGCACTATAAGCTCATTTGTAAAAACTTTTATTGCTGCAATTAGAATAATGTTCTTCCACCACTCAAGTATCTGTAGGTGGAGACAGCTACTCAGGAAACCATTTCCT
>JAODJU010000095.1:12139380-12166173 GCA_026776725.1 Gnathonemus echidnorhynchus | reverse complement strand
CTCCCCCCCCCCCCCCCCCATACGCCAACCCCCAGCCTCCTGTCATACTACTCATCTGGCTGTCACGACTCTAAGACTCTTCAACCAACCACATAACCGGCTTTTGAACCGCGCAGGATGCAGCAGTGCAGGTCTATCTTACGTCAGTAACAAAGCCGTCCAGGGTCTACACTGCAGTAAGCTGTCTTTGCAGGACCACCTACTAAAACAACCATAATGTACCTATAGGTTTCCTGGAAACCGTGTCGACCACAGTCTCCAAAATATAGAAAAATATGGATAACGCATACAAATTTATACTAAGAATGCATGGTTCTGAGAATACAGTATCAATCTCTTTACATTTATGTAGCAGATGTTTTTGTTCAAAGTGACATAAAAGTAAGGATAACTTGGAGAGTAAAGTCATGACCCATAGAGCAACAAAGCACCCAAGATGCCATTTATTAAATCCTGAAAATAATAACAACATTCCATTACTTATCATTTCCAGAAGTATCCCGCTGCCAGGAGATGAACACAGCTGCTGGATGGCATGGCATATTGTAAAATGTAGCAAATTAAGATAATAAAAACAAGACAGGTATAGAGGTATGTTTTAAAATATTTAAGTGTTTTGTGTACTTTGTTAAGTCTCTCTGGACCAACACTAGGCTTAGTCAGGAGATATCCAGGTCCGCGAAACAGATGATTCATTATAGCCTCTTAAGTTACCATAAGCTTCTCTCGGTGCTTCTGAAAACTTCACTGCCCTTCCCCGATACTGACATTAAACTTTCTCATGCTATAGAAATGACAATGAGGTTAAACAGCAGAGGGAATTTATGGTCTTGTCATCAGATGGGCCGCAGGCCTAGCTGGGTTTGACAATAACAGTGGGTATCTGCAACAGGCCACAGTCACGCGCAGCATGTGCCGAGGAACACAGCGATGTTTTCAGAGTTCACACTTAGACCAGCTGCCTCACAGCAACAGAATTCTGCCTGAGAGGTTACAAACCGGGGGGGCAAAAGGAGAAAGCAAGGGTATAAGAAAAACCAAAAGAGACTGACAGGAAGCTTCTTTTTGTTTTGACTTTCTGGTTCTGACCCCTAAGCAGGATGGGAATTGTGAACCACGACCACCAGCATCTTAGCTGGGTGCAGATCTTCATGAAGTCTGCCTTTCCTCTTTTCCTCATCACATCCTGCCCTCTTTTTTCCATCATTCTGTCACCGGAAGCCAAGTGTCCGACGCAGTCATATACCGCGAAATCTTCATGACTTCATGCCATCGTCTATCTTATCCATGCCTAGTGAGTAGATTGACGCTGCAGTCAGAAGCTTAACAAACTAAGCGATGGGAATAATGAACATATTATCACTGACTCGTGACAGTCTTATCATGTTTGTTCAGTATATTTTCTACAACAAACGATTTTGTTTCATGACAAATGCGTAGTGGCTTTATGTCTAGGGTAAGAACCATATATATTACGGACAGTAGTCCATAAAGCAAAAGGCCAATATAAAACCATCAATGCAACACGTAAGTAATGCAGATTTACTTCACTAAATAGAAGCAAAGACACCATTTATTTTCAGTTTTCATTTTGGATTAAAGTTCATTTTAAGCAAATCAATGAGCATTTGAACAATGTAAGAAAACACCAATAAAATGTTTCATTTTTTTTCCCATAGAGACAGGAAAAATTCTCAGTCTTAGTTTGTTGATCTAGGTGGGCAATCTTATCCGCAAACTTGTAGGTCAGCTGTTCAAACCCAAGTGTGAGGACTCTTTAGCCAATCAGTCCTCTAATTAGTAATCTAAATAGGGAGTTCAGGGAAAACCCGCACACACAGCGGCCCATTGTGGATAAGATTGCCCACCCCAATCTAGGTCCTTTGTCCAAGAATACCAATCTTTTACCAATCAAAGCAGGACAAACCAGCATGACCTCATCACCTCCATCCATCCATCCATCCATCCACCCACTCATCCATCCATCCATCCATCCATCCATGCCACTTTCCAATACAGGGTACTATTCCCAGCACAGGGAGTCTTTTCCAAGGAAGCACAGGAAACAAGGCTGGAAAAGGTGCTAGCCCACTGCAGGGCACATACACACACACTGACACCTGTAATCACACACTATGAGCAATCTAGAGACAACACTAACTTCCCATATGGTAATCAAAGAGATTAAGTCATCTGTAAAGTTGGCATGGTGGCCCAGTGTATGACACTGTTGCTTCACACCTCCAGGGTCGGGGGTCTGAATTCCACCTCCATTATGTGTGAGTGGAGCTTGCTTGTAACTCCCTGTGCCACGCAAGTTTCATCTCAATATTCCGCTTTCCTACCGCAGACACGCTGTTAAGCTAATTGGTGTCTCAAATTGCCTGTGTTTGGTTGTGTATGCGCGCCCTGCGCTGGGCAGGCATCCCTTCCAGGTTGTGTGATAATCCTGTGCTGCCAGGGATCTAAGTCAGATGGATGAAAGTCAGCTGCAATATTATTCAAGATTAGAAGAACAGAGGCCAACGATGGAAGCTTTAAGATGCCAGTTAAGTACGTTGATATTTGATACATATCACAATAGTAACACTGTAGCATGAAATACAACTTTTCATTGACAATGGGTTTTAATTTAATACAGACACTCCTCACTTAACGACCGAGTTCCGTTCCTATGACTAGTTCGTTAAGCGAATTGGCCGATAAGCTAGGAGCCACCCCTTACTGATATTTCAAGCATACGCCAGGCTACTGTTAATGAGTTTGTGTCAATCATCTTTAGATATTGTTTTAATGTCGCCTTTGCACAATTTATAACATTTTAGCATATTTATAAATGTTAATATTTTGTACTGTATACTGTAATGAGCAGAATAGAGGAAACCTAAGCTCTAATGCACATTACTTAGGTTTGCTTACTTTAAATAAAGGTAATAGGAGACTGTGAATTCTGACTGACTGCAGGAACGAGACTGAGACTGGGAAAGGGTGATGTCAGATGAGATGCTTGATGCTGAGATGCTATTTCCACGACCAAAGTTCTTGTACAGCGTACAATACTGACTGGTCAGAGAGCTGGTTGTAAGACTGGGCGGTCATGGAACAGGTAGGTCATTAAGTAAGGAGTGTCTGCATTTTAGAATTTCTCTCTCTCTCTCTCATTCGCAGGTAGTATGGAAGTTATGGAGATGATGGTAAATAGAAAACCTGTCACTTTCTATTATGTGCACTTCAAGGTTGAACACACTACAGACAAATCTATCCAAAGTCCTCTTCCACCTTCTGAACCCTCAAAGAATATAAACAATGACTGGACTATGAATGTAGTGTTTAATCAGTTCATGATGGAAAGAGGCTAGCATATACAGTATACAAAATGGTCCCCCTTCACATGACCCCCCAGTTTCAAACGTCAGACCGATACAAGAGTTCTCAGGTAGAGATTTTTCTTGTTATGCCTTAGACTTCATTATCTTTGCCTGTCTAAGGTTGTGTTCTTGCACAACATTGTAGCCGAAATGTTGATGGGCCCGATTTCCCGCTACCTCTAGGATGACTGCTGATTCCTCTCCTATCTCCTGCACCCCAGTAATTGAGACGTTACTTTTGCTGAATGCCTTCATATGAAAGCTAAGTTGCCTGGCAACGGACAGTCCGAAACCACAAAGACACAGAGGTGTTTCCGAGCTCCAGCGAGTTTGTCCCCCGCCACGTATGCGTGCGTGAGAGCTCTCATCTCTGCGTGAGCCGACCAAAGACCAGGTCAGCACTCATCACAATGTTGCTCTTCATTAAATTTCTTTAAATCTTGTCACTGGATTCCTGGATAAAGAGGCGGGGCCCATTATTGTGCGATAAAACATGTGGATCAGTATTCATCACCACTGAAATTACCAGTGCATCTAAGACGGCATTACAGCTAATGTCAAAATCCACACATGGCTTTGGCTGTATACATGTAGCTAAGGAAGTTACCATGTCGTATTCTGACAAGAAGGATGTCCACTGCAGTACCAGTATCACAATGGGCGTCACGGTACAGCCTGTCCAGCGCTCATCAGACCCAATCACATGCTTAGCCCAGACCCAGGCTGGGAAAATGCCAACCAACTATAGATTTCTTTTTATTTTGTTGTAAATAGCATGGAAGAGAGCCAAAAACTTTTTAAACCCTTACAGGCAAACATCCCCCGTCTCCTCCATAGAATCCTATGGCCCACCTTATATTTCATAGCTGGGGACAGGCCTGATATTCATCAAGCTTCCGACGTGCCGTCCACCTTCGCTCCGTTCCTGCTATCATCCGGTGCACCCATCTTATCGGAGCTGGCCTTCCCAGCCCACCACAGACACTCACGCCTGACGATGCTTTAATGACTTGGAAGCAGAAACTGTCAAGCTACCGTATATGGGAGAGCCTGAGAAGTTTTTTTTTTTTTTTTGTTAAGTCTAAAAGCACAGAGGGGGACCTATCTCCTGTTCAACAGTGATATGCTTTGCAGTTAGGCTTGTTAGCAAGCACACTTGAGATAGCAAAACCTGTCACAGAGAACAGAGTAGAGACTCCAAACACGCATTTAACAACAGAATCACTAGTATAGTATAGTTGCAAGCGTAAAAACACTGACAAATGCAAAAACTGCTTCTATAAGTAAACATTTCTGTGTATATATTTTTATTGCATACCTAGTACCCAACCATGACATTCAGTTCTATTTTATTTTACCTTATTTTGTCATCAGGCAAGGCAAAATGGTGCTATGAAGGCTCACACCTCCAGGATTGTGGGCTTGATTCCTGCCCTGGCAATGTGTGTGCAGTTTTCAAGTTTGTTCCTGTGCTTGTGTGGGTTTCCCACTTAGTTCTCTGGTTTCTTCTTATGGGCTAAATTAGTAGCTCTCAGTGTGTGTCTGCCCAGTCCAGGGTGTCCCCTGCCTCATGCCATGTGCTTCCTGGGATGGGTTCCAAGTTTGAATAAGTAGTTCTGGGAAAATGGATGGACAACACAAAAGGAAAGTAAACCCATTTCATATGTGCTAAGACAGGCACAGAAAACTTGAAACAACATGACAGAGTTTTTTTTTTCCTTTATCCAGTCTATACACAAAAATAGTTTGGTGAACACTCATACATCTCTTGTTTTACTTTGCATGGTCTAAATCAGAATTTGGGAATTTCCCACGCCAACAGGGGCAGCTTAACTTATCTGGGGGCCCAAGGCTGACATAAGCATTGACACCCAGGTGTTGCCGATTTAACTAACTATTCTATATTTCCTGAGGTGGGGTAGGGTCCTGGTGTTTGCTGGGGCCCTGGGCTATAGCCTGGGATAGCCAGCCCTGCACAAACACATGCAAAATGAGAGTTGCAAAGCAACAAGAGTAGGTGTAAGATTTGGCTCATGAGAGTTATACTTACACAGAAATGTTATGAGGGCAGAATGAAAAATGATTGGTTCAAAGAAATAACCAATCAAATTGTACAGGAGGTAGGTCCAACCAACTACAGGAGGCAGGACCAACCGATCAGGTATTTTGGTCTCACTTTCTCCAGTCGCTTGGACCCACCTCCCCTGTAATTTGATTGGTTATCTCTCTGATTTTTTTTTTTTTTGTTATACCCTCAGAACATTTTTGTGTAAGTAAAACTCCCACAATCTAAGATTTGGAAACTATGGTTAACGGAACGAGATAAATGCTGTCTCAGATGGGGTCCTGCCTAAAACTAAGGTGGCAGCAAAAGCAATCATGCCACAGAGTCTACCAAAAGTATCACCTGCTTCTCTCCTGCCCCCATCTGGTCAAAATATTCATCTGATCATCCCAAAATGTAATCACTGAGCCTGTTACTTTGCTTACAGGTCTAAATGACATGTGTTAAAAACACAAGACCCTGCTTCATGCTACTGAGCCTCTGAGGCCTTGGATATATTCACTCTTGCTTGTTAATAAAGAAATAATCATAGTAAAACAAGATGAGTGTATAAAAAAAAGTCAATTGATGCTGCAATATACAGTAAAGTGGTATTGAGCATTCCACGACCTTTGACCCACAACTGATTAGAGCACTTGAGTTTTGCCTGTTTATGTTTGCCTTTTATTTTTTCATCAAAGCATATTGCCATTGCAGCTGCTCATGATGGCGACAGAATTTGAATGAAAACATAAGAGTCTTGTGAGACATATTATGCTTCCACATAACAGCTTCCACTGGCAGGGAAGGGCTTCGCAACATATTAACACAGTTTATCATTTCAGAACCTGAGACTGAGCACACAAAGGGACCCTGCGTACCAACAGAGACATCTTCTCACCAGCCATTTTCTCAGCAGAAGCTGATAAAATTAGCATTTGTCTTTCCCAATGAGCAGCTATTTGCATAACAATTTGCATACGCGGTTCGCTCAATTCATGGGCTGAAGAATCTGACCTTAGCTTGACTAGGGTGCAATGTTCTAATTAATTTTCTTCTTTGTTCCATCTTAGCCAACATTAAGAGGGCTTTAAGATTCATGGGCAAAGGGATGCGATGTGGATGCGATGTGCACTTTGGACCGAAACATTCCATCTGCCATTGTGCAAGCAATAAAGTAGGAGGCAGGATACGTAATAAACACACCCTAGGAGTTTTTCAGGGCTTTAAATACGGTTTAAATTTCAGAAGCATATTTGGATTAAAGGCCATCACTGCAGCCTTGCTGAGGTAGCGGATTCACTCAAATTTGTGCCGGGGAGCTTTCTCCAATTAAACAGGCCAGCTTCACTGAGGGTCATCATTTATTTATCACCCGGCCTCGATACAAAATGTGTATCTGTGTCCAGATGAATTTGTATATGCTTGGATCGTTATTCTTTATCAGAGTTAGTCAGAACAGAAGCAGGGAGGCTCTGTATGTGTGTATGTGTGTTTTTTCTGAGTCAGAAGGATCGGCACGAGGGGTCCAGGGAAGAAGGCTGTTGTGGGTTTTGCTCAGCAGGACTGGGGATTAAAGACCAGCTGATCAGCATTTCCTGTCAGAAAGCAAATAGCAAATACATGGCTCTTAAACCGCAGGCCCACCGCAATGTGACCACGCCGAAACCACGCCAACCACGCTGAAACCGCAAATACACCACGATGAAACCACACACACAGGGGTCTTCACCACTTGGGGATCCACCAACATGATTCAGCCTGATTCTCACTGCACTGAGGCCAGTCACATTACAATGCAGCCATTCTCAGTGCACCAGCACTGCCTACACTGCAGTGAAATTTTTTTTTTACTGCACTGTCACATTGTGATGAAACCACCCAAAATGATAAATAAAACAATAAATTGCACCAACACCAGACTCCGTCTCTGTAGAAGCCACACTCAAAATGCAACGAAAAGTGATACTGTACAAATTAATCAGAAACCACAAAATCAGGTCTCATGAAAACAAAGAAGAATCCACACAAACAATTCCGATGCCACACAGAAAAGGCAATTAAAAATTGTGAGCTTAATTCACTGTGATAATAAAGATCCCCAATAGAACCGTGCCACAGGTTCCAAATGGACTATAAGTAAAATTCTAAATGCATAACGTCTATGTGGCATTGTCGTTTGACGCCCTGTACCCCTATGCGGAGGTTCTGTTATGTGATCCCACTCCTCCCATTATATCAATTTCAGCATCCCTGTCAGTTCCCTGTTAGCCTACGCCAACATCACCGAGAGTCCCAGCTAACCATGGAGCCTGGGTCACGCCCCCATTCACAGGCAGCACACTTTGGCCCCTCCAAGGTGCTACTCCCCCCCTGCACACCCAGGGTGACAGCTGGGCACCTGGCAGTGTGACCGATCCCGGGGCGGACAGCAAGCTGGCCGTCAAGCTGAACCCACGCTCTGCTCTGCTGGGGTCCTGCAGAACAGCCTCTCCACTGGCTGCCCAGCGGTGACGGCACCTAGAAACCCTCTCGTTATTTACACAAAATCCTTATTGCTTAAAATGAGCCTATGTGGGGACAGTGGTGCAATTTTTAGCTCGGTTAATTTTAAGAAATCAAGCTAAATCTACAGTGCATAGGCCTAGTTCAATTAGACAGGGATTCAAAGCCTTGTTCAATGGCCCAATGGTGGGATCACTGAACCAACACCAGGACTTGAACCGGAGACATTCTAACCACAAGCACAGCATCCAAATCCACTGGGTCAAACACAGCAGCCACTTGAGTTTTCCATTTTGTGTAGATCAGTGGTTCCCAAATCTCTCTTCTAGCACCCCCCAGCCATTTCATATATTTTATATTCTCCACCACCAGACAATTGGATTTTCATTCAACTAAAGCCCATAATTATTGGCATCAGGTATGCCAGAGGTGAAAAATTATAAATACATGGCATGGCTGGGGGCACTGAGGGAGAAGTTAGGAAAACATTAGTGTGGGGGAAGGAGAGATAATTAGAATGTAGGAAATTTTTTGGCATAAGCACTGGGTGGTGTGGGGTAGTACTTTAGCCTTAGACCTCCACGGCTGGGCTTTAAATTTTACCTCCATGCAGTGTGTGTGTGTGTGTGTGTGTGTGTAGTTTGCACGTTCTCTCCATGTTGCATGGGTTTCTTCCAGGTACTCAAATTTCCTCCCACAGTGCAAAATCACGCAGTTCAATTGGTGTCTCTAAATCGCCCATAGTGTATGACTATGGTGTATGGAGACACCAAGCTAAGCAACTAGAAGACAGATAGATAGATGGATTACTAAGGATAAAAAATAACACAGATTGCCCGGGGTCCTGGACATAACCACTACACAAGCACATTAACCGAAGGAACAAGACACATAAGAGTTCTGAACAGCACCATTCTTTTAGTGACATGCGGAGTCGAGGGATACATTATTTCCAAAATAGCTGTGTGTCTCTCCGGGGGAACAAACACTTCCTGTCCGTTTATATTACCTTCAGTGACTCAGTCCTCTTACCGTAGCTTTTTACAGTGTGTACCGCTCGCGTTTCCTCCGCCATCCTAGTGCTGAGGAACTAAATTAGAAAGCAAATAACATAATTCCACATGTAAGGATTCATGGTAGTCTATCTGGAGCTACGAAACACACTTTAAAAATGAGTCATCAACTTAAAAAAAAAAAAAAATCGATGGTGTGTCCAAAGTCAGTTACAGCAATATTCACAGTGCTAGGATGATACTCAAAATTCTTTTATTCATATACATATATCTTTAGGTAGGCACACTAAACCAAAAACAGAGAGACTCCATTGATGGATACTATCTGAATAGTACAGTAAAATCCCGTTATAACGGACTTCAAAGGACCTGGCAGAACAGTTATATCCAGAGTTGCTGTATGCCCAGAACACAACTACAGGGCATCATTTACTCATGCCACACCCCAGCAGACACACTTGTGGTATAGATTATTATATTATGGTATACCTTCATATCTTCAAGACCTGATTCATTTGAAAACCTCCAACCGTATCCTCAGATCATCAGGTAGCTACTTCAAGTTCCCTCTACTAAGCTCTGTACTATGGGAGGTCGAGCTTTTTGCTCTGTTGCCCCACAGCTATGGAACCATCTTCCTGTCCAGCTGCGAGTTACACAGAACTTGGACTCTTTTAAAGCAAATTTAAAGACTTTTTTATTTAGGAAAGCATACAACTGCTGAGATATTATATTTAGTAGTTATGATATTTTAGATTTTAATGCTGCACTTTGAGATTTTGTAAATGAAAAGTGCATTATAAATAAAATGTATTATTATTATTATTATTATTATTATTGTACATGCAGTAATCCAACGTTACCTGACCAGATGCGGATTGCTGGTCCGTTATAATCGAAATTCCATTATATGCCAGTCCGCTATAATGGAATTTTACTGTAACACCAATTATTTATCTGCTTAGCATGAAGTGGAAAAGGTTTTAGTGTCTTAATAACGATATAACGATAACGGACCATTACAATGATTAGCTAACTAAGTGGACAGATAAATAATGCTTAGTAATCTTTGGCATTATAAAGATTTATGAGTTTAGGGTGGTATGAAAAACACACAGCACAAAAGGAACAATAAATTGGATATGTTGGTCACCAACGTCAAATCTCAGAAGAGCAGTGATTGTTTTGTACTGTCATTTGATGATTGTAAAGACAGGTAATGTTATTGATAGTCTGAACATTGAAAGAATATCCTCTAAAGTCTGAATGATTAAACCAAATTACTTCTTTAAGCCAATAATCTCTAATTAATACTCAATACTGTAAGAAACTATAATTGGATAGTTTTTATATGAAGATTAAGATTTTACTGTGTTGATTCCCACACTCATACTAAGCACATTTTTATGTCTTAAGATAATAAAAAACTATGTCTGGTCTCTTGCCATTAGTATTCAGTTAAAAGGTCAAGCACACCTTGACCCAGATGCTGAAAATTCATACACCTGTAAAGATATCTCGGAGCAAAGTACTAAACAGTGATTCTGCCTGTTTCCTCTATGCAAATTTAACATAGCGATTATTAAAAAGATCCATCCATCTCCTAACCGCTTATCTCGATCTGGGTTGCAGGGGTCCTGGAGCTTATCCTGCCAGCACAGAGCACAGGGATGGGGTCCTCCCTGGACACGACACCAGCCTATTTACTCACACTATTGACAATTTAAGGATGCCATTTTTTGATTTCATCAAAGTGCATGTCTTTGGATTTGGGGAGGACACTGGAGTATCCCATAAACCCCCACACAACACGGCAAAGACATGCACACGCACAGAGTGATATTACTACATACACAGACCGGGATTATTTAAATCAGACAACTTTATTATAATATCATAGTCTAGTAGATGGAAATCACCTTTTCTGTTCTTTGCACAGGGAGTGGGAGGACGTTTTTGGCAAAGTGTGACATACACAGGAGCAGGAATGTACTGTACTTTAGGGGGGTGGGGGGGGGGTGGAAGATCAGAACCCTGGGGCAGATGATGCACAAAAACTTGCCCAGAGAAGCACTGGTCCTCTGGTGTTCAGCACTAGCAGCCCATGCACAGATACCAGGACCCTCCACTGGTCTGCTGCATGGGTACATGCATCTTTCCTGAGAGTGTGCTCAAGACTGCAGGATAGATTTAACACAAAATCCAATCATTTCACTATAAAAATAATGCTGCAGTAAAGCAGTTATGTGGCTTACAATTTTGCACATTTTAAGGCAATTTCCTAAAGTAATTTGGGCCTAAAACTCTAATTGAAAATATTAAAAATTCCAAGCAGCAGCATTGCCTGCTTCCCTACTTCCTCTCCATCTTCCGTCTCGTTCCACCTGTAGTAATCTCTCTCTCCCTCTCCTGTCCTTCTACCCCGGGGCATCTGTTCCCCTTAGGTCTCCCTGGCTCTCCGGGACACCAGGCGGTTTACACGCAGCCCCTTTGTACACACACCAGGATGTTTGCACTTATGAGAGGCTGATCCAGAAGCGAGCCCAGGAATACGGGGACCCCTCGCAGGCTGAGAGGGATGAATAAAACATCACTCAAACTGGGACGGTGGTGAGGGCTGCACTGCAGCCGTTTCAGCAGATTCTGCTAGACAGAAGAGACACCCAGAGCTTCAGCAGTCTGCAGTGGTGTTTCCTCATGTGAACTAACTGTCGATTGTGAGAATTGCACATGTCATTTCATTCCTTTGCCTTTCTCCTGGGCCTGTTTGAAGTGCATCGACATGGTTTCTTCCCAGGAGAAGGAGTAGTGAGGGGACCCATAGAGATAGGAGTCTCCCTACATGGAGAATAAAATCAGGAGCCTTTTAAAATAGCTCAGTATAATATCACTGATATTCTGTAGAAAAGTCATATAATCCACCATATATAGAATGGCTTTAAAACCAAAACTATGCTACCTCTACTGTACGTAATTTTAATCTTATTTTACTGGTACAGTATATATGAAGTCTCAGACATTCACCCATTTTCTATACCTGCTTTTCTTATGCAGGGTCACGGGGGTCCAGAGCAGAGAATAAGCCAGGATGGGGCGCCAACCCATCGCAGGGCACACACTCCAAACACGCGCACAATCACACCTGCAGATAATGTGACGACAACAGTTCACCTTAGTGTGTTTTTGGACTGTAGGGGGAAACCAGAGATCACACTACTGGAAACAGCACCATAAATATTACTATGGTCATCCGATTGTGTGAATGTTATTTTCCAGCCTTACATTGTCATTAACCATCTATCCAGCGCAGTGGTGAACCTGGGCACAGAGCACAGTCCACTGCAACATCAGCATTATTGCTGTTGCTATTGTTTTTAAGCTAGGCAGAAAGACTGCAGTCCATCTCGGCTTTCTCTATGTAAGAGTGGTCTTAGCCACTGCCTCTGCGATTTCTTCACCAGACAGACCAGGATGACCACTAGCTCTGCCAACCGCCAGAGAACCCTTAATTACCATTCATCACATGCCCTATTTACGGAACATCATCTATTTCCCATCCTGTAGAGTAGAGAGATTCAAAATGTTCCTGCTTGAAGGATCTCAGTGAGAAGCACTGAAATGCCAAGGGGGGGGGGAATGTGTTTTTAATCAGCTGTGCAGTAAATGAGATGAGGTTGGTCCTCAAGCTTACAGGCTTAGAGTCTTACAGGTTGGAATGAAATAGGGAGGGAGCCTTGTAAGCGTCACTTCCCTGCGGAATTCCTGCCCAGCTTATAGGCCTGAATGATAAGCAGAACATATCTCATCGCGATTTTTCTGACAGATTTGCGATTTACGATTTGATTTGCCATACATTTTTATATGTAAAGCTTCAGTTCGATTTTCAGTATGTCATAGATTTTAAACATATGACGCAGCATTACCACATGAGATACCATCAAAATCTTATCTGTTCTATATTCTAATGCAATGATGAGAACATAAAGATATGAATTGCTTCCGACATGCATTTATTACTTTTTTAAATTAGCAAAGAACAAACATAAAACAATTATCAGAAAAGCTGTGACTGTCACGTTAAATTAAGTAATAATGATAAAACAATTCCAGTTAAAAGTAAAACAATATCGATCTTACAGCGAACTGCTTGGACCCCAAATAACACTAAAACCGCCGTTTCCTACGGAACCCTCCTGGATTCAGGTAACCCAGAGCACGGCTCGCCAGTCCTTTCCCACAATTCAACAATCCATGCGCACATTACATTGCAGTCCGTTCCCACGCTCTCTGTGTGCGCGGCTTTGGAATCCGTTCCCTACTTGTTGTACTAATTGTTTTTCCTTTGTGCTACTAAAGTTTTAACAATAGTAGCGTTAGTCCTACAGCTTAAAGTAATTTGAGAAGACATTATAAGTGTCACTTTTTATGTATTTTGGAAATAATAAGACCGCCCATACCCCACTGTAATAGCGATTAAAGTGAGCAGTTCTTTTGCTATTTATGTTAAAGCGAGGCTTTTATTACCGATGTGGAATTAAGATTAATGTCACAACCAATACTTGACTAAAATATATGCCATAAATACGAATATATTATGGGTTTTACGTCTTCTTGGGGGTGATAACACCTCTGCTGCTGTGAGTCCCAATGTTTTCTTGATGGGTGAGCAGCATGCTAACGCCCATTAACGAAAACGAAAGGTGTGATACGCAGACCAACGTGCTGTTGGCGGTTAAAGGGGGGCGTGGCAGAACTCTGACCATGAAATAAGAAGTTAATTCACTTATAACTCAGCAGCAATATCAATTTTTTTTTCGCACTGCGAATGTACGGGTAACCCATTCCTTGCGTTTCACGTGTTTGCTAAGAGTGGGCGTATCCGCGGTTGTCTTGGGCCACTCTGATTGGTGAGCATAACTGGCACGCAGGAGGATGGCACTTCTAATTGGTGACAATGACTGTCACACAAGGAGCACGGTATGAATTTGTAGAACTATTTTCATGACAGTTTTAAACCCTGGGGCAGACGTGCTGTGTAATGCACGTACTAAATTGCAGCTTTTGAGATTTGCTAATCGCGTCGGTTCAAATCGCAATTTCGATTTGAAATCGATAAATCGTTCAGCCTACCAGCTTACAACAGCATTTAACATCAAAAGACACATATTACTCATATTTAATCTTACCCAAACTTATCCAGCCAGATCTGAAGTCTGGAACCTGGAGTAACAGGTCAGGAGAATAAAACACTGCATCAATGGGACATTGGTCTCATACGGGTACGTCGGAGATTGCAAAATATCCTATGACATTCTGTTAATGCATCTCAAAAATGACCACAGTATAAATAAATGTAGTCTCTGGGGAAAATTGTTAACTAAATGCTTATTACTTTGGAATATAACGTAGTTGTGATGCAGTAATGTAAAATACATATACACATACATACACATACAACCATATACTGTACCACACAGTCATGTTATTTCAGCCTGACTATTTCAGTCAGAAACACAGGTGTGTGTTTGTGTGTGTGTGTGTGCACAGACACATTTGGTGGAGTCCAAACGATGCTTATTAGCACAGCAGACACAGTGTGACGTCTTTTTTAAAGAAAAAATTCTGACTTTGTAGGCTTGTCAGTTATTATTGGCGTATGAATATTAGGTGCATTACTGGAATAATTTTAAGAGCAGATGACAGAAAAACAACCACATACCACACAGTCATGTTATTTCAGCCTGACTCAGTCAGAAACACAGATGGCGACTGTTGCTTTTTGTTGGGTTTGTGTAGCTCCGGCCGGCATCAGTGGAGATGTTTCTGGAAGTGGGAAAATGTCACGTCAGTCCCAGCTACACGCCGGGGCCTGTGAGCATCCATCGCGGGCTGAGGGGGACCGGGAGGGCAGGATGGCTGACGACAGGCACCGGGCCCACCCCAGCTCGCAGGACATTTGCCCTTATAATTTATGGTGACGTAATACGATTGTAAAGAGCGATGGAAGGGAGGGGGCATCTTGGGAAACCGTCTCTCTGACACGAGGAAGCAGCAACAGCTAATTTTAAATTATAACTTCCAAAAAAATTATTAGAACTAAGAAATTTATTAGGACTAAAAGCATTTCAGGCTCAGCCTTTACTTCGGTTTCTTAAGGTCTTTGCCAAGATGACAAGAGCAAAATGGGACTGTCAGTGACCAAAAAAAGAAAAAAAATCAAAGGAAAGTCAATGCTGCCCTATCTTCCTCACTTTGTAAAGAGCCTCATTATTAAGGAAGGCACTGGTTTCCAGCAGGGCTAGATGTGCGCCGCACATGGGTGCCTCATCGCCAGTACACTCAGTAGACTCACTATATGAGCCATATGCAGGAGATATTACAGTGAGTAAATGACAGGGCAGTATTGTTTTATTAACGCTATTAAAATGCCTTTTAACTCAAGATTTGATGCCCGGGGACCCCAGTGAAAATCCAGGCAGACAGTTTAAGAAACGGGGGATCAGTCCCTAAACTCCCTGAATTAAAGCTGGTTAACTGATCCAGCTATTGAACTTCACCCATGAAAAATGGATAACTCCATTATAAGTATGCCGGTCAATCACTTAAGGGATTCAGATATTCGTGAGCTAGGAGCTACAACCACACCTACAGCTCATGATCCTCAACCATGCTGAAACATTATCTATATTCATGTTTAAAATGTCATAATGTAAATTACCTGCCTGTTAAATTTCCTACTCCCACGTTAACTGTATAATCCTACATAATACTTCATTGATTGATTGATTGATTGGTTTATTGAGTGGACCAAATTGTGGTCTTTAACAAGCCTTTGGCTCTAACAAGATGGAGAACAGCAAATGAATGTAGCAATAATATTCACTAAATACCACTTTGTTCTGCAAAAATCATTCCAATGAGCTGGAAGCCAGGAGGCTTTTCACCTGTGTGCAAAGGGCCTGGACTGAAATGTTCACAACCTCCGGTTCATTCCATCGCGTCTCAGCTCGGTAGAATGTAAAACTGGCAATCTTGTTAACAAGGAGAATCTGAAACATCTGTTTGACATATAACTTAATTGCAGTGCTTCTCTGTGTACAGTTACCAGCGACAGGGGACTGGGGAGGTGGGTGGAAAGTTGAGGGTCCTGTGGGGGCCAGCCGTCTGGAGTGAGAAGGCAGTGCGAGTTCCTTAAAACCGGGGGCCTCCCAAACAAGCTGCATCTATTGTCTGGGACAGTATCTGGCTGGAATCCTCTGTGCAGGAATTATCATCACTCAGTCTCCACTTGGCTGCAGACTGTATCGCCTGCTCCAGCAGAGAGAGTCGTCCAATACCCCTAACCCTCTCACCACTTCTCCACTGGAAGACACTGGGAACAAGAGACCAAGATAGCCCCCCCCCCTCCCCTTACAGCCAATCTCCTGGCACTACACAACCCATTATCCTCAGTAAACAAACCAGAAAGTTTGGGCAGCAGGCACCCTGAATCACTCACAAGAGATGGCTCCTGTACTTAAGAGGCCCAGCCCTTGCAATGCATGGAATGAGGCATCACGCTGACCTGACTGCAAGTCAGAAGGGGACGACAGCTTAGGAACTGTCAAGCCTAGAACCTTTGTTTCTCAGGCAGATGTTTAATTAGTGCAGGAATTTCCCTGCAAATTCCACGAGGTATGTCCCCCGCCGATCAAACGGTAATGATTTAGTTTGTGATGTAGCGTATGCTCATGACTGTCACAGCAATACTCATTTGCATTTTTTTTTTTTGCAAAACATTTAAACAATAGCTCAAAGAGTGTTTTTTTCTTTTCATTATACAACGTTTCCCTCCCCCTGTTTGCCTTCTGGGTTTTAATATTTACACGTAGTTCCACGGTACAAGGCGTGAAACGCACACAGCTAGCTTAATGTGAATAATTTCAAAAGCTCACTCGGTTTGAGAAAGCGCGTCTATCATTCTGGGAGCAAACAAGCTGTTTAGTTCCCCGTGCAGTCAGAGCAGATGTGAGGTCGCGAAGTGCAGTCGGCACTACAGCAAGGCACAGAGTAACAAGAAATAAAGCGGTTCCCTTGTCCCGCAGTACCTGACGTATCAGACATCTCATTTCACCGTCAATATAGATAATGTGGAGCAAAACTACACGCATTACCGTTATCCGCAGTTAGAGGGATCTTGCACAGAGCAGAGAGCCATACGTAACGTATTCTTCAGAAGTCCCTGGGGCGCAGGATGTACACCCAAGATGTGTTTCCAGACATCCCCTTTAACTTAGGAGCGAGTACTGACAGTGAGCTGGACGAAAGGATGGAGAATGAATAGATAGTGTAAGGTGTAAGGGAAGAAGTACAGGCAAGGGTGTTTGTAAGCATGAGATTAAATCAGCCACCCCCCACGGTCTCACAGCCATACTCCCCCCCCGTGTTGTCACCACCACTGAAATGTAATCAAGTCCAAGCACTTCTATATGTAGACACTGACAGAACACATAAACAAGTTTTAAAAAAAAAAAAGTTTTTGCATTGTTTCTCTGCGTATTTCTATATGAGTGCTATTTTTTGAAAGAGAAAAAAAGATTTTAAAATTTTGAAAGCTGACATTTAATACCCAGACTCGCAGTTAAGTATCTTCTCATTATCTTTCCGAAGGTGGTTTTCTTATGAGACATCCTGTAATTTGTAAGACAGAATGTAGTATTATTTTAAAGTGGAAAACCTCTCTAGTCTATATCAGTAGACTGAAAAAAAACATGATCCCTCTCTCATTCATGTTGTACAAAGGGTAAAAGTGGTTTGTATCTCTAAAGAAACTTGAGTGAAATGTATTAGGATGTCAGTGATCAATAGCACTCCGAAGATAATCACTGTCTGTTAACTAATAACAAAGCACACTCAGTATACAATTCTCTTAGCAAACACACCATTTACATGAGATATTTAGCTGTTATATTGAATATTTTATGGCTATATTTAATTTACCGTATTGACTATATGACTATATTTTATATATTTATTGTCGATAATATATTAATTTAAACAATTTAATTATTTTGTTGTTAATATTTTTTAAATCATCGGCATATGTGTGTGTGTATACACTGACAGCTTTAGTTCAATTTTACCCAAGTCTGTCTTGGCCCACTTGTCAGTATGTCACCCCCTAGTGGCTGGAGGACCATCTCCACACATGACAGCTATGTGTGAGATGAACCTAACTGTGGATCAATCAGAGCAAAGGGCAGCACTAGTGAGTGAAAGTAGGACCTCATTAACTGGGGCTTGAATAGGTTTGGAGTTCGCAACTGTCACACTGGACAGGCAGTCCCAGCTGCCCCCACTCTCCTGTTCTGCAGCAGCGTGGAGGGCACAGCTAGACTTCAGGGTACATGTTCCCACCTGTGGCCGCCAACAACATGCTGATCTGAGGCTGAGACGCTTGGTGAGTGGGCAATATGCAAATGAGAAGCAATTAATAAAACTAATAATGGTTTAGAGTTTGGTGGTATGCTGCTATAGTACGACACCAAAACCAATAATCAGTTGTTGGTCAGTTCTGGTTGGTAAATGTGCAGCATCTCCATAGACAGTCACAGGGGCAGGAACCAGCAGTTAAGGTCAAATTTCTGGGAACATCTTTATTTATGTGTTTGAATGGCTGTGATCGATTCTGGCCCTGCTCTCCCGTTCTGTCTAAATGTCATGGATCTCCCTATAGGAGACTGTGTCTGCTTTTTCAACAAAACACAGCGGTTTAGTTGATTTAAAGACACAAAACTCACACTCACAAACACACGCACACACACACACACAGGTGTGAAAAGCCACCGACCAAGCAATCACTTCCCACCTGCATTTTGCAAAGCGCTCACATTAGTTCCACACGTTCCAACTTTCTCTGTAAAGATTCTTCTCATCCCTCATCAAAATGCAGATTCTACAAAGCGTGTTAGGACATGTAAGAATCAGCCATGGCCATTTGCTGGAATGATTTTAGACAGAAATTGTAATTGTCACAGGACGGCTGCACACCCTATGTTCCTGAGGATCTATCAAGGAATGTCGCAGAAATCCTTCACTGGATTGTTTTTTCTTCTTTTTCTCCTCTTTTAACCCCCCCTGCTTACCAAACTGCAGTCCCACAAGAAATGATGATATGAAGAAGCCAAGAGACACACACTACTGGCCACAACAGTACCCCACTGTGGACTTTTGCCCTACTCATGAAGCAGTCACACCCTGAACACTGCCCGGTGACCCATGAAGCAGTCACACTCTGAACACTGCCCAGTGACCCATGAAGTAGTCGCATTCTGAACACTGCCCGGTGACCCATGAAGCAGTCACACTCTGAACACTGCCCAGTGACCCATGAAGCAGTCGCACTCTGAACACTGCCCGGTGACCCATGAAGCAGTCGCATTCTGAACACTGCCCGGTGACCCATGAAGCAGTCGCACTCTGAACACTGCCCGGTGACCCATGAAGCAGTCACACCCTGAACACTGCCCGGTGACCCATGAAGCAGTCACACCCTGAACACTGCCCGGTGACCTGCCCAAAGGCAGCTGAGCTCAGCGGCCAATCGACTTCTCTGGGTGCCCTAGGCTGACAAAGCTGGGTGCCCCCCCCCCCCCCAAGTGGACCACTTAAGCTATTTTGTGAGCCAAAAGAGAAATGAGGGAGAATTACCAACGATGTAACATCAATCATGTAAAATTTGCTGAGCTTGGGGGTGCCACCAGATCGATTGGCCAGATTTAATATCTCTAACCATTCCATTTTTTCCAAGGCGGGGCCCCTGATTTTGCCGGGCCCTGGGCTAAAGCTAGGAGAACCTGTGAATGAATCCGCCCCCGGCTGAGCCTTACACGTCTCAGTAGACCTGCCTGCGCTATGGATGGCCATGCGGCACGTCCTGCGTCGAGTTGAACCTAATTCTGTTTGGCTAAATAACTCCAGTGTCAATAGCTTATACAGCACATCTGTCAGTGTCAGAAAGCAGAGCCGAGCGAGCTTAGAGTCTACAGCGGCTATAGTGACTGAGGATCTCCAAATGTACCCAGCTGAGTATGCAGCAGTACACAGGATTCAGGCACTAAGGAAAGTAAAACCCCATAAATGTCATGTATCTGCTTCTAGCTGTAACAAACATGAGCATTTCAGAAATGCGTAAATGGCTTGAATATCTCCGGCAACAACAACATTCCCTTACATGTGCGCTTTGTTGATGTTTGCATTGAAATCTAGAAAAAGGAAATGGTAGAAAATATAGATCTCATTTAAGCTATAGACAAGCTGTTATACGTATCTAGAAACTGCTATTCGGGAATTTGTGGTTATCCGTAACATGGCATCCGTCAAACACAGCCAAATCTACCTTCCAATGGAATCCCAAAGCAAACAAGGGAAATCACATCAGCTATCCGAGCGTAAGTGATACTGCCTCAATCTAACACGGGACTTAAATGGCTCTCTCCTGATTTAGAGAGCATTACTTGGGTTTTGCCAGGAAGCCAGGACTTTGCGCTGCTCAAAGGCAGAGACTTTCAGTGATCAAGTGGAGGTGAAATCACAATATAATATGTTAGTTTTGGTCTGACGGGGTGTATCGATATGTAACATTGCCTAAATCGATACCGGCGAATGGAATCCAGTTATATGCCTAAGGTTGCTGCCAAACTGTCGATGCCGGCGAAACGTCATGCTGAAACACCTGAGAAGGCTGGGTGAAAAGCGCAGTGTGAGCCTCTTTTCAAAGCCCTTAAACATTCACTTTACTCAGCTAAATGCCTCTCCATCCTTCAGGAATCTCCCACAGGACTTCCTGTGAAGTTCCTCCATCTTACAAAGTAATGAAACAATAAGCCCTCTTTTGCTTTATATTCCCCCCGCTGCATACCAGGAAGATGTCCAGGAGTCCCACTGGCGTTATTCTGTGTACCTTTCGCTTTTCTGTTGACCCGTTAGACGTCCCACTTCAGCTGGTGTTTTATGAAGCGGCTGCCCGCAGGGGGGGGGTTTCTCCCTGACGAACGGACCCGGAGCGAACGGCGGAGGCAGGGAGGGAGAGAGGGATGGCATTGAGGCGAGACTGGCCAGCGACTCCGCGGGGCAGCCTACAGATTCACATAAGTGGGCTCGGGGGAAGTCTTTGCTCTTTTTCGGAGTGGCCACTGAAGTCTGTGTCTACAAAGCCTGACAAAGAAAAGGGCACCATCGTTGTTTGGAAGGCAAGCCAAACTCATTTTTTAAAGAATATACTGTAGTACAAAATAATAGCTTGGGAGAGAAAAAAACATGAAAAGGAGACGCCCAGGCATGTGACATACATACAGGAGTGACCTCACAAAGGATATGGGAGCCTTGAAGATTCCAGACACCAGTACTGGGATTTGTTACTGAAAGCTCCTGAGAAAAGCAATCTTTAAAGGGTTACATATCAGAGAACCTTCTCCCCCCAAGGGGGTAGTATGGATGCTTTTCCATTTCTTCTCAGTACCTTCCAAGTTTCCCCTATCTTCCTTGAATGATATCAGGGCCAGACCTTGTTAAAGAGGCATATATTGCTTGGCTGTGGATATCACAAAGAGCCTGGATAGTAGCATCGACCACAAGCGTCCTAAACCGAGCAGAGAAACCAACCCATACAGTATGCGCTAGCCATCTCTCACTTTTATTTTCCTGTGGAGCCTAATCTAATCAAAATATATCGTGATGGTGCCTGGGCCTTAGCGAACTCCACTCCAGCGCCCGGCTATTAAAACTAATTCGGCTAGCGTTAACTTCGGCCCCATGCAAACAATAGCTCTGTTCTCTTTGCGAGAGCGATTCCACGCTGGTGGCTGGCTGTCAAAACCGAGGGTGACGAACATTGGAAGAATTCTCCCAATACGGAAACCCACAGCGTGTGCTCCTGCATGTCTTAAACACCATGCTTCCTCACTTCATGTTTTCTTCAGGAACATCTTTTTCTGTCAACACACGGAATAAAAGGCGCAAGCCGTCATATATCGGCTTAATTTAGTGTGCCGGCTTCAGTCAAGTTGCATAAAAGGAAATGATAAGAACAAGTTATGTTACACCTAAATTCATTCAGCTATAGCGATTTATTCAAATCTGGCATAAAAGGGTCACAGCGGAAATGTTTTTTTGTTACACACAGATAATTGTTTAATGAATATCCAAAGCCTTGACAAAAGCAAAATGATAACTTGGCAACAGATATCATATCAAAAAAGATCCAGAGGCACACTTTGCTAAAACTGATAAATCACTGAGGTATAGTGCTTTCATCTGCTGCCCCCCCAGTCCCGAGCAGCAAAACAATGAAGATCTCAATGAATAAATAATATCACAGACAGTACACAGCAGGCAAAATCATCCAATACAACAGATGCTGGGATTTTAATTTTTTCCATCGCCTTGAAACCTTATGATAGACAGATGAGGCCATAAATTAGTTTTGAATCACAGCAAGGGAACATAAAGTAATGAGTGAATAAATAAATGTACTAAATGGAAAGCGAGACAAGAGAGATTTGATAAAATATGGCATTTTTCTACCCTAATGAATCTTTGGGTTTCAGGCATGTCTGTGGAGATGCAACAGACCACAGGAAAAGAGAAATGTTATGAGAAAAAAACACCAACTGCTTTAATAAGTTTCCCAGGTATTTCTTGTGAAAAAGTATGTTTATAAATCTTACAAAAAGCTTTGTAAGCTGTAAAAGGAGAACCATGCAGGATCCTGGAGTAGTCTTGCTTATCTCCAGTCCAACTATCTCAAGGCATCTCAAGTCATTAAGTCAATATTGCAACTGCTTCTTCAGCTGAGCTCCGCTGAGCACATCTTAAATCATTGTTATTTTTAAATGACTTGTTCATATCTCATTTTAAATTGCCTTTAATACTGTTTATTTCTCCAGTACAACTTTTACAAGAGACATTAAGACAGCAAGTCCACCTTTGACTAAGGGAAGGCAAATTTCAGGCAATCCATCCATCCATCCTTCCTTCTTCTAAGCCAATAGTTTTCAATCAGGAGACTGAGGCCCACTAGAAATAATGTAAAAAAAATATGACATTGCTAATGCTAGGGCTGGACAGCATAGATCTTTTCCAGTATATCGATATTGTCTCACAATGTGATACAGGATGACAGAATACTGCTTATATCATGGGCTTCGTCAGGTCCGATCACTCGGGGCTACAGCCTCACGTATTTTAAACTGAGCCCTGAGTATTTTATCCCCGATGGCAATCTTTCTTTAACAAAAAAAGTCAAGCCCCAGGTAAACTTGACTTAACCCCTGATTTATTTTTCAATAGCTATAAATACCCCTGGTTTATATTGATATATTTGAATTGTGCATTAAAAATACAGTTTTATTAAAGATTTTTAATAGGAATTCTTTCTTATTTATGAACAGCGTGAAAGCATCAGTCGTGACATTACACAGAATCCCAGAATTCACAGCTAAAATCAAAGCACACAGCTATTGTCTTGCAGGGAAGCTGACAGGGAAAGGTGGGGAAGCATTGTCATTTGGTTCAGTTTGTTTTGAAGTATTAATAAAAAAAATTGTGCTTTGCAATATTTGTTTTATTTTGTTGAAGGCTAATACTATAAAACGAGGGATTTTGCAGTTATTAAGTACGCATCTAATGTTTGTCAGGTTTCTAATTTTAGAGCCATTTGTGAAATAGGTTTTACATTTTTTCTATTCTTAAACATTCACCTTCTGTATTGAGAGTAGTATGACAAACTGAGGGGAAAAAACTGTGTTGGCGGACATCGTGGAGTGAAACCATGTTTGAGACATGTTCGAAGGAAATTACATTGTTTGGGAGTGTAACTACATGATGTTTATATTAATAAACATCTACAATTTTTGTCATCATTGCAGAATGCATAAAGGAGAATCAATATCATAACCTGTGTAGGGGGGGCCCAAACATGATTTCTTGAATAAATATAAAAGCATATCATTTTTTATTCCTTGAATAAAAAACGGTTGAGAGCCACTATTCTCACCTTCTTATCCAGGTCAGGGTTGCTTTCAGTGTTTTCACAAAACAAAACTACACATTAATACATGATTGAAGTGGAATAACCGATGCATGGTTTGTTTCTTGATAAGGCAAATCTATAACATAAAAATGTAGCCTGATTTCAAAGAGCCTTGTTATCATCACTGCATTCACACAAATGAAATAAAAACATGCATGCAGATCTGACTTCATTTTTCTGACAGACTGAAATTGTTAAGAACAACAATACTGTAACCAAGGCATCAGGAGGATGAATAGCAAGATAACTTGAGAGGATGACAGGTCTCATAATTATTAGTTTGCTGGTCACTACTTACTGAGTGAATCAGTTCACTGAGCCTGTAAGGTGATAAACTAAATAACATGATTTGGTGAACCTTCTCTTATTTAACATACTCAGAGCTTGAGAAAATTGTGGGACAATGATCTAATTCAGTTATTGTCGAACATTTGGTGGGTAATGTTTAAACCACATAATTGCTGATATCTCATAGTCGTATCGCTATATGTCTTCTGCAAAATTGATAGCTGATGTGCTCACGAAAAATACTCAAATCTGTAAAATATCAGCTGCATACATATTTAGATGAATATCTCATCCTTGCAAAGAAAATTAGGATGCTTTCTTTCAGTTGCAAGTGCACCGGACTCTCCTTCGTCATGTAATTTTCAAACTGTGGGCTTACATGTTTGACACGTCCGTGGAAGATCCCTATGTCCCAACCATATGTTTACAAATGGAGCCCACACTGTCTTCACCTGGTTTGTGTTACCAGGCACACAGAAAAGAAAGCAGCTTCATTCTGATTGGGCCATAGATACATAGGTCACTTTCTCATTGGACACTGAGGAAAAACCTCTGAACTATGAGAAAGTGTACATTTTCAAGTATTGTAACAGCAGCGACATCTCAAAGGCTCATCTGATTCAGACCATTTTTATCCATGGACCATTTTGTTCTCCTTAAACATCTCCTTAAACTCTCATGTAATTAATAGATACCGTTAGAACCCTATTTCCCTTCTCCCGCGGTAGAAAAAAGTTAGTATAGTCAGTCTGCTTTGAATTGCTTTATTTATATTACTAACAGAAATCACCCAAATGTTCTCCTGTGATTTGTAGTACTTAAAAGCAGCCGCCTCATGCTTTGTGGTCAGTCTGAAATTTCCACACTCTAGAAGCACAAGTGTAAACCTTTGACGCCAGGACGACAGGGGAACTGGCCCCAGCTAAAAGCTAAATGGCCCATGGCGTGGCCCCTCCCCTGTCATTCAATTAAAAATATATCATTGGCTAATGATAAGGTTGACCCCTCTGTATTAATTATGGCCCCTGTTATGCCCCCCACCAAGAAAAACTTACAGTTCAAAATGGACCTTAGTCTGGCACATTCTACCTGGGGCTGTTCACTAAATGTTGAGAGCAGGTCCCAAAAGACCGTTTATACTGCACTACATCTGCAAAAATCATCCACTGTGCTCTTGGAAATGTGTGCAAATCTCCAGGCAAAAGCAAACACAAAAACTCATCTCTGACCTTCGTCTGTCTGCCAAACGCTGTCCCACAAGACTGGGAAATTTATTTATTCGCATGTTTCCCTCAGCTTTCATTCCATTTTTTTTTTTCGTTTTTCTTCAAAAACGTGGCACGTGTGCATGGAGTACCGGGAGAAAAGTTTGCCATTTGTGAATCAATTTCCTTCAGAAGGAATTTCACTTGCGATCAATCAACGTGTTTCACTTTTATGTTCAATGAGTTGGCGAGGTTCTTAGGCGTAACTTATTCATAACATTAATTATCTGAGAATTCAAGTCCACAATATACAATGGCGGTGATATATTCCTTCTTAATTTGTTTTAGACAAAGACCCATATGAATAATAATAAGCATGTGCCTTTGTTTTATAAAGAAGTTTGAGAGAACAGTGAGTGTGAGACAGTCAGCTTTCTATGTGCTTATCTATTGAAGTTAGACACAAGGTTTGGCTGCCCCAGATGAATATGTGATAGTCTTTCTAACTGAGAAATCCAGAACCTCACCACTTTGGTAAGGATTTCCAGTCAATTGGCAAGCAGACATGTCCATACTTAACAACCATGATCACTATAATAATTTACTCTGACATGATTACAGGTCAGTAGCTCTTTGGATGTAAATTACTTCTCTTTTTAATTCAGCAACAGAGGTCACACACTGACATTTTTCGCACCATTGAAAGACTACTGTTGTGAAACTAATCATACTGTTCTAGCTGCTAGATTCACCACTTCTAACCTTATGAGAAAATGATAACATGATAAGTGAAGCTAGCAGCAATCCATCAGCATCAGCACATGATTCATATCATGATCGTCTTACTCTAATTGCATGGAAACAGAGGCGCTACTAGAGATTTTGGGTCCTATAAAAGCATATTGGGCCCCAAGTACATTCCAGTTTTTTTGGGCCCTTGCCACTCAGGGGCCCTTGGAATTGCTTAACTTACCCCCGGAAGCACAGTACATGAGACAGGGGAAACCCTGAACCGGATGCCAGTCCATCACAGGGCACAAGGCAGGGGACACCCTGGATGGGATACCAGTCCATCACAGGGCACAAGGCAGGGGACATCCTGGATGGGATGCCAATCTATCAGGGGGCATGAGATAGGGGACATCCTGGATGGGATACCAGTCCATCACAGGGCATGAGACAGGGGACATCCTGGATGGGATGCCAATCCATCAGGGGGCATGAGATAGGGGACACCCTGGATGGGACGCCAATCCATCAGGGGGCATGAGATAAGGGACACCCTGGATGGGATGCCAAT
>JAODJU010000095.1:12122971-12134673 GCA_026776725.1 Gnathonemus echidnorhynchus | reverse complement strand
CCCCCCCCCCCCCCCCAGACCCACACACAAACAGATCAGCACAGACGGAAAAAACCTACAGTCAAACTCCCGTGCAGACACTTCACACTGCTATATTTTAAATTCCTGCTTTCACTGGGAATCGGAGTAACACAGAGGATGACAATGAAGAGCACGTTTTATAAATGGCTCTTGGTACTTTGGATCTGGAAGTTATGGAAAAATATAAACCTGACTGGAAGATGCTACAAGTAAATTAATGGAGTAGTAAAAAGCAGAAATGAGCATGCTGTAACATCACAGCAGAACCACCAGGGAACGTATACCAAGAGGACAGGCACACCAGGCTGCTCTGAAATCCTTTGAGCTGGGGGTTGGACGTGTCTGTCAGTATTTCTCATGCTCTGCCATCCATGTGTGACCATATGCTCCTGCTCTGTGACACCACACATGGTAGGAGAGCACAGAGAGCTCTTGTTCAGTCTATCCCGCCGAGCCTATCTCACCATCCCCTCGGCAAAACCGTCCGATTTCTCCCGCTTAAATGGACCAATTTGGTCGACCCCGAGTGCCAGACGTCAGGTCGTCCTCCAAAGAAGAACAGTGTGACTAAAAGCTATGGGGACGGACAATGTCAGTGCCAGAACGTTTTTTACATTTTTGATGTTTTTTGTGGAGGAGGGTGCAGAGGTAATCATTTGGAGCCGAGACTCGGGAGGGAAATAGCACAGAGTTACTTTCAGGGATTCTGATGGGTGTGAGTACGCTGCAGAAAATTCATTACTCCAGAATAATGAATTATTTATGTCAATCATTTCATTATTATTTTCAAAGATTATTTACCTCCCTTACAACTCCATAGCTGACCCAAACTTCAGGAGCTTGGAATTTCCCGTAAGACCCATTAGAGAGTTTAGGTGGGCCAAAGCACGCCTGATCAAAGATAACCACTCCTCCTGCACATCAGTGATGCGCTGACTCGCGGTCCATCAGGACCTTAGGGGATTCAAACTCTCTTGTCAGTTCTTTCTATTCATTTCACATTCAGAGTAATAGGAACAAAGGTTTAGGATGATGAGGGATTTGCTGAAGTGAAAGCAGCCTTGTTTCCCCCCCAAAAAAGGTAAATTAAGCGTCTCTGGACACAAATTTGATCTCATCCCCCTTAATCTATCCGGAAAACTGTGCAGAAAACCTGCTTTGTAGTGCATAAATGAGCACACAGAGGAAGTGATAAGGGAAGGGATAAAGGGGTTTTAAAGTGAACATACAGAGTGGAAAAACTTCCTGTTTTTACTCTAATTATGTGGCAACTGATACTTCAAAAAAAGTTAAAAGCAATTGTAATGACAGTCATTTTTATAATGAACACACAACAGAAAAACAATGTCTCACATCATTACACAGTACAGAATTTTCAGATTTTTTTAAAACCTTTTAATGAGAGAAAATGTGATTTTTTTAAAGATATTTGGTAAAATTGAGTTTTAAATGAAAACAATTTAAAATGATTTACTTTGACATGTTAGTTAACACCTACCATGGCTTTCAGGAAGATGCACAGGCATGTACCAATTCTGGATTTTAGTATACTGTCATCTTTAACTGCAGCATATTTGTTGCCCAATCAATCTCAGCACTCAAGGCACTGGGCCATATAAGACACCTCAGATGACCTCACTTCCTCTACTCACTGCTTCCCCGGGTGCCGCCATCTTTCATTATTAGGACATCCTCGCAATAAAAGCTCATGCCAAGCTCTACCACCCAAGCTCCACCACACTCCTTCAAAAAAATACCATTCATAATCCAAACAGCAGAACGACAGTGCTGATGACAAGATCCCGATGCATTAATGAGGAGTTTTGAATGTAAAGCCTTTACACCAGAACAAAAAAGAAATTAAGCAAGTGTCACAGAATTCATTACATGATTGAATGGGGTAGTATTGATGAATAATAATAAATCTGCAACAAGAATATTATTTAAACATTTCTCTCCGTCAACTTCTGCTAACAAAACAATCTGCACCTATAAATTAAGCTGTCCATTTTCCACAAAATCAAAAGGCAAGTTAAGGCACGTTATGCTAGTTATTCTGCTCACATCCCATGATTCATCAGTGGTGGGCTTTTTGTGCACATTTGTTTTTTCATATAATGTGTGGCCAAATACAGTGTGGTGGAGGCAGAAAACCCTGTTTTCCTATGAAAACAGAAAACTGCTTAATTCACCTCATTCATCCTGCCACCCACCACCCCCACCCCCGTGCAAATTAGCTGCTTTTTAGGGACACTATTCATGTTTCCCCCATTCCCACATTCGTGTACTAAGGTGCCAGAACAGCAAGGTAAACCAAGCTGGACAGAGAGTGTTAGTGGAGGGCCGTGACACCGAAGTGGAGCTTTCTGTCCTCTGAGAGAGCAGAACAGCCACAGCGGATCGCCGCTCCATCTGTCCACATAAGCGGCCAACAATGGATGCCACTTCCTCTGCCATCCCAGTGGCTCTGAGGGGCCGATTAATAGCGTAGCCACATCAGAGCCCATTCTCAGTAGACGTTCCGCTACATCGCACCTGTTGCTCGCTTGCTTCAGCATTTTGGTAGTTAACACCCATTATGTCACTAAATACTGCCCGTTAGCCATCGCCTCTGACTTTTCAAATGAAGATTCCAGTTTAACTTGCATTTTTTTTTTTACCAACACCAAAATCATACATTTTTAAACACAAAAGTTAAGATTCGAATTTCAATGATGTTCTTTTGTTGAAAATGTATACCTGTGTGTTGCTGCATTTATGGGAACACAGCTGAAATGCTATGGGACTTACAGAAAAGTGCATTAGGTAGCATTTCTTTCCTGCTGCCTTCAGTTGTCATTTTTAATGCAATGTTTTGCAACGGAACATTGTTTTTGTCAGACTACCAAAAAAATGGCATTTTGTTGAAACAGTGAAATGTGGTAACTAAAAAAAGTTTCCTGTTTTGCAGGAAATCCTTAAGTCATCCAACACAAACTTTGAGTAGATACCCATGTTCTTAAATTGTAGGCATGTGATTTCAGAGAAACACACAAAACACACACATGAGTGTTATTCCTTGTACATTAGCTGACACACCTCAGGCCTGTATTTTTTCTCCTCTGTGTTCTTCCTGCACACACGTATCCTGTTTTTGGCATGACTGTAGTGGGCATCATATCTAGCAACGATGAAAGATTCTACTGGAAAGAGCTGGAAGATCTTGTAGCATGGAGACCTCTTAACATTCTTTAGAATAAAACTATAAACTGTGTAAATGGCAGTGGATCTCGACAGACTGTCTACCCATTGGAATCCATATCCCGGCCATGCCATTTAAACTTTTGGGGACCAGCATCACCAACATCTTGAAGTGGGACAGCAATGTTACCTTCATCATCAAGAATGCCCAACTGGGAATTCATCCTATGCCACCTCAGGAGGCCCAGCATCTCACATTCCATTCCAATAGACTTCAACTCAGCCATCATTTTTGATGATCACCAAGTGGTTCCCCTCCACCTTCTCCCTCTCCAAGACCATGCTTCAGCATGCAGTCCACTATGCTCAGAAGATCACTGGGTTACAGCTAAGATCTATAAAAAAAAAACTAAAACTGAGGCAAAGAAGACAGCTGGCAAGATTGCTGGAAGTTCCCGTCACCCTAGTGCCTACCTACCACTAATTTTGCCAAACATAACCTCCCACTTAGAACTTTCTTACCCAATCGGAACATCAGTTCAGTTGTATCCTGTATTGCATCATTTCTGTTTTTTTAGACAATGTTGTTCTACTACTGCTATTTGCACTGTTGTTGTATTTATTGTTTTTGTTTGGACTATACAGCAATGTGTATGTGTGACTTCATTCATAGATCTCTTTCCTACAAAACATGCCTGTATTAAGCCCATAGGAGGCTCCTTATGAGGGAGTCAATGCTTTATGTCTGGGGGGAAAACAAACCATTTCCTGTGCTGTTCAGCTCTCCATGAAATTGCTCTCCTCAGGACAAGTTGTTCCCCCGAGTGCATGATGGGAAAGGTACTAATCACCATCGTCTGTGCTATGCACTGAGCACTTCATCCAACTAATGGACGCTGGTAGCCCAGACGTTTTGTTGGTCTCTGGCAGGGACCCCGTCCTCTGTAACCAGCAACAACAGTTAAAAACCTAGCCCTAGACTCTGCCTTTAACACCCTGGCCAGGGACATTAGCAAATGTCAGCTGCAAATAACAAGTGAGGCAGTTTCATTCTCACATGACACAATTGTGGCATTGTACGTCAAGGAAGAACTTTGAACTTCTTAATATTCCAAACACTGGCACACTTAAAGGTTTAAAGGGCACATTATGCAAGTGCTTATGTTAGGATGGAAATACAGAAACCATCAGCTGCAGTATCACACATATAGAGCCCCTCTGAGGGCTCGCTGAGGACAGACACCTTCAACAGCAGCGTAGCAGAAACAGGAGCTGAAGATGAGCTCCAGATTCAGGCTGCCTTCCACCTAATCTATTATGTTTGCAGATCCTCTTGCCCACTGATTAACACAGCATAGCACTTTACTCAACTTTTGCAAAGAAAAATGCAAAGAGTTGTAAAATTATATATTCATTTACAAAATGAGCATTTGCTGAATCAATTTATCCGGTCAAAGTTGCTTTTTTAGGACTTGGGCCAAAAGTCAGATTCTACTGCCCTTTTTGTCTGAGCAACATAAAAGAAGCTCATTCTGAGAACCTACACATCAACGCCCTCATTCATACGGCTGGCAAGCCAGAGAGTGGGCATTAAAAATGTATGCTGATTTTTTACTGTTGCAGCAGTAAAAGGAAGTAGCGCATAAGGGCAGACATAGTCGTCAGTGAGTTTTATTTCTGACCAGCGAATTTTCAGATCTGTGAAGCAGATGGTGGTGCAACAGATAAGGAGCACGGCCTTTTAGTGACAGGAGGAGGATGACTGTTGTGGCCTTAGTGAGTCTTGACTGCATCACAATTTCTTTGATCACAGTTTCCGTGCACAGCTCAAAGTTCCAAATGAAAAAAAGAAAATGTTAAAGTCCGGCAAATTGTAGATTTAGATGATTAATCATGTTTTTTTATTTTTTTATTTAAACAAGGAAAAACTTCCCAGATAATGCCTTCTTCCAAGAACATGAAGGGGTAACACTTCATTTGAGAGGGCACAAAAAATGTAGTAGTACACATTAATGGCCGTTCTTGGCTGCTACAACACACTTACTTGATGCATTAATTAACCAGTAAATAAGTGTTAGTTATGTAATGATCTCATGTTAGTTCATCATTAATCAATCATGACAGTCCATGAATTTCATGCAGCAACTATATTAGTTCATGATTTGTTCTTGAGTAATAAATGAGTAACTAAGTTACTTGTGCCCCATCAGGTAAACTGTTACCAGTGACTTCTTTTGGCCTGCACACAGAGGATTGTGTTCATTTGTGATGTATAAAAAATGCTTTAGACAACAGAAATGTCAATCTGCACCAGGGCTGGTGACTCATAGCCAGTCTGGGGCTGCTCTGGCCTGCACTGCAGATGCCCTCGCTGTAGACCCCCCCATGAGTGGACGATCCCGCCACCCCAGGGTGGCAAGATTTCACACCCTGAGACAATGGAAAAACAGCACAGTGGATGTGTGAAAGTGGTAATGGCGGGTGGCCCAGGGGCTGCACCTGCACTCCCCTGGCAAGGTGCATCAGTAGAGCAGCTGCGATACTGCTACCAGGCGTGCCCAAACAGCATAACCTGCCCGGGCCTGAGGAAACCTGAGCAAGGCTCTACACAATGAGGCCACCATTCCACAGACCATTATCACTCCATGATGGCGCTCTGCGCCCATGATGAATAACTCATTAGCAATAAATTTCATAAGGAAATTAGCTGAAATGTATTTATTTATTGTATACTACACAGGAAACCCCTCACAAAGGATTACGGACCCCTTCAGTGTGATCCCCAGTTAGAGCTTATTGGGCAAAAATGGGCGATAGATAGATAGATAGATAGATAGATAGATAGATAGATAGATAGATAGATATGCCACAAACTCAAAGCCATCTCAACAAACTCAAACTACAAAGCCAAAACCCTCTCAGTAAAAAAACGTGAATTAGACCTTCAATTTAATGATCAATAAGCTACACAAAGGGCAGAATATGTGTGGACAGGAAACCAAAAACTGCTTCATATAGAACAAAAATTAAAATGCTGTACTGCCCGCCCCCCTGTCGTTATCCCTTCCCCCTCCCTTAGCTGGCATATTATATCTCCATCTATAACTAATGCCACAGTTCAATAAGTTCATACAAAGTTAGTATTCGGAAGCAGGCCGGAAAGCACCTGTAATTAAGATCCACGGTTTATGCAGAAGCGGTACAGACTGCCGTCTCTATAGATCTGCCAAAGGGATGGAACCAGGCATCTGACTCTTTAATTTCTCTATAGATTCCCTCAGTTCCACATCCCCTTAAACAGTCTAAAATAAGGTATGCTAAACGCGTCTCTTTTTTTTTTTTTTTTAACAACGAGAATTAAATCTGGCAAAAATTCCATTCATTTGACTACTATGACAAGCATGGAAACAACCCATGGCAATTAAGGGCCTTGATAATTGGCCCCTTTGAACTGCACAGTGTTAGTTTCCTTCCGAGCCGTCACTGTTTCTGATGTACCTTTGGGGTTCTTTGTAGTTTCATAAGAGCCGCTGTGAACTGCATACGCTGCTGGTGTCGTGCTTGATGGCATGGATGACGTAGGACCAAACGGTGTGAAGCGCTTTCATCGGCTCAGCCACCAGCACAAAGCCATAGACTGTGGGACTAAGGAAGACACAAATGGATCCTTGCACTCTACACTAGGGCTTCACAACCTTATGATGACTGCAAACCGGCATACGTTGTACTGAAGGATTACATGCTGAAGGATTACATGCGAGTAATAGGAAAATATCATCAACCTCATTGTTTTTTATAACTTATCTTCACTATTCCTAGCTCTAGGAGCAGTGCAGATTACCAATGTGGGGTCGAGTTGCTGACAGATCAACCCGCAAGCCAGATTTAATAAGTTTGGCTGTTTCCCTCTTTTTCACATCAGAATTTGTTATGATTCAGGTTATAAAAAAGGGTGTACCTTGAAAATATATAGTTTTTTATTTAGCCAAACTCGCCTCCAAACCCTTAGGGCTCTGCATCACTGTTCTGCAGACATCCAGTAGGAACTCCTGCCCTACACTATCTCTAGAGCTGAAATGAAACCCCTCCTGGACAGATAAACGTTAGGATTGTGGGAGCTAATTTAATTTACAGTGTAGGCACTGCTGCTGAATTGCAGTACCCAGTTGAGTGGATGAACATATGTTCTTCTATGGACAGGCAGCCCATCTAGGGTATCTCAGCCTCATGCTCTTCCTGGAATAGCATTCAGGCTTACCATTACACTGCATGTTTGTTTGGCAAATGGACAGATGGATGGATGGATGGATGGATGGACTGATAGGTATTATAGCCTAAATTGTGGGATAAAAAGAAGTATTCTCATTTCAAATTATATATTTTTTTTCTTTCAATGATCTAAATGAACAATTTCCCAAAGGGGCCAGGTATGTCAACAGAGTGAGTCAAACAAAAAGAAACCCGAGTGCCACACTGAGACCATTTTCCTGTCTGTCATATTCAACTTTGTTCCCACAAAGGACATGAAAAAAATAGAAGAGCAGATTTCCAAAACTCACCCTGGATACGTTTTTTGAGAAAATTTGTGTGGATTTAGTGACTTTGGTGACTTTATGTTGGACTACATGACAACTGAGTAAGGCTTGATTCCCAAAACCATAACATGAGGAAGCTTGACTTTAAGTCATCGGCAGTCTCATCATAAAAACAACTTTCACTGCATCCACAAGCGGGGGGGCTGATAAACGGGCACAGGTGTAGAACAGTGAAATTTGGCCCTGAACCATGGCCATACCATTGGGAACCTCCACTTCAAGACCTTCCATCCATTTTCTTTCGGGGGGGGGGGGGGGGGGGGGAATCGGGGGGCAAATTTCATCCTATCCAAACTTACAGAAAGCTGGTCTTGCCGAACTCAATGCCATGCTAGCCTTATAGAAGTTTCTCAGAGGGCCTCAGGGTGATACACAAACCAGGGCAATACCATACAGCTTGTTCTTTGAAGCATAGAGACACTGATTCATGGCCTGCTCCACTCCTCCCTGCCACAGCACTCACACACACCAGCACTTGATACGTAGCCTCCAGACGGGTATGCCAGTCACAGCACTGCCTGGCTTCTCACTGCTATCACAGCCTGTCAGGACTGGACTTTAGTATCTAAAGTATAGCAGCCCATGTCTTCAGCGGTACATCCCAGACCCCCAGAACAAAACTTTTTATAAGGTGGACCTGAGAGATATGGAAAAGAAAAAGTAAATGATTGAAAGAGAGGAGAGAGAGAGAAAGAAAGGAGCCAAAGTCCCAGACGTGTGACACTGGGCTATTTTAGAATTTCAAAGCTGAGAGAGAGAGAGAGATGATGAGGAGTGAACATGTCACTTGAATTCCTTGATTATAACAGCTTTTATTTTTCCACTGGATGGAAGTGGTTCATTCCCTGTCTGTTAGTGAATCGAGTCCATTACTGAATCCAATACTAAGCTGAGTGAGATGGTATCGGCATGGCTCTTGTGCCAGATTGGCCTCCAAACTTAGGAAGACTCACCAGTTTTATTTACCAAAAATGGAAGACATGTTTGCTATAGCTTATATATTAACTTTATACAGAGAACGTGGAGCTCTTATGACACTTTAAAGGAAGGAAACCCAAAAGCAATGAGATATCACACTCTAGGTTGAAGGTCTCTTTCGTTCTTGATTTGGTTTGGGAGCTGAACTGAAAATGTGCTCCGGGTCTTGGATGTGATTTAGTGTGTCATAGGTAGGGGTGGCAGTGGGAGGGGTGGTAACCAGATAGATCCAAAGGGTGAAGTTAACCATGTTTGTGTGTTCGGCTGGTGTACAACACCGTGATAAGCGCCTTAGAGAAACTGGCTGACGGGCCAGGTCTGTGGGCGTGCTGTTGAAGGGGAGTGTTGAGAGAGTCACTTCACCCTGTCTGATTGGACCCCCGCATCCTCTTCCTCTGCCTCAGACGAGAAAGTGAAGATTAAACAAGTTTATGTTTGTTTCTCCGTGTGTTTATGCTGGTGTAGGTTTGCTGGGGAACTTTTTTCTGCTTTACTGGGTTACCAAGCACAACAACAAAGCCAAACAAATCTTCTCCTTAGGGAAACTGAGCTTTTTTTCAGTTTTTCAAACTATGATTCGGATCTCCTTAGACCTCTTGGGAAAGAAAAAAAACCTCATCCAAAGTATAGCCTAAAGGAGCTTGACATGTGACATACTTTGGCTTCTGCGTGCAAGAAAACGACCCATTAGCTCAAATCAGTGCCATTATAATGATCCGTGTTGTTGTTGTATAGGGCAACATGAATCATTAAATGATTATCTATAATGTTAAGATAATAATCATTTAATTAATTTAACAACAACAATTACTACAACAACAATAATAATCCCTTCATCCATGTTCCATACCTGCTTGTCATTTTCAGGATTGCAGGAATCCGGAGCCTATCCTGGGGGCTACAGGCACAAGGCGGGAAATAATGCAGGATGGGGTGCAAAGCCATCACCGGGCACACACACCATACAACAACAACAGCAATAATAAGGAACCAGCAAAACGACAACCATACAAACATAAAAACATAAAAACACATTTAAATTGTAAATTGCGTTTATGCAAATTACTGAGCAATATAAAAACCTAAGAAAGCTGTTGTGTCACCTCAAAAATTAAAAACAAAAAACAAAAAAAACCCCAGAAATTTCTTTCCACAGGCTGAGGTGTATGAGTGTCGAAGTACAGGTTTCCCCGGTAACAGCAAGGATACTGTGCATGCTTCTGTACCATCTGCAGTGTGTTACCAGTGTGCAATTATCACTGCTGAACTTTATCCATTTATCTGCCTTTACAGTCAGGCTTGCATTATTTTTAAAGCGGCTCTCCTCCTTCCCCGTCCTCCATTGTTACCCATTAATGTAGCTAATTCCTAAGTCTTCGGAATGTAGCAGGTATTCCAAGTCTTTGGAATGTTGGTTGAGCAGGGATGCAGTGAGACGGAGATACAGTATATATATATATATATATATACAGTATATACAGTGGTGGGAATACACCGTCTTTCTCTCCTGCGGCCCTCAAGCACTCTGGCAAAAAGGCCTACCGCAGCATTACAACTGATTTTGAAAAAACAAGATTTAGCCAATATGTGTATATTTTATTTCTGCAGTAACCAGTGTATTACTTTCGCAGTATATGATACTTAGTACATAAAGTTCTTTAATAGGCTATATTCTGTGCAATCTTAATCGCTATTTCAATTTAATCAATGAAATAAAGTGAAGATTTTTTTGTTACTTATACACTACTTAAACACAGCTCCCAAGCTGAAAAAATGATACACTACTTAAACAAAACTTCCAAGCTGAAAAAATTTTGGGACAAATTAAATTGGCCAGTTTTAAGGGCAAATTACAGCCCAGACACATAAAAATTACAGGAAACCATGTTGTTTTTCCACAGTTAAAACAAAATAATCTGCACAGTGAATCTGAAAATCTATAACTGCTTATTTCACTCGTCATTCAAGTGGAAGCGAAACGATCAGAAAGCAAATATTACTGGTTATCATAGGCAACAGTAGAACAAGATTGAAAAGCCATAAGAATGTCATTTAGAGCACTGGAGTGGAACAGTCAAACCTCTCTTAAAACAGTGAGAGAAATCCCTCCCTTAGGACAATCACACTGTTTGTACCCATTGCTCCAGCTGGCTCAGCGTGTTTGCTGGAATTGAAAGCAGTACATAACCAAAGCCCCCACCTAGAATACCCCCAACCCAGAGTGATCACCCTAATGACAGAAGGTGTGCAACACTCCCCGCCAGGTTCACTCTACATCACCTCCCCAAGAGAGTAAAAGTGGCTAGGCTATGATCAATTAGAGGGACCCTTTTGTTTCTCTACCCGGAATTGTCAATGGTGTTAAAATTGGTGACAAGACCTGAATCTGATTAATGGCTTGACAGCCCGTACACAGGCTAGGCGGTATGGAGAGGAAAATGGAAAGCGGCATGGCCAAGCTGTGTGTAAACACTGAGCATCAAGCCCAGATTGCTCTCATGACACACAACTCCAGTACTTAGTGTTTACAAGGCTGTAAAGGCACCTACCAATTGTCGATTAACTGACAGAGGATGAGAAAGGTTGTGTGTGTGTGAGTGTGTGTGTGTGGGTCAGATATACATTACCAAATGTCCCCAGAATATAATAAAAAGCTGTTATTTTGACATTGGGGGGACCATTTTTTGTAAATATATGTGACTGCAATCAAAACACTGAAAATGCCAATTGTTTGGTAATTTATGGTTAAGGTTAAGGCTGACAGGGGTTAAGGTTGTAATTGTTGGGATTAGGGTTTTGCCCATAGAAATGAATGGATGGTCCCGACAAAGATATGAGTACAGGCCTCTGTGTGTGTGTGTGTGTGTGTGGGTGAAGTCAGCACAGCATGTATGACAGCCTGGACAGCCAGCAATGATTATGATTCAT
>JAODJU010000095.1:12073305-12102173 GCA_026776725.1 Gnathonemus echidnorhynchus | reverse complement strand
GGGGGGGGGCAGTAGAAGGGACGGGGACGGGGGTGAGACATCGCTATATTATCGCTTCCTGTAGAAGAGCAGAGCTGCTGTTTAACAAGCGCAAAGAACGGGACTCTATCAGGCGGCTGGAGGCGGCGCCGCGGACAAACCGGGGAATTCTGTGGACGAGACAAATGCAGCGATGAGCCCGGGCCTCTTTGGACAGCGGAACTGGCGGATTCCGGATTCCTCCTCACTGTGCCACCCGTCATGGGCTATGTGCTGGCACCCACCCCCCCTTCCCGCTATCTCTGCCCCCGCAAGCCCACCTCCCTGCCTCCCCTGCTGTCAGTGCTGGGACTCTCAGAGCCTTTGAAGCAAAGAGCGCGTCAGGGAGTGCAGCTCCTCTCTAATTAGGTATGCTGTACGTCCCCGATACCGCGCAGGCGAAAAGGCACGCACGCGTACAACCGCGCACACACTAGCGCACCCCAGGCATTACACAAAAGGGGGCTGGAGTCAAACGTGAGCAAGGCCCGCCGGTCACAAGCAACATCAAGGCAGAACTTGCATGACGACAGTCGGTGGCAAGAGTGCCGCTGTAGAGGTGCGAAGACGGGGACAGCACAGGGTTTTACCTCTGACAGATACCACGTTTCAGCAAGAGGCACAAAAAGTAGACAGGAATACAGAGCAGGGGAGGGTGAATGTAAAAAAAAAATTCTTGGCCGGAACCTCCTTTTCACCTCTTAAAAACGCTCTCCAAAATCACTCTCCAAAATCACTCTCCAAAATCACTCTCGTCACACTGCGGCCAACGTGGGCTTTCCACTCATGGAGCGGGATGCATTTTCTGCCGATTAAGTAAGTGTCCGTTCTACTTTCTGTTTTTGGGAATTCGGAGGACAAGTCAGATAAGCCGACGGGTGTCTGTTCACGCCTCTCCCAGTGGGGTAGGGGCGCCAGCGAGGAGAGAGATAGGTGGAGTGACTTCCGACACCCCGCAGCTGCCCGACACATGCGCGTGGGTGGGGGGGATTGGGAGGGTCTTGCCGGACGCTCTGGGCCCACGGCTCTGTGGCACACCCGCGGCAGAAGGTAGAGCTCCATTGCCAGATTTGACAGAAATGTAATTTGACGAGCATTACAAGTACAAAACGCAGCTTAAAATGCGAGTGGCTGCACCCCCCCCGTCCTGCTCCCTCCTGCAACAGAGGCAATAAATTGCTAGCATACCGTGAAACTAGGCCACAGACGCATGGTACTGTGGTGTTAAATCAATAACACAGAAAAAAATCCGGTGTCTCCTCAGTCACGGCACGGAGCCACGGTAACGGGAGCTCGGGGGGGGTGGTCCAGGTCTCGGCTGTCAGGCGACACCTATGGATCCCGCGAGCAGCTGCACCGCTGTCCAATTACATTAATTTATGAGCCCATCAGCGGTCCTGAAGTTCTTCGTGAGAACTTCCTAGCACCGCCAAGGAGCTCGACAGCGACCGCGAGTGGACGCTCACACGCCTGCACTCCACGTCCGGAGGGAGACATGCCTGACACCGTGTCATGGTTGGGGGGGGGGGGGGGTGAACGCCGTCGCTTTGGGGTTTCTGGAGGAGCCCAAGTGAAGAGTTCAGCTAGGCGGCTGACCACAGGGGGGCGGGGTGTGGCGGGGCGCTCTTGCCGGGAAGGCCGACGGCGGCTCTCAGCTGTAATGAATGACCGCGTGGTTATATAAGGAACAACCAAGCGCGAGAATGGGGGAGACACACTGGTAATTAATGAGCTTGCCGTCTCATCTGTGCCAAAGCAACCCAATAATAATGGAGCATTAATAATGTTTGCTGTATGGACCAGGAAACGTGTGGCACTAAGAAATCATCCTTTATGCGACTCCTTCCGACTTCGTGATGACCTTGCCTTTTGCTGGAAAAAAGGGAAAAAAAAAACGAAAAAAGAAAACAATTAATCCCTAACCCTCCCCCAAACCAGAATATGAAAATTCCTCAACCCTGCCAAACCGAGGCATGCTCTCAGTCAAAATGTCCTAACCCGAGCGCCAGAGGAGAAAACTCGAAAGCGGGTTGGGGGGGCGGGGGAGCATATGACAGTGCTTGTCAGATCCTGAACAGGAAGTGCAACTGTCCGCATCACACATGGCAAGATAGATCTCATGTGGTTACATAAAAGAGTGATTAAACTGGCTACTTTTTTATAACTGCCTGCATACTGCCGGAATATATTACAAAGGCCATCTACTGCCACCGGTCCTGAGTATCAGGCGGTTCTGATCCACAGAACTAGACACCATTAATGTCAAATAATCTGACACCCGGTCATAATGCAATGCCAACATGAAATGCTTTTCCTTCTGCAAAGATATTACAGCACCAAAGATCAGTCTCAATCCAGGTTAACAAGCACAATCCATCAAGACACTAGCACTAATCTCAGCCCACAAAAATTTCAATAAGAAAACAGATATTTAAATAAATAACAATAAAGGTCTCCTCAAAACTTTGTGGAGCAATATGAATATGGATATTTATGCTGATATGCTGGCAGACAAAACAACAGGGAGCTGGAACTGTGCAGGCCTTCTACCGTGGGTGGAGTCGTCATCCGCTCAGCAGGCCTGCCCGCAAAGCCCAACACCTCAAAAAAAAAAAAAAGGATCAGATCCATTGGCCCGTCACGGTATTCCTTAATGAGGTCTTCCTGAGGTCTGTCTCTGGACCTGAGCCCACAGGTTCCCGGATCCCTTTTCAAAAGGCGAAAAAAAAAACAAACGAAAATGACGAGATTTCAAAAATATGTAAATGTTAGGACTCTGAGGAGTCCCAGACGTAATGCACCTCTGTAGCAACGAAAGTCAGTGGGATTGCACTGAGCTTTCTGGCCCAACTGTTTGTTTGGTGCATTTGTGAAGGAAGGGCAATGGGGGGGGGGGGGGGTTATACTCTAGAAGGGAGAATGGGTGAAAGAACAATATAAGGGGGAAATGGGGCCTGGCGAGGAGTGAGGCAGAGGGGAAGACTGAGCGCCTGTATTGTACTAGGCTGCGTTTCTCGGATCTTGCAGACTTATCAGGTTTCCAGGGAGGAATAAGAAAGAGTCTGCAGACAGACGTCGGCGCGTCCAGGCCAACACGACAGTCCAAAAGAGAATTCTTTCCTCAGGAAATGTGCTCAGATGCGATGCCCAAGCAAAGGACCACACCCCGGTAAAAGCCAGACGGGAGGCAGAGACACCCACGCATCTGACCTGCTTCCACAGGGAACCCGGTTAATTTGGCTTTATTTGTGCAATGATCACCATGGAGATGACGCGCTCCAAAATCCCTGGTGGCTCAGGGAGTCCGATGGCTCTGTGGAGAGCAGGAAGTGTCAGGATCAGGCCTAGTCCTAATCAATGGCACAGTATTAATTGTTTAAAACTACAGATGTGTCCCGTCTCACCTCCTTAGACTTCAATAATCTCAAACAAAGAAAGCGGAGGCTCTGGCTGATGTATTCATGTGGCTTTTTTTCTTCCTTCAACACATTTTTCTCCCTTCTGCTCATCGATTCCACCTGTGAATGCATACTTGCGCAAACAGAGAACAAAAAAAAAAGTCCGATATGGCTACACATCGAAATTACTTTCCCCCAAATATTCAAACCACTAGATTCATGGAGAAGCAGCTCCTTCTTTGATGATGTTTCGAAACGCTCTCCTAATGAGGAAAACACACAGTACCCTGGGGGTGTGGGAAAGGGGGCGACTAAATTTAGCCTGTGCTTCAGTGTAATGCTACCTGATGAACTTTGAATTATTTCATGAATTGTTTAGTCTGGAAGAGTAACATAAATGACAAGAATTTCATTCCCTTTTTGTACAACAAATACATTTTTTCTCTTCTGACACACTTTTCGATGAGACCATTATGATTAGGCCTAGTAGGCAACGAGATTTTCCCTCTATTCAAGCTGCTAGTTAAGTAAATATTTTAGTAAAGTGTACAACAGAATATCCCTGCCTTACAATTGGAAATTACTGGTCACAAGTGCATTGACTGATACATTTATACAAAACAACTTGTTTATTTTACTCATATAAACAGCTGGACATCCTCACTAGAGCAATTCAGGTTATGCACCTTACTCGAGCCAGGTCCCTTCCAAGAGGCAAACCAACAACCTCTGGGTCTCGAAACTACAGCCATAAACACCAGGCTACTTGGTTCGATTTGCTAGACAAAATGTCCTCCAATCGAAACCACATAAATCTTGCAGATCAGCCATCAATCTCTATGTGTACTGGGCTATTCCCACTGGCCTAATGTTCTTGTGGTAAGACCGAACATAGCTCTGGCTCAGGTAGCCACCATGGCGGACCCATCCCAGTCCAACTCAGTCTACAGCCCTTGGAAGGGCAGGAGGAGCAAGTAAGGAGGTGGATGACAGAGGGGAGCAAGAGTGGAATCAGCTCAGCTAGAGCACTAACTGGGTAGCAATCAAGTTAAAACAAGAGCTTAAGATACAAAAGGAGAAGAGGTGATCAATCCTGGCACTATGTTGCAGCCCAACATCTTCTGACAAACACCTGCACACAGTAGCATCACAAATGGATTCACATCACCCTCCCCCTTGAGCTATGTTCCCAAAGGGTACTCAACTGCTTCTCATCATTCTGTAATGTTACATTTTTGTCATACACCCCTGATGACTGTATTAATGACAGATGCTATTGCATTTTTGTTCTTGTTTTCCCTTTGCTTGAGGTCACTTGAAACGAAGACGGTTTCTTTATAAAAACCCCATGTTGATTTGCTTGTGAATGCACGCAATTCCAAGATACAACACTCCAACAATGGCCAATGCGAAATGCCAGTCGTATAACATTGTTAGCCTAATAATCTATAAGCATGAAAGACTCCTAACTTCTGCATCCTCCAAGGTTACACAGCACATTGAAATACTTCATTCTGGTGTGGTCTGCATTCACTAACAACAAATGAATGGAGACAGAAATCAATAACTCATAGGTGTAAAAGCAGCAAAACTCTTAACTACTAAGTATGATACACTTAAATGATAATATTATGGGATATGGTACTATATTGGTATTGCATTCTATGTCAGAAAACAGTAAATCTGACCTATAACTGATAATCTGTATAAAATTAAGGCAGTTATATACGTTAAGGTAAAACTGTCCTTACATAATGAATGTTTCCTGTAATTAAAATCAATTAGTAGCTACTCTACAGCATGCATCTCATGTAGCGAGTTTCATGCAGGACACTATATCAACCACGCGATATGTGTAAAACATATTGTACACAGATGTTCTGTCCCACTGTACAAGGGAATGTTTTGTTTTTGCGTCTTACCTACGGAAACATGTGACAAATGTTGTTTGAACTAACGACAAACGCAGTGCTTTTACTCAAAATATTTTAAAAAGGAAAAATACATATAGTGTGCCCACACTAAAAGAAACCTTACCCTGTAATTTAATTATATAAGTTCCAATATATAGCATATCGATCAACCACTTAACTGCATTGCGTTGTGAAGCAAGAAAATCACGTTGTCGGCAGTTCCGCTCTGAGCGTTAGAATCATTCCGTTCATTTGAATAAAAGGAGCTGGATTTCTCATAGTTAATTAAGCCATAAAATTAGCGAGGTGTTTATGTTTTGTTCGATGTCTATTTTTAAAGGGTAATCATGGGGGGAAACCGTTAGGAAACACATGACTATAAGCAGATGCAACAAAACTCGATGGAAGAGTTAGTAGATGTGATGCCAACGCATCAAGTGCAGAGAAGCTTCGGGAGCCAAATTCTGCTCATCCCACACGCATGCGCCGTAATACCGTCTCATCAAAGTGATCTGGGGTTGGTTTCAACTGGAAACACCATATCGTGTATAAACCGACTTTTAAACACACTTTCTTGACTGTATGGCTGAAAAAATGTAGTTTTAATCATTCCATAGGCGACTGTAATTCAAGTAACCAAATAAGGTGTAAGTCCTACCTTTCCAGGTGTGCGCATAGGGCTGTGCGTATAAGACTTCCAAATGAAGTGATTGGGTTGCGTTTTGAAATAAAAGGATATGGGTTGCAGACCAATTTCAGACACCAGCTCCGCGGCCGAGTGGTTTGTTTCAGGTAGAAAAACACCACCGGTGCCAAAGATGGATAGGGTAACGGCTCCCCGCCGCCGGCAGATGCCTCCTCCGCTGCGGCTCCGCTCTCCTTCGTCCCGGGTCCAACAGTCTCCGCCTCGCTGCGCTCTCCGCTGCCGGACAGGTCGTTGAGTCGGATAAAGGTCCTGGGGAGGGAAGACCTGCCCTCAGCCTCCCTCACCATACGGTCCTCAGACGGATTTCCTCCATCTTCGGCCATCATTCACCTCCTGAAAAGCGCAAGGATTAGATTTAGGAAACAACAGGCTGACATCTGACTTTTCTCGGTTAATTACTACGCAAGCATCTAATCCAGATCTTTGGGCGGGGGGTGGGGGTGGGGGTGGGGGTGGTAAAAGTCAGTCCTGATGTGAAAGTATTATGCAATGTTTGTCTTCATTAATTTGAGCGCGCACTGATCATCTTCACTGGTCTTGGAGAATGCTAAAGCGGCTATAAATTAGTAGGTGTCTAAACACCAGGTAAAATGGGCGCACAGGTTATATAATCATTGTTACTATCTATTTTCATACAAATAATGTATTTTATTCATTTTCCTTTAATGCGATTTGTATTTCAAGTTAACGATGGAGTGAAAATAACTACATTCCTATTAATGGTATGCTTTCGTTTTTTATAGAATATTATATAGTATATCTATTACACATTATTACTTTCGTTGTCATATTAATAATGCATAATAAACAGTTTTAGTGACAAAAACAAATTGTTCACATGCACATGTAGTCATTTAATTCCGCTTATCTGCTGGGTTCGGATCCGAATTAACATGAATGTTTAACGGAAGAGCGCATTTAAATATATCGATTATCTTCAATAACCGCAGTCAAATTTGCAACAATTCCCATTAATCTATCACAGGAGGAAACTTTATCAAGATGTCTAATATTTTGCAACTCAGTGCTTGAACTGTTTAAAAAGATATTCTGATGCTGACAATTAAAAAGAAAGGGAAAGCGTACAGACGTCTTGTGCATTACCTACCTGTTATTGTCACCGCAGATATTCCCAAATCGAGCTCAGTCATCGCATGATCGATACTGGACACAAAGTGCAGCTCGGAATAAGTGGGGGATAATACGGAAAGTCGGGCGCACGGGGTGAGTTTCCAGGTGCGGTTTAAATCAGAAGCGGCTCTATGGGCATCGCTCTTCAAGCAGGTTTCGATCCCAGTTGTCATGGATTTTTCATTCCCATGATTTCAGCATCAGAATCTCTGAGATCTGTACACATCCGAAGAAATCTCTTGTTGCTGAATCCCCGACAAAAGCGTTGCGTTAATTCCTCTTCGCTTGTGTTTAAAATAGCGGCAGAAAGACGAGCAGCTCGGCTTAAATATAAATAAATATTTTAAATAATGAATCACAATTACTTTTTGTCATTCGACTCGCCCAGCCAGTTTTCTCAACTGTATTTAAAGCCAGTATGAAATTTCCGATACTTGTTTATAAATTAAAGGAAACATTTTAATACCAAGTATTGTGTAGGCACCAGTCAAATATCCAGGTTGCAGCCTTTTTTTGCTACCACAAATCGCTCTCAGATGTATAGCCAAAGATGTGAACAAATGCTCAGATAATGTGTCTATGTATAGTTAGTTTTTGCCGATTAAAATAGGAAAACAAAAGTCTCTCCAGATCCCGTTAGTCGGCGAAGCGGACTGTGGCACCAATCCCCTCATCCAAGCAGCCTCACAGCTGGATTCAGAATCAACTTCATATCTCCACCTCCTTACCCGCCTCTCTACCAAGCAGAAGCCGGGAAAGCTCCAAATTACATTCTCATTGGCTGCAGCTGACGTCAATTAACGCTCAGCAAAAGGGGGGTAAACAGCTGGAATCTTATTGTCAACTGTTACCCAATAAAAAGCTGGGAAAGACCGAACCTATGAGACGATTGGACCAATTATTTATTATAAGATTTTTTTTAATGCAGGAATGAGAGGGAAAAACAACTCAACAAGTAGCCTACACGTGATTCCTGTTTAATCTGAGGCTTCGCTGCAGTCATCGAGGTTGTTCCTAAGGGTGTCTGACTTTTTATGTATTTTGTGTCTCTTGTGAAGAAGGAAATAAACTGCACAAAAAAAAACATGTCAGCGGCCATAAATGAAACCCTATTTCCAAGTTTGCCTATTTTAGACAATTTAGCAGAGTCTATCACAGCTGTTAAAGACGTATGTCAGTGTAACCCACGGATTACCGGTCCAAGTCCCAAGAGGATCTGCTTTAACAAAGAATCTAGCCGGAACACTTCTAGTAAGATGTTAAGTTGCATGTAGCGGATAAGATTGTAAATTGGTATAGATTGGAATCGAATAATTATATAATCGAATGTTATTTCGGCTATGATTTAAATGTTGTAATATCATTGCTGCGTAATCGCAAACTTCATAAAACAGACTAATTAAATGTATTCAAGTTGACACCTTTGCTTTCATTTGTATGGCTAGTTGACCAATTAAGCTCCTTACCATGATCATCACATTCCGTTTTCTTTTACAAAACACATTAGCTTATTAAAGTCTGTTCTCGCTCATGTTATTTTCCACACACGCTCGTTAATATTCTTGGTTTAGTTTGTTCCAAGTTTTTTATTTCTACGCTATTGATGGACGGACGGACAGAGTGAGATGAAAGAGTGCAGTAACCTAGAGTATTTCTTGTATTTAGAATATATAAGCATGCAACGCTTTCTTCGGATGAACTTAACGGAAAATATTATATCTGCGACACTATAAACCCACACTCATATGATGCAATTTTATCTCGTAATGTTCATCACAGGGGAACTGCACGTGAAGGGTATTACTTATGGCACCCATCTGTTCTGTAATTAAAATTATGTGAAACTATACCGTAAGACACAGCAATCAGTCAGACAAAATGTTTGAGGCCAGAAGGAATTAAAATAATATAGATTTATTAATGAAATTAAAATACGTTAAAGTATTAAAAGCAATGGACAAAACGTGGACCGGGGTTGTTTTAATGTCTTTGACAGTGGAGGATGAACAGGGAGTATTTTTAAGACCCAGCACGTGTTTTTACAGTCATTTGAGTCTCCGTGGTGACTGCAAAGCTGGCCACTAGGGGAGGTTGTTTCTCTCCGAAGGCATCTGTTACGTGAACCCGCTGAACACGGCTTCTTCCGTTGGCTGCTCCCTGCTTGGGAATCTAATGGCCCCCAGTTAACCCAATTAATGAAAGTTAAGAATGCAACAACCTTGAATATAGGCCTACTTAATAACACTTTTAAGGCATGCAGACTTCCTTTGCAAAAGTTATTCCCACAATACTGGCGTTGAAAGATAGCTGCACTTAAAACCAAGTGGACAAAATAATTCAGTATATTTTAGCCTTCCAAAATTCTGTGTTTGCTGTTTCCGTCTTAGCAGTCAAAGTGTCCAGAGCATTTATTATGCAGTTTCAACACATGTTTGCTTCTCTACTACTCTATGAATTATAAATCAAAATAGCATTAAATTCTAAATTGACACAGCGCTATTTTGATAGACTCCAGGATTCTGTCCTGAGAAGCAGTTGGAAGATGGATCAATGGACAGATGGATAAATATTAATCATGTGCTTTCAAGATTTTAGTTATTCCTCATACTCTTTCACCCACAAGTTACAAAACACAAATGGAAGAGCTTATGTAAGGTATTAACACTTATATTGCTATTCGAGTCTGTGGGGATAAACAGCATGATAATACAAATCAAGGCTGGATGAATCAGACATGTTTGTGGGGACACGTGCATACAGACATTAACTACAATCAAGTAAAATTACAGGTTGAAGATAGGAGCCTGCACGCAATGTTTTGATGGATACTGTGGGATCAGAAAATTACACAGACGTTGCATAAAATGTACGAATAAAAGAACATGCAGCATTGTGCATGAAGTAAGCCTTGAAAAACCTACCATGGTTCCCACTCAGCTGTCTGGGATGTATGTTCTCACCATGTTTCAATGTTTATTTATTTTTGCAATAAAATGTATTTTAGCGTTGGCACGGTTGTGAAGCGGTTAGTATTTTTGCCCCCCGGGACCAGGGTTCGAGTGTGCGGCATGGCTTTGTGTCTGGCATTGGGGAGTTTCCTCCAGGTTCTCTGGTTTCCCCCACAGTCCAAAAGCATGCTGAGGTTATTTGGAGTTACCAATTTGCCCATAGGTATGCATGTGTATGTGAATGGTGTGTGTGTGTGCCATGTGATGGGATGGTGGCCCATCCTGGGTTGTTCCATGCCTGTACCCTCCAGGATAGGCTCTGGACCCCCCCCCCCGAAACCCCCCCACCCGTGAACCTGAATAGGACAAGTGGTTTCAGAAAATGGATGGATGGTACCTTTAAATATCATATAATAAGCTGCAAAGTGAGATATGTGGAACATGCTCTGTATCAAAATGACCCTGAGCAAACTGTTATTGAAGATTGACATATGCATGCATGGCTGGATTATTGACTGGGACAGTACCCTGGGGCCTCAGGCTGGAGGGCGTCTCAGAGCATTGCAGGCATTAGTCGCAACATTTGTAGTGCAAACTAAACACTATGACCTGCATATACAATGCAGATTTCCCACCAGGGCTCCCTGCATATACAGCAATAGATAACCATCAGGGCCCCAGGGCCCTTCGACATATACAGCACAAGGTAACCACAAGGGCCTCCAGCATTTAGAGTACAAGCTGACCACCCGGGGCCTGGGGCCCTTTCTGCATACAGCGAGCGTGAACTACCAGGACCTGCAGCATGGGTGTAAATTACAGGGGGGATGGGGGTTTAATGCCCCCAATAATCAAAACTGGCTCATACAACTCCTGCAATAATCATATTTCTCCCAAAGTGGGTGGAGACTTCACCCCCCCCCCCCCCCCCCCCCCAAGTTCAATCCAAAGTTAAGCCCTTCACCTGCAGGCTCTCCAGCATCCAGACCCTTTATGTGATATGTGGACTATACCTGTATGCCCCCCCAGCCCCCTAGGACAGGGAGGTCTCCAAAAGGCAGGTGCAGGACTATGATCCAGCCCTGAAAGAACATTCATTTTATTCTCTTCCGTCACAAAGGGTGGTGTGTGGCTTGGCAGTTTAGAACGTGGTGCCTGTGATCAGAAGGTCCCAGGTTCCAATATCTGGATCAGCCAAGTGATATCATCATTGGACCCTTAATTGTGGCCCTCAAACCTAATACAAAGGGATAATGACTAACTTGGTTTCTCAGTTGTATGTTGCTTTACATAAAACCATCTATGAAATAAATTTGGGTTCAATTATGAATTTACATTTACGGTATTGTGGCAAGAGGAGAAAAGACAGGAAACAGCTTCTTCCCGTGAAGGAGGATGAAAACTTTATTAATAATAAAAAAAAAGGAAAAAGGAGGATATCCGGTTGTCGCTAAAGCGCAAAAACTCTGGCTGTAAGAAAAACGTACCTTCAAAATTAAAGCATATCTGCCCTTGGAATTCTGAGCAACAAAGAACCCGCTACAGTATTTGGCAGACGCCCTTAGCCAGAGTTACATAAGTGCTTAGAAGTCTCATCAGTGAATACATTCTGATACTGGTTCAATACTGTGCAATTTGCATCATTTGTAAGATTTAGTCTTAAGACTAGACCTGAGCTATATTCAACGTATGACTTGATTGTGGTGCAAGCCTTGATATTGACCAATAATATAGATCTTTGTAGCAACAGAACACAATTCACACAATCCTGCTGCAGAAGCTACAGCTGAAGCTGGCCAGGCTAAATTCTATTTACAGTTTTGATGCATTATCACGTTACAGCCAGCCGTCTGTGGGGCTCATACTCTCTGCCTCATTGCTTCCCATCACACGCAAGTGATGCTACAGGTACTCGCATCTGAGAGTCAGTTGGAATCGACTTAACTGGGGCAAAAACAGGGAAAAAGTAGAAGGCAGCTATCTATCTCTGGTAGAGGGTATCTCTCAGGACTCTCAAGAACTGTTTTCCTCTGATATTCTCCTGTGTGTCTCCACCCATTGCTCTCTCTTATCTCCTCATAACACGATTTAAAATAAACTATTCACACACTGTCATTCACTGTCAGTCCTCTCTCTTATGTATATCTCACTGTACATACACAAGACCTCCCAGAAGAGTATACTGGTGTTAAGAATCTTCAAAACAATCTTTTTATGAACTTGAAAAGTCCTCGCATCCTTTTCTACTCACAAAAGAGAGGATGCTGCTTAAGCAAGTCTTTGTTAATAGAGAGTCATCCCATTTGTCCAATTTAGTTATACTTTTTATCACAACAAATGACTCAGGAAGGAGCACCAGTTAAGCCAAAGGTGACATGACAAAAACACATAAATAATGTAATCCTGTTATCATAAGGTTTTTACACTGGCTTGAACTAACTCAAATATTTAAGTTCCAAGATGGCTCAGCTTTACACAGATAATTGAGATGACCAAAACAGAACTTAACTGTACTATTGTAACAGAACCAGTGAATGAGGTTGGTGTATAGAGCAAAGATTACACTCAAAGTCATCATAAATCAGCAACATAGACAGATAAATAACTGCCCTAACAACTTTTGTTTCATAAAACAGGGAATGTTCGGTAACCGCATGTTTACCGATGTTGTGCAGAGGGTGTCTCTGTGCCCAGGAAAGAAAACAAATAAGCAAAGAAATAAACACACAAACCTAGGCTTCTCCATAGAATGCAAGTAGAAGATACTACAAAGGTCTTGATAAGGACTGGGGATGCATGAGATGATGTATAAAAAATGAATATAGTAGCTTCATGCACATTCTTATACACAATGTACCTGGACCGTTTGTTCTAGTATCTGCCTCCCAAACAAAGCTGGGGTGGAACATTCCGGATGCTCCTCATCATCAGTCCACAGCCTTTTCTTTACACTACCTATTCACACACAAGGCTACACTAGTACCTTAACATATTTAAATTATCAAAAAACAATCACTTATCTGCAATTATCGGAAACTATAGAAATTATAAACAGGGTTTTTTTGTTTTTTTTTTAAGACCCGCCACCAACAGGGTATTATTCATCTTTCTTAAACAGATTTTGGTTTAACACAGTTTGACAATTATCAACCAACAACAGCTGAATCATGGCTAATTAAGTGACAGATTGGCTCTACGTTAGAACAAGAATCAGTATACATGGTGGCTAATCAGAGATACAAATATTACAGAAGTAACTTGTGATTCTTTGCTTTTATGCTGTTCTTTGTTGTATTAAATCATCGTGGTTAGAAAATTAATAAAGACATTGTTTACCCATTTTTCATGTAGCTCATAAAGACCAACTGAAGTACTAAACTGCTTTAGTTCTCCTGGATTTGAACACACCTGGCACCCAAAATATTCCACAGCAAATGTTTACTTTCCACCCAAAAAATTCATTTTCCACAGCATTTCTGACCTCACAGGTATGTGACTCAATAAGCTAGCTATTCTCAGTTAATAATCGTTCACAGCAGACAAACCAATGGTAAAATTAATGTGATTTGTCCTTATTTATTCATTCTGCAGTGTTCAAGCCAGCAAGTCGCTTTGTTTATACCACTTGCTAGAAGGTTAGAAATTATCCGGCAGTGAGAACACATAAACATTTTCTATCTGACGTTTGCGCCACGTTGCTGCTCAAAACAACTTCACTGAATTATAATGCAGTATGAATTAAACTCAAACACTGATAACTTGTTTATGGTGTTTATATAGGAACAGCTTCTGGAATGAAAGATGTTGAGGGCTGGCAGAGGTAGTATAGATTTGGTTTGCATTCCCCACACTTCCACTGACCATTTCTAGACATTATGCATGTAAGAATGAACCATCTCATGATAAACAAAAAGATCTGTGTGTGTATGTGTGTGTCTAACTTTATTATAGTTTATGGTAAAGTTGATAATAATGACTGAAATTACATTCCAGTAGCATGCACTGGCAACCATTTTGTTTCATTGGTTATGAATAATTCCGTTTATGGCATAAAGATTTTAGGTGACAGCACCATCGTGGCAGAAGTGCAAGCCGGCTTAACAAGTGCACTAACAGTAATCAAGAGGTCATTACCGTGCAACACTTTCAGTGGGGAAACATCTTTCTAACAGCATTCACTGATCTACCAGCGACTTAAAGCCAGTGAAGACAAACATTGTATCTAGAATAAAATATTCCCACTTTGCTCTGGAATGTTCACTGTTTGAATTAGGGATCTATTTAAAGCACCGCTATCTGTTTAAAAGGAAAGCAAACAATTCAGAGGAACAATTAAACATCCCAGAAATATTGGTCTCTCTCCAGCATGGTTTTCATTCTGTCCTGGTTTGCCTGCAGACAAGGGCAACGTGCTGCATGCACCACATCGCGGCCATATTTCCCAGGGAAAAAATCCCAGCGGTTAATAATGCACACAGAGAAACAAGTTGGTTTTATTCACACTGTTGCCAATGACCTTTCTCCAGCATTTCCTTCAACAATAATCAAATTATGGCTATATAGTTAATTTAATAGATGGTCTGTGCTCTCCAGAGACGTTAACAACAATGGAAAATCATCACCCCTTAAAAGCATTGGTTTAATCATGACTAATAGCTAACTGATCAAATATGCAATACAGCTTATAGTATTTTGTTCTGTTCCAGTGAAAAGCATGAGTAACATGGCCCTTCTTACCATCCCCAAAGTGGTTTATAGAATTCTGCAAGGAGGAAATTGTATATGGATTTATCTTTCTACAAATTTCAGTTAGTGCAACTCTTTCTTCTAATAATTAAAAAATGAAATTAAAAAAATAAAACACAGATGGTTTCTGTGTAGTAATCTCCTGTTCTCCCCCAATTCCATCTTCTGTTTTATCTTTTGTTGTTACATATTCCTGTAATAATCAGCAGCGATGTTGCACTCATTTCTCATTTTGATATTGAACAGTTGCTTTGGGGACCTCTGCCTTCCTTAGGGCAGTGTTTCCAGTTTCTTCTGAGTTCTCAATTATGTTCTTTTACTGACCGAATGCCTTTGCCTGCAGTGAATGGAGCTAAAGCAGGTTGGACACACTTTAATGAATGATTGGTAGGAGTGATAACTTCTACACCTTCACCATGACATTGTGTAGAGATGAGTGTTTTTTAGTAACATGAACAAGAGTGACTACCTTATTTTCAATATCGAGTACCCACAACCACAGAAAAAAATATTAAAATTTTCATTGGACTTGACCTGCATGTTCTGAGTGCTTTGCAATTCATATTTTAAAATAACTGCCCACAGAAAGAGTTAAAATGTGGCAGAAGAGGGATGAGTGAGAAAAAGTTTTCTCTCATTTTTTGCACTGTATCTCCTCTGGTAATCAGTGACAGCTTCTAAAATGCCTTTGGGATACAAGTGTACATCATGTAGGCATCCACTCCATGATGTTATTTATGTTTACCAGGCAAAACTTCACATGTAAGGCAATCAAACGCAATGGGGGTATTTTAGATGAAGAGATATGCTGTGAGGCTTTTCAGACTCATGTTTTCTTTGATTTCCCCAGCTTGGCACCGAAATCCTCTATTCTGCAGTTCCACATGTACTTCATTGTCCCTTAGCCTTGAGAAGAAACACATCTTTTCACAAATGAAAATTCTTGTAATGGTGGCAGTTTAAAAATAAATCTTCTAAAAATCAAGAAATATCAAAATTGCAGTTGCATTTGCATTTACATTTCAGTTTGTTTTTATATACTGCACTTGCCAACATAATTTTTTAATGTATTCCTCCATTGGTTTGTATAGGCCATGACACTGATGATAGGTCTCTCCCTCAACACACAGTAGCCATGCCAGGTTGGGGGGGGGGGTGAGGACTGGAACACACCCCTTCCAATTGCCGTTTCACTCCATAGTTGCTATTGAGCAAGGTTTATTGAACATTACAGGAGAAGAGCATGTTTGCTCAAAACCACCCACAGTCCTATAGGTGCTCAGCCAACAGCAGTGCAAGGACACAGACAAACTCGTGGCAAACTGCGTTCTTGGGGTCACCTTGCCACAGATGGCTAATGCGATACAGCGGGGAGCCACCCTAGATTCCCTCTGTTGGGTGCACTTTGCTTTGACTGTTTGAAGGCCCTCTTCCACACATGGCTGTCCCAGAGAGCTTAACACGAAGCTCTAAAACAAGGGATGTTAGTATTTACTAATATTATTTAGCCTTATCCTATACATCCTAACTGTTGTTAATTACATTCCTAACAGACCTACAGAGATATCGCCACTAGGGATTAGAATAGCTCACACACACTCCACTGTTTCTCAAGCATATTTCACTGAATTTAGAGACATTACTTTGTCAGTGTCCCTGCTGTTTAATACTATGCTATACCTACAGAACAAACCAAATCACTTTCCATTGTTCATATTTGGCAGAAAAACAGCTCTAACTGAGCAGTGAGTGAGAAAACGAAGAATCTCTAAAAGAAACGAGAATGTATTTTGCTTGAGTTGCCTTGAGTTGCGATTGATTAGCTAGCCTAGCAGTCAGTAACAATTGAACACATTACTAATCAGGAAATATTGAGAATGTTATTCCTTGATACCAAATGTTTAACATGTAGACCAAGCCTTGATTAGAAATGACTAAGTTATTAATAATTAATTTTAAATTATGCAGGTGACAGTCATGTGGTGTCAGACAATATTCAGTTTATTTGCTTGAATCAAACTATTGCTTGAGTTAACTATATCTATCCATCCATCCATCCATCCATCCATCCATCAACCAACCGACTGTGAAGTACACACTGCAGGGATACTATACAAGATTCCAGCCCATTTCAGGGTTATATTATTATCATTATTATCATTATTATTATTATTATTATCTTTCAGCAGGGTACTTGATCCAGGGTGCTTAGCCTTACAAACAGGCAAGACCATGTTTTTATGAAAGCTGCTCCAAATACATAAATCCCCACGTCTATAAATTCATTAAACTGAGGAGACAATTTAGAACGAAACATCGACATCAGTGCATGGAAACATCAGCTGCAGGATGCCCCCCAATGCCCCCATCATGAATGAGCTCTTTTACGCATCATCATCATCATCATCATCATCCTCATCATCATCCTCATCATCCTCATCTTCTTCTTCCAAATGCTTATCATGGTGAGGGTCACAGGGAGGACAGGAGCCAATCCCAGGTAGCAACAACTCTCAGCTATAGATTCATTAATTAAACACACGCAAAGAAACTTGACGTTGGAATTCAAATAGACTGAGTGTTTGCTCCAGAATGCAATAATTATGGTAAAATGAAAAGAGACCACAAGATCTATTTTTCCTTCAGGGATTCAGTCACTCGATTGATTCGTATCAGTTTTAATTGTGCATGATCACATTTTCAATTTGCTTGGTTTTGTGGATTAATTTTAAGTATAATTTAATATATGACTAAGCAGGCAATAATACTAGATAGGAATACATTATACTTTACACAACATCACTGAACAATACACTGAATCCAAAATTTCCTCATAGACACGATTCCTTCTCATGACTGAAGGAAGAGTGCTAATATGGAAATGGCTGTTAACAACTGCAAAAAGAAGTCCAATAAAAGTCATATTCTCTACATCCAAGATCCCTGTCATCTGCCTAATGACAAGTTCTCTAATGAAGCATAATGCATTTTAGTTCAAACAGCAATGCAGTTAATGCTTAGTTATCACATGGAGTTGCTTCATTAGGACCTTCCTTTCCCTTTCACTGACGAATGACACGTTAACACTGTCTAGCCTAAAGGATTTGACATATGCAATGTACCAAGTGAGAAAAAGTGTAAAAATAATAAAAAAAAAGGTTTTAGTGATTTTCAGTTGCAATTTTTTCCTTTTGCTAAGCTTTCTATGGTATAGTAAGTAGAGTTAATATCAGCTATATGAGTTTTATAGGAACTGGATAAGATTGGATTAGAATGGGTAAGAAAAATTACCACAAAATACAGCTGGGAAAGTCTTGATACTGTAATCTCAGTAAATGATTCAAAGCAACATTTCAAGGATTCCTTCATCCATCTATCCATTTTTAATAAGCACGTATCCAGCTAGAGTTGTGGTGATTCAGTGTCTATCCTAGGAAGCCTGACACGCCTGGGAAGTGAGCCAAGGGCTCGATTCTCATACACTTAGGATCACGGCAAACCGAACCGGATTAGCAGCTGTTGACAGTAGGGGAATGTAAAAGTGTGTATAAAAGCGGCAGAGTGAATGGCTCAGCAGAAAAAAAATGAAAGCTGTTTCACAAAAAAATCTCTTTTTTGTAGCTTTTAGATAGGGTTCTTTTTTTCCTTATTGTTTAGAATGTTCAATGACATTAGCAGACAGGTCAGCGCAAAAAAGAAATTTATTCAAAGTGCCGCTGAAATGAAACATAGCCAGAGAACGTTATTTGAAAATCAGAACTCATGGTAGGATAGACAAATGTTGAAAAACGCTGAAAATTCTGAAGGAATACCAAACATCGGGAAACAAATCTGGGCGTCCGTGCGGAAAACCAGAACGAGAACAAAATGTGGTTTCTTTTGGAAGGGGAGAGAGGGGAGACACAGAGGTGATGTCACAGGCGCGCCTGGCCTCCGGTGCCGCCCCCGCTCACTCCTTGACTCCCTTCCCGTCTCCCTGATGAGGGGAACCTCAGGCCCTGCAAAGAACCTGAACTGCTGCTTTCCAAATGAGGCTGGGAATGCCGAGGTGTGTCACTGCCCCGGTGACAGCTCAGCGTCCCCTGCCAGGCTACAGAAAATAGCAGGGAAGGCGCTCAGACCAGAACTTTCTGCCCTGTAATATGTGTTTTTTTTTTTACTGCATATTCAATGCTGTCTACATTATCATGTATATGTAATTTATTTATCTACCACCGCTTTGAATTTGCTGAACTGTAAGCTTTGTCAGGGGTGCTGCAAAGGGGGGAAATTTAGGATTATTTCAAGGGCCCCTGAGTGACAGGGGACCAAATAAATTAGGGCTTAATTGGATTGGTCTGGGTTGGGGGCTAAAAATCTATAGTGGCACCACAGAACTTTGCAGTGTCTATGCATATCACAGAAATCCACATCAAGAAGGAAGCTATTTTAATTTTACTGAAATTTTATTATCAATAGGGGTTAAGTATGAACAAGCAATAAATGAGATCCTGCTTCCAGTATGATAACTGATATAGTAATCTTTCTTCTATAACTTACAGTTTTATGATTGCATTAATTGCTTACTCTGATGTTATAGGTAGTGATTAATTGTTTGATTCTTTCCCATGTACGGACATTGCCTTTTTGTTAATGGACAAATTATTATTAAGTAATGAAATAGAGTGATGTTTGTCAAAAAGATTAAACTTTGTGAAAGATTCAAAGTTATTGCAAAGTGTTATTGCCTGCAGGGTTTCCAGCAAAGAATGTGGCCCTCGAAAATCCCAATTTTTTCTCTATTTGTACTAAATAAACCACTCTCACATTCTCATGGAAAAAAATCCTTCTCTCATTAAATGTGAAATATTACCTTGTTATATGGCCTGATATGAGTTCACAGGTAAGATGGAGCAGAATCAATACCATGCTGAAATTTTGGGGGGGGGGGGGGATATTTTAAGATATTCAGTGGATGGCTTTCAGTATCTCATCAAGAGGATTGACCAGGATCCTGAAGGAAGTAGAATGGTGAGTCCAGCCCCCAGAGACGTACCGGGCCAAGGCTGTGGTAGGAATTAATGAATTTGTGAAAGTCCACTGCTCTCTTCCTACTTTGGTCTTTTTTTGACATTTTTTCTCTTATGCAAACTGTATTTTATTTTTAATTTCATGCTTGGTTATACTGGGGTGAGAGTCCTACTGAACTTAAAGGGAGAGAGAGCAAAAAGAACAAAAAAAAATGTTCATCACCTGACGTCGCCTAAAGAGTCGAGACAGAAAGCGTCGAGTGGTATGAAGTTCACTAATCGATTTGACTCACCTAAATCATACCTTGCTTAGGTCACTACTGTTAGAATAAGTTTTTTGTCTTGCCAACAGTTCATAGTTTCTTTTAGTCGTTGTTGACATTTGTTCTATCATGCCCAGTAATCTCAGCTAATTTAGGGCTCAGATCACTGAATTTTTGTGACTTTGTGGCAAGTGAGAGAGTTCATCTGAATCCATGTAAATTACTCCCTCGATTTCATCAAAGCACTTCGATAAAAATCACCAGGGATGGATGCAAATGGGCTACAGATCAGATGCAGTGGGTTCAGCAGGGAGGGGAACTGGAGGTTAGTGGGGTCATTGTGCTGCAAAAGCTGCAGTGTTCCTCACTCCATCTCATTAATAATTCAGCAGCACTAGCTGCAATATAAAGATAAAGGCAATTTGCCTGTAGACATTTTACATTTAGCACTTTTTACATCCTTTGCTTTTGTATAGCTTGTTCTTTGATTTGAAATACAGCAATCTACATTGGGATCCAGGAAGTCTGGTTATAGCCCAAACCAATGGAGGCAAATCAATGCAGGGTGCTGGTCAGGTTATAGTGTGGTGCAGGGTGTGAAATTGTTTAGAACCTATTGCATTTCATGAATAGTTAATAGGTTTAAGATTGGTTTAAGTTTAAGATTACTCTACTGTAGAGATGGAAGTCATGATTTGTCTCACTGAATCATTTCACCTGAGTTCATTCATCTAAAAATTTCTTCAGATTCATTTATCGATTAGATATGCTCCAGATATTTTTCTGTCATCCCTTTTGTGGTTCATAATTTTTTTATTTTGTTACTAAAATTTATTACACACTATATGGCCAAAAGTATTGAGACACACCGTTTAATCATTGAAACCCGATGTTTCATTCAGACCCATTGTCACGGGTCTATGAAATCAAGCACCTAGCCATGCAGTGAGGTTTACAAACATTTGTAAAGGAATGGGACGTTCTGAAGAGCTCAGTGAATTCAAGCGTGGTACTGTCACAGGATGCCACCTTTGCAGAAAGTCGGTTTGTGGAATTTCTTCCCTGCTAGATATTCCACTGTCGACTGTAAGTGGTATTTTTGAAAAGAGGAAGCGTTTAGGAACAACAGAAATTCAGCCACAAAGACAGCGTAAAGTAACAGAGCAGGGTTGCCAAGTGCTGAGGCGCATAGTGTGTAAAAGTCACCAGCGCTGTTGACTGAATAACTGCAGAGTTCCAAGCTTCCTCTGGCATTAACTCCAGCACAAGAACTGTGCTGCTTGAGAGCATCATGGAATGGGCTTCTGTGGCTGAGCAGCTGCATGCAAGCCTCACATCACCAAGTACAATGCCAGGCATTGGATGGAGTGGTGTAAAGCACGCTGCCACTGGACTCTGGAGCAGTGGAAACGTTCTGTGGAGTGATGAATCATGCTTCTCTTTCTGGCAGTCTGATGGATGAGTCTGGGTTTGGAGGATGCCAGGAGAACATTACCTGCCTGACTGCATTGTGCCAACTGTAAAGTTTGGTGGAGGAGAGATAATGGTATGGGATTGTTTTTCTGGGGTTGGGCTTGGCCCCCTAGTTCCAGTGAAGGGAACACTTAATGCTTCAATATATCAAGACATTTCGGAAGTCCATGCTTCAAAAACTTTGTGGGAACAGTTTGAGGAAGGCCATTTTCTGTTCCAGCATGACTGTGGTCCAGTGCACAAAGCAAGGTCCATAAAAGACACGGTTGGTGAGTTTGGTGTTGAAAAACTTGACTGGCCTGCACAGAGCCCTGACCTCAACCCTATCAAACACCTTTGGGATGAACTAGAACGGAGATTGTGAGCCAGGCCTTCACATACAACATCAGTGCCTGACTTCACAAATGCTCTTCTGGATGAATGGGTAAAAATTCCCACAGACACACTCTCCTGTGGAAAGCCCTTCCTGAAGAGTGGCAGCTGTTATAGCTGCAAAGGGGGGAGAAACACCATATTGATGCCTATGGATTTATAATGTGATGTCATAAAAGCTCCTGTAGATTTATTGGCCAGGTGCCCCAATACTTTTGTCCATAAAGTGTATATGTATATGATATTATATATTCATTATACATATTATTTTCCATTATTTATTGTACCTAATCTTAATCAAATTACTGGTAACACTTTACATTAACTGCACCTTAATAATGCATTCATAGAACATTCATAAGCAACATGCAAGTACACCTTAACATCCTAACATCCCGTAACAACTTTAATATACGTTAAAAACAAACATTACATTATTATACAATTATAATGTTCTATAAACCTTCTTTTTTAAGCTACCAGGACAACACCGCTACTCCTTGAGTTTATTTATCTCAATTCTGTCCCTATCATGTACAGTACCTTCTCCTCATAAACACAGTCACTGTGTCACATTGTTCCAAACGTAATGTTGTCAAAATATGCCCTTACAACTGCACGCCATCCCTCATTTTATCATCCAGTTTCATTTGAATAAAAAATATTTAAAACAGCGACACTTTGTGGGCTGTGAATGTGGCCCGTTGTAATAATTTGCTATGTGGTTGCATAGATGGTTCTTCCAGCTTCATCTACACACAGGCTCCTGCAATACTTTAAAAGAGAATAACATGTTTTATTTATCAGTTTTCCTTTCATAGAAATACTTGTGCTTACGTTTCCTTAAGATAAAAAAAGAACCACTCCAGTTGGCTTGTGTTTATATGCATTTTCACAGTCCATACATGTATGGTTTTGTTTCCCGGAAAAAGACGATTGAGAATTGTATATATAAAGATAACAAATGATTTGTCTGCTTCTTTACATCATATTCAAAGAATGCCTCAAATGGAGAGGTATCCTAGCTGAGCTGTTCTCTCTATGCCCTGCACTTCTTGGGACAGGAACCAGCCTAACAGCCATTTTATAGAGCATGTTTGTTTGATTATATGACAAGAAATCTATTGTTGTCTATATTTATTTTCATAAAGTAGGCACATCTACAGGATTTGACAATTACCATCTAATTCATTTCATATTATTAATTAAAAGATTGAACTGAGCTGGAGTAAACATAAAACCAGTATACCTGTCCAGAGAAGTACTGGTATCCGAAAACACCATCTTAATAAACCTGCTTTTCAAGAATCATTATTTATCTAATGATTCAGATGATCACAATCAGAATATACTGCCACATAGCTGGATATTATAGAGCAGATGTTGCTTAATGCTGACATTTGTGCATCAACAGTTTTTTTTTTCAACGTTTTTTGATCAATTAAACAAATTTTCTTGTTTACATGTCTGCAGAAATGTCAACAAATGTCAGGCAAATGTCAAGGGCCAGTGCTGCCTACCCACACTGTCCCACAGTGTGACACCCGACTGCGTTTCTCCTTACTATGGCATCTTCTCGATAGACAACACTGCCAGGCCCCGCAGACCAGGACAGACCAGAGCATGTTGGCCTCGATATCCACATTCATGACCATATGTTATAATTGATTTCCACTGTCCAATTAGTGCCACAGTAAAAGTGATGAGATAAAATCAACAATCTGAAAGATTTTAATATTATAATCAACATCCGACTGCAGTATTATATTTGAAAAGGCTTCCTTGCACTGCATATGGGCTATAGCTGCAATAAATAACTAGTCCATAATATTTCTTGAAATTCATTGCATAATATGAGCTATTCCATTTTAATTACTATAATGAATTTGCTGTGTAATTATTAACAAGATAGAAATGCAAGCGTTATATTATAGCTACAACATAATAGTTGGGTGGTGCAGTGAGTTGTCTTGTTCCATCACAAGCTCCAAAGTTGAGGGTTTGACTCCAGCATATTCCCTGCGTCATGCAGGCTCTCTGCCTATTGCGACCCAGTACTGGGTAAGCAGTTGGAGGGTACAGTAGGTGGGAACATAACGATGCAGGAATTTCGTCACCAGACATGGAAACGTCACCAATAACTCGGAATGAGTATTCATACCTTTGTTGGATCTCCTGGATTTCTATGAGCATCCAAAGCTGAAAAACTAGGTCATCTGGTATACATACTGTACAGCTCACTCAGACCCGCCGAGTTATTAATCCTTAATTTCCTCTAACATAAGAAGGAGTCAGGAGGTATTTATAATGATGCAAGATATGCATGTGACTTAGGACTGACCTCAGAAGACTCCATTCTCTCTTTCAAATAACTAGGCTAACATGATGAACTAGGGCTTCCATTTTACAGTAGCTCCCATCCTTCTAGTACTAATCTACTATGCAAAAACTTGCTAGCAACACATAATAAATCCTGACAAGAAAGAGATACAGCGTACAGCTCTGCTTCCGCACCCAGATTAGTCCTTTTGCTTTTTTCTATGGGAGCTCTGTTCTTCTCAGTACAGCTTTAGCTACGCGGTTTACTGCTACAGAGCCGATGATGACGCCTTTCAGTCAAGAGCATCTGGCTAATTGGCACTCAGTCATTTGATTTCAACTCATTTTTTTATAAGCATGATATAAAACAGACATAAACACAGCCCCATACGCAGCACAAAGCACTGTGTCATGGCAGAATATCCCCGTAACCCTCGTTAAAATTATCTGCGATTTGTGCCTCTGTAGTCCTTCTGTTGTTTCATACCACATGGGATTGGCTTCATTCACATGGCTACCCAACACCCCTTCGCAGATTGTGGGTTTTCCCTCCTGTCGGAGGGAACTTGCTGTTTCAGAGATAGTCGGACCTAGTCGTCTTGCCATGACAATTAGGCCCTTATCAGAGTCACTCAGGTCTTCACCCCTGCTCATGTCATCTGCATTGAACATCTCGAGTATGAAAATCAAATGTTAGCCTTCCATCTGATATATCCCAGACCTTTACCTGTGCTGCTTTGACAAGACATCATGCACTTCACATAAGACTAGTCATAATGTTTTGGCTCATCAGAGTATTTATATATGTGGCTTAAGTACATTTTCAGTCCAAATCTCTGCTGCTCTTCTCCACAGCCTGGGGCTACTCATTGCCGATCATCCTCTGGCTTTCATATCGGTGCTTAAGATGGCACCATCCAGATGTCACTGAACTAATCTGTCTGCCCGGCTGTCACCTCCTGACTGCACAACTGCACATTAGCTTGCAAGCGTGACAGGATACATCTCCCACTTAAATCCTTGACAGACAAGGAAAATGTCCTAAAATGATCTACCTGACAAATGCCGTCTCCCTTACCTTTGAGAAGGAAGGGGAAATCTACTTAGCTGTATGCCTTTGGGGGCTATTACCTGTATTCGTGTTCCTCCCTCCTACTCTTCTTTACGCAGCTGGATGCCCTGACCTTGGAGCTGTGTTTATTGTAATGAAATTGTTTCTAAAGACTAGGCTACTTCACCTGAAATTCAAGGCCCACAGCAGCCAGTACTTTATGTATATAGTCCCACACTCCTGCCACTGCATCTTCCTCCACTGCTAAGCAATAACTTGTCCTTTCATTGTAGCTTCAAACTCATATTTCCATTTAAAATTCATTTCCTACATTGAAAAATCTTGCATAATCTAGGCCCCGTTTCTCCTTCATTGCCACTGAAGCCTGCCATCCCCCCCTTCCTAAATATCTAAATAATAAACCAGTCACACATTTCCTTCCGATTAGCCTCATGTTACATTTTTTTTTTTTTTGCACAATTTATCTTGCACAAACTTCGAAGCACTGACTTCTTTATTTGTGAAATAAATCGTGCAATGGATGCGATTAATATACTGAACTGTACAAAAGTCAAATGGTAGCTGTTCAAGAAGGCTTTGCTTTTTTGGATTCAAAACCTCTGCAAACCTATTTTCCAGTACTGGGTTTGAAATCCCAGAGTCCCAAATATTATATAACGCCTACAAATGGGGAGTTTTCCGTTCCTCTGCTGCTGTCTTTGTCAGCCTTTATCTTCCAGCCCCTGCTTTGTTAGGGTTCCCCGGTACTGAATTATGGAACAATCAAAGTGATCTTGCACTGTCAGGTTCATTCTGTCAGTTGAAGAGCAATCCCTCCCTCCCTGCCTCTCTCCCCCGCCGCCACCACGTTACAGCTTACAGAGATGCACTCAGCACATGGTTTTACCCACCGCTCAAAGAATTTGCTAGAATATCAGTGACCCTCAAAATTGAAAACAAAAGATTTAATCAACAGTGACTGGGTATATAAAAAAATAAATGAAACGTTATATTCGGGCACGTGTGATTTTTTTTTTCCACTGTAGTGTTTGCATATGAAAGTAACCAAGGTAGTAAAGCACACAGGCTATGATACTGACAGAATCCCTGGATTCATTCATATCCTGATAGAAGAGTCACAGACAGGTTTGTCCATCAGCCAATGAGTACCGGACAACTGGTAGTGATTCATTCCCTCGCACTCCAAACTTGTCTCACATTTCGAAGCGCGGACAAAATGAGTTGCCCTATTCCAACACCGCACTCAGCAAAATGTCACTACCATCTACAGTGGCACCCCAGCTCAGTGAAGTGAATTACTGTTGCTGCCTAGCTCATATTTGCGTTCTGCTCCCGTGACCTTCTGCGGTGATGAATATGTATGGACATATCCCTATTATATCCAGCCAGGCTCACGCAGTGGGGAATAACAAAAATCAGATCAATCACCTTTCAAGTCAAAACCGGAGCTGAGAGATCAACATACATGTCACACTTTCTGTCTATGAATAACAACGGAAATTAACCAGCTCAAGAAGATCTGCAGCTGGAACCCTGGGTAAACTGAAACGTTAGAAAAGGCAGCAAATGGTACATGCCCGGTACAGTATATGGCTTTTGCCAATGTCATTATATTAGACATCAAAATTCAAATTACAAAGCAAATGAAAATGGCACATAAAGCGGAAATGAGACCAAAAGCATAATTCAAAACAAGGAACATGCAAATGTAAATGCCAAATGCTAATTTACATCTCATTCCTTACTGGAGGTCTACAGTACCCTTTAAGCCTCTCGGTGCTAGAAGTGATATTGAGATTTTCTGTCAGCTTCTCCATGCAGGTGATCAATGGAGCGCGATCTATAACCACCCCTGCTGAGAGCCCTTGCTGTGCCTCATAGGGCAGGTAGTCCACCAGTCATCTGCCAATCAGCTCCATGGTGAAGGAAATCAATTCCTCCAGTCATGAACTTCCGCAAATCTACAAGAGATGCAGCCTAATAATGATCGCGGCCAAAGAGGTTGTAAAGGCCCACACTTCAAAATGTAGGCCTTGTAATCATTCTGTCATCTCTGCAGAAACCTCTCCAAAATAAGACCTCAAAAAGGTACCAGGTCATTAACATGTTCAAAGTTTGAAATATTCTGTATATTATCTGATTTAATCAACGATCTTCCCAGTACACAAATGACTGTGATCTAAGACACTGAGCAATTCCTCAGTAAGTCCACCTTCAATCACACCTTCGACCAGCTTTCCTTTGTAGATATGTCTGACACGTGTTTCTATTCCAGTCCCCATTTGTCACTATGCTTTACCTGTTTTGAATCCTATCCCATTTTCTTGATTCGTCTCTTTCCTACACTCAGTGAGCCCCATCTTCCTATGATCTCTTCTCTCTTCATGTCCTCCTGCTGCTTCCTGACACATCTCCCCCTGCTTGGCATTGCCCTAGGTAACATGGGCCTCCTGTGGTCTCATTAGCGGGCTGGCAACATGAGGGACAGGGTCCACCGTGCGCACACCCAAACAAAGAAGCCCTCTACAGTAACGATCTCCCTGGGGCACATTTGCCACATGGTCCTTCTGCCCACCCCCCTGAGAGGTAAAGATACTGGTCGCATCTGCAGAGCAAGAGGACTATGAGTATTACATTGATCTGCTTAAGTCTGTTATAGCTGCTCATAAGTCAGGCTGTGAGTCCAGCTGTCTGGCCTCTGCACTGATACAGCCAGGACCAAACCAGAAGTGTCCCCAAAAGGCCCCGGCCTATAAGCCTGAGGGGAAACGTGAACACAACTTCCGCTCAAACGCAGCACTGAAAAACCGTTTCTGCATATGGCTGCTGGAACACGGTCTGACATCTCTGCCCATCTTTAGAGAAGTGAACAGGCTCCCTCAGGTTTTACTGAATTTAAGCGCAAGATCCAGCTACAATGCAATGGTCAATTAAGGGTATAACGTTGGGTTGAGTATTGGGGGGGATTGAGGTCAAGAATCCATAGCTAAAATGATTTGAAATATTGGCAAGAGCACATTTTTTTCACTTGGTTTAAATATAAAAGTTCTGGTGAAATGGGTCCACAGATATCTTCTGCAGGTTTGCTTTTATATTGTGATTATGTGATTATATTCATAAGGTATTATGTATATTGTATTTAGTCTTATATATTGTATTTAGGCAAAAATGTGCCTGCTGTCAAGCCAGTGCACTGTCCATTTGCTGTTTGCATCAGTATACGCGTTGCTGAACTGGCGAGCTTATTTCCGGAATTAAGAAGACATGCTGATGTTTAAGTCGATGCTCACAGATCTTAATAAAATATTACTTGCAGGCACACAAACAAATACCCTCTCCTCTGCTGCCTGTTTGTAGTGATTTTTCCGGATAGACATGCACCACATTCATACAGAGAGGGGTCACTCCTGATCTGTTGGTGTGGCAAGTAGAAGATGTGTTCAAAGACCGAAACTGAGTAGTGGTAGCTTTGGGGGGGGGGGGGGGGGGGGGGGGGGGGG
>JAODJU010000095.1:12043523-12073205 GCA_026776725.1 Gnathonemus echidnorhynchus | reverse complement strand
GGGGGGCGGGGCGGTGACGAGAATGACAATATAGAAACTGACAAGTAACAAGTAAAGTCAAGATGCGACAGACCTAGAACAAACCCCTTCTGTCCTCCTCAGAAAGTCCCCTCACCAACACACTTTAACAGCGGAACATGGCCCACGGCGTATCTGCCAGGAAGGGAATTGGCAGGCAGGACCAGCGTCTGAGGACGGCAAATCTGTCTGGATGGCGCGGCTTTGTGGCTGCGTGCCGGCGCGTTCCCCGCCTTCCGCAGCGCTGGGACCGTCGCGTCACAGCGGGACCCCGCTTCATGTTCCACGCTCGTCTCCTCTCGCCAGGAGCGAAGCTCACCGGAGGACACAAGGGAACGCGCCACCTCCTTCAGAAACCCCCCGGATTTGCATCGCTCCTGGACTTGCGTCGCTTACGGATCATGAAGTAGAGCAAAGTATAGGAAATAAAAGGGCACTGAGATATTCGAGTCTTTAGAAAAGTTTTAATAGCACTGCACCAAGAAAGACATCTGTACCCTGCCTCAAAGCGCATCTATGAGAATTAGGAAACAGAGAAGATGTTTTATGTCATATTTAGCGTTTTCGTGGTATCTAGACAGTCGAGCCGAGAAAGACAGCTGTGTTTATGCAGACGGAGGCTACGGTGACTGTGACAGACGGCCCACCTCTAAAAGCAGTCATTTTAGCCCTACAATACTGACCACATCCTTAATATCACCCATCTTGCTATTTTGGTTTGACGTTACGTTTGCTCCGATGGCACAGTGAATTCATCCTTCAGGTAAATGGCTATGGCTTTCATCAGATCTCTGAAGCAGTGCTGTTCATGTTCTGCATGACTGTTTATCCTGCCGCTGGTGAGGAAAACACTGGCAGGCAGGCAGTCCTCGGCAGGAAAGGGCCGCCCCGGGCTCACAGCCACATCCGTAGTGACACTCATCCCTTCGCTCCATCCCACTGCCACGCATTCGGCTTCCACTATTTACAAAGTGATGAGCAAAGGCAAAGCACAGCCCAGGGAGTCAGGGGATGGCGTGCAACCCGGAAGGGACGACTGCATGACATTGTGGGGTCAGCTTTTGGAAGAGAATCCCTAATCCTATGCTACAATTTATCTAGTGAGCTCTCAGAGCATCAGCGGGGCTTAATGAACGTGTTCTCTCCAAGCCGGTATCTATTCACGGCATGAACTCTGTTGCTTCTGTAGCTGTTTGTCTTTGCAGGGTACATCAAGGGATCTGAAGGCAAAGCTTAGCTGCTACAGAACTCCGCACGAGACCCCCTCCCCCTCGACTCCGGCGTCCGGGTCATCCGCGGGGGCTGCGCGCCTCACTCCAGCAGCTGCCTCCGCAACTCCTGAGGGCAGGTAACGGGGAGGGTGCAGGTGAAGTTCTGGCACACGTAGGCGGTCGCTCTGCCCTCCAGGGGCCTCAGGGTGGCAAGGACAGGCAGCCGCTGGTATAAGAAGCCGTCTGTGTCGCCATCTGCCAGCATCAAGACCTGAGAGGGATAAAACACGGGTGAGGGGAGAAGGTACAGGAGAAATCTGAAAACAAGCCCTGACAGATATTCAGAGGCAGAACGGTGGGAACAGGAGGAAGAGGGGATAACAAGCACTCATGTAAGAAATCAGACACCCAGGCTTACAGAGACTATAATTTGGCTAAATTTATAAACTCGCCAACTACATGCAAAAACCGCTATATCGTTAAAAAAAAAAGCCCAATGGTATAATGCTCCTATGAGGTCAGTTATCTCTTGTTAGTACAACATATCAAGACATCATTCTGAGAGAAGTGTGGGTGGCAATATATAATTACAGTGCCTTTTATACATTGTAGCTCTTTCATAAAATGCAAACACTTAAACATACTACATCTCCAATGGTGGCGACGTGCAACACAAATGTAACACGGAGAGGTCTTGGACTGGGGAAAAGCCCCTATACTCACTTTCAACTGTCTCAACAATATAAAGTGTACATTGTGTATTGGAGAGAAAAGCATTTTACTTATTTAAGTGAAGACAATGCATATTCTGAATGCTGCTTGGGAGACCTATTAACATCATGAGGATTCTGATAAATTTGCCCTTTTGCATCCTCCAGTCCCCATGTCCTGTGGATCTGATCACTGGCCAGAAGATTAAGCTTTTTCACAGGGACATTAAAGAAAGCTGTGAGGTAATCCACTTGCACTCTCCTCTTACATTTATGCATACTGGGCAGAGAGCACCCCCAAACTACTCAAACAGAACCAGTCATTTGCAGCAGTCAATGGGATCTGTGATGTATCTAGCTCATGTAGCTTGCAGGGGAAATCCGGGGCCAGCCTTTGCTGATTCTCTTTGCTGAAGAGAAGGGGAAATTCACAGGGCATTCTCCTCCCCATGCTACAGCCACAAGCGCTTTAATCTGCATCTTCAGGAAAGCAGCTCTAGGGAGGGAAGGCACAGGGATTGATAACCAGCTGTCTTCACTACTGTCCGGGGGCCCCTCCTTAGTTAACTGGGGTGGAGGATGGGGTAATTCACACAGTGGGGAGCTGTCACGCTGGAGAATGGAGATCTGAAATGTAGTGTCAGAAGGGTGGGAATCTCTGCTAGAAACATGCTCGACATGGGACACCAAATCACAAAGGAAGGATCTCTGAAGCGTGTCTTCAGTATAACAAGATTCTCCTTATTGGGGTTCTCCGCTTGTGGAGAATTCTGCCCCATTAATTTCCTGTTATCCCCGGGAGCTGCCTGCAGTGAAACACGGCAGAAATCACAGGGCCTGTCATCGGCTTAACTGGCACCTCATGACAGTCAACATAATAAGACGTAACATGCACAAATAAAGAAATCAGTGCAGACAAAGCAAGTCTCTTGGCCAGAAGAGGGCTTGGGAAATAGAGCAGACTTCTCCCTTGGCACTAAATGCTAACAGACAGGCAGACCCTGAAATCAGCAGCGGCTCTTTGCGGATCACAGCCGCTTCTCCCACTGACAGCCAGAAGGATGTCACGTCAACACCCTCTCTGCTTTATGGGGTCACTTAAAAACTGGGCAATGGGAGCAGCTTCCACTTTTGGGATAATAAGGGGAAGTTGATTAATCGACAAAAGGCATTCCTTGGATTTAGATCAACTCGCCGGGGGAATTCAAACCTGTCAGAGCTGGTGGCATGACACAGCTCAGATCTCAAACCAAAGTCTGACTAATAGGAGTGAAAGTAGTGCTTTTACTGCCTGAGGACCGAGAAGCTTGACCGCATTCTTAAGTGTCATCCTGAGACAGGTCTGTACATACAATACAGGGAGACAGGAAGTATGCCCCCAAACTGTACGAATGTTTCCCCGTGCCATATGCCTCTCATAGTTTCCTCCTTGGGCTGTCACCTCTGAATCTGTAGGTAGAAGTTTCCAGAGGCTTTCTTGCTCTCCTGCTCTTGGCACTCAGCCCTCAACCCCACCAAGGCTGCTCATCACTACCAACGCACAAGAAGCAATCGTGACACATTCAGATTGAGTTTGCTGCTGAATCCATGAATCCATGTGTGGGGTACCTCTCCTACTGATGAGTGCGCATTATTTCCACTTGTTCCTTAAACATAGGAACGTTAAGCTGTGAAATTTAAGGGATAGATGGGGGGAAAAAAAGCAAATTCCTTATCTAACCAGAGCTGAAACTGCACCTGAAACATGAGAGGCCTGACCAAAGTCAAGACTAGAAAATGTGAATGTACAAACACGCAGGCAGGGAGAGAAAACAGGGTTTGACTGGATGCCCACAGTACACACATACACAAGCAACAGATCATTATACGTTTATCTCCCTCCCTGCTCTGCTATTATGGACGTGCTCATTAAATTCTAATAGGAATCCATGATGCAACTCCTCTTCATTTGTCTGGGAGGATGTACCGGAGGGGAAACGTGAAAAAAAATCCCCAGCTTTAGTTGTCCAGCCCAAAGCTCAAGGTAACATTCAGCTTCCACATCCAGGCCTAATAAGCTGAAGGCCTGCAAACGTGGAAGCGGCTAAACACCACATGGCAAGGTCATCATGATGCGATTAGTCATGCCTTCTGGGGCTGAAGTAGTTTTACTGCATTTTCTCGTCAGGACTGGGTAGGGATTAAGCATTGCCTTACCCTGCCGAAGACTTTTACTTGGAATATCATTTACATTTTGAAATAACAAGACTCTAGGAGATTTCAAATTAACCTACAAAGAAATGATGCAAAAGCAGTAACCTTTTTTCTCGCACCGAAGAGTCGATATTTCCATGCAGATTCTTCAGTTTGCTGAGGCATCTTTTAAAAGCTGCTTATTCTGTTCCACACCTTAGTGTGTGTAGCACAGCCATAATTATACACAACTGTCAGTGGCACCATAAACAGATGGTATCCTGTAAATACATCGGTGACGAAATACAGAGGAAGCAACTTTCTGGAGATTAATGAAAGCAATGAACGGAGGCAGCACGGTCTTTTAAAAGTGACAGCAGATGATTTAAGGAATACTGACAAAGAGATGACACCACATGACTTTATCGCGATTTTCCAGGGAGACGTGCGATCAGGATCGTGTGCAATCAAACATCACGGGGTGCAGAGCGACAAGATTCAGTCAAAGCTAATAAGCTATGATCTGAAAGAGTACATGAGAGAGCTGTGCCAAAACATCACCATGGTATGTAGAGTAATTAGTACACTAATTAGCATCATTTCAAATGTGCAAATCTTTGTCTTGTGTTGACTTTGATTTTCGAATATGCTGTCTTTGACAGAAGGAGTTCGGACACTGTCAGTCGCTTTTAATCAGCAACCAGAACAGACAGACTGAAACTCCCTGAGATATCTAACCCCCAACTGCCTGAAAATTTAAAATCCACATTGCATTTTTTTTCACAGTACATTTACATGTAATTTATTATTAAAACAGCAGACACGTTAACAATGACAACCGCCACTGCAGTTATATAATTTTACTTATTTTCACATAAAATATTTTTCTCCAAGATACAGTTCTGACTAAAAAGCTAATTCAAAAGCCAAAACTGTTCTTTCACAGCAGACTTTAAAACTCACTGGGTGGCTCATTTTCTTCTCATTCGTTTTTCTTTGCTGTAGTTTCATACCCCCCACAAAGAATAATAAACCATTTGCTGACCTTTAGCGGATCCAAAAAATAAAATGAAAAAGCATGTTCAACAATACCACTCAATAAATACCCAAGAAAGAAAACATTCAAAAGGATAATGTGTTCAAAGCTACTTGGTTTCTCCTTGTGTGAAACTGTAGGTTGCAATGCCAAGAAATTTTTTTTTTTACTGAAATCTGAAGCTCAGTTGTTATTCAAACACTTTTGCTTCATAGGGATCAGAAACATCCGAACCTTAAGCGAGCACAATTCCCGAATTACCAGATCGCAACACAAACCTTAACTCAAAATCCCGTCGGATCACTTATCAAAAACTAAGGCAAATAATTGCAAGTTTCTCAAGCTGCTTCCTAGAATAACATTAGATATTCAGTAAAATGTATGCAAGTTTTTACATCAAAGTATGTTCATTTGCTCAAAGGACAATTTGACCTTTCATTTCGAAAGAAAACTACCTAATCCCAGGCGATCGGGTAGAGGGGCACGGAAACACACTGAAAGCAAGTACTATAAACAGGTGAGGTGAAGTGTTTCTATTTGAGCCCTAGCTTTGTTTACTGAAATATCTGCCTTCTTAATCATACAAACTCAAGCTGAACGGCGGCAGTGTGTGAACCCATCTGCTCACCATGACGGACAGCCAGTCTGGGCATATAAAATAAAAATATTACACCCCGACAGTAAACAGAGACATTGACTATACAGTCATCCAAAGTGACTCCCTGTGACACTGTTATGATGAAATCATTGTGTGGGTCATATGTGGTGATATTAGGAATTTGGTTTATTTAAAGCTTTTGAATTATGGGAGCTTGCAACCTCAAATTCACAAGCATCACAAAACACAGAACAAAAGAAGCATATTTTTGAACACATAATTACTAACTGCCTCTTTTAGCCCAATAATGGGAATTTATCAAAAATAACCAGGTCTCAAGGACCGTGTAATGTAACACGGCATCACATTTTAATAATTAAATTAGAAGGATGTTTCCCAGAAAAGAAGGGCTCTGCTCTATCTCACAGGGCCTGTCCAGACACCTGCTAATTCCAGAAGTCAGTTCTCCATCTTACAAACATCTCCACTTGACAAAGCATTTATGACAGTCTGGAGAGATGCCGCTTGAGTGTGTTACGTCTCCGTAAAATAAAAAAAATAATAATTTATTCTCAGCAGTGGAAACGTTGCTCAAATTGCTGAATTCACTTCTACCTTATATATTATAATAAAACACAATATATATTATGTACATATTTTATATAAATTATGCGTTTATAAGTTAAGCACTTCATCCAGAAAGAAAACAGAAGTACGTGCCAGACTTTAACATCAAAGCCTAGCTGCTATTTATGCAAGCCAATGCAGACACCCCTCGCTAGCTGCACTTATCCAGGTAGAAGAGACAACATGTGGCAGACTGTGCAGTCAAAGTGAGAACAGATGCGAGACAGACACAATCACAGTCCTAATCCCTGTTCTGCCGCTATATAAGCTCCTCCTTTTAGGAGAAAATAACTGGGAAACTAAGATGGATGGATAGGTTTACGATCAAATGAGAGCAACATCATTTCTACATCTGATCTCTGTAGCTTGAGGTGGCTCGAACAGCATTGTGATCTCACAGAGTGTGCATGCTATCCCTGTGTTTGTGTGGATTTCCGGAAGCTACTGAGATTTCTCCCCATAGTCCAAAGACATGCAGTTTGGGTGAATTGTTGTATCACGCACTGGAATCCAGTCCAGGCTGACCCCTGCCTCATACTATCTTGGATTGGCTCCAGAAACACTGCAACATGGCACTATATACCAGGACGGATTGATAGATGGATGCCAAAATTGCAATTAACTGGCAATAGCAGCATTGCACATGTTAGAATTAAGTGATCAATTGTCATTGTTGACTCACCACAGCACACAACAACGAAATGTGTCCACTGCATTTAACCCACATGTGACATCGTGACATAGCAGGGGGCAGCTAATTCAGTGCCCGGGGAGCAGTGCTTGGGGGCGGTACCTTGCTCAGGGCACCTCAGTGGTGTGGTTATCTGCGCATCAGGTACGTTCATCAACACATAAAGTAAGCAAGATACAATTTTTTGTCCCCCACTGCAAACATCAAACTCTGCTTATGGACAGATGGACATACAACTCTTCTATCCTGTGTGCATTTGTACATTCTTTCTTCATGTTGGTTACCTACCATGGCCTAGCTTAACTGGTATCTCAAAACTAATCAGATCTTAGTTTCTGTATGTAAAGTAATAAAATACCATCCATGATGTACCCTACATCTTTCCACATAGAAAAATGCATGGAATTTTGAGCTGATTCGCTGTGAGTAAATTATTGACTATATATACACAGCAGTGTTCCTCACCATCTATATTTGGTCCTTAGACACCACATAATGGAAAATACCATGGAAAATTTTGTGATTATTAAGAAAAATATCATATCTACTCATTGAACAAGCACCAGTTACTGTATTCTGAAGTGTCCGGTCGTAGCTTGTGTTGCTGTTAGAAAGAGACCAATTCCATTTCTTTATCTTAGTGATAAGGAAATGTACAGGAACTTTAAAAGACTTCAATGATAATAACAGATATTCTTTTAAACAATGTCATGGGCAGTTAGTTTTTCGAAGATGCTGTATCGTATTAAAAGCTTGTGTATAATTACTCTGGCATCCCTGAAAATTTTGTTACAGGCAAAATTTCCATGGTTTTCTACTGAAAATATAGATGTACATGTGTTATTCTGAATCCTGTACCTCAGCCTGTGAGGATGCATTTGACACTGAACATAAAGAGGACTGGAAAACCTCTGAAAAAGTTTTCAAGGTTTCAAAGGCAGCTTTCGCCTCAAAACATCATACTTTCTCTACTTTTCACTACAATCAGACACTCGGTCACACTCCCATCAACAGACAAAAAAATAATAATAATTAATAGTAATAATTTTGTAATAATTAAATTATAAATATGTACATTTACTGTACAGAAATCTAAGCTGTTTTTGAATTTGTTGAGTTAAATCTGAGGGTAACGGTGTTTGGCTGTGTAGGATGCTGTGACTCCAGTGTTGGCAGAGTGATGTCACCATTGAACCTGGTACCAAGGCCCTTAACCTCCAATTGCTGTGACTGCTGGACCCTGCTTTCGCAAAAAAAAGAAATGTGTCGCTTTGGATGAAAGCAACTACTAAGTATACAGAATGAGATGGGTTGTATTTTCATTTCAATTGCTTGGAGACAGACATGTAAACAGCATGAGTGGTTGATAGCTCAGACTGGTTTCCTCCGCTTTGCAGACTGGCTGCCTGCGGAGGAGGTGGGAATGGGAATCTACAATCAGACCAGTCACACTTGGGGCATCTTCATTTATGTCCATTCTAAAAATAAACTCGTATTCAGCAGCCAGCCTCCAGCAGTCAAGGCAACATCAACTTTGTCTTCTCCGGAGGGCTAATTCTGTGTACCAGGAAACAATTCACTAATGATGAGATGAGAAATAGTGGCGTAGACCCCAGCCATTAAGGATGCGGAATTCTGAAGGGGGGTGGTTGATGCCTTTCATTGAGCTACTTAACCTTAACATCGTCAGATATTAACCTGTACGAAGTGCTATGACCGGTCAGCCGTGTAAGCAGCTTCGAATCAAGGTAATTACAGCGAAAATAAAATGGAGACAGTCGACCCAGTAAATGAAGCATGGAGAGAACAGGATGCGTGTGGTTGCTGCTGACAGCGCTTGTGAGAGGGACCTCTCTGTGGACAGCGCTGGGAGAAGGCCACGGCGAGGCTGCCGGCCAAAGACGCCTTAATCCGCACAATCGTCTGGGGCTTTGTTACCCGGACTGGCTGCGCCCACCGCTGCCTTTCCTACCCGCTTTTCAATGCTTCTCTCCAGTCTCCACGGCCTTGTTAGGAAATCAGACCCATTTATCTCCACCGTAATCAGACAAAGTTCAAAACACTCCCCCGTCAAAAATAAAGTTAAAAAAAAAAAAACTGTGTTTTCTCTGCCAATTCAAGTCCCGGCGAAGCTCATGTGAATGTGAGTGAAGACATGGCCCCACGCTTGCATGCAAACAGCTATGGAGCCACAGCCCACCAAGATGCAGGTACTTCACATTTCCCTTCACTCAACACTGCTCTCACATGAAAGTCAGTCCACTCTTAACAATTTTGTGTCGAACAACAAAGTCACATTAGTTGAATGTCGGCCTTGTCGAATGTGCCTTGAGTTAGTCTAGGGACATTACCTACAGAATGTCATGGACTGGTCAACTGGTTGCAATCACAGGTACATACTGGCTGGACGCAACTCTCTCTCCAGTCTTCTGTCCTTCACATTATCGGGGCAATCAGAGCCATACTGCGCCTCTCAGCGTTGGAACTGCACCATAAACCCGTTTCTTTATGAAACCTGCATTGAGCAACGCATTAGAAAGAAAAGACCCCATGACATTACTGATGCGAGATGCATCTGACAAGAAGAGTACAACAGCTGGTAATTAAAATACAAAAGATACCACCCAAAAGTCATAATCAAAGTCTGCTTTCGACCAACGGTTTCTAATGCCCAATGATTTGGGAGAAATAACTTCTCTGGTTTGGTAGAGAATATGAAAAGACACAAAATTAATAAAAATATAAAAATGAAAAAGACTGCGTGCAGCTCCTTCCCCACAATTAAACCCAGAGTCCCCCAAAACAAAGGAACAGACAACGTGGTAATTAGATTTAAATTGGACTGTCGAAAAGCCTAACAGGGCACAGAGAACGCAGAGCCCTCCGCCCCCCACCCTCGGCCTGCCCTCCTACACGTGCGCATCGCGCAGATAAACACTCCCAGGGACGGTCTCCCTTTCCGCCAAGCTCCGCTGCCTTAAAAGCCTCCACTGATGTCTACAGGCATTCCGAAATCCTTACTTGTTTGAAGACATTTCTGACGTTTTCCTGGGGTTGCTATGGCTATTCATGCCATGGAAAAAAAGAATCTTCCTTTGAAGATCAGTTTTAAATATACATGATTGTATATTTTTGTGCGTGTGTGTGCGTGCGTGTGTGTGTGTGTGTGTGTGTGGATTATGTTTATATTACGTTGTAGGGATCAAACGTTCACAATGTAGTAAAAACCTGTTATTTTTACTTTGTGGGCACCATTTTCCAGGTCCCCATGAAAATCTGTGGATGCAATCAAAAAACTAAAAATGCCAAAAGTCTCGTATTTTGTTTGGTTAAGCTTAGGACTGGGTAGGGGCTAATGTCGTCATGTTGGGATTAGAGTTTTCCCCATAGATATGAACGGAGAGTCCTCACAAAGATATATGTACAAATCTCTGTGTGTGTGTGTGTACATATTTGCTACATTCAATAACATTATTGATAATTTACTGATTTCATAACAAAAATCATTACTCCATTTTCTTTTTACAAAAATATACATCACATGGGAAACATTCAAGTACTAATAAATTGAAACCCAAATTACAGTTCAAGAATAGCTGTTCCGAGTTAAAAAGTTAATTGACAAGCATCACTGTGTGCTTTTTAATTAATAACACCTTTGGAATAACATAAAACACCAAATATTTGTGTTTAGCTTTCCTTTGGCATCCAATGACTACGATTGCAATCAACAGCAAAATGGCAAGAACAGAACTGAATGAGTCAGGCAAAATCATGATACTTAATAAAAAGAAAATGTGGCTGATATGTGCAGATACGTTAAAAACTGTTTTTAAATGGACTTTTGTTATGAAATCAGTAAATTTGCAACATTATTACAGAATTAAGCGAGCATCCCAAGCATATTTATATATCACTGTGCTGTCACCGTGCCTGATAGATTTCTTCAATGAAACCTCAGATTGAATGATGAATGATGAGGCAGGTTAAGCAGTTTATCATGACATAAGAGTCATAGGGCTGCAGTAGGGGATGCTCCAGCAGACGCTTCTGAATTGTTTCAACAATCCAGCTGGATAAATGTATAAACCGTACAGATGCTCTGAATAAACTGATGTGCTAAGCAGCTGGTTATAACGCAGTGGACTGGACCAAATGTATATGATATGAAGAACCACTGCCTGAAGTGAATAAGAACTTGCTAATCCAGTCCCTGGATCCAATATACAGTATAAACATCTCAGTGAAGCAATAATCAACACTGGAATTATTCATCTGGGGCCTCTAGGATATTGAGTATTGTGGATAACCCCTTTGAAGTTCTCGATTTATTGCATAAATAAATCCTGAATTCGAGGCTTGGCATGTTTCTGATCATACTACACCACACAGATACATACAAAGGTATGAGAGAGCGCACGTTCCTGAAATGTCCACATGCAAAGTGTGGCTCGACACCCACTCTCTACTCTCAGTACTTGCAGTGTAGGTAGGGAGACCTACAGTGGTTAGATTAACTGGGCTCGAACAATTCCAGAACACTGGGACACTGGCGGCTGGTTACCATGGATGCAAAACCAATGGGTGAGCGAGCAAGTGCGCGAGCGAGGGAAGCAACGGAGGCTCTGTTACATGTATCACCTCTCCAAGTATCAAATACCATTTTGACACAGTAATTAGAAATGATGACTCTCGTTAGGGATCACTAATTCAAGGGGTAACAGTGCAGGTGAAAACTACCTCTCTAGCAGTGATTTTATATCTCTGCAGTCATAAAGAATGAAAAAGCAAAAAATAATACTGAATTAACAGTACATTACAGAGGCAGCACATAGTGTAGTTTAAGGATCTAAAACTGGCACCAAAATATTACAGGTTTCATTCACCAGAAGTGGAATTGCTGGAGAAACCAAATTAAGGCTAGTAATTTGTTGGTGTATAAAAGTAAAAGTGCACAGCTTTAAGGTATAAAAATCTTTTCCTGAGCAAAACTGTGTGCTTAAATTCATGAATGACATAAACTGGTATCAGAAATACATAACCCCCCTAACATTTATGACAATTGCTCATACATGTAAATATAGATACTATTCAGGAAGATGCCACAAGGTCCAATTCCCCCCCACCTCGCTGTCTCCAAGAATAGATATGTACACTGGGGATTTTAGGCAGATATTACTTGACTGCAGTTTTAGCCCAGTGACAAAAACAAATGTGCTAAGTCCTCAGTAAATACTGGGGTTTAGTTAATGTTTGTGTCATTTCCAAGTCAATTAGGCGAACAATTACCCCAGAGCCCACCTGAGGCCGAGCTGTTGGAGCTAGGTGGGGGCAAAAATGTGGACCATCTGCGGGGGGGGGGGGGTCCTCGCGGACCAGGTTGGGAAACACTAGTCTATACCATCACGTTCTATTTCCTCTGTTCTCTATACTTGGCTTGATGAAATCCTCTGCTGTCTGTTTAACTGCCTTCAGCAACACAACAGACAGACACCCTCCTACTCTGCTCTTAGCCACAGTGGAAACAGCACTTCCTGTACTAAAAATCCCCAGCTGACATCACACAGCAACCCTGCGCTCGCATAAGAATATACATTATTCCTTCCACCCAAGCAAATTTGACTTATTGAGAATCTTACTGAATATAAGATTTGTACTGTTTAAGGGGAAATCTGCATTTCGATAAGTAAATCTGGACACAAATAACACTTGGAAATTACAAGAAATAACGGTTTTCTTCCCTTTATCTAAACAACATGTGTCCATAGTATTTAATATGCTAGAGTATACAAATGAATAGCTAACCACAACCAACAACATGTGGCACTTTCCAAAGGGCAGACCCGCCCCTTTACAGAGATGCATACCTGCCCTCGAAATAAGTTCATTTCTGCTTGTCAAAATGCTGTCTCTTAATGTGCCGATAATTCTCCACAAACGCCCCTCTGACCTGTATGGAACACGCTACAGCAGCATCACCCGCACGGCACATCACCCCGGCTCTCCTGATCCCCATTCCCACAGCAGAGGCCATCCGTCTGCTCCGAGAGCCAGTAACCATGTACGCTCCCTGGTCGTTCACATCTCAGGACCATCAGTCACTCTATGAAGTGCCCAAAATCAGAACAACGCCCCTTTCAGAATCCAAGTACAGACCTACTTATTTTAAACATAATAAAGGTTCCCCCAAAGCTTAGCTGACCCAAAATGTTCCCTTTTCATGCCTAAAATTGGGACAAGCCACAAGATAAAACATAAAATCCATTAGTTACTTTGCTGCAATACATCTCTGCAGTTTTTTAAAGCTATCAATAATTATAAATATTTTCAAAAGCGCATGAATAATTCTATTTCCCTGCTAGAAGCCCTCTCCAAAAAGAAAGAGACATTTTTATTATGGTTTTACTGTATATGACAACAAAGCCATTAGTCTGTCAAACATGAATCAGTGCCCAAGACACAAAAAAGTACCACGCCTGTAATCTTAGGTAAGTCATTTAAATTACATTTCTCAGGAAAATATATAGGTCATAGCTGTGAAGCACTGCTGCAAGGTCAATAAATAACATAGAACAATATCACTTATTTATGTTCTGAAGATGAAAGAAGCCACACAATGATTAAAATACTGGATTAGACTGGACTTTTTTCTCAATATGAACATTTCAGTTTAAACTCTTCTTTGCATTATATTTCACTTTCCCGTTTTATGTGGTTATGCTCTAAGATTACTTCCATCCAGCCATCATAATTGAAGTAAATATCAATAAAAGTTCTAATATAAGTATAACAAACATATTTCATGTAAATACCATGAAACATCCTCTACTGTATGCAATTAGCCAGCAGCGGCACATCACACGTGCTCATCCTGGGGAAAAATCAGCAGACAGAGGTCAGACATTCGCAGATCCGGGACGGAAACGGATTTCAATATCACACGTTTTGTCTCAGTGCTGCCGGAACTGGACAAGAACAAAAATCAAAATGGCAAAAGCAACAAGTTTTAATTCCTGTCACATGTGAGGATCAAATTTAATGAAATACTGGAAGCCTTTCGGGAACATAATCCCTTAGTTAAGCTCATTTTTTTCCAGGTAATGACATTTCTAAATACAACTGAAATGCTAATTTAAAATGATGCCAGCATAACACCTGCGTCTTATGCTAAATGCTTCAATTTTACAGTAAAATCCAAGCTTAGCCAGTCAACACAAGAAGTGACCAATCTTAAGGAGACCGTCACCTATAAAGCCACAAAAATACGGGTTTTAGTTAGATCTTAATTAATTAACACATCATTTCAATATATTTGAGAATTAGTATAGCAGCTATTTTGGGGTGCGTTCAGGAAATGTACCGAATTTGAGCAAAAAAGAATATAGTGAAAAAACCGAGTCTTGCAGGCCTCACTGACTGGGATTATTGGACACTGTCAATCCCGCTTCCCGTTAGTCACACCGCTGGTTCCCATGGCTCTGGAGCTGAGGATGATTGACGACACAGTATCTCTCCAGCCACTGCGGGTATCGCGGCTGAGCTTCTCCCTCCTGCGATGGACGTGTGTGCAGATACGCAGAGCAAGGAGCTAATTAAGCGGTTAGAGAGGCGAAAACCTGCAGGGTCGTCAATTTCTGCCTGCGATTAGGACGTTTTTCTTTTAAATGCCTGCCCCTACCCAGTGACGCCCCCCGTTCTTCATCCCGACACAGTCGCCGCTCCCCTCCCTACCCTCATCCCCACTGGGAACACGAGCCCACGTTACCTCGGCCAGCTAGCGATAAGTCAAAGCCCCCCCCCACTCCGCCGCCACCTTGGGAGGTGTCACAGGCCGCAGATCTGGCTTCTCATGTGCTATTCCAGGGGTTTCTCTTGCGCACACAAAGCATGCTCAACGGGGGGAATAGCCACTCACTTTATGGGGCAGGAACAGAGCATTGACACAGGAAACCAGGGATGTGGTGTCCTCAGAGTCAGGCTGGCCACAGATAACAACCTGGGGGGAGAGAGTGAGGAGGCGTGGGTCAGCCCGGCTGCCGGCTACCGGTAATGAGGCGGGCAGGTGTCTCTGCCAGTCCATCTGGCCCCAGCTGAACCTGCAGCTTGTTACCGCGATCTCCAGAGTGCGATTCCGTATACGCACTCTCAGAAGTCTGCTGGTGATGGACAGCCCCTTTGACTGAAGCACGGACACATGGTAAAACGCACACAACGGTTATGCCATATATATGGGCTGCGTGAAAAGGCTTTCTCCGGGAAAAAAAAGGTGTTTAGGAGCACCGTCACGTTGTTGGCTCACATCTCAGCACTTGTGCCTGTGGATGACAAACCCTTCCCTGGCACGGTACCTAAGAAATACCTAAAAAGCTCCACTCAAACAGACCACCATCCAGAAGAATGACGTGTCCATCGATGTGTATGCTGTTATTTTTTGCTAGCGTGTAGCTGTGATTAGCGCGCAGACGAACCTCACCTGCTTGAGCGTGTGGTGCTGGGCCATGAGGCCACGGACCATGTCCGGCAAGGCGATGGGCATCTTGACCAGGAGATCCGAAAACGCGGTCAGGAGCTGCTCCGAGCGAGAGGCCCATTCCTGCCTGCCCGTGTAGTGGGACAGACGGAGCAGATTCATCGCGGAGACAGAGTTGGCACTGGGCTCTGCACCATCCTGGTCTGAAGACAAATAATACCAGTGTAGACCACTCATTCAGTACAACACATAATAAGTATCTGAACATATCACGTAACTATAGGAGGTTTATATAAATTTACAGGATGATATAGCCATACAGAACTTTTGTAAAATAACATCCAACCTTTTTACCATAATTATATAAAGTATAATGTAAGCATATTTATTTATTAAATAAGTATGATGCAATAAGTGAGCCACGAAAAAATATGTAGGGAGGTCCAGTTTCATCTGAACTGATCTGTTTTTATGCCTCAGGTCATGTTGCTGCTTTCAGCAGTCAGGGCTTAAGACTGAATCCTGTAGCACAATCTGCATACGACCAATTGAGGCCGTGCGCATATACAAAAGCGGACAGGAACAAGCGCGAGTGGCGGCTTAAACAGCGCTAAAAATCACATGAGGCAGGCACGGGGTACTTAACCTCGATAGCTTCGCTGAATAGCCCGCTGGGTGACAGTGCTAAGGCACGTATTTCATTCAGCACGAGAGAGGCTGCCAAGCAAATGTAACCTTTTCAAACAAGAATAAACCCGTAAGGGCGCATGAAGCCAGGACAAATGGGGAAGGTTCTGCTTTGGCGGAGAGGTCAGTTATTACTATTCTGATAATAAGAGCCATGTCACGAGCGTGTGTGAAAAAGAGGTTAAACACAGGGGGTGTACAGCAGACTGGAGTATGCATTCCGGGCATGAAGTCGCCTTTCTCGTGATGACGGGGTCAGAAGAGCCCCCCGACAAGACTTTTGCCCCGAAAAATGTCCGCGCAAGCTTAAAAAGTAACATGTTTTATCATATTGTTAGGATAGCCTGACCTAAAGCAGCAAAGCCTTCCAGCTAAGCTCGCAGTGATGGCGAAATCCTACTCACATCCATTTTAGTATGTCACAGGTGATGAAAAATAAAAAAAATAATAACTACTCGGCTTTTTGTCCCCTTGGCTTATATACGTCAAGGCCATTTTCACAGGGTTATCTGTCAAGACAGAGCTCTCCTGTGGAGGATCTCTGAGACTATCAGCACGCATGTTCCCTTCCAGGAAAGTAAATACGGAACCATGCTGTTAAGGACATCGTGCTCAGGCAGTTACACCCCTCAAATGCATTTTCCTGTCCCACCTTAACAAATGTCATGCCCTAGCTCTCCCCCAACCACCCCCCTCCCCTACCCACCTACGCCCACCTAAAAGCATTACCGATGCGGCACGATATCAAAATAAATCAAAATAATCAAATCAAAATTTATTCAGGGGTGGTGCGATTTAACAAACGAGATGTCAGAGGCAGCCGTATGGGAGGTAAATCAATAAAGCTGACGTCAGTAGCTACTTTGGGATGAACGTTTAGCAGTGTAAGAGGACATAGGTGGAAATTAGCTAAAGGTACATTTTTCACTGACGTGTGGGAGTTATAAATGACCAGGCGGCGAGTGGAACCGGAGACAATTAAAACGTTCAGGATCAAGCTTAATGCCATGAAAGTTGCACTGTAGGCACGAGGATGGGCCCAATTCAGCTGAACAACCCACATCTACTGCAGTTTTTCTGTTCTCTCGTAGGGAAAAATCGATCGTTTCAGATAAAGTCGAGGGCAAGAAACTAATTTCCTATGTGTTACTCGAGGAAATATGCCAAAAATTATTTTAGCTCCAGAAATTGTCCTGCGGGGATGAATTTGCCACAGAAATATTTCTTTTTAATAATGTCAGGGAGGTAAGGGAAGTGTGTAAGGGCCCAAGAGTGTCAAGCGTCAAGTCGAATGACAGCCAAATTGCAAATCACATCTGAAGATGGCTTTTAGACCCGCCCTCCACTCCGCCCACTTACCTTCCTGCTAACCCGAGAGCTTTACCTTGCTTGAGTGCCAGCAGCAATGTAGGGTCTCTGGGGTCGCTGCAGAAGTAACCGCTGCCCTGGCTGTCCCAGAAGAGCTGGTCCTGCCCGTGCTGTAACTCCTCAGCCCAGCCAAGCCAGAACGTGTTCAGCGTGGCCTCATACAGGTCCAGTAGGCCACAGATCACAAAGGCATAGTCATCAAGGAAGCCGGCAATAGGGGATTCACTGGGGCAAGACAACAGCAGAGAGAGAGATCATGATGCTCTCTAGCATGGCTGCATGCTTTACAGTACATGAAAAGTAATACATAGAGATATCTATTCAGGTACTTTTAAAATATGCAATAATTTTTTTCTAATGTGTACAAATTCCCAGCACACAACTCCAGACAGCATAGTTCTTCATTCCCAGACCAGTTTTCCTTGCCACACCATAAGTAGTTGAGTGTAGGTTGGTGCAGGAAGACATAGCAACACCTAAAACAGTGCTGACGGGACAGTTTCAACACATGCTACAGGGCTTAGTTGCACAAGAAAAAAGGAGGTGGGTAGTGAATGGGGGGAGGGGGCACGGGGGAAGTGAAATCATCTGGCTGCTAAATGGTCCAACCGTTCATTGAGGTGTTTTGTCAGATCAGCCGCCCAGTTTCGACATTTCACACTGAACCATCACCGGACCGTGGGCTACAAAAGCACGGCCTACGAACACACAGCCAGTGAGCTCATGTGTCGTCGATGGAGAGTCAGATGACAGAGTACATTCAGACGTATGGTGTGTCTGTCCCGGCAGCGAATGATTCACATGGACTCATGGATCAGGTGCACGGCGGGGATGAGGGAACAAAGGAGTTTATTTGCAGGAGGGTAATATCACAACATTTCATAAGAAAACAAAAAAAAAGATCCATCTATTCATCCACCTGTACCTTTTAACACAGGGGTGGGTGTGGGTTTTTGGGATGGCCTCTCAATCAGCCAATCACAGTGGGTCCCCAGGACTGGAGTTGAGAACCACTGCTTTATTATTGGCTGATGGAAATGTCATACCAAAAACCGGCACCCACACCGGCCCTCCATGGAACAGGTTCCCCAGCCCTGTTTTAATGGCTTGTCCTAGTCACCTAGGTTGTGGGGCACCAATAGAAAAGTCATTTAATATTTCTATGGTCAGGATATCATTTATATTCTATGTTAATAGATGCTTAATGAGATAACAATAACAAGAATCTTTCCACATAAGAAAGACAATTTCTAAAATACAAATATTGCATCTTATGTGTTTAACAGTACCGTGCAAAAGTCTTACACAGTCAAAGAAATGATGTTTAGATGATCTGCGTGTTGGTGTAAAACTATGGTATTACGGCTGTAAAAGTGTGTTAGCTTAGCCATTTGAAAACCACTCCTAAGTCACCCTAGTATTTGCAGCAACCGTCCAATACACCCATGTATATTTTAACTCAAGCAGTAGTACTCCTTGTATAGCTTGTATAGCTAATCAATACCTCATTCAGTTATTTAACTTTGTTTATTAAGTTTATTAAGTGAACTGGTGGTGAAATTTAGGAAATACAAGGAATGGCTGAGGTGAGGAGAAGTTTGGGAACTGAAGCGGTGTTCATCTAGCCACCCAACTAGACATCAGTAACTTTTTGGAGAACAAGAGAAATTACTGTTAGTTTTTCTTGTGTTACTCTTAATCTGCATGTGTTCTAATCTTAAATTATGTTTTTTTATTTTGATCAAATGCACACTTACTCCCCAGATGAATAGCTTTAAACATTTCCTTTGACTACCTTTCTCAAAAACTTTTCCTGACCTTCATCAAATTACTTCGGTCTTTATAAAAACATACAGTCATGTGAAACGTGTTTTAAATTAGTGGAGCCTCTCGTTACGATTACAGTAGCACTGCTTCATTCTGAGTTACCAGCATTAACTTCACCACTACATTCACTTCCTTAACTGTATCGTAACTAATCTATCAAGACTTTTACCATGAACTACAGATAAACTACACTGGGCGCTTTTCCTCTGCACCAGGTACTATACTTTTGGTACAATACTTTTGGTACTTTCACTTTTTCCATTGACTTCTGGTCAAGTACCAGTACCAAAACTTCCAGTACTTAAGCTACCAAATCAGTTGGGGTACTTCTGTGGTGCTTTAGGTACTTTGGGGTGGGACGTGCAAATGCCTTCTTTGTCGATTGGTTATGCAAATAACCTGCCTCTAAACGCTTCTAAACTCAATACTAGTGCCATCTTGAAAAAAGTTACAAACTCAGCAAACAGTGATAAACAATGATGACAAGCCCTGCATCAATTGGCTTCCATCCTCACCCTTTTTTCCCTTTTTTTTGTCATTTAAAAACTTTTTTTTCGTTCATCCACACAGAAAGTACTGTGTACTATATCCACAGGCTATAGAAACAATATGACCCAGGTTTAAATTTTGGATATAGATTTATACAAATAAGAATATACATATTGATTTAACTGCTTAACTCAGCCCAGGCCTTAAACTGTTTTGCATAAAAATAATAATCCATCATCATCATCTAAAGCACAGCCTGTATACGGTGCTCAAACAACCAGCCCCTTTACAAAAATTCTACATCCAATATCTTCCCCTTCCTAAACCTCAATATCACAGCACCTTGGTTGTTCTAAATAAGACTAAGAGGAATGTCCTGGCTCTCCAGTAAAAACTGCACGTCATCTATAACCGTATGTCTTTCGTGGCTCATAAGACCATGACTCAGTTAAGCAGCGACATCCCTTTTGCAGCACCAGTCTGGTCCCGATGTTGCCCGATTCGAGAGTCTGTACGGTGCCTTGCTGGCAGCTATCCCAGGAAGCATAAGGCAGGGGAACACCCAGCACGCGATGCCAGGGAAGTGTAGGGCGGACACGCACACACACACATGCACACGTATGTACATATACACACATACACACAAACATATGCATGCACACACAGTTCATGTGTTCCTATCACTGTGGGGACTCTCCATTCATTTCTATGGGTATAACCTTAATCATAACTATGTTAACCCAGCCCTAACCTTAACCATAAGTAAATAAAAACAGACTTTTGACTTGAAAATGTCCCCAAAAGCTTAAAGAGGTTTAACCACATTGTGGGGATATTTGGTCCCCTCAATGTGGTAAAAACAAACCCACACACATGCAGACACACTATGAGCGATTCTTAAGACACTTAACTGCAAGGGTGGGAATCACACCTGCAACCACGGGGGTTTGAGGCGATGGTGTGACCATCTGAGTCATCGCGCTGCCTTTTAATAACGCCTATAATTATAAGTATTATCATCATTACCCACATCATCATCATTTTTAGTAAGAATAATATGCAGAAATGTACATTTACAATGGCCTGTGTTCTTCCTTCCTAAGCACTGCTTCACAGATCGGCAGCCTAGCTGCACTGTCTGCACCCACTCCTTCAACGCCTCGATAATCTCGCACAGCGTGACGCCATCCTCGCCTTCTTCAGTAACCCTGCCAGGTCAGACTGGATTACTCTCTCTCAGTCTCACCTGTGTTCATAAGGCTGCCAAACAGTCACGGTGCCAGATGACGGTCGCACCTCATGACGACGTCTTGGACGGAAGGCCCACGACAAAGCGCCATCACCTTCATACCGCTTTACATTTCACGTCGCTGAATCGAAAGGGGAGTGTTCGATACGAAACGCAAACACATCTAATAAGAGTTACAGGCTATGGTGCTAGGGCAAGATATAGATATACATGTTTTGTTTGTTTTTGGTCTCGTATGTTTGCACAGCATTATTGAGAGCATGATGGGATGGCGGCTGAATCATAAATGTTACATTTCTGGGAGGGAAGCTGAAGCTGACACAGAGTCCCGGTGCTGCAGAAACTGGGCAGAGCAGACACGCAATCAGCAGAAAACAGCAGACTTTCCTATAAATTAATCATCTTCAATCTGGCAATGTTCTGGCGCCTCGGAATTATTAAATTCTGAAGAGGAAATCCTCCAGCGGCAGATGGGAGCAAATTAAAAGCGGTCTGACACATTTCGGCTCTCCGAGCGCACGGCCGACAGTGAGCCGGCTTCCGATTCTGTGAAGAAGTTTTTTTCTTTATATAAAAAGAATGAAAATGCTGCGAGCAAAAACTTCCCCTTTGTTCTCGCGGAGAGCGAGGTATGACAGAAATCCACACAGACTTTCTGCAGCCTCGGTTTCCAGCAGCCTGGCTTTAGCGCGTGCTGCACAAATATGCGTGGTGTGGCTGCAGACGATGGCAATCAGATGCGTCTAGAACTAACATAAGAGGTGTCCTGCAGCACAGACATTTCCCTGTGACCCTCGGACCGAAACGTCATGCCCTGAGCGAATGCCAGCCCCTCGGCACGTACGTCCGGCCCCCCACAGAAGCTGGTCTTTGATGTGCTCCGTAACGCAGCAGCTGAGCGAAGAAAAGAATCCGACTAGGGACACTCACATTTGCTCCACTTCCATTTTGTCGCCGCGGTAGCAGGCATGCAGGATCCGGCGTTCGGCCTCATCCCACAGGTGGTCCCTTAAGAAATGGGCAGCGCGTACCGCCCGTTCCACCAGTGCTTTGTCCTCTAGGGCGGCGCCGACGCGCGCAAACCCTGACAGCATCAGCCCTATAAAGACGGAGATGGGGGAGTGAGGAAGGCTGCCATTCCCAGCAGAACAAGATTCACTAATTACATTTGCATTTTTATTTATTTATCAGCTGCTTTTATCCAATGTGACATACATTTTTGAGATGGTCACACAGTCTCTGGAGCCACTGGGGGCCTGGCTCCAGGGTAAAAAGGTGAAAGCTCTGCCAATCACAAGATTAACTAACAAAGATGAATTGCGGCAGATTATCGTGCACATCACATCAGGATTATACGGTAATTCTACTATTTCCCAAGATGCCTTCCCCATTATGCCCAAACATGGTAAGAAAACCAGAAGGGGCTCCTTTAAGACCCTGCGGAACCTGCAGCGCTGAGTGCTCAATGGTAGCAATGGGACTCTCACCTGCGATGAATGAATGAACTGATAAGGAAACGTTGCGTGGTGAAAGCTTAAATTGAAGTGAATTAGAAAAGTAATGGGGCTTGTCGATGTAAGAAACACTTCAATTAAGCCACGGCTCGGCCTACTCTTAATTAGGAAATCAGTTCATTAATCACATTCCTGGAGTGCATTACTCTGGGACTAGACCTGGACTACCTATAAAGATTGATAAAATTAATGTGGGGGAGGGGGCACTGGAAATAAAAAGGTCCATATATCAAGACATGAAAGTAATGGTGTCATTAAAATCAGAGACAGAGTCATGACAGCATCACAGTCCAAATCAAAAGTGTGGACACACCAGCCATTAATGCATTTGTCTTTATTTTAGCTATGTCATTTGCCTTATAGTAAATGGCTTCGAGGCAATTAAGTAACACATATCAAATATTGCAACAGTCAAGAGTTTTCAACATCTAAAAACTTTCTCAAATTTTAGACCCTTCAAAATTTTCCTTCCATAACAGCATTGCAGACTCTTTTCATTCTTTCAACCAGCTCCCAGATGCAGCCACCTGAAATGCTTCTCTAACAGCCCTGAAGGAGTTTCCACAGATTCTGGGCACAAGTTGACCACCTTATTCTTAGTCTTCGATACAATACAGACGCTCCTCTACTTATGAACTCTCAACTTACGAACTTTCAGACATACGAACGAAGAGAACTGTAAGTCCAAATTGTGTTCGTTGGGCTCGTTTCTAGTCAAATCAATTTTTTTTTTCTGCGTGCCAATTCCGCCTAGTATGACTTCTAGCATAGCATGCACACTCCCAGCATCCTAGTTCTTTGTACTTGCGTATACCCTTAAAATGGTGTTGAATAAGAACTTACGAACATTTCAAGTTACGAACAGCCATTCGGAACGTATCTCATTCGGAAGTAGAGAAGAGTCTGTACATCCCAAATCAGCTGGGGGGTTGTGGGACCTGTCACAGCATTCCATCTATTTCGTTTTTCACAAGATAATACTTACAGTACATAACCTTGAGGTGTGCTTAGGGTCACAATTTGGATTGGTATTGGCACCGATCCACACCTAATAGACAGATCGGGCCATATGTGACCGATCCACGTCCGACACTTATACAGTTTTCGGCAGTCTGTAAAAAGATAGCTCTTATTTCATGTTAAATCGATTTGCACAATCAATCGCACAAGAGCTCTTTCCCATTTTAGATTTTGATTTTTGCTGCATTTAAGCTAAACGCTGACGTTGCCTCTCAGTCTATTTGTCACTCAGTGGGCATGAGCACAGTGACTCCCACCTGCCGTGACGTCATGTGCATACCCTTTGTAGCAGGAGAAGCGCAGAAACAGCAGGTACGAGGAAGACGATCTGGAGGTATTTTACCCCTGTAACAACAACTAGTAGCATAGTGATCTGCAGTGTTTGAGAAGTTTTACTGGAAAATCCCACTAAACAAAATGCACGCAATTGGGCGAGACATTGTGAGTAATATGAAAAAAGCAATGGATGATTTGGGAGTTACTAGCTTGGGCTGTTTTGCACACTCGCTACAGCTTGTGATACATGAGGGGCTGCTATGACAAAGATTATGACAAAGATGTGTAAGTGACGCTGTTGCCAGTGGGAGAAAAATTGTGGGGCATTTTAAGCATTCGCCACTTGTGTATCTTCGCTTGGCAGATATTCAAACTGAACTGGAAATGCCTCAAAATGCTTAATACAAGATGTACAAACGCGGTGGAACAGTACGTTATGTATGTTTCCAGTAGCCTAATTAAAGCCTTTTTGGCTTACATTTTTTCATTTCGTTTTTACTAGTTATAAAACATTCATAATAAATAAAGTATAAATATTTATATCATACATATTTATTATATTAAAATATTAAAGTAAAAAGAGCTTGTATCGGAATTTTTATCGGTATCGGCAGTTGTGTATCGGAATCGGATCAGAACTGAAAAAATGGTCCATCTCTAGTCATTATCAACAAATGATCTTCAGTATGTTTTGTCTGGTACTGTAGCTACAAACAAGTCTATTACGCAATGGACTACAGATGTGATTTTTTTCAATGACTTGCAAATGGCCCATATACCTATGAATGTGATTTGGGAACCAAACCCTGCCCCCCCTCACCGTTCCAGGAGGAAAGCATCTTAGTGTCCAGGTGAGGCGGAGGCCGGGTCTTCCGCACCTCTGCCAGCCTCCCCCTGCCCTCCACCAACACCTCATCCGTCTCCTCCATACCCAGGCCAAAGCGGGCAGCCGTCAGTTCCAGAGAATAGCGCACGATAAGCACGTTCTGCCCCGACAGCTCGCCGTGAGGGTCCTAACAGGAAGGCAGGAAGGAATAAAGTGGGGTTGCTAAATTTACCCACAGAGAGAAAGAAGGTATCCCAAAAATCCATGATCCCAATAAAAAGCAGCTCCTCTGTAGGCAGGACTTCTACCTGTATTGCCATAATACTGACATCCGATTTCTGTGTCCTATTTACTCTTCCTCCAAAGTAACTTCCTAGGCTAAACTGCTCGACCAAAGAAAATCATCCCACACAGCTGCACTAAAACCCTTCTACATAACTGTTGGTTCTCTTGGCTATATGCTGCCTCTCCCTTTCCTCTCCCTCACAGAGGGCGGGTGTGTACCTGGGTAGGGTCCACGTTGGCGGGTGTGTACCTGGGTAGGGTCCACGTTGCCCTGCTCTTTGACACCATAGTGGTGCATGAAGATGTCAGCCCGACTGGCTCCCCCAGTGGCGCCCTCTACAGGTTCCGGGAGCAGCTCCCTGATCTCCCCAGCTGTCCATACGCAGAAGGCCCCCTCCCTCTTCTCAGCAGCCCCAGCCGTGGGGAAAGAGTCTGCATCCTCTGCGCTATAGAAACCTCCGGACTGCAGGGCAAAACGCAATGGTAATCCCACTGATACTCTTCACAGGGGCAGACTAGCATGCAAGAAATGCTGCAGAACATCATGTGTGAAATATACACATTTGATGTGTGAAATACATATTTGCTATTATTTATTCAACTCAGTTCTTCCATTTGTATAATAATGTTCTTAGAAAAAATGTGTATCAAAATGCAACAAAATTTCACAATAGATATGAAAGTAACCTTAACCTCCTGAGTCCCGGGCTTTTGTTTGGTGTGCATGTTTTATTTCCTTTAGCTATTTGGGATTAGTAGGACCTCATAATCATAAAAATCAAACATTATTTTTTTTGAACAATTAATAGTTTTAAACTAAAAATGATGTCCTTATATGAGGACGTAGGGTCTCGGGAGGTTACTGAAGCCAGCCATTTGTCTACTGGGAAACCACTGTATTCCACAGCAAATGCCCAACAGGCAGGGCGGCGGGCTGACCTCACTGACCCAATTCCGGGGTTTCTGTGCCACTGGCGTGCGCTGGCTGCGGCGTCAGCAGGGCTCGTGAGGCCAGGTGCCGCGGCGGGACGAGCCGAGGAGATTCGCGATCACTCACCTTGTCACTCAGATCTCTGGAGACGTAGCGCAACACATCCCGAGCCACATCTGCGAAGAGCTGCTCCCCGGACACCTGTCCCAGCAGAAATACAGAGGATTGCTCGCGTGCACCGTCCCAAAACCCGCTGAGCCGGGCACAATGATGACAAGTGCGTGTCTGTTTGGCTGCCGCCCCCTTAGAAACGGGTTACCCCATATGAAGCTGGATAACACCTGGGGGAAAGGAAGCTGCCCCGTATACACAGGAAAATGAAAAAGGAAATCCACAGCAGCAAGTGGCAGGCAAAAAAAAAGATATATTCTGCAGAGAAGCAGGCAAAAACGTTGACAAAAGTAGGGGCAGGGAATAATTTGGGATACGAGGGATATGCAATATTTATAGTATGTGTCCAAAAGTGTCACCAGCCAAGGGGCCTGATGTGTGAAATATGCTAATCATGTGAGTGACAAATAAATCTTAAAGAAAACCTCCCAGCTATAAACCCACTGAATAACTGCTCAGGGGTCAAAGTGGAGTCAGAGCATCCAGTACCAACAAACAACACAAACAAAACAACTTCACAGGTACCCCATATGATGGTCGGTGTGCCACCCAGCGGGTTAGGACACCATGCCTGTGATCGGAAGGTCATCGGTTTAGGTCCCACAGCTGACAGAGCGATTTCATAGTTGGGCCCTTAGCTCAAATTGCCCCAGGGACTGGCTGACCCTGCTATCGCAATTCTATGTCGCTTTGGATGAATAAATGTAACTCTTGGTTCTGTGACTCTTACACAACCTCACATCTGCATCACACTGGATGCCTCGCCTTCATCACTAAACATTCAATATCTTTAGTATTGGTTCCCAAGTGGCATGGTGTGTATTTTTCCCTGCATGGTCTACCATATGCCTCATTCTGTGCGAAGACAGATTTGATGTAGCTACAATATGCTTCACCCATGACTTATCATCTGTGCCCAAGGGACACGGCGTTACCTTCCTGCTGGGAGATGTGTCCTTCAGAACAACCAGGCTCTGAATTGCAGGACATATGGCCTCGCTGGGTATTTTTGGGCACAGAAGGAATAGTGTGGCAATATAAAAAAACCGCCCAATCAGCAGTCATCAGTCTTGAGGAGCATTTTTGCAAACAGTAAGGCATTTGAGAAGAACAGCTCTGACCCATGTCGTCAAGATTACATGAGAGTCCAATGGGCAGCCAAATTCTCACTTCTTTGACCTATGCATTACATCTGTTAATGGGGATTAGTATACAAGCTCAATATGATCCAGTTTCAAGTGCAAATGACTACAGGACTTGAAAATATATTCATTTACAACCAATGAGAAAAAGCGATGCGAGGATTACACTAATCCCTCTCTGGATCCTGACAGAAAGACAGAAAGGAAGCTGAAAAACACAGGCAAGCGTGAGGCAGTGCACATAGTCCCAAAAGGCTCTCGCACAAACACAGGTGTCCCCAACCTGATAGGCAGTGATGTAGGCCACCGCCAGCTGCGCTTGGTCGTACAGCATCTTCTCGAAGTGAGGAACGTGCCAGGAGGAGTCCGTGGAGTAGCGGTGGAAACCCTGAGGGAGAAGCAGGGACACAAACAAAGAGGAGTGTAGAGAGAAGGAAAAAAACGCAGGGAGCGGATGGAAAAAGCAGGCCGAGAGCAAAAAATACAGCAAAAAGAAGGAAGAGGAAGAAAGGAACCCAGAAGAACGGAAGAGACCCCAGACAAAAATGTAATAAATAATCCAAAGTGTAGTTCAATAACAGGAAGTAATTAAAAGAATGCAGCCTCAGTAAAATAAGAGTGTTTTCTTAAGGAATATGGGTGGCCTTCCATTTCTAACGATGCAGCCCGTCGACATCATGTGGGTCGGACGAGAGCCCGTTGACCTACTGATCATGGCAGGAGGGATGAGAAAAACACACTTCACATCAAGCTCCTTCCTTTCATTTAACCCAGCAAAAACGTTATGTTCAGTAAGGGGACATGTTTATTGAAATAGGCTGCCTTTTCAAGATGAAATGCACCAGATGCGGAACTGTGGCCCACACATGCTGGTGAGGTTAAGCCGCAGTACCTGCGCCACATGGTCATGAATGCCACCTAGGGCCATCATCCGCATTGTGTGGAGAGCCATCTGCAGCGCCTCCGCCCCCTCTGATGTGGACCGGTTCATCGTCCAGAACGACATGAGGAACATCAGGTTGACTGTGGAGGCAGCGTAGAGTCACTCGAGAGAAACTGGATTGCAGAAACTGACGCATGTTCAAAAAAATCAATATCTCTCCATGTACTGACAGCAATTAGATTGAGAGCATCTCCCCAGGGACACCTGGGGAGTGGATCTGAACCTGAGCTCAATAACAGATAACATTAAGGTCTATTGAAGGGTACAAGACACAAATTCCTGGACCAAACCACATACCTGGTTTCCACAGAACGTGAAGAGTTTTATAATTCTAGGGAAATACGTAAAATATTACAGTGGGGTCAAGCAGCACAGTTATGCTGCTCCAGATCAAAAGGGAGAAGAAACAGATTTTACTGACTGTCCAGATATATAGTCTGACAGTATGGGTGTAAATTTTTTGACCCCAAAAAAATTGTTGGCCCCAAGGTGATTCAATTATGATTATTGAGGGAACAATTTGATACCTTGCAATCCTTTAATTTCTATCATGATTATTCGTTTTTTAGATTACCTATATTCAAGCCTTTTTTAACTTCACTGAAAAGCACACAAATATGACCATGGGAACTTAGTTATACACTATTAATGAAGTACAACGGAAGTAGAATCTCAGAACATTCATTTTTATTGTTATAATTAAACAGAGAAACAAACCGGAGTAAAATTGTCAAAAAGGCCAACTACTGGACAGTAGAGAAAAATAAAATGAAACACTTTAATAAAGAGCTACCTGACTGGGGGAAGAGGGGGGGCATTGGCCAAGACAGACACATTGGACCAATGTCAATATCTTGATTTTTAATGAGTACTGCCTGATACAATGTAAAAAAATAAGCCAAGCATCTCTAGTTAGCTAATTAGCCACCTCAGGGTCTTGACCATTGCTGTCGTAGCTTGCAAAAAGAATGATGCTACAAAAACCATTTTTGCGTTACAAAAGAGAGGCATTTCCTAAAGCACTGGAGTGCAAAGATTATCACTACCATTAGATAGAGTGCTCTGTGCTACAAAACAGGGGTGAGTTTCCAAAAAGGGGTTGTAGCACAAAGATCATCAGGTAGCACTTCCTTTGTGAATATTAATGAACCTTCCCTGCCATCCTAGGTTTAAAAATTTGCGTGTTAGCATCGCTACTTTGTGCGTCTACCTGCAGCACGTGAACGCATGTTCGTGCGGCCCTGAAGTAGGAATACCTTCATTTGAAGGTTACAGATCGATGCACTGAACTGCCACATTAACAATCGATTCATCACGACGCGTCTGTGCATGGATACATGCCTATGGGCGCTTTTCCACCGCACAAAGTACGGTACTTTCGGTACGGTACTTTCGGTACTTTCGCTTTTCCATTGACTTCC
>JAODJU010000095.1:12011040-12021943 GCA_026776725.1 Gnathonemus echidnorhynchus | reverse complement strand
GCGCAGTAGCAGGATGCCGCAGAACCGGCCCAGAGCCCACAGGCCTGTGCCCAGCAGAGCCAGGCAGTAGAGTGTCCCCAGCACTGGGTGCTGCTGGCACAGCCTCCTGACAACAGCACGTCCACGCAGTGCTGATACCAGGGTGAGGATCGCCTGCCCCGCTGTCCTGAAGCCCTCTACTGAGCGGGAGAACAGCTAAGGCCAAACAGAACCTTCTGTAAGGCATTTATTTTAGCTGATTAGCTAATATTTCTTACATGTTTTGACTTCACCAGTACATCTATAAAGCTTGAATTCAAAACAAGACATGCAATACAGACACCTCCTCTTTTATTTATTGTTGAACACCAAAACAAAAAAAAATCTGTCTCATAATATACTATGCCCAGGAGTTAAAATGAAAGAAAAGTACAAATTTAATTGTTTTCAAACAAGAGTAAATTTTCTGATCTGCCTCTCACCATGCAGCCAACATGAGTGAACAGCAGCAGGAGGAGAGCGTAGAGGAAAGCTGCCACACAGAGCTCTCTGCCGGCCTGTTGCAGCGCCTTGCTGAACACCACCCAGCGTCTTACAAAGCGCAACGGGCCAACCATCTGAAACCATGACCAGCGCTTTTATTAAAGACGTAATGGACATGGAAATTTGACTGCTGCACTTGTAAAAGGACTGAGACCCTGGTTTAGTGGTATAGGGGATGGATGGATGGATAGATTGATGGGTGAACTGAAAGCTCAAAGATGTTTCCTTATACATCACAAACTTTTTTCGTCTTAGCGGAACATAAAATCCATAAGTGTAACATTCCTTTAATTTCTAACTTCTTATCAAACGTTGAAACTGAGAAATTTCATTGTTTTTTGATAAATATATGAATTTGAATTCAATGCCAGCAACACATTTCAAAAAGTTAGGACAGGGGCCTGTTGCATCACCGCTTCCTTTAACAACACTCTGTAAGCTTTTGGGAACTGAGGAGACCAGTTGCTGAAAAGTTTTGAGTTTTGAAAATGAAATGTTGCCCCATTCTTGCCTGATATAGGATTTCAACTGCTCAGCAGTTCAGATTCTCCTTTGTTGTATTTTTTGTTGTATATAAATGATGCCGCAAATGTTTTCCATTGGGTGATAGGTCTGGACTGCAGGCAGGACAGTCTAGCACTCGGACTCTTCTACTATGGAGCCATGCTGTTGTAATACGCTCAGAATGTGGTTTGGCATTGTCTTGCACAAATACACAAGGCCTTCACTGAAAAAGACATTGTCTGAATGGTAGTATTTGTTGCTCCAAAACCTATATATATGTATATCGCTCAGCATTAATGCATTAATGGTGTCTTCCCAGATGCTACCCAAACCATGGGCACTAATGCACCCCCACACACCATCATGGATCCTGGCTTTTGGACTGTCCAGTGATAGCAAGCTGGGTGGTCCCTCTCCTCTTTAGCCCAGAGGATGCAGCGTCCATGATTTCCAAAAAGATTCTGCAATTTTGATTCATCAGACCACAGGACAGTTTTCCATTTTGCCACCTTAGATGAGCTCGGCCCCAGAGAAGTCAGCAGCATTTCTGGATCATGTTTAGATATGATTTCTTCTTTGCGTGGTAGTTTTATCCTGCATTTGTGAATGCATTGACAAATTGTGTTCACAAACAATAGTTTTCAGATGTGTTCCTGAGCCCATGCAGTGAATCGTGTCTATAGAATCATGTCTGTTTTTAATGCAGTGATTTCCACTATAGAATCGTGTCTGTTTTTAATGCAGTGATTTCCACTATAGAATCGTGTCTGTTTTTAATGCAGTGATTTCCACTATAGAATCGTGTCTGTTTTTAATGCAGTGATTTCCACTATAGAATCATGTCTGTTTTTAATGCAGTGCCACCTGAGGATCCGAAAATCACGGTTATCCAATATTGCTTTTCAGCTTGTCTCTTGCATACAAAGATTTCTCTGGATTCTCTGAATCTTTGAATGATATTATGTACCATGAAATCAATGAAAGATGAAAAAATTCCCAAATTTACACTGAGGAACATTGTTCATAAATTGTTGCACTATTTGCCCACACAGTTTTTCACAGAGTGGTGAACATCTCCCCATCTTCACTGCACAGAGACTCTGCCTCTCTGGGAGGCTCTTTTTATACCCAATCATCTTACCGACCTGTTGCCACTTAACCTAATTAGTTGTGAGATTTTCAACCAGGTGTTTTGTTATAGCATTACACATCTATTCCAGTCTTTTGTTGCCTCTGTCACAACTTTTTTGAAACTTTTTTGTTATGGGCATCAAATTCAAATTGAGCAGATATTTTCCTAAAACAATTACATTTCTCAGTTTCAACATTTGATTTGTTATCTTTGTTCGACTTTCAATTAAATATGGGTTTATATGCTTAACAAATCATTGCATTCTGTTATCACTTACATTTTACACAGCGTCCCAACTTATTTGGAAACGGGGTTGTAAGAACAGAAATCATATCGAGCCAGCACACATTTTTTTTTCCTGTATTACATAATTGATGTGCTGTTACCTTTAACACCAGTAGAGTGAGCAGCAGGGCAGAGAGCTGACAGCTGAAATGGGCCAGCTGAGCTGCGTCATGGAGGCTGACGAAGGTCCGGGGCTGTTTGCGAAGACGGGAGAGGCGGGATGCCGCAACGTGGAGGAAGGAGAGCCGCAGTGCGGCACTGCCCAGGGACAGCAGGGACACGAGGAGCTGGAGGCAATGCCTGAAATCCCTAAAGTACTGGCTCTTCTCCTTGACCATTGCCCAGAGCTCACTGCCCAGGAAGGACAGAGCAAACAGCAGCAGCAGAACCTGACGGCGGGAACAGTCTTAGACCAAGCCTTGCTGGGGTATCAACCAACCCGTTGTGTGTAGTGTGTAGCTATCCTCAAAATGTGTCTCTGCTTCTTACCGTAGTAGCAACGTGCAAGTCAGGGCCCAAAGAAGATGGCGGCATGTGAAAAGGCTGTATCGAGATAAAAGTGGTCTCTGTTTGTGCACACTGGATCATTACAGTCACAGAGACAAAGAGCGAAGTTTCCCTGTGGTGCTGTGTGAACTTCACAGACATCGACTGGGTCCTGGCAAACAACGAAATCTTATTACTATCATTTGCATCATTACTGTAATATACATTGTTAAAAGAAATATACATTATTATGCATGTATACATTTACACAGCTAACACTGACAGGGTACATTAAGTCACAGACTTCAGAATTAAATGTGTATAATGTCAGTCATTATATCTATATATAGATAATGGTATACAAGACTTAAAATGGCACCAAAACATTTTCATGAACAACACAATCTTTAAAGTTGCTTAAATTGTGAGATTTTATTATTACAGTTATCCCATTAGGCGAATTTATGAAACGCGACTTACGCAGAATTGATGAAGCTGCCCCCCTGCAGGTCGGACAGGAGCTGCCGTGTGTGCCCAGTGCTGCTTCCCAAATCCACAGTCTCTTCCCCTCTGCTCCCCATATCACTCTGCCACCTTGGCCACAGCCTGTGTGAGTTGACCAGAAGTCAAACTCTGGTTGCACGATAGCTTTCCAGTAGCATAGTGATTAAGAACAAAAAGTGGCAGATTCACATGTCATTACAAGAATGACAGACATCGATCCATGCCATAGCATCCTTAGTCAATGCACTTTATCTACATTAATTCAGTTAAGTTTATGATGAAGGTTTACATGTGCATCATTTTTTTTTCTACGAGCTGAACACAATACAAAGACCCTTTAGCACACATAAATATTAATTTATTGTCTAATGCAGAGCCCTGAGTGCCAGAAGATCTCAAAGTGGTGTCCTACCAGGTAAAAAAGTGTTCAGATGAGTTATTGTTGGCTGAGGTTCTGAGATCCATAGATGGGATGTGCGAGGTAAAATTTTGTTCTCCGTAAGACCTGACCATAGTACAACAGACTAGGGAGAAAAAAATACTAGGTGATAAGTTAGAAATTTATTTGAACTCAAACCTATTACATTTTTTACAAAATGTTCCTTAAAAAGTTTAAACTCATAACTGGATTTTGAGGAGAATCAAAGGGCTTACTTCCCGGGACTTGTACTCTTTGCAGCCGTGGTAACCCCACTAAGGAGAGTGATGGGTTTTCGTGGATGTATGCAATGAGAGTCCTGTCCATCCACTGCCAGACCTCAGCCCACCTGCACACATCAATGTGGATCAGTTGAAGTTAGGAGTCTAAAGCAAACAGAGTCTGCTGGAACGGGCCCTCATACTGTACTGTCTGCCTGGGGGTAGCAGTGTGAACGGTCCACAGTATGTCCACATGTACATGTTCAGCATCATGATGAAGTGCCAGTCTCACCCTGCCAGTTTGCTGAGCTTTGGGGACCCTGGTGGAGCTGCGACTAGCCAGCGCTTAACTGCAGAATGCAGTAGCCTGACTTGTGCATCATGGACGCTGCTCTGGTAATTAACCAGCAGGACAACCAAGAGGAACAGCACATGTACCACACAGCTCTGGACAGTGAGGAGAAGAGAGAGACAAGAATGGATTTCAGTCAGGAATGCTGGGTTCAGAGGAATGGCTCCACAAGGATGTCCAAAAATGTAATGTAAGATAAAGCATGTGTGCATGTGAGCTTCATCCCAGTGAGAAAAAACTGGGAAATTTTCACATAGCCCATTTTGCTCTCCATGCATAGTTTAGAGCAAGGTTTAGGGTCCAAGTGAAGGGTCTAGCAGCATCCGGCACCCTGGCGCAATTGGAGTTAAAGGTCTTTCTGCAGGACCCAGCAGTGGCCTCACTTCGTCAGCCACGGGATTTGAAGACGATAAGCGCGCTGCAGTCACGTCCTCCAAGATGGCTTTACCTTCATCAGTGACCGCAGGACCCTCACTTTTCGGGCCTCCTCCTTGGCATGCAGGAGGCCATATCCACAGGGGGGCCGCACCCTGCCCCCCTGTGCCACACACACTTTCTGCACTATGGCCTCCTGTGCCAGGCGCTCCTCCACTTCTGGGTCCACTGGTCTCACCACAATTGCCATGAAGAGAGCCTGAACAAACACCTTAGCAGACAACACTGTCAGAGTTAATCTGGATTCCTAGCAGATGCTTTAACCCAAAGTGTGTAGAACATCCCAGATCTGGCACTTTTTCAGTTTATATGGTTGTTACTCTAGAAAGCCATTTAAAGTACCTTCCTCAAGCATACCACACCAAGACCCCATAGAGTGTGAACCAGTGAATTTTGGCCAAAAGTCCAGCTCCTTTACAGCTGTGCAAACTGGCTACCATTCACATTGCAGATACATTTGTCCATTTTGGCACACGCACTTGAGGAAACAGGGTCAGCCAGCACCCGGCTAAACTTGCTCAAGGACCCAACGGTGAAATCACTCCGCCCACTGCAGGATTTGAACTGGCAACCTTCCGCTCATTAGCACAGAGGCTTAACCCACAGAGCCACACCCCCAGTATCCCAGTACTCATATTACATGACAATATTATTGAGAAATGTACCTCTACATCCAAGCTGTAACCATCAGTTGTTTGTTCAGAACGTTCTAGCATTAGCTACCGATTTGTACCTTAAGGGGTTCCAACAGCAGGAGGGAGGTCAGGAATGCAGAGGCGGCTGAAATGAGCCACATGAGCAGGACTGATTCGGAGAAGCTGCTGCCGTAGAGCCCGACCACAGCCAGGCTGAGCCCCAATACCAACCCAATTAGGAGGTAAATTACTCTCAGCATCCAGGAGGGGAGACACCAGCTGGGGGCGCTACGAGCAACACCTGCAGTAGTACAAAGCCACCAGGGATTTCTTTAAAACATCAGAATCTCTCTGCTTTGTGTGTGCTGCATATCAGGGCAGGAGAGGTACCAGGATGAAATAGGGGCCAGTTTTGTTGGGTCATGGCTCACCTATGCGTGTGGCGGAAGAGGTGTCCAGGGAATCTGGAGATGGGCTGGGCAGGAAGGTGCTGGCCGTGCTGAACACGGACAGGGAGGAGGCCGACCTGTAGAGCCGCACTCCAAGCGAATCGTCTGTCTGGCTCATTTGTGTCCAGCTGCTGCAGAAGCTGTGCTGCCTGGAAGAAGCGAAAGCGACAGCAGCCCTTATCGTATGCCAGTTATGTAGTGATACTTTTTACCAAAGCAGTTCAGATTACCTGCCTTGCACAATAATATGACAGCAGGATCTTGTATAGACGAAAAAACAGTTTCTTAACTTTCCCATTTGAGATGTAAAGAGTATTATATGTATGTATAAGTATTTCCTAATTTATATAGTAATGTCATACATTGTATATTGTCAGACTGAGAGTGGTAACCCCTTATGACAATGTAACACTGATCATAGGCTCATAGACTTGCCCTCTAAGAAATTACCATACTTTTTCTCTTTGTGCTTGAGTTCTTGCACACCTCATTTTTCCACGGCAGACACAAAGTCTAAGCCATGGGGCTCAAACTCTGATCCTGGGGGGCCAGAGCCCTGTGTAGCTCAGTTCCTTCCCTGTTCCACCGCAAATGATTCAGCCTGAGAGCTGTGTGGTAATTAGCACAGGATGTTGAATCAGGTGTCTTAAATGAGGGTAAACCAAAAACTGTGCAGGGCTCCGGCCCCCCAGGACTGGAGTTTGACACCCCAAGTCTAAGCCACTGGCATGGACATTTTTTGGCCGTAACATCTCCACTTTTCCCTTATCAATCGGTGTGTCCTCACGTGTCAGACAGCACCGTCTGGCAGGGTGTACTGGGGCTACAATCAGTCGTCACTCTTCCTGAGGATGAACTGCTGAGTTTGGAGTCTGCAGATAAAGACTTGATAAGATCCTGCTCTGTGGGCCAAAGAAGAAGAAGGAAAAAAAATAAAACATTTCAGAGACCACTGGGAACTACTGTCAACACACAGTTACAGTTTTACAAGTTGTTACAGGTTTGTTCACCGGAAGTGTTTTTTTCCAGCTTCAAAGGAACAAGCAAGCAACAGATCACCACAGTGGGGATGGGGGGGTGGGGGGGGGGATACGCTTGATTTTCTGCGAGATGCCTCACCGGACAGTGTGGTGGGGAGGGCTTCGCTGGTTAGGGAGGGGGATGCAGCCTGCTGCATGGACCCAGCTGGGGATCCCAGTCGCAGCTGCAGTTGTGCCTTCTTCCTTTTCAGCAAACGGGCTGGACTCAGCACTGGCTCCTCCAGGAGCTCCGGCAAGTCAAACATGCTGCAACTGGAGGCCCACTGCTCCTCTGTGCTGGAAGCAGACGGTTTTCGAGAGTGACACTAATGCGCATCAGTGCACCGAAGCAATAAGTGACGCTCTAAGTACAATTTGGAATCTCTTTTGGACAGCGATGTGCCACAGTCTAATCCTTGACGAGAAAACAACAAATCTGAATGCCAAATATTAATATTAGAAGGCACATCAAAATCACTGGGACACAATCATTAAAAAAAAGACTAAAGTAAATTATGTTAGAGGGCAATACAGTAAATAAAGTACACATGGAATCACATTACATTTCATTGCTTAGTTTGGAGGCGTTCCAGAAGTCTGAGTCTATCTTCTTGCTTCCAAGAAATTCCTAGGAGAGATGAAATAAAATGAAATAAAAGTGTTGCATTCTGGCACAGAACAGAAGCTAACGCAATACTCATTTGGCCATTAAGTATACAAAATGTGCTTTGGAGTAAGAAAGGATTATTTATATCCTAAGGAAGTAAAAGACACAAAGTTATCTTTCGTTTTGGGCCTGTTGGAGTGACAAAGTGAATGCTCTTACTCCATCCGATCCTCCATCTGTGATGGAGTCAAGGCCCCGGGGCAGCGATAGGAAAGAAGAGCCGGTGATCTTTGATTGGTCCAGGTAAACGTCCATTTCCACGGTCTGAGACGCGGGGGTCGGCGGTGCTGTTTCCTCGAGCGTCACCTGGGAAACAGTCACAACAAACCCATGCACTTACCAGCATTCTCAGAAAAGCACTTAAAGCAGTACACGGTATATTATCACAGAGATATAGCACCAAATAATCAGAAAAACCCACAGACGGACAAGTAATTGCATTGATAATACTGTGTGAATAAGGTTGAGATTAGTCAGTTCCAAAACATGAGAGGGTGAAATACCTTGCTGCACGTGTTTCGGAACAGAAAGCAGAATAGCAGCTGAAGGGGAAACACAAAGACGGCCACTGTCATCCCCATCGCCAGCGTCTCAGCATTCACCGGCACGTGGTCGGAGACGGGAGTCCTGCCAGACACAATTCAAACGCGCTCTTCAAACACGGCCCCTCGTGAAGGTCTCGTATCCAGCTTAGACGGAGCAAATTTCCACTGCCCTGAAAACGTCTGAAGCAGCCCGTATCCGGAAGGTGCCCGGAGCTCACCGCGTCTCTCTGCTGCCGGCAGCCCCGTACCAGGTGGCGGCTGTGGCCAGGTACAGGTGGAGGAGGAGGGCACAGCAGGTCACCCTCTGAGCGCGGGTGAAATTGCTGTGTGCGGGGCGGTCCCACACCGAGGCCCAGATGTGCCTCTCCATCATACCGTGCATCAGCTGCGCTCGCAGAATCCGCCAGAACCGCTGCAATTCCTGCGGGCCTGTCGCGAGCGGGACGGTTAAGGAACATATAAACGAACAGACCATTACTGCGCAAATATTTCATGTCCTCTTTGGTGTATTGTTAGTCAGTGATGGGAAATATTTCACAAGGCCAACAGGTTTGTGTATTGTGGAAAATGTATGTCAGCCAAACGTCGGGTGACCTTCTGAGACGGTGCTTACAAGATGCCAGCACTTCCTTTTCCACCAACCCTCCATTCTTCTCATTCTCCACAGACAGCCAGTCCTCCACCAGGAAAAAGAACATGTTGTCTGTTTGCCTGTCCCAAACAATCACATGTTGCAGGTACCAAGACGGGTCCAATCCTGAAACACACATACAATTACGAGTCATTTACTTTTAAACAGGTACTTTTTTATTGTATGTCTCTTTCTGTTTAGCATAATTAAATATTTGTAAATCAAGACAGATAAAAACAAAAATTAATTTTCTCAATGAATTGTTTGAGGCCAACGATAAGGGTATGAGGTTAAATAAAATATTTACATTCTAGTTGTTTTCACACCTAAGGTGATTCTAAAGACCTGCAGGGCTGTTTGTGGTTTATCTGGCCTCGTTGACTGATTTTTAATACACGTTTGTTTACAGCTTGGCTCTTTAGCTGACCCTCTTTTAAACATTCACATAACAGTACATTGTACCGATGCTTTGGGTCAAAACAAGTGAGTCACTGAGGAAGAATCTTTGAAGCTGCTTACCTCTGAAAATAAAACTGGCAGCTTAAAAAAAGCACATTTTAATGTAATATATTTTCATATATGTTATAGAATTAAAAGGGTAATTACACAGGCCCCAACCAAAGAACACCTGTATTGTCATGCCAGATGCGTATCTTCCAGATCTCGCCCAGGTTGGCCTCAGTCTCCAGCTGAAAATCATCCAGCGCGTTCCTCTGAAAGGCGCCCCCCCGCTGCAGGTGGCGTGACCCACTTTTGTTCAGCCCATACAGGCTGATCCCCACGTGAGCCGTGGTGCCTGTAGAGCAGGAGACTAATGACTCAGATACAGACTCTGGCCGGCATCATTATATTTATACTGTTTATTTGCATCACCGCTTTAGACACCTAGATACAGACTCGGGATAATGACCTTGTTCAACAGCACAACTGAATTTTTAGCCTTTTGATATCTGAACTTGCAGCTGTTTTGTATTTTCTGCCGAAATCACACGCCTCGTCCCACTGCCTCCTTGCAGAAATCAAGCAAGTCTGTATATATACTATGGTACCCAAAAACAATGAAAATTCTCATTGTAGGACTCTGCACTGGTGATTAAAGCAAGGCTTGTGCATTTTCTTTTATGGAGAATAACATCAAAAGATTCACAGCAATCTTAATTTTTTTTGGAATTTAAATTAAAAATAAATACGAATTATAACATTCAGACAGAGACATGACAGCCTTCATTTACGTTTACGAATGATTCAAAGGTGAAATGCATAGAATAGCAACATATTTTAGCACTGGTCAGTATGAAGTTCTCCATAAGACACTGTAGCAGTCATTGAGATCAAAGGCAGCCCAACATGTTCCCCCTATCCATTTTCCTATCACCGCCTCTCAAAGCGTGTGACCCAAGACAGGGTGCACCCTGGATGGGATGCCAGTCCATCATAGGCCACGCACACAACCGCATGCTGCAGACAACTGAGAAATAACGTGTCACTGAATTGTAGGAAGAAACTCAGAAGAGCATGCATGCAAGCACAGTTATGGCAGAAATCAAACCCACAAGCCTGGAAGTGTGGCCACTAACCATGGTATTTTCTACACACATCCAATGACTTCTGGTTTCACAGTCTATAGCTGCTCCAACAACCCATGACCCAAAACAATTCAATGAGCACATTTACACATGTTCCTCACCAGACCCTCTATCCCAGCCAGTCTTGACTAGGACTCGATACTGGTACCGGCCCGGCTGTCCACAGAGCGGGACCGAGCTCAGGCGTGTGCTGTCCAGGTGGTCCAGTTTGTGGGCAATCAGGCCAACGAGCAGGTGCAACAGCAGCAGAACCCCACACACGATTCCCACTACGACGTTTCTCACCGGCCTTTCTGGCTGTTGGGGATGATTAGAGAACGACAGAAAATTACAGGACAAATCATTTTCATCTTTCAGAGAGGGTCTTAGCATCTAAACAGTAATAAAGAAATCATATTAAATTCTATTTTACTTTAACACTGCTGCATATTGTTGTGTAACCTCCTGAGACCCGACCTATTCATTTATGCCCATTGTAGTGGACATTGTATTTTTGCATTTATTTTTTCACT
>JAODJU010000095.1:11999251-12010940 GCA_026776725.1 Gnathonemus echidnorhynchus | reverse complement strand
AAAAAATTTAATTGTAAGATGCCTTATTTCCTCCAAAGACAAATAACCTACAATTGAAGGACACTTTTTTCCTTGGGTCTCAGGAGGATATAGGAAATATACTTTTTCTTCTGCCGTCAGCACAGAATAAAATCACCACGGTGACATCAGCTGTGAAAAGATTCGCTGGGGCAGCCAGGTTTACTGTAGGTCACTTTGGCCATGGACTAGGTTACTGTACTGTACTACTTGGAGAACTAAGATTGACACACACCGGTGGTAGCAGAATGACAGCTTCAGGGTGAACAAACATGCTGGCCCCAAACACAGTGAGATGCTGGGTGAGGCAATGCGCTACGCGGGGACTGCTGCCACCCAGTGGCCGGAGACCGTCACTGCTCCAGCGTCGCTGCTCAGTGCTGAAGTACTGGCACAGGGAGCTGAATACGCACACTGATGCCTGCATGGTGGCCCCGTTCACAGAACTGCTCAAGCTCACAAAGAGCTCCTGGCCAGAGCCATTCTGCCTGTGGGCACACAGATAAATGGATACCAAGGAATGCACTCTGTACATTAAACCCTCTAGCAAGACACATATTATAACTATTATACAGTTTCTTAGCAGACATTATATTATAAGTTGTAATTTTATGCCACTTTCGAACTTTATTCCATTAGTGTAATATAATATTTGAGCAGTTTCGGTTAAGTACCCTGTCGAAACATTTTTCAGGAGCTTGAAGTGACACCATCTTAGTCACTGACTGAATCATAACTCCGAAACTGAATGATGCTGTACTGTGTAAGCTATAACTCAGAGGTCTCTCAAAGTGCGCAAGTCAGAATATTCATAACACTGCTGGTATCTAGTTTCTTTTATAATTTTCATCACTATATAGTGAGTCTTGTGGGTTTTTGGAACTCATTAGACTAAAATAAAAGTACACAAATATAAATAGAAATAAAACCAAACACTATATGTTTGCATACAGAGACTTACAGAGGACTGAGAAAAATGGTCTCCTCCAGAGCTGGGTCTGCAGCACGGAGGCTGATGGACAGATTACGTACATGCTGGGAGATAGAGTGGATGGACTGATTGTCCACTGTGATGGTCACCTGACCGCTGCTCTGCTCACCGGTTCCTGCTCATCAACAAACAAACAAGGAAAACGAGGAATATCTCATTTAATAAGGGGGACTGATATCAAATAATGATGAAATACAGGAAATTTTAAAAAGCTTAAAAAAGGCTTGTTTAACCATCCATCCATTCATTGTCCACTTCTCATCAGCTGCCCCAATTCTGTCAGATTTGTTAAGCTTGTGCTTTAGCCTATGTGTTTACATGCAGTAAAAAGAAGAAAAAAACAAGAGAGACAGGTTCAAATTTGCGTTACCTGAAAGGAGGCTGAAGTTAAAGGTGATGAAGAGGCCAGCTTTGGGATCCAGGCTGGGAGGTTTTACTAAGAAGCGGACCGACCCTTTGGGTGGAAGAGGAAGATCCCCAACGGAGCCCTTCTGTTCCCTCATGTGTCCTTGACACCCAGCAGGGAGATGGTTCTGCAGCATGACACGGATGGCTCGGTCTGGCTGAAGGTCCTGGATGACAATGGATCTGCCTTGGAGTGTGGTGAACTCCATGGCCGCCAGCTTGGTTGAGATAGGGGGCTCAGCAGCTGAGATAAGGGGCCCCCTGCCATCGAGGTCCATGACGATCTGCACCACCTCCTCTCTCTCCACACGTAGCCGGCTTTCCAGGCCGCGTGGGATGTGAAATGAGCACGAAGTGGAGGGTTCGGTGCAGAGCAGGTCTGCCGGGTCACTGCGTTGCCCCACTGCGCTGATCCTTGGGGCTGCCAGGGTCAGTGGCTCCTCGCCTCGCATTCGAGAGCGCATCAAAGATTGCATCAAATCCCCTACCTGACCAAAGGCAAACACCGCAGTGTCTGAGGCGGCCAGGGACATGGATGCATTGGGATGTGCAGAAGTGGTTGAGGGCCCTGCATCTGCAGCAATTGCACTGCCTGAAGCAAAACCATCAAAGAGAATTCTGAGCTCTTCCAGACACTCTACAACAAATATAATCACATATATAGTCACACTTTAACATTAAACATATAAAATGAATAACTTTTATTAGCTAATATGTGTAGATTCATATCTGAAATCCCACCCTTAAATATCATTTAAAAATAATTTATCCTTCTTGAAACCGAACAGCTGTAATCTGTAATTCACAAAGATGGATTTAACTGACTTTTATTTGTATATAACAGTTCTGCCAGTACCAAGAACATGCAGAATACTTCGTCCAGCCTCGAGGGGTGTGATATCGCCTGCTTTAGCCTCTTCCCCGAGCGTGGTAATCATCTTCCCTGTGGCCTCCAGAACCTTCTCTTTGCATCCTTCACACACCAGCTCGCTGGGATCAGCCTGTTGAACGTATAATTGAGGTTGTCAGGCCTAACAATATTTTGTTACTACACGGACAAGGAACGTGTATGACGAGCAGCTTTGCAATCTGACAAATTTGTGTAGATACGATTATAGAGTCAAGTTAGGTTCTTTGCCTTTAGGGACTTAGGCCTTAAATATATGTACATAATGACTATAGTACCTGAATGCAAAGTAGATAATAACAATATAATCTGTGTTTTTCCCTTGCTATTTCTAGCCTGGTGGGTGGGTTGTATGTTTTCTCTGAGGTCCCCTGAGAGTGTGCTAGCAACTTGGTATGACGCCCTTGCCAAAGTTGCTGTGTCACTGGATACCGCAGTAACTCACAGTGCACTGTGCTAGAGCTGAGCCGATTTGCACAGCATCCTGCAGCGAGGCGACAGGCAGGGAGGCCAGCATCCGTGTCATGTTCCCACGTATCATCACCCTGTCCTGGTGTTCCTGCTCACTCACATTTTCAATCTGGAATGTTACATGAGTAGCAACATTTGCATACCTCTATTGAACTAGTAAAAAAAAAACATAAAAATGCATCCCGCAAACACACATACTTGGTTGAGCTGACTGGTTAGAGCTATGGTGTAAGGAATGACTTCTTGGGGGTTTCCGTTTTGAAACAGAGCCCACAGCTCTGACTGACACTTGTTCCTCAGCCATTCTGTAGTGTGTTGATCTCCCTTGGGTTCAAGAACAACCAAAGTCCTGTAAAAATGTGGAAAGGAAAGCAAACTGAGCCACAGTGGTAGCTGACATTTGAGAAATCCCACTTGGCTGTACTATGCTATAGTACCTGTTCAGTGCAGTGATGACAGACCCCAGATCATCTTCTACCAACACTTGTACATTGATAACAGACATATTTTTTCCTCCTGGATCTGAGAAACCCAGAGGGACAAAGCTTCCATAGGTATTCCTGGTGCCCCGGTACAGGGTGTGGAAAAGGCATGGCTGCCCATAGTGCTGACATATCTCCACCTTCAGAGAGTAGATCAACTGAGTGGCCTCATCATGTCCATCTACCCATCCTGTCAGTGAAAAATTGAGTGGCTATTAAGCAGGTCCAAGACTGATCAAAACTGAGAGATGTTTCAGGAAAAAGTCTGTGCTACCTGAGCATTTGTAAGTCACCAAGGTTTCCAGCAGATGAACACTTGTATCTGGACTGAGTTTGCAGACTCCCCCACGAGGTGGACGGTTTGGTAAAAGGATGAGACTGGCGGAACCCCATAGATTCATGGAAGGCTGAGACACGTTCAGTGTGAAGGTATAATTGGGTCCATCCAGCAGCACCCCTGATCTGATGACCAGATCCGGGGAAGCTATCCCTGTGGATGTGGTGACTTCATTGAGGTCCAGCATGTCACCACTCCAGCTCTCAGCTGACCACTGGTACTGTAGCCATAACGTCAATTGAGAAGGTTATAAAGAACATCATATGGCTATCAAATCAGTTGCTGAATATGAAAAGAAAACAACAAAATGTGTTGGCTTTTATTTCATTATATATTCAGCATTTACATTTGGGAAATCATCTTGGTGTCAAACTATTTTTATATTATGAACAAATAAAGGGAAAAAAATATCTGTGGTGACAGGCGTACCTGCAAGCTGCTATCGCAGGAGGAGCAAGAGCTGGACAGGACAATGGGGCGGTTGTAGCTGGAGCGGAAGGAAGAGGTGGAGCTGCAGGAAACACAAGCCACACTCACAGAGAGCATCTGATCCACCTCCACCAGCACCTGTGGAGGGCGGTAGAGAACAAAAATCAGCTCAATCAGAGTGGAGCAAAATGCTGATTTTTTATTTTTTTTTATTAGAAAGAGGTGGCTTTAAAATGAAATTAAATCATGGATGGAAATCATCAAAAGGTTAATATTTGAGAAAATGTGTTAACTGCTCCCCCGAATATCCAGACTAAAATTGCAAGTGTTAAAAATTCTCAAAAGAAATGTCGTCTGCAGTTAACAAAAGCATAGCAAAGTAAATTATGGTATTTAAGATATGGGTCGGTGTGCAAGATTTGTATTCTACGTACAGATTGGCTTGTGGAGACAGATGGCCTCCCTTGTTTGTAGACAGTGAGGGTAAAGAGTATTACTCTTTCAGGGTGCAGCATCTTGTGAGATACCAGGACAGTACTGCTGTTACTCTGGGTTATGTTAGTATGGCAGGGTGCGACTGCGGGATTCTAGAAGAAAAGAAAAAAATTGACAGTGGGGAGGCAATCAAAGAATGACAAAAGCCAGACAGTTGTTCATTATGTTCTGGAATTCTCATTTTCTGTTATAGTTTTGGTGGTGTAAGGATGGGCTGGAATCTTACTTGAACAATGCAATCCCACTGGTACTGCAGAGGGTTGCCATCCTCCATCTCGTAATCTGGATCACGTGATTCAGTTCCATCCAAAAGAAGATCTCTGTTGCTTGACCAAATCCTGTGCGACCCTCCCTTAATCAGTGGGATCAGTGGACTGTGAGCCACAGTTACTTTGATGCTTTGCCGCTGCAGCAGAGATGTTCCCTGAAGAGCAGCAGTGAATCTCAGGCAGTAGGTACCCACAGCCAGGGCAAGCTTGGGTAGCTTTAGCAGTGGCATGGTCACGTCCACTGTAGCACTCAGGGGAACTATGTCCTCTTCCCGGCACAATGGAGCAAAGAAGGCTTCCCACAAATAGCTTGTCTTGTATGCAACACAACCCTGAAGGTCCACATTAGCCTCGAAGTAGCTTGGCCTAGATCTGAGGATTATGGATTGTTTCTGAATCAAAGCTACACGAGGTAAGGCACACTGCAGATTTCTGGCTTCAATGGGCAATTGTGTCACTACTTGGCTGATATTATTTAACACTGTCACTTGAACAACATACCTACCAGGAAGGTAATATGTGTGACTAACTATATTGGAATCAGTGATTATTGTTTCCTCATCAGAGTCACTAAATTCCCACTTGAATCTTAGATTGCTGCCATTATTAGTCATAGCAGAAAACACAACTACTTGACTAACAAAAATTGTTGCTGCTTTGTAAACAATCCTAGCATACTGCACAGGCCACTCTATGCTTACCCTTTCACTTAAAGACTGTGAACAGAAGCCATTGCTAGCCACAACATTTACAGTCAGTGTTCCATGTCCAATAGGGGTATAGACAACCTTTGGCCCTATTGCCCATGAGGGTTGAAATCCAGCTAGACTGAAATTCCAGCTGTAAGTCATCGGCATTCTATTGAGGACCTCTGCTTCGAAGCTGATCTCTTTAAGGGACTCCAGAACAGAAAGGCAGCAATTGACCAGTCTCAGTCCCAGAATCTTCTCTACGACTTGTACGTTCGCAGTCACAACTGAGCTGCTTACATTATTCCGAGCTCTAGCTGTGATGGTGTGGTTACCTACTGGAAGGGAAGATACTGCAAAATGCTTTTCAATCGGACTGACAGATACATTCCCATTATCGATGTCCATATAGACATGAACATCACTTCCTGTTAAGATGGTCGGCATGAAAACAATGGGGTCATCGGTGCAAACTATGTGGCTGCTTACTTTCAAATTCAGTCCCTGGATCGCATCCTGAACATTTACTTTATGGGTAACCGTTTGCCAGCTGATGTTATTTGAGACATTGAGTATCACGTGATAAGCCCCTGCAACCGAAAACGAATGTAGAAATGATTGTGTGCTGCCAACACGTGTTGGGCCTTTGTTCTCTGAGAAACATTCCCATTCCCAGGTTAAATAGTTTCCTTTCTCAACCGACGCAAAGAAAAGCAACTCGGAGTTTGAAGAGACAAAGAAAGGATTCATTTTATCATTAATCTTAAACATTACATTCTGAATTTCCTCCTGTACTATAAGCAGTTTAGTGGCTTCATTGTAGCCAAGCATATTGCTTACTGATGCTTTGACTACAATAGGACCCAATGTACTAAAAACGTGTAGAAGTGAGGGCCCAGCTGATGATAAGGGAGATATACTGGAGTCCACATACCAGAAAAACTGGAGGTTGGTTCCTTTTCTCACACTGACTGAGATCTCTACAGGCTTACCAACTGCCACAATATCTCTTGTAGTGGAAATCTTGACTCCAGAAACACGCTCCTCTGCCCTGAGCAAAACACTGCTATTGACTTTCCCTAGGCGGTTGGAGACTGTCACCTCCACAAAAACGTCTCCAGGAGCTTCTGTAACCAGCTGGAAATGTTCTCCATTTTGTGTCGACCTGTTTTTTCCATTCACTAAAACCATCCAGAAGTAAGTTAAGTTGGAGCCACCTGTAACTGTTGCGGACAAAATGACATTTTCCTGTGTTGGTAAATACTTCATAGAAATAAGACTCGTGCTTGTAATCTGAACCCCTTGAATCCTTTTCAGAACTTCAATTGAAAGTGCAGCTTCCTGTTTGCTGACATTATTTTTGGCAGTCACACAGATACGATAGAGACCCACTTGTGGAAATACATACGCAAAGCTGGGTGTTCCAGTCATAACTGGGACAGAAGCATCAATTGACCAGTTGAAAGTAACATGCTTAATGACGTTAGTTACTGCTGTTATTACAACCTCTTCCCCCACTTCTACAATTGCCTTTTTGATTTGCAGCATCAGGTGTGACAAAGGAACCATCACCATCACTTCTATATTTGCAGAGTGCTGGCTGACTTCATTTATCGCAGTAGCTGTAATCTTAAACCCACCTTCAAGTTTGAAGGCATGAGAAATATTTTGACCTTGTTTTTTAGGGGTCTCATCTCCCATGTCCCATAAAACAGAAAAATCAGTGCTAGGGAAAGTTTCCACCCAGAAGAGGTAAGACTTGTTGATCACCATTGTGCCACAATCACCTGAAGTTTTCACAGTTGCATTGACAATTGGTTTTATAACAGCTACAAATGCTTTAGCCGTTTTTCTGCTCACATTGTTTCTTGCTTCCACTGAAACCTGGTAGTGACCATCTTTTTTGAATATGAAACAGTGATTAGCATGTCCTTGGACATAATCATTACAGCAGGAGCTGTTCCACAGAAATTGATAACTGTGAAGTTCATCCAGTTTTGGTTGAACAAAAGCACTGAAGCACACTTCCTCATTCACTGCAACTGCATCTTTTGAAGAATTTACAATTATGGCAGCGATGAGCTCCTCCACGCATATATTTTTAGAATAAAAGGTAGATCCCACAGAGCTAAATGCAGTCACGTTTGCTTCATAATTCCCTGGAAGTTCATAAATGTGTGAGGCTGTGGAAATCCCTTGGATAACTGACACAGGAGTTCCATCCCCAAAATTCCAATAGAACGTCAATTTGGCAGCATTTCCTGTTACTAATGTTGTAAAATAGGTCATGCGTCCACTTTCTGAGCATCCAGTTGGTAGGATTCCATTAATATTCAGCTTGTAGACTTCAATACTGATTGTTTTTGAAGCCTGACTCACTGCATTTCTCACAGTTACTCTCACTGTATAATTCCCAGGCAACCTGTAGGTATAGGCCATGGAGTTGTTAGAGATGTTTTCAAGTAAAGATCCATCACCCATGTCAAACGTCCACAGGAGACTGGTGCCAGATGATACGCTGCCTTCTATTACACTGATGGAGCCGAATTCATCTGGAGCACTAGAGCTGAGCTGGATACCAGAGATGTTCTCAGCTATTTCCAAAGCCAGCCAGGTTGTAAGTTCTGAAAGGCTGTTGTTGGCTTTGACTGTAACATTGTACATGCCTGCTGCTCTCAGTACATGGCTGATTTTGGATTCCACTCCCTTCACTTCATGGGTGCTGCTGCCAAAGTTCCACGTATACAGAATTCCATAAGAGGACGGCCAAGGCAAAGCTTCCAGATCAAATGTTTGGTTGACAAGAGGGACGGATGGGGTAGCCGAAATCACCAGTTTAGCCAATGGACTCCGCACCTTTACCAACACAGCCTTCTCAATCTTTTCATATTGGTTGAAGACTTTGACATTCAATTTGTAGTCACCTTAATGGGGAAATAATATACACAATAATAATTGGATTGTACAAAACATTCTCACTTAGTGCTCAAAAACTATGCAAAACAAAGGCATAAGTGGCACATCAGCATAACTTTTGCAGTGTAACTGCACTGAATAGCAAACAAATTCCAATTCTCTAGCTCTACACATGCATTTATTATTTAAAAAGTATGTCAAACTCAGAACAAATGGTAAAACTTTGCTTCACCTGGTTGTTGGTAGCTGTGGCTGATGGTATCCTGCAGATATGTCTGCCTCACCCCAGGCTCCAGCTGAGTCCCTCTGGGCTCAGAAGAGGAAGGATAAGAATGATTCACAGCCGGGCTGTTATCACCAAAATCCCACCTGTACAAACAGCATATACGGTATTATTACCGTTCCTATAAATAGCACGCATACTGTGTATGTGGCAGATGCTCCTTTTGTACATAAAACAAGAAACTGGAGGTGTTTTCCAAATGCTACACAATATACGTGCCTGAAGTTTACAGCACCTCCTACACTGAGTATCAAGATTCATTTTAAATTAGCAATATCGTTTGCTATGGCTGTTGCATCAGCGGTTTCCAACTAACCAGAATGCAGCTCCAAGGCAGGTGTCCACCTTGACCCTGAAGGTAAAAAACTGGAAGGTACTGACTGGGATTACTTCTCTAATGGAGAAGAAGGTGGGATGAGTCATGGGGAACATATTTTCCACTGTAAGCATCACCTCCACGGACTGGGAGCTCACAGGATTTTCTGCGACCACCTGGTACATGGCAGTTAGAGGGTGTTGTATCAGTTATGATAGCTTAGTTGTATACCAGCAATATACCATTTTAACATGTAATTTGTTTATTAATAGACTTTAGACTCCCTCAGCCTTGCATAGGACAAATGGGTATAGAAAATAGATGGATGGAATTTGTTTATTATCAAAAAAGACAAATTATGTTACTTTTTGCTTTGTTTTCTACCCCCCCCCCCCCAACCCACCGTCAATTTGAATTATTAAGCTGCCCCCCCCACCCCATATCAAACCCTCTCCTATACCGTTGATAAAACCAATGAGTCAGTTGCCTCAGGTAATAAGTTTTATAATGAAAAATGGTATTGGGATCTTACTGTGAGCTTGTACTGTGCCGGCTTTTTGAAGACAACACTGTAAGTCTGTCCTTCATAAGCAAATTGCATAAGGTCGTCAATGACCCAGGTATACTTTACTGCGGAGCCACTTTCCACCGTCGCATTGAAAACCTGCAGCCAGAGGCCAAGGGAAATGCATGTTAATGAGAATGCAAACAGGTACAAAATTGATCAAGTGTAGCTATGGATTGCTTAAGTACATTGCAACGAGTGTAGCTTTAAACACAGCTTTAGGACATATTGAGGGATGCAAAAGTGATGGATAAAGACAAAAGTGTTACACTCCAGAGGGAGCTTGCTTTTATATCTGTTTATGCCCATAATCTCACTTTCAATAAAAGCTACATCCAGTGCTTTGGATAAAAATGTGTCTTGAACAGCAACGACGGAAGAAGCTGAGGACTGTACCTGTGGGGCTCCCACCAATAATCTCTGGTCCCCATGTGGCAAAATGGTGAGTCCTCTCACCCGCTGGTGAGCCTGCAGTCGCACAGACACACTCTGGGAGCTGATGCGGTTAGACGCACTGACGTTAAGCATGTGGGATCCTGGCTCAGACAGCGCCAGGTAAGCGTGCGAGAAACACGTGTCAGCACTGTCTTTATCGCAGCCGTGGTGCGACTCTGTTGGTCCAGGGGGGCAGGAGGGCAGGAAGGGAATCCCGGTTTGGGAAATAGGGGCTGACCAGGAGCTGGTGGCATTTGATCCTGACTGTATTTTGATGATGAACAGTGTTGGGGTGTTGACAGGGATATGGATTTGCCCCCCTTGGTCTAGGGTGGGATAGACAAGGTGGATTCCCAAAACTGGAGTCAGTGTTGGACCTATATCACCGTATATCCTGTCATTCCCCAAGCTGCCTGCAGTCTCCATGTGAGTGGGACTCTGGCCCGTGCTGTGCATTGTGGAGGTGGTGTAACCGCTGAAGGCATCGGCGTAGAGCAGACGCACGTCACACACCACCTCGTCGACCCACTGCGCCCCAGGAGGCATTGCCAAGAGGCCGCCTGCTATCCAGCCTCCCCACTCAGGCCCTGCCAGTGAAACGTAGCTCTGACGCCATGGGGAACTGGTGCTCCTGAAACAGTGCAGGAAGCCCCCAGGTGGCGCTGTGTGTTGGACGGCCAGGATGTCATCTGGATACACGTGAATCTCCCGCTCTGGGAGCATTACCTGGAACAGCAGGGTGTAGAATATCCTCAACATAATATTATATGTTAGGCAGGTGATAACAAACACTGTAACAATTACAAGATAACAACCATTCAAGCACATAACAATCAGCTAAATTATATTAATTCTTGTAGAAGGAGCATCTTTAGGCCTACTTTACGGGGGCTTTAGTCCCCCTGAAATGTTTTTTAGCCTCCCCCCAAATAAATGTGTATTTATTGGCTTAATTCATTAATAGCTTTTTATATTATATATGTTTGCCATCGTAGTAAAAACTCAGCCCCCCATCTATTCATCTCTAACTACGCCCCCTGCCTGGCCGTATACTAGACACGGAAAGAAGCCTTTATTGGTTTAAGTTCCTAGAAACTACCTTTTACTGTACTTTGCCCCAATCATTGTATAGCATATCAGGCTAAAAATGTTTTTTTTGTATCAATAGGTAATAATATGAAGGAATACTTTAGGACTCTTTAAATATATGCACTATAGAATAGGATCCAGTGTGTACTCACATTGACATGGACAAGCTCAGAACTAGGTGACAAGTCTAGAGGGAAGTCAGCCACCTGGTGGTAGAAAGGGGTAGTGGCAGAGAGGCGGGGAGGCATGGAGAAGCCCCTGCCCTGTGATGCAGAGTAATAAGGGCTGCAGGGGCTAGTGACAGGCACACAGCTGTCCAACAGGTGGCACCAGTGCTGCCCAATGGCACAGCCTCCGGTTGTGTTACACAGGGGCTCCTGGAAGCAGCAGCTAAACGGGTTGTGAAGGGAGGCACAACCTGCAGGAAGAAGTTGGGAAATGGGAGGGTTTAAATAGAGCTGGAAAGTGCTCTCAGCTGAAGATTAGACTTCTCAAGGAAACATATTAGTCTAGAGCAGGGGTGGGCAAACTTTTTGACTCGTGGGCCACAGAGGGTTCTAAAATTTGACAGAAGGGCCGGACCAGGAGCAGA
>JAODJU010000095.1:11940538-11986489 GCA_026776725.1 Gnathonemus echidnorhynchus | reverse complement strand
CCGATGGTAATGCAGTGTTTTGTAAAAGTCTGCGTGGGTCGTGACATATTCTCAGTTCGCCTACTAATAAGAACTTTCTAAGTTTTTGTGGCCCTTTTTGTAAGTTCAGTAGCAATCCACATCTTCTCACTATGTTGCTTCTCCCGTAATAGAAAAATAGAAAGACGTGCTTTGTGGTACAAGTTCAGGTCCAACAAACTAATAAATGACGGATTTAGTACAAGAAAAGCAAATAATCACATAAAAATCATGCTCCGCAATTAGATTTGTGTGGGTATAGTAATTGTAAACAATGAATTAATATCGAAGCAACCTGATACCATTTTGCTTCAACTTTGCAGAATTAACCTGGAGCAAATAGGTTATATATTATTCTAGTAAATACGGTTCTAAGTGTACACATGGTTATTTACTTTTTGTTTGTAGGCATTGCCCCTTGTGACTGTAATGGTGGGCAGTAAAAGCTCAGATCAGAATGTTTCTATTATAACGCTGACGGAGGCTGTAGAGGACCCACGCAGGGTGGACTTTGTTCTGTCGGAAGATGGAGCCTCTCTGTCTCCAGGGCAACCTAGCTGGGCTAATTACATAAAAGGAGTCTTGCATCACTACAGAGGTATTTCAAATCCAATTTTATTTCTGATAGAAATTTAGAAGTTTTCTAAGTACCTTTCTTTGGGATACATAAGGCGCCCTGATGCAAGTCCAGTCCCTTAATCTGAAGTAAGGTTATATGTTTGGGTGTCTGTATGTTTGGAGATTTAGAGGCTCTGTCAGCTATAGCGATACAGCATCCATTGTCTCTCTCTACAGCCAGCCCCCTGCCTGGTTTCAGGGCTGTGGTGGCCAGCAGTGTGCCGCTTGGAGGTGGCCTGTCTAGCTCAGCCTCCCTTGAAGTAGCAGTGTACACTTTTCTCCAGCAGCTGTGCCCAGGTGAGAATCGGGCTCAATCTTTCCTGACCCTGTCATGCATGAGGAGATTTAAAAAAAAAAAAATTGTGTGCTTATCAGTACCAAGAACACAAAGAACGTCTTGGTCTTGGTAAGAGTGTTCTTGCTAACTTATCTCCCAAGAACGAACTTGGGACGCAATGAATCATAGGATTGTTCTTGTTTGGTGAGGATGCCACTGATTGATATTAGGCCAAGGCAAGAACTACATCTGCGGATTTGTACCATCCTCCGTTCTCCCGTTCTTGAGTATAGGAACTGTACTTCGACAGTGGAAGATGAGGTCAAACGGGTATGTGAGGACACAAGAACGGCAAGCATGCATATTGATAAACACCAATGCTCTCCGCTTTACCCACAGATGATGGAGACATGGTGGCAAAGGCTCTGGTTTGTCAGCAGGCAGAGCATACACACGCTGGAGTCCCTTGTGGAATTATGGACCAATTTGTGTCTGTGATGGCAAAGAAGGATCACGCCCTCCTTATTGACTGCAGGTGTGGGTCATTCCAGATCAATGCCGTCTTCTCCCTTTCAGTCTCACAGTACTTTTAAAGTGTGGCATCCAGTAATGTTGCACATATCTTGTTCCCGTTGCTTGTATAGAACCTTAGAGGGCACGCTCGTGCCGCTGAAGGATCCCAAGTTGGTGATCCTTATTACCAACTCAAATGTGAGGCACTCGCTCACAGGTAGCGAATATCCGACCCGACGGAGGCAGTGTGAAGAGGCGACAGCTATACTGGGGAAGGGGAGCCTGAGGGAAGCCACGCTCCAAGACCTGGAAGGTGAAGAAAGTGGGAGATAACTAATGGCAAGCGTGGGTGGTACAACACTGGGAGCGGCAACGGACTTGAGAGGAAGAAAACACTGTAGACAATTCCAAGGTTGTGCCTCTTGTAAGAAGAAAGTAATCATTGATATTTTTCATTCTAATGGTGATTTGTCCCTTGGTGGCAGGTGTCAAGGAGCAGCTGGACAGTGTGACTTTCCAGCGAGCGCATCATGTGATTGAAGAGATTGAGCGCACTGTCCGAGCAGCAGAAGCTCTGAAGCGTGGAGCCTACAGAGAGTTTGGCAAACTTATGGTTGAGAGCCATAACTCACTCAGGTGACAGTTAAACCCACTATAGTGCAAGACCATTTATAATTCCTGTTGTTGTTTCAGATGTAAGGCCGAATATCATCTCTTTTCATACGACTTATACTGGTGTAGTGTTGTAAAGTTGAGATTTTGTGTGTAATACCTCTAATATTTAGAATCAAGGGCGTAGGCTTGGTTTCAGTATTGGTAGGGATCAAATCAGCTTTGAACCCCGACATTAAACACACACGGTACTCCCACAATATTGGTACGGACATGTCCCTACTGTGCTTACCCAAATATACACCCTTGGGCAGGATCCTTACTAATTAGGAAAATATTATTATTATTATTATTATTATTATTATTATGCATACTTAGAGCTTAGAAATCTACGTTTTTCCGTTATTACATTTCCATTGTTTATGTTCAGTGATTTGCTTTTATATGCATTGTCGGAGCTTTTAAATTGGGCAGTGCTATTATTTTACTAATACATAAGATGCTAAATACTTATGAAACTAGTATTTTGCAACAGTTGGTACACTGCTTCATACACATGGATGTTATTTAAATTAATTTGAGCCAAGTTCTGTTTCTTGTGGGTGGAGAGGTGGCTCTGAGGCTGGGGATCTGTGCCAGCAATCTGAAGGTTGCTGATTTGAATCCCATGAATCCCTGGAGTGATTCTACTCCATTGGGCCCTTGAGCAAGGCCCTTAACCTGCAGTTGCTTTATTTTGACTGTGATGTTAATCTACACCAAGCCCTGCAAGCAGGTCCTCCAACTTACAGGGGAAAAACTTGGGGGGTGGTGACTGGATTGGAACTCAAGCCACTGGGAAAAAAAAAAACTCACACAGCTCCATTGGTCTACTGTGGTGCTGAAGTATCACCCACCGCATGGCTGCACTCAGGAGCTCAACCCTGCAGTGGTGCGGTGGGTGCAGCAACGTGCTGTAATCAGTGCGCGCTCCTTACCTCCTCCTCCTCTTAAGATCTCTCAACAGAAACTGAGAATGAGTATTAAGAGGCCATTTAATGGTATGTGGGGTATATTCGCATGTCTATAGCCTGTAGGCCTATAATTTGACCTTTTCTAGGGACCAGTATGAAGTCAGTTGCAAAGAACTAGACGAACTGGTTTCTACAACCTTGGAAGTGGAGGGGGTGTATGGAAGTCGCATGACTGGGGGGGGATTTGGTGGCTGCACTGTCACCCTACTGGAAGCTAAGGCTGTAGAGAAGACCATGGAGCATGTCAAGGTGAGTGTGAGTTATGCATTCAACTGGTTTAATTCACTGTTTCTCTTCATATGGGATGGAATAACCGGACAGAGTGACCTGAATTTGTTTTCCCTAAACAGAAACGATATAGTGGAACACCAACCTTTTACATCACTACCCCATCAGACGGAGCACGAGTCCTTAAACTCTGAAAACCCGATGCAAGTCCTACACAATTATTTGATAACTCTTATCCGTCCATATATATTCCCATATAATTACGGATCTTTAATATGTCCAAACTCATCCTATATACATTAGAAGCTTTACTGTTAAAATCATGGTACATTTAATTAAAATTAAACTAATTAAAATTATGTTGATTTACAGTTTTGTTTCACTATTAAAATTTCTTGCACTTTCCATCTCTTGTGTTTCTTTTAAGAAAAGAAGTTCCAAACAAATCTACTAAGTATATTAGCTTACAAAGTAAAATAGTCAAGTGTTTGGTGTACACGCCATCAGTGTAGTCTAGTGTTATGTATACTTAAAACAAATTCATCATAAACATATAAGCAAAAATATTATTTTGTAGATTGTAATACAATTGTCAAGCTGTATACATCGTTTGCACAAACAAATACATCTAATAATATTTTAATAGCGTTTTACGTGTAAGCGTGATAGTAACATTTTAATTAGAGCGTACTGGGAGAAAAATCTACCCCTCTCGATAACTTTAAAAATAAATTTGGGTGTTACATGTCACACCCATGAGGTAGTGAACTGAAACTAAAGCTTATGAATGAGTAGCGACCCTCCGCTGGTAAACAAAAAGGGAGGAAAAAAAAATCCCGGAAGCGGACTTTGAAGGAGGAGCCGAGTCAAGTTGAGAGCTCGAACCGGGCGAGGGGCAGCAGGAAACACCGAGGCTGAATAAGAGGGACCATCGGGCGTTAGAGGGGCTGCGAGTGCGCCCCGAGAGACCCATCGGCCCGATCCAAGCTTATTGTTTTATTTATGTAACGCCGGTGGGAGGAAGGAAGAAAGGCGGAGAGAAGGACGTGGAAGAGAGCGATCCGAAAGCGCCTGGAAACAAAGTGGGCAGACCCGACGCCGCCGATCAGGTGAGTGGGACAGCGGGCCCGCGGAAAGCCGAGCGTCGCCGCTACAGGTGAATCGTGTCTTTCTGGAGAAACTGACTACTTAGCTAGAGGGCGGCCGATGGCCGACGGGGCTCATCGGGAGGGAGCTAACGCGTAGCTGTGAAGCGGCTGTGCGGCATAGGAGTGGACCGTCCTGGGGGGGTGAGTAGCTTCGTACTGGCGATAGCGCAGCGTAGCGTTTCCCCCCTCCATCTGCGCCTACACCCAGCCGGCGTAGCGGGGTAACCCGCCGGGTGAGCAGTGACACGGCCGATGTCGCTGGGTTTGCCACTTTTTGTTCGAAATCGACGGAGTTGCAGTTGATCTCGGTAGCAGGTTGATTAGCGCGACGGCGTGGAAGCGGACCGAAGGACACCTGGATAAAGTTTAACTGTGGATCATGTTCAATAGGAAGCGTTTGAGGGGCTGCGGTGCTGTAATTAGAATTTCGTCATTTAGTCAGCCTAGTGAGAAATTTGCGTTTGTGGTCTGCTGAACTCGTCAATCGTCAGTGTGTATGCAGGGATATATGAATAGGTGCATGTCGAATTGGATTATTACACACGGGAACGGCAGGGTAACGAAAATGCAAAACTTGACCAGGGAGGTGGAAACAGAAACTAACACGTATGAGGCGTGTCCCCCACGGATCAGGTAGTGCAGGCAGTCGGCGTGCTGGTTTCAGCTGGTGATTATTGCGGGGTAAGTTCATTTCACCCATCCACACTGGTTTGTCCGGTTACTAGTTGTTTCGAGTGCAGCAGGTCACAGTGATCGATCGCAGGTTACATGAACCCGACCTCCACCGGCCGTTTACTTAGGAGACCCGCTCCTGTATTTAAGCAATGCAGTTACACTCCTAAATCATGGCCTAAATCAGGGGTTATATCATTCATATTCAACTTTTTTTGTCCTTATTAGTTTTAAAGAGTAACGTCACGGCGATTGCGTTACATCCCACAGGGAAAATACGCCTCTTCAATGTCCTTAACTAATAATAATTACGTAGGTGAGCAATTGTGTCCCGATGCATTGAACCGCCCTGACAGCTGATGACTTTTTTGTAGACTAATTGTTTTAAGGTATGCATTTGGTAGACTGAGCATCTTTTTTTTAATAACAACGATTCAATGGGAAGCCGATCAGTCAGAAGCTGTTCCCATGAACCCCCAAAAAGCAGCCTTTAAAAAGCAAGTTTTCAGAATGACGGCGGTGCACTTCTCATCTGTAGAGTTTATTCTTTTGTGAAATTGCAGGAAGGGTTTAGTTTGACTGCCGAACCACACCCAAGGCATTAGGATCATATTTATATAGCGTTTTTGAGCCACGACTCAGCTGCTCGCAGCCGCCGTGCGCGTCATGTGGTCGGCTCATCAATAATGGATCCATGGATATATCTCGGCTATTTTTCTTATTGATAGACGATCATTAACCCTAACACCAAATGAATCCTGTTGTCCATGTTTTTAGCGATGTATTAAGAAAATTGACCTCATAAAATCCCATTTCTCATGGAAACTATGACTGAATAACAGAATTTCCTCTATCCACACTAATATCTGTACATACTTTTCATAGAAACTGACTAGTGTTTTGGCCACACCCTGCTAGTTTGTATTTACCGTAGTTACAATAAAACTGCAGTGCGTGTCTCAAATTGATCCGAGCCAAAACAAGGAGGGTGGTTGTCGTCCTAGTTTGTCAGCAAAGTATTTTTTGGCACTTGTATTTTGTATAGTAGTTGGACTGGTTTTTTGTTTTTCTGTGTTTTTGCCTGTATGAGAATCGTCTTTTTTCCCCCAAACCTACATTGATTTTGACTTAATGTCTGTAGGAACTAAGGACAGGACTTCCCTTTTTTCCACGGTATTCCTTGCATATGGCTTGAGCTCATAGTTGAAATGTTTTAAATGCTGTGCAATTCTGGCATATCTTAGTGAAACGTGTTGTAGATGGCAGCAGTTCTTCCCTGCTTCCTATTTTAGTAAAGGTCTGCCTTCTACATTAAGCAATGCTGAGAATGCAGTGGTCAGTTTTTAGGATACTAGAAGCTTAGTCGGGCAACTTTGCATATACTTTTTGGAAAACTTAGGACTCCAAGCATGAGGGCTGGACTGTAACCCTGACTGGGGAAGGTAGCCTTTAATGTGTGATTTATGACTGAGGCACCTACACTGCTGGACATGTAAGCAGGTTGTAGAATATATAAGGTACGTCTAAACTGCCTTCTTTATCTGACACCTTTAATATGGTTTATGTGAAGTGAGAGTGCTACCTGGACAGAAGCCAGGCATGCAGGTTTACTGTTTGAACAACTGGTTTGCTGTGTGCTAACAACTGTGACTAAATGCTGGTGTTTTGTTTGTGGGGTTCTGAGGTGCTAATTTGTATGTCGGACAGCACATACGGTCCTGGCTTTAGATCACGGATCTAAAGACCGTGTCTTCTGAAGACTGGGGTAGAAGGGTGGGAGAGAGTCAATATTCTGTGTTCATATTTTGTATTCCGCACATATTTTATTCAGTATGTCTGAAGTTTATGATGTCTGAAATGAAGTAAGATAATTTGTTGACATTTATGACAAGATTTTTTAATTAAATGTGCATCATGCTAAAAGTAGTTCTCATTAAGAGTGAGATGGAAGTATTTTTGTCACTGTAATACTTGGTGTTATTGATGGCAAGTTTGTTAGTCTATGTATGGAATCCTCTGTAGCTTAAAATCAGTTATGCAAATCATGCCAAGTCTATACTAGTGCGACCCATTTTAGGTGAAGTTCTGGGAAAGAAAATTTGAAAATGATCATTTTAAATTGTAAAGCTTCCTTTTCATACATGGGTTAGATATGTATTTCTCTTACTATTTTATGTTCCTGATATTTGGTTTATTTCCTTTAGCAATTGTATCATACATTGTCTTTAACAGTAAAGTGTCATTTGCACTTGGATAACAAGATCATTTGCAGTATGATACAGTGCATTATCGATAATGCTTCTGGTTTGTGTTAAGGATATTGGCCATCACATTGCTTAATTGATCTGTTGTTTAGATGATTAACATAAGCTGGTAGTGAAATTTCTAGCACAGTGAAAGGTCTGCACCATGGTATCAGAATTTCACAATTTTGTGGTTGAACTCTCAGATTGACTCCCCTTTCGGTGCAGCAGCGTCCAGCGGTGGCTTGTATACTTTTCCATAGTTCTTGGGACTTGATGAACCAAATGCTTTCACATCTCCCTCTCTGTTAAATCCGGGTATAATGCTCCAGTATTTAAACTCAGGCCATATTGTCATAAAATTGCGATTGGACTAGCTAAGTCAGAGCATACAGTACACAACCAGTGTGTTTTGAGAATTGTGTCTCACAGTCTGAGCTGATTGGCGTGAAGCAGCTGCATGCTTTACAACTGTGTTCAGTTTGCATCCCACACTTTCGGAGTAGGTCAAGTGTTCTGACCAGATGGTAAATGTTGGTTGTAACGAAGATGCCCTGCAATGCATATTATACCATCAGTCCGGATATGAGCACAGGGTATATGTGGTCGTGTATGTGTGAGCTGCAAGTTAAGGCGTTTTATTTAGTTACTGATGCTTTTATACGGGGAGTTTCCCCTTTTGAGTAGCGCGTGAAGGGTTGGGTAGAATGAGTCTGTCTGTGATCAAGTACTTGTGCATCCTTTGACTATACTAAGGTGATCAGGTGAGTAATGATGTAAATATATGAATATTACTACTTGATGTGGAAAACCTTACATACTGAGTCACACCAGACAGTTGGTTGAGTCAGATAATTCTGACACGCCTCGATATATGCAGACGAATTTGAGTAGATATTGTTTTTAGATATGATTGCAACATCTCACAGAATTCTGAGGTTATCACCGGCATGTGGCTGGGTACAAACTTCAAATACTTGCTTTATTTACATGACAATCATATCCAACTGCTTTATTTTCAGTATCTACTGTGGTAATGGTGCTGATTTTCAAATTGTTAACGATGCTGCTTCTACAGTTTTAGCGGAGACTTTTAAAAGTGAGAGACGATCAGATAATCTTGCTTCCATGGAGGGCAATGCGGTGACAGCACACACACGTTGTCACGCCTTGGTATTCCCACAGCATTGGGAAATCAGCGTCACGGCCTTGAATGGCATCCCAAGCGGAGAGACGCTCGCTTCTGCGCAAACATGGTCGTTTTTCCCAGGAAATGAATACCTGGCTCTGGTATTCATCCTTGGACTGATGTAATGACGGCTTTGACAAATCCTGAGTTTGTGTAATATCATGCTTTGTGTAAAAGTACTGTTTTTTTTTCTCCTCCAATTATTAAATGAAACTGATCCAACAATATTGGTCAGGCCAAAGATCACTGATCACAAATGGGAATGTGTCAGTGGTCCTTTCGATATAATAATATATGATCATACATATATATGATCATAACGCTGTTTTTGCTATGCTCTCATAGATAGCATAGATGTGTACTTAAAATCCACTTGGGAATTAATGTATATGTGATAACCTTCACTATTGAACCCTGTTTGTCCTTGTTGACTGCAGTTGTATCCCAGAATAGCCAGCTTACTGAGGAACTAAAGAATGCAATTAAACGTTGTCACAATCTTACTCTAATCTCAGTTACAACAGGTGAAGGAATAATTTTTTTTTGTCTCGTGTAGCAACTGAAATTTTGAAAAGTAAATGAAGGTATTAGTAGCATAATTCTTGTTTAAGATCTGCATGTACTGGAAACACACGGACCCTTTAAGCGTTTAGCTGTTTTGTTTGAGGAAGCACTGATGACACAGTGCAGCATAGTTATATATTCTATATATTCCTCCATATAAAAGCAGAAATAAGAATGTTACCAGTATGTTACTATTTTTAAGTCCTACATTTGATCTCCTTGTGTGCCCCCCCATACTTGTCTTCTCATTTCATAATGGTGAGAAAGACCCACAGTCTCTCCATAGATTTTACATGCTTTCCCCAGGAAAGTCCTGAAAAGCTCACAGGCTTCTCTCTCTCCATGTCTACGGCTTTGTGTCAGTGAAGTGGACACTGCTTTGAATTTCACGTCTAATTGGACTGATCGCTGTGAGCCTGACACCTGACCCACCCCCTGACCCCACTGCTCTGAAGGGTCTGCTTTATGCAACAGGTGTTTATCAGCTGCTGTTTGTGCAGGAGGTGGGCTGGGTTGGGGGGGGGAGTTCTTGGCTGGGTTTGCTGTGGCCTGAGAACAATGGACGCTTCATTTGGGCCTCTCTCTTCTGACCTCTTCGCTCGAGTTTAGAGCAGCCATCACAGGAAGGTGGGGAGATGCGAGTGTCGGTTTGTAGCTACAGAAATGTTTGTTTTGTATAGCTGCAGACTAATGTTTTGCTGCCTAATTATTCCTCCCTAAGATTCCCTCCTGTTTGAAAATCAGCTCACATTGGGCAATACCTACTATGGCGTCCTTTATCTCTTGAGTGGCTAGACTTTGACAAAGGATGCTAAATTTGAATCCTTTATTTCCTGCCTCCTTTGGTTCCCCCCCCCCCCACCATTTTTCTTCTTTCCTCTCAGGAAGTGCAGTGTGAGAACGCAGCAGGGGAAGACTTCGGCGTGGGAGGATGAGAAGGTTCCGGCGGCACGGGCAGGAGTCGCACAGGGACAAGCTTAAGCAGGAGCTCTACCAGTTCAACAAGGTGACTGGCATGACTCGCCACCTTACTGGCAGCGCTGAGCCACACCGCTGTGTCGACACCTTAAGTTTCCCTTCCTCTTTCCCTGTGCTCTGGCTATTTTGGTGAATATCATGTTAATCATTCTCCACTCCCCATGCCTCCTCTCTTTGCCGGCAGACTGTAGAGCATGGCTTTCCCCACCAACCCAGCGCTCTGGGGTACAGCCCCAGCCTACAGCTCCTGGCCATCGGTACTCGCTCTGGCGCCATTAAGCTGTATCCTTCGCTCCGTTAATCCGTGTCCACGGCGACCGCATAGGATTAGCCGGATTCGCCACGTAGGACGGATGTGTGCATGATTTGCGTTAGGCTGTCGCATTTAGTATTTGAGCTCATAATTGTAAGCTTGTCTGTTTTGTAAAATTTCGTATGTGAAACACCACTCCCACTATCCAATGTTATTGGTTTAAATGGAGATGAATGTGTTTGGATGCCTTTGGATCTGCACGCCTCACTTTGTGTCTGTGTACATTCTTTCCCATGGTGTAGTACAATTCAGCCCTGTCATGGTGGAATTGGCTTGAGGGTTTCCCATAATGCCGGTTGCTCAAAATGTAGTGGAACCTGTCTGAATACCTGCACAGCTAAAACACAGGTGCTCTGTTAGTTCTTGCCTTTTGGGCAAGGAGACGTTCTCCCTCTACATAAATGTTTTTTAGGTATAGTCTTGTAAATCTACACCGACCCGCATCATGCATTATCTTTCATAGCATGCATTACGTCTGTTTTTCTTTAAACTTGTAAATACTGGATTAAATTAAACTGAGGCGTGTCAGCAGAGTTTGTATGGTCTTTGTTTGCTTGAGAGCAACTGAAGCCACCTACCACACGTCTGCCCTGTTTTTGTGTTAGTTTGGAGTGTTTTTGGGTATACAAGGCTATTGTCAGTAAACAGCTCCACCGGCATGACAAACAGATATCCTCTCCCTTCTATTCCAATGTCATTGGTGGGCAGGAGCTGGGATTTTTTTCCCTTAACGTAGCATTAGATACGGAGCACCAGGAGTTGAGTTCATGGGGCTCCACGATGAGACCGCTGCCGTCACTCAGGTGCACTTTCTCCCAAACTTGGTGAGTCTCCGCTCCCTTATTCCTTGAAACAGTGACACTCTGTTTATACAAACATAACCGGTAATATCCGGTTTGGACTGGATGAAGTGTAAATGCTGCCTATGGTTCTGAGAGTAAAAGTGTTACATTTTTTTTTTAAATCAAATTTATCTTTAAAGTCCCCGAATGAATGGCCAACTTGCATTCCTTGGCGTTTGTTCTTTTTCAGCATTTCTGTGTAGCTGAGCCTTTCCTTGAATTTTCCACACCCACTTCCTCTTGTTTATCCTTTTTTTTAATTTGTGACCCCCCCCCCCTCCGGCTTCCTCTGTCTGGCAGGTTGAGCTGGTGACTCTGCTTGATGACAATAGTCTGCATATGTGGACCCTTCGAGCGCACAACGGTGTCTCGGAGCTGCTGGAGATCGGCCGCTTCGTGCTGACTGGGCCTCCAGGGTGGGTCTCCGAACCCCCCACCCCCCATTCCATTATCAACATCCATACACACACACACCCAGCCTCGCGAGCAAATATCTGGACTGCAAAGTAGCATAGTAGTTGAGGAACTTTAAGGCTTTTTGGCTCATATCTTAATCAGCAGCTATATAAACCAGTTTAACTACGTTTCTCATTAAACTGATTGACTACTGAGACAGTGTACCTGTGGATGTCATTAGCTTGCTATGCTCGGTAACAGACGCACCAAAGCGCGCCGCGTTCTGTGTCACACCTTCAGCCTCTGCGCTCCCACGCGGCACACAAACCCAAATGCTGATCGTACAGTAGCGACGGCACGTAAGCTGAACTCTGCGCCTTTGCTCCCTCCCCTCAGTGCCCCTCCTAGTGTGACACGGGTGACAGCAGTACTGGCGCACTCCTCCGGAGAGCTGCTCCTCCTGGGCACCGAAGGCGGGCACGTGTTTGTGGTAGAGGTGCCCGGCTTCCGGGAAGTGGAGGACAAGAGCATCAGCCTGGAGTCCATGCAGAGCAGGTGCGAGTCTCGACCGGGGGTCAAAAACCATCCATTACTCGGGCGACCGAAGTGATGTCAACTTTGTGCTGCTGTGCCGACCTACATGGTCCTGTCAGACCAAGCCGGAGTTTAATGCCTTTAAATTGGCTTGAGTTTGGGTCGTTATCAGGATAAGTCTGCCTCAAAAATTGAACACATTCATGAAGTTTCCAACGGGATATAGATATTATGGGAAACTGTTCATGCGAATCTGTGCCTTTTTTATATATCTTGGTATAAATGCTACTGTATAACTGAATAATTTTAAATCCCTGTGTAAAGATCAAATGAGAAAAGAGAGAAAATAAGCTGCAAAGGTGTGGCACCTTCCCTTGCATGACATGAAATATCTATGTTATTTCTTAATCCTAAAGGTCAGGGTAACTGCCCCCCAGGGGGCTTTGTCAGCACGGCGAGTAAGGAAGTTGCCTGATTGCCTCGTGGCAGTTTCCACCACCAGGAATCTGCAGAATAGGAAGTGCTTCCTACAGCAGCCATTTCAGTCCCCCTCTCTCCTCCCAGAATTCCGGACGATTACGTCGGTCGCCGAAACCTGCAGTGTGTGGAGGCTCTTCAGGAGAACCCGCTGAACTTTCGCCAGGTCCTAGTGGGCTACGGCCGTGGCCTCATTGTATTATGGGATTTGGATGCAAGACGTGCTGTCCAGCAGTTCCTAGGCACGCAGGTATGTGGCTGGATTGCTACGCTATCACCTCTTTGTTTGCTTGTTAGCCCAAGTTTTTCGTTTTGTATATCGTACTCTTTCGTGGCATTTTACTGGGGAGGATCTCTACAACTAATTGAGGTTACTGACATTGCCCATAGGTGTGCGTGTGTGAGTGACTGGCGTGTGAGTGTGCCCTGCGATAGGCTGGCCCCCCGTCCTGGGTTGTTCCCCGCCTCGTGCCCGTAGCTTCCGGGATAGGCTCCGGACCCCCCCGCGACCCAGTAGGATAAGCGGTTTGGAAAATGGATGGATGGATGGATGAAGGATCTCTACAAAAGCAGCAGATCATGAAAGTCGTAGTGAAAAGTAGTGGCTTTGTTAGTGTTTCGGTAACCCACAGAAATGCTGAGTTTTTCGTTAACTCATGGGGTTTCATGTGTGATGTTTTGCAGCAGTTGGAGAGCATGTGGTGGGTGCCGGATGGAGGGTGTGTCCTCAGTTGTCATAGTGACGGCAGCTACTGTCAGTGGAAATTGGGCGAGGAGAAGATTCAGTACGCGCCCCACAGGACGGAGACGCCTTACGGTGAGCCTCTAGTGTTTTTATGACACAGGAAGTACATAGAACTTTTTTTATTATTATTATTTTTATCGTTGCTGATTGCCTCCATTTGCTCTTTTAGGTTCCTTCCCATGCAAAGCAATTTCCAAGATTGTACAGATACCAACAGCAAAAGGGTTTGTATACTTTTTAAGGTGCGGCAATTATGTCTATTTAAATGTTAAAAAGTTACCATGTTGTCTTTCTGGTTCATCCAGGAAGTGACTGGAATGAATATATAAATATATGCAAAAGACATCTTTTCCTCACCCCGTTTGTACTCTTCCTTGATTCTCACCCTTTCCATTGTCGCCAGAATTTTGTTTCCTCTTAACACTCTTTCTCCCCATCTGTGAAGCAATTTGCACTACCTCCGTCTCCCTCCTCTTTCATTATTGCCGGTTGTTATTTTTTACTTTGTCAGTGTTTTGGTACGCAGCTTGCAGTGTTCATTCCTAATAAGTAGCTGGACAGCAATCATAACAAATGAAGTATTGACCTTGTCTAAGCAATACTCACTCTCTCCCTGGCCCACACTAGGCCTCCATTCTTAATCTTCAGTGGTGGCATGCCCCGGGCCAGCTACGGTGACCGTCACTGCATATCCGTCATCAGTGGCAAGACCCACGTGGCACTGGATTTCACATCACGCATCATTGACTTCTTCGTCATTCAGGACTGGGAACGCCACAAAGGTGAGGGGACTTAAGTTCCACCTGTTTCGAGAGGCAGAGGGAACCTCGCCAAACTCTTCAATGCAGGTTTCCTCCTGCAGCCCAAAGACATGCAGTCTGGCTTATTGGTATCTGAATTGCCTGCAGTGTGTCTGTGTGCCCCATGACTGACTGTCTAGGGTTTGCTGCAGCCTCTGGATGCCTTAGATAGGCTTCAGGCTCACTACCACTGACTAGGATAAGCAGCTGACAGATCGATGGATAAATATATAAATATGCTATTTTTGATTTAGTTTTTATTTAATTACAGAGCTTTCAAATGCCTTGAGTGAATAGATTTTTCCAACATGATGATAATGGCAAATGATCCATCCATATACTGGTGTGCATATTAGTGTATATTTAAGGGAGTTGCTTATCAGTTCTCAACTAGCATGTTGCCTTGTGATTCTGCTTCTTGTAGTTTGTGGGTTAGGATACTGTGCTGGTGGGCAAAGTGATTTTACTGTTGGGCCATTGAGCAAGACCCGTAAACCCACAAACTTTGACCCCTAACTTTATAGTCTAATATATGCAAATGCCAATCACTCGTAAACATTTTGTGGGTTATTTATGATCAGTTAACCCTTAATGGGCTCATAGGCCATTCAGCCTTTCAAGTGAAACTAAACCACATTCTGTACTGTATGCAGTGGTTCTACTTCTTAAGGGAACAGTATCTCAGTAACATGAACCTTATTATTTTTCAAATAACATTATTGCCAGTCAAGTCGGACCCAGATAATGTTAGGCTACATTTCAATATAGATTACTAGTCAGGATATTTTTGCAAACCCACAAGAGATCTTTGTTTTTGAAGTAAATACCTTTTGACTGTATTTATGCTACTGCTTTACCATGATTTACACAGGTTCTGTGGGGCGGGAGGTGAAATGCTGGCAGGAAACAAAACCATATGGGTTTTTAAAATGGCAAATATGTCAGTATTGCCAAAGAAACGCATAAACACACACACAAATGAATATAGATTGATATAAACATGTCTCTGTAGAAATTTAACTGTTTTGAAAACAACTTATTACAGGATCCACTCTTTGTATTTGTGACTGTCTAATCGGGTGACGGACCTGAAATTTAATAACTTTATTAATGCATTCTTTTATTCATTAGTTTCTGCTGAAATCCTTTGTTCTGCTGATTTTTTTTTTTTTAAATTTTAATCCTGCTAGCCTAGTGGACTGCCATATGCGTTCAGAATTTGTACACCCCTGAATTTAATAATTTTTTCGGTTATGAAACTGCCTCGAGTGTGTAAAATGACAAGGAGCTAAAAATTAAAGCCCTAGTTAATAATAATAATAATCGATACTTTATTGATCCCCGTGGGGAAGTTGTCTTTACGCCTCCCTCAACTTGCTCTATTTTGTAGAGTAAGCTGTTCGCGAAGGGCAGCCACCCGTAGCTGCACCCAGGGAGCTGGGGGTTTAGGGCCTTTCTCAAGGACCCACAGATGTGCTGAGGTTGGGTTTGAACTGGCGACCTTCTGATTAAAGGCACACAGGCTTAGCCCACTGCGTCCCACACTGCCCCTAGTTATGGATAATATTTTATAAGTGGCCCAGGAAAGGAATAAGGTGGTAAGTGTACAGAGCACAGTCAATTCCACTGTCTGTAACACAGACACCTCCATTAGGGCTAGAACTGTAATACCAAAGCTTATGTTAATGATCGAAGGTAGTATGATCAGATGAGTAAGTCTGCATCTATAAACTGTGTAGTGTGAAGGAACTAGAACTTCCCACTCCTGCATTGTGTTTCAGATATAGGTATCAAATTGTACTTCCTGTATCTTTCAGTTAAATGAGTTAAATTGGGAACAGTGATCATACTTTGAGCGTATGGACAGTATGATGAGCTCGTCTGGTCTGATTGGGAGTTTTCCACTCAGCTCCGTTCTTCTTCCTCTTAGAGCTTAACGAAGTGAGCGAGTCGTGAAGAGGGAAAAGCTGAAAAGCAGCTGCATCAGTCTTCAAACAGACATAGGTTAACGAGTACAGCAGAGTAAACAAATTTGCCTCATCTCTTTCAGGCGTGTACGCGGCATTGCTCTTCTGGCTTATAAAATTCACTGCGTACTTCCCTTTCTGCAATGGCGTCCTGTTCAGTGTATACCTCTGCCTTTTGCACTACGCACTGTACACAGGCTCCAGCCTCAACCCCAGTGATGGATGGTTGGATAAATGTAGTCAAATTGACTTGCTTTGGCATATATTTTTGTCTGTCTGTATACTTGGGCGTTAAGTTAAATAAGTGTGATTGAGTGCCTCACTCGGTGGTATGTCAGGTGGGCCATTTCTGGGACTCGAAGCTGTTGGTTGCCCAAGTAGCACGGCAGTGAGAGACAGTGTGCCTCTGCCAAAGCAGTGCGCTAAAACCATCCGTTATTTTAAAGACAATCGTTCGTCAGCCGCTTGACAGAATCTGCTGCTTAATTTATTTCTTAATTAAACATTTAATTTGTTGTACAGTGCTTTTCTCATGCCCTCGAGCACTTAGCATAAGACGATGAACAGACGTGGCACAATTACCTTTTAGAAGCACGTTAAACATTTGGTAAAAGGTAATTAACTTTGAGAAACTCCCAAGATGGGACCCGTAGGAGTAGGATACTCTGTGCGTGTAGGAGTTTTCTGGGTAGCCGAAGGACATCTGGTCCCATTTTAGGCGAGTCGGCCAGCGGTAGTCACTCCGTGGTCCATCTGTTGTCCTGGAGGGGGGCTAATACTGATGGCCTAACAGGTTTCGTTCAGTGATATGCTATATGTGTATCGGTACTCATTAGTCAGGATGGAGTGGTGGCTCGGGGCTAGGGACATGTGCCAGCAACTGGAAGGTTGCTGGTTCAAATCCCGTGAATGCCCAGAGTGATTCTACTCCGTTGGGCCCTAGAGCAAAGGCCCTTAACCTGCAATTGCTTCGTCCTGGGTATGACGTCAATCTACATCCAGCCCAGTAAGGAGGTCCTCCAACTTACAGGGAAAAACTTGGGGGTTGGTGGCAGGATTGGCACTGCAGCCACTGGAAAAACCTCACGCTAGTCCAATCGGACTTGTGTGGTGCTGAGGCATCACCCGCCACATGGCTGCACTAGGTTCTCATCCCTGAGGTGGTTTGTCATGTGGTGGGGGCAGCAGCGCGCTGTAAGGGCATGCTCCTTACCTACCTCTACTTATTATGAAGAAAAATTTTAGAATTGCTGCTCTTAATTCGACTTAGTACTGTCCAGAGAACTTGCATCAATGCTGCAAGATGCTTATAGATTCGTTGGTGGTAATGAAGTCAGGACACTCTGGGGCTCTGAATGATAGTTCTTTCCAGGTATCGATCGATGCCACATTTGCAAACCAAGACAAATAACCGGTGGTTTATATCAAGTGAGCTTATCATAAGGTTGTTATTCATCAGGAGTGTCGGTTGTTATAAGAGGGGCGGCTGATTGGACACTCGTGGAGTAAAATGCTGCTTATACCCTATGATGTGGGCTTTAGGCAAGTTAGTGAATTGAGTGACTAAGAGAGATACTCAAGCACATAATCATCGTGACCGGAAACCGAACATTTATTGCAATTAAAGTAAGTTGGTTGTACTCTCTAGTTCTGCCTGAAAGATCATTGAGATGTAGTGTAATTCCCATGCAGCAATGTTTGCTATTTTTTCTGCCTTGTTTCATTGTGTTTTTTTTCCCCTCATCAGTAGACATAAGAAACCGTATGCGGCGTTAAGATCACATGGCTGAATATGTTGTGATGTAACGAATGGCTGTGCATATTGCCTGATCTTCCCTGTAGCGCAGCTGTAGTTAGACAGATAATAAGCCTGTCTAAGATAAATACCACCGGGCTGCATCGTAGAATCAAACTGCTTTATGGGGTTGTGGAGCCCTCAGCCGCAGCTCCCTGTATACCTGCAGCTCCCTGTATACCTGCACCTGTGTGCCGTTTACGCTCCTAACTCGCTCTCCTTCCCGCCCAGGAGACCCAAGCGCGCTGGTGGTCCTGGCGGAGGAGGAGCTGGTGGTGGTGGACCTGCTGTCGGCCGGCTGGCCGGTGATGCAGGCGCCCTACCTGGCCCCCCTGCACTGCTCGGCCATCACCTGCTCGCACCACGTCTCCGGCATCCCCCTGAAGCTGTGGGAGCGTGTGCGGGCCGTGGGCCAGCTGCAGAACACGCAGCACTCGCACCAGGTAGGCGGCCAGCGGAGGTTTTAAAATATGGATCTGGAGAGACGTGTGCGATGTTCGGTCCCTTACCGAATAGGCCTTCATGGTTGGTGTGTCTTTTCTTCACCTGGCATTTTTCTGCTTCACCCTGATAAGAGGTTAAAGGATGGATGGATAGACAAATTTCTCTTGGTTAGCAAACCAACAGCCTCTGATCAGGTTTTACAGCAGAGATGCCCAACCCGTCACGATGGGCCGGTCTATCGTGGGATGATTAATGGGTGATGCTTTATTTTTATTGGCATAACCGGTCGATCGCTATCTACAAAATATACCCCCCCCCCCAGTCTGCAGCAGAATACACTGTCATAATTCAGTAGCTCATCAGAGCATTTTCTTTGCAAAACTCTGCTCTTATCCGCATCACGCTTTGTCCTCCGTTGTCTTGGTCATAACACAGCTTGTAACAATTTTTCAAATGGCAAATTACGTAAATGTGACTAAGCAAACAACGTTAAAAGGGAAAAGCTAAAAAAAAAAAAAGGGAAAAGCTGTAAACATCTCTCTACTCTTCAGCCGTGGCCATTGAACGGAGGGCAGAACCTGGCCCCGGACCCCCCCCAGCGGGACCTGCTGCTCACAGGGTATGGGTGCCTTTCATCATCCTTTTAATCGTCTGGCTGTATCATGCAGGTAGTCAAGACCTGCATGAATCTGTTTGGGTTGGACCACTTCTGTTTTCCACAAACCAAACTCCTTTCCCACAGTCATGAAGATGGTACGGTCCGTTTCTGGGACGCCTCGGGGGTTTGCCTGTACCCCATGTACAAACTGAGCACCTCTAGTGTGTTTCACACTGACGCCGACCCCAATGACAACATGAATCAGGGAAGCGAGGGAGAGTGGCCACCCTTCCGTAAGGTAGGGGCCCCCGGGGGAGGCGTACAAGCACAATCATCAGAGAAGTATTTGCACCTTAGCACTGCGATTGGTGATTTTGTGGGGTGGCTGTAAAAGCTGTTTGTTTTTCTGTCTTTATCCTGCAAAATGATCCTAGCAACAGGGGTCACTTTGACCCCCATGTTATGAATTTCTGTCAGTTTGATGTCCTGTTCAGGACTTGCTGTCCAGTGGCTCATGACCAAAGGCCTTTCCTCTGTGCTCCTCCAGGTGGGTTGCTTTGATCCCTACAGCGATGACCCCCGGCTGGGGATTCAGAAGATACACTTGTGCAAATACAGTGGATACCTGGCCGTGGCAGGCACTGCGGGACAAGTGAGCACTGAATTAACCTTGGGCCGCTGTGTGTTTTAGGGCGTTTCTGCGTGCTTTCAGTTACTTATTTACCTCGTGATTCTCTACGCTGTAACAACTGTACAGGGACTATAGTAATCATTACTTAAAAATATTTACTAAACTTCTTACTGTTCATTATTGCACAAATTAAGGGTATATTGGTGGTAGTTTATAATTTATGCAGTTGGTATAGTGCAGTGGTTCTCAAACTTTTTCTGCTAGTCCCTCCTTTTGCTGATACGATGCAACCCCTCAAGTCTTGATGTTCCCGGTCCCTCGGCCAGATTCTGGTGCTGGAGCTGAATGACGAGGCACTGGAGCAGGCCGTGGAGGTGAGCCTGGTGGACCTGCTACTTGGCCAGGAGGGCTTCCGCTGGAAGGGCCACACCCGACTGGAGGAGAGGGAAGAGCCGGTGAATTTCTCTCCGGGCTTCCAGCCCTTCGCTCTGGTGCAGTGTCAGCCTCCCGCCGTGGTCACGGCCCTCAACTTGCATTCGGAGTGGAAGCTGGTGGCCTTCGGGACGAGCCATGGATTCGGCCTGTATGACTACCAGCAGAGGAACGTGGTCCTGATCAGGTAGGGGCCTTCTGGTGTTTGGCAAACTGCCTGTAAACTCCAGGGTAAAATCCCAGCAGGCAAACGATTTTGCGTAGCTGAACCAGGTTCCTATACGCAATATCAAGTTTTATAATACATTTTATAGATCTCAAACTGAAAATTATGATGCTTGAGACATTAAGTAGATGCTCTCTTCTGTGTGAAGTATAAGCTATTGATGGGTGCGCAGGGGGGGCGCAGGGGTGAGCGGTGTCTGACACAGCCACTTCCTGCAGGTGCACGCTGAGCCCCAGTGACCAGCTCGCCATGGAGGGCCCGCTGTCGCGCGTAAAGTCCATTAAGAAGTCTCTGCGCCAGTCCTTCCGCCGGATCCGCCGCAGCCGAGTTTCTGTACGCAAGCAGCATACCAACAACCCCGCAAAGGTTAGCGGGCCGCCATCTTTGTTTTTAGAAGTTTCCAGAATACATCTTAATCCACACTTAATTCTTCTCATTTTCACTGCTCCTGCCTATTTCCCCACGTCCATGTAACCCATCCATATTCCTGTTTCTGCATCTCCTCCTCTCTCCTTTCCTGACCAATCCCAGCTACAGGAGATAAATGCTCGCATGGAGGCGGAAGCTCTCCAAGAGATGGAGCTGGCCCCTGTGCAGCGAAAGATCGAGGCGCGCTCCTCTGACGACTCCTTCACAGGCCTGGTCCGCACTCTGTACTTCGCAGACACATTCCTCAGCGACAGTGAGTACTGCTCCAACAGAGGCCTTGTTGAGTGTGCGAGGATCTGGCGCCGCCCCAGTGGTCGTACCTGTCATTCTACGTGCACGTATTTTACAGTGATACACTGTCACTGTGCTGTTTAGCCCAGAGGATTTTTGCTGCTTGTCTGAGTCCACAGTCTGACTATCCGTCATGTGGTAGTTTGGTTGAGATCATGGTCCTTTAACAAAGTAATGACATGATTCTTAGTCACCAGTATCCATGTACCACTTCAGAATGTATTCATTGATACAGGTCACTAAGCTGCTGGAAAAAGTGTTTCCAGCTGCCTGACTCAAAACTACTTTACCATCCAGTGTGGTTGCATTCTTTCAATGCATTTTTTAATGCAGAATACTTTGCCTGTCATACTCTGAAAGTCTTCTGCTTGTAGGCAAGTTAGCAGTTAGCAGTTTGCTGTCCGTTTCTACATTCTTCTGTTAATGATTGACTTTATGAAAAAAATGGATCCAGGGCAAACAGCTTGGAGGTTGTTGTGCACTGTGGGTTCAGGAGACCTGTTCAAAGTTCATTGAAGCTGGTGTGTTTCCTTTTTGACAAAGTTCATCCTTTCCTGTCTGTCCTGTAATCTCCCAGGTACCCACAGCACGGCTTCGCTGTGGGCGGGTACGAACGGTGGCTCAGTCTTCGCCTATGCCCTGCGCTTGCCCTCCATCGAGCGCCGCAATGAAGACGTCGTAACGGCTCACGCCGGTGAGCCAGTTTTGTTTATGAGCAATGAGCCTGCATTGATCTGGCTTGTCGTACTACTGGAAATTTATTTGCTTTGTGTATCTTGCTGACTGGTGAAATTCTTTGGAAAGTGTTGGCTGTGAGCAGTATTTGGCAAGTTCCAGGTTTTGTGGCGCTTAACGCATTTCCTCCTTTGCTACTCATTCACAGACATGAATGCCAGAAGATTGGGTATTATAACGATTTTTAACCCCCTTCTCCCCCCCCCCCCCCAGTCAAGGAGATACAGCTGATGCACCGTGCCCCTGTGGTGGGCCTGGTGGTGCTGGATGGCCGTGGGGCTCCACTTCCTGAGCCCCTTGAGGTAGCCCATGACCTGGCCCGTAGCCCAGACATGCAGGGCTCCCACCACCTGCTGGTGATTTCTGAAGAGCAGTTCAAGGTGAGTTAATGGGTGCCAGTAACCCGCTTCCTCAGTCTGCAAAAGGACTGAAAAACCATTTCCTGTTCTCCTCCCAGATGGAGCATATCTATTCCATCCTTAAGGACAGTCTGTTAACCGTATTGTTTTAGTTGATGCTCTGCTAAATCAACCGTTTAAATGTGTATGCAAATAAGCGGCGCTGCTTTGTATAAGAGGTCCTTGTAGATGTATTCTGAAGTATTCAACTTCCTCGCTAAGTAACTTGTATTAATTAAGGAAAAATCCTTAACTATCGAGTTTTGGTATGTTTAAAATACACTGTCAAAGGGACAATTCTTTAGTCACATACATATTATCATCTCTGTCTAATGAAAACCATTGTGTTTCATTGTCCCTGTATACGGAGAGCATTTGACATGTTTTTGACCAATGAAAAGATGATTTATGAAATTATCTGTTTACTATTTGTTTGTACTAGTTAACGTTTGTATTCATGATAATCGTTTATATGGATTACTCTCATTAATTTTAACAACGTACCATTGATTGATAGATAGCTACCTAACTAACGTCATTGTTAAGTGGGAATATAAAGCAAGATTAGTATGTATCTTGGTGACACTGACATATTTGTCTCGCTAATCTGACAATCCACGTAAATCCACATTAAACCACTCGCTAACACACTCGTAACAATAGGTTTCTCTTTGTGGTGCTAAGAGTGTCTCATTAAGTTGTCATGTTTATTTTGTAAAGTTTCTGAGGAAAAAGCTTTTTTTTTCGGCACAATCCGAAAATAATGGAATTTTGTGGATGCGTGTTTCATCTGACCGTTGTATAACTGCAGGTCCATATGTCTTGGGAACATGGAGGAGATATCAGGGCTCTCTTTAATGGGTAAAACCCTTTTCCTTCAGGTGTTCACGCTACCGAAGGTGAGCTCCAAGACGAAGCTGAAGCTGACGGCAGTGGAGGGCTCGCGGGTCCGGCGAGTCGGCCTGGCCTGGTTTGGCAGCAGCCGGACGGAGGAATATGGGGAGAGTGGGCTGGTGGTGCTGACCAACCTGGGGGAGCTGCATGTGCTGTCGCTGCCCCACATCAAGATGCAGGTGCACTATTCCTGCATCCGCCGGGAGGACATCAGCGGAATCGCCTCCTGCGTCTTCACGAAGCACGGCCAAGGTACAGAAGCACAGGCCGGGCCTGGATACTCACCCCCATCCGTATGTCTGTGAAACACCTTGTTATATACTCTCATACATGACTCCTTACTGCTTTATATGACGGTCTAATACCAACTTGTATTTATCTACAACATACATGAACTTATTCCACGTTATTGTTTGAAGAAGCTTTGGGAACTTGAGTTTGAGGGGGGAAGTGCCGTAACCTCTTCAGCGCATCATGGAACTCTTCTCACTCATTTAAGTTGGAACGCTTGAGGTCTTGTGGTCCCACGTGTTTCTTCAGTTGTACAGAAGAATAGGCTTCCATAACTCTGTGTTCATCACAAAAATTTGAGCATCCGTGTCTCCACACAGATATTGCCGTCTTTATGGTGTTTACTCAAGAAAATAGGTGGCATAGTTTTCTTCCTGTAATTTCTGGATGGGTCGGTATCTTTTAATGGTGTTAGACCTAGTGTAAGTCATGCTTATCTGCACTTTCTTTCCTGCAGGGTTCTACCTGATCTCTCCCTCTGAGTTTGAGCGGTTCTCCTTGTCTGCTCGCTGGATTGTGGAACCCAAGTGCCTGGTGGAGGTACCTCCCCCTCCATCCACCTCCTCAGCCTCTCCCACCGCATACAGGACGCAGCCCGATGGGATGGCCGTCAAGCATCGGTAACGCAGACCCAGCAAATCTTTCTCACCAAGCATCCATTATAGCCTCTTAAAGCTTGCGGTTCTAGCCTAATGGTTCAACACACAAGTAAACAATGAACTGAAATGCATTGTGTGTTGAAATATATTCTTTATATTTCAGAAAAGACAATGAAGAATCTGGTAAGTTTGATTTGTGGTGTCTTCATCTATCTACTAAATCCAGCTTCATGTCTCATCAGATGAGCACTCCACTTGAAATAAGATTCTGTGCATTTGGTGTCCATGAATAAAACTGCAAGTCAACAGGTTAAACCTACAAGATTAAATTACTAAGTGCAGTCACTTGGAATTATGAGTCATTTTATAAGGTTTGGCAAATTCCATACCTGACACCTACCTGTATCAACGGAGATCTGCATCTGTGTAAAATGCACTCGGAAGGGAATGAAAAGAGAACTTTCAGTGCGTGCAAAAAAGTGACACCTCTTTCAGTGGCGTGCTCCTTTAAGCATAATCCCTCTAAAAGCTTTTGTGTGCCTGCTGGTCCGACTGAGCTGTCTGTCTGTTCCAGAAAGTTCCGCCAAGCGTGTCATGGAGCATGCCTTGCTGAATGATGAGAGTGAGTATGCCTGTGAACATCTAACCCTGTAACCCCTGTCCTTCATGCTGAGGGAAAGGCTCTCTTGTTTGTGCCTCATAAAGCCCACAGCTTGCACAAGCGTGTGAGCGCTTTGTCAGTATCTTTTCGAGCTGCTATGGCAACCAGCATTTTCTCTGGCAACTGTCCCCACGCTACCAAAATCAAAATAAAAGTGGGAAAAAATCGTCCAGTGATAGAACAACGCAAAAGTGCAACACCCGAGGAAACTTTGAAATGGTTTGGTAACAGATTGTTTTGTTGTGGAAGCAGATGGGAGTTAAATTAAAATTGAAATTGAATGGAAACTTTCTGCAGGAAATTAACCGAATGATAAATGCTGAATTTGGCTGCTATATGCACTGTATCAAAGAGTTTGGCAATACTAATCCATGTTAAATTACGGGCTGTGATGTAGCATTGTAATCCATAATTGCGAAGATGGTCACCACCCTTTATTTCCAACAGCTGTGCTCCAGCAGATCCAGAAAGCATTAGAAGGAGATCAGACGTGAGTGTTAAGTCTGAGACTGTTTAAAAATTGGTGGTCAGGTGAAATCTTGAAGTTACTACTGACGTTGTCCTCTGTTTCAGGACACATGTTGAAAACAACATGAAAATCAAGCCAAGAAGAGGCAATGTGATGAGCAATGGAGGTGAGGTTCCAGGAAAAAAAATAGCATAAATACTATAGACCTGAATTTCATCACTAGTTACGGTAGTGGGATGCCACAAAAACCAAGAGTGAAAGTTTTCATGTTTCACTTGTATTCTCTTAATTGCTTGTGTCTTTCTATCCCTTTTCGAAGACTGAGCCCCTCATTGCTGTGCCTGAAATATCTTGGAATCCACCAGCACCGCTTCTGGTAGCAATGACACTACTACTGCTAACAAGACCACTACTGAAGCCTGACCCCCGGCCCAGGAAGGGCACCACTGACGCACTGCTACTGAGTAGGGAGGAAGGGCAGAAGGAAGAGCCGCACGTGCCTCAGCCATCCGCTGTCTTTCCGCCAGCCTTCCTCCCGTATGCGCCCAGCTGTCCAGTCCCCCATGAACCTCGCTCCTTGGCCCCTGACACCATGACACCAACCAGCAAAAACTCAAACCTAACACCTTGCCTTACCTTTGACAGTAAGCGGGGAATGCTTAAAAACGTCTTTAGTCTGATGGAAGAGTGCCGGGTCGAAGAGCCTCTTTTTAAATCTTTTTATATTTAATTAGACTTTGGTTTTTCTATTTAAGGTAAATCACGTTGACTCTGAACCTCTTCTTCGTACCGGTTAAAGGAAAACAGTAACACTATTTTAGGAGGGCTTGTGTAAGGCACTAATTAAGTGCTACTAATCAGTTTTTTATTGGCATCTAATAAGGGCGTGTTGGGAACATAATTTTTTTTATACATTGTTCATTTGCTAATTCAGCATTTTGAAGATATGCTGTTTTTATGCTTTTTTTGCAAGTTATCCGTTACTGTTTGGACAATAATTGCTGAGAGGTTGTGTGCGTGCGTGCGTGCGTGTGTGCGTGCGTGTGTGCGTGCGTGTGTGCGTGTGCGTGCGTGCGCGTGTTTTTGTTTTCCCACCCCTGTTTTCTTAGAGGACTGACAACTCCAGTATTTCTCACTGAAACCATTTAGAAATGGCTTCAATAATGTATTTTGTCCCTCATTCTGACATTTTAAATAAACATGGTCACCCTAGTAATGAGCAAGCGGAGTGTATGTTCAGTTTGGTTGAGCTCGGATGCACGTGGCTTTGAATTATGTGGTGTAGTAGGCATTTGTCAAATGAATGACTTGGGGAAAATGGGTGAAACGCTTGAACAATATAAAATAAGAATACTGGAATTAAGTGTGGAGCAATTGATGAATTGAGCTGCTAAGTGAGATCCAGTATACTTAAAATACAAATGCTCGATTCAGCTGCAGAAAGACTTGTCTTAATTTACATACAAAATTAGCTTGTGTCTCACATAATGTATCCCTACTCATGAGTCCCTTATGCAGTAGTGAATGTGTTTGTTTCCCAACGACCGCTTATCTGCCAGTGTAATTGCCATTCAGCACCAAATTAGTCCATTATACTTTGCCGCTTAAAAAGGTGTCGCCAAAGTAGAAGAATTGCAGTTTATATTGAAGTCTAACACTTGCATTGAAAGCAATGTTATTGGAAATGTGCAGACCTACCTGTAGACTACAGAGCATCATTGACCTGTGCAGTGCATATGACATTAAAGGAAGTAAGAATGCTTTTGAACTGCATTTATACAACCCCCTGACAATGTCGGCCACCTTGCTGTTATTGTCTTGGCACACGTAGTTCAAGGGGACATTTTATTGATGTTAATGATTAGGTACTTTTTCACTGCTGTGTAGCACATTTTGTACTTTTTGAGATGAACAGCTTTTTACAGGGTCTTTCATTTTTGTATGTAAACAATGACAAATGTAATTTAGGAATGTAATTTTAAAATATTGTAGTGAAATGTTTAATATATATGTATAATGAAAATCCATACTTGTTTTTATAGAGGTTTGAGGGGAGGGAGTTGGCTGCTATATCTTGCAAGGAAATATTTTGGTACCAACTCCCAAATGCTGGGTATTTTTTAGATTAGTTTATATTTTTGTAGTGATTCAATGAGTATGAGAACTCTAATATGACATGTAACTTCACACTACAGTATGTCCTGCTGCAAGAGTAAATCATTTTTCACAAGAATATTGTTTGTGTGGGTTCTTTGCTTCCACTTTCCATTGAGGCCTATAATTTTAAATGGCGATTGCACATACAAAAAGGCACCTTGTGGAGTCCTGTCCTGTCCTATAAGGATTTTTTGCAATGTCTACAGGTTTATAAATGGTGTAATAAGTGCCTTGGATTTCATGTCTGTATGACTCTTGCAGGGGGTGGTGGGATTTTTTGCGATTTTTAGTCTTATCAGTTAGTGTTTACCCCATTTTTTTGAAAGAAATCCTATTTTCTTTTTCGTTTTTTGTTTTGTTTTTTAAATCAGTGATTCCTGAAGTATAGGTTTCAACTGAGGAGCAACTTTAAGTTCCTCCCCAAGCTAAGAAAGCAGAATTGCTTATATACAACTGAGTATCAGAATGCGCTAAAATCCTGCTAAACCTACACCCAAGCTATCTGACATTTTATTAGATGGATCCATGTTTAGATTTAGGTGCTTTTTAAATATATAATAAAGTATAATAATTTTTTCCACGACTGTATTTAATTTAAGAGACCACTCTGTATTTTTAAACAAATCTGCATTTTTCAATCCTGGTTTAATCCTGGTTCTGCTGCCAGAAGGCTGCCCTGAGCAGCAGGGCGCTTCCAGGTTCAAAGTTTCTAAGACAGCAGTACAAATGAATAAGGCGAAGCAGGAGACACTGGGAACGACCAGAAACCAGCCAGGTAAAGGGCAGAAAGAACTTTGTAATTCCAGAGATGACTTAACTTATCCGGCGAATCGTAGGATGACATCAAGTGACCTTCAAAAGGAATGGGAAATATCAAGTGCAGGTGTGACGTGCACTGCTAGGACAGTGTGTATCAGGTTCCTCAAAGCAGGACTGAAGTCCCATAAAGCAAGGAAGAACCAGGCTGCAATTTGCAAAAAAAAAAAAAAAGTATTATTCACAGACACACATCCATAAATAGAGAAATGAGCCAAACAAAATATCGTGCTATTTGTCTTAACCTTTAACCAAAGAAGGGTATAATGTTAGTCGTATGTGTGGAGTTTTCATGTTCTTACGACACATGGGGTCCCCCTGCTTTCTTCCCTCAGTATGAATACATGCAATTAGGCTGCCATTGTTCATGCCAAGTACTCCGGCTTTACCTATGGGCAGAGTAGGCAGCTGCCTAGGGTCTGCAAATTACCTGCATTGCAGTGTAAGTGAGATGATCAGTTTTCTTGGTTTGGGGGACCCCCAGGTAAAGCTGTACCTAGGTCCCCTGAAATGGTAGAGCTGACCCTGTCTGGGATAGCCTTAGTCGCCCCCCCCACAATGGCCAAGCCCCAGCCCTGCTCAGAGTAATCATTTGGAAGGTAGATGGATAAATTCATCCCTTAAAAGGCCTTTGCATATATGATTGTTGGATGAAATGCACACGTGTGTCAGCATGGGGTCAGTCATCCATGTGTATAGCCGAGAGTTTTGTTATTCATCATTGAAAATCCCTTTGTTTGCTAAGAGGTTGGGCATCATCATCCTGCTGAAACTTTATCTATTGATGAACCTCCCCTGAAAGGCTGTGCTAGTTTAAGGTGTGGGTCACACATTCACTGAGCTGGAAATAGCAAACCTTGTCTGCTCTAATAGAACCGTGCCAGCCCTTGAGTGTCTTAATTCCACTACAATGTGTAACATTACCAGGTTGCTTAGCAAACCCTTCTATCTTAAGTAACACAGGGTCTCCTGTTCTGCTCATTTTGTACTTGTTTTTCTGAAGATATTTAAGTACCTTATTTAAGGACTCTCTGGAGGCTTGGTCCTATTAACAACTTTTTGTATTTGTTTTGTATTTTTACCTAAATTAAACAAACTTTTTATGGGGTTTGGATTAGCCTTTAACAAAATATTGATCCTCCTTTCAAATTATATATCCATCTTCCAAATGCTTCTCTTCGTCAAGGTTGAGGGGTCCAATAGCCTTTCTGAGGCAGGAGAGCACACCAAGCTTAGTGTGGAGCACACCAGGCTTAGGTCCACCCTGGAGAAGATGCTGGTCCTTCACACACACAGCAGGCGATTTAGTGACACCTAATCATAGACTATAACTATATGTCTGGACTGCAGGATGAAAAATGCAGGCCAGGGATGACATGTAAAGAGCCAGACCTACAGGTATGAGGCAGGAGGGTTAGTGACTGTGCCACCGTACCGCCAGATTTTAAGTTATGTATTCTAATTGATCATGGATTGTTCCATATAATAACACGTCGTTTCTCTTTCATAAACTGTTTGCTGTTTATTTCTAAAGTATATGAAAAATAATAACAGCAATCTTAATGACCTTGGCTTCAAATCTTTTTACAGATTTTGACATGCATCTTAAGACATTTTCACTATTACATTTCTAGATTGTTGGCAAAGACTTTTCACCTATAACTTCCAAAAGAAAACCACAGATGTACAGTAATCCTAACAGGCACTATAAGTGGTAACTGATGGTGGTCGGCTGGCAGATGTCAAGTCAAGGGATTTCTGGGATATTTTTGAGACCACATTTTGTGACAAACTGGGCAAAAAGGAAGTTATTAAGAATATCTTCATTATCATCTCATTGTGTCTTTCCTACTCCCTCCAACCGTTTAGTACTCTCTCTCTCTCTCTCTCTCTCTGGCTCTATCCCTCTCCCTACCTACTCCACTCTATCATATGTCATCACCTATTGTCAATCTTTCAGTGTGGCTTCTCACCTTCCCTGGCCCCGTTCACCAGCTGTTAATAGGAATGGCTACAGAAATTATGGCCCATTGAGCCGGACTGAATAATTCACAAGCCAGCACCGGGGTGTTCAGGTGCGTGATTCTTTGCATTCTCATGCCCCATGTCCCATGCATATCTGTGGTGGGGACCAAAAGGGTTGCTTGATGGCCACCATTTGGAATAGATAGAAATGCAGCACCCTCTCAAAATCCCATCAACCTGCCAGCTGCACTGAGAAGCCAGGTAAGTGCATTTACTATGGGATGCATGAATGAATGCTGGAAACAATATTTCTTCTCAACAGAAATAACAGATTTTTTTGTGTGGAATTTCATCAGTATTATTAGGTGTGTTATCAATATCGGTGTGAGGCCATGGTCTTAGACCTAAACCATGATGCAATCCAGTCCTGCTATTTATTCACCGTCTACAGCAGCTTTAACATTGGCCTATATATGTGCAATAAAGTCTGTAGCTGTAGGTGGGCACATTTACTTTATTTTGCAACACTGTATAATGTTTTTCGTTTTGAGGTGAGTATGAAATCTCTATTTTGAGTAAGTTAAAGTAAAGAAAGTAAAGTAAAGAAATCCAGGTATGTGTGTGTGTGTGTATATATATATATATATATATATATATATATATATATATATATATATATGTATAGTTGTAATTCTTAATAAATGTCTGATAAATAATTACATTACTTTTCACTGGCACTTATGAAAAAAAGCACGATTGAAACTGGAAAGGAACTCAAACACTGTACTGCAAGCAGTTTAGAGTTCCTATTGTAGCTGAATACATTACACATAAATACAGCTTCTTTCACATGATGGTGCATTATACATTACCACTGTAAAGTAAATAGACATCAAATGTTAAAGTATACATAATTTTCAAGTAGTAATTATAGTCATATATAGCCCAGTTTTTCACCTTTTTAGCATGTAACCTTATATATGTCCATATCTACGTTTTAACTTTTCATTTGCATTTATGTAGAAATGTCCTTATTGTAGTTTTTAAACCTTATTTTGAGTAACAGTCAGCATTTTGAGTAAAAGTCCATTTAAAATATTTAGCACCCAATGCCTTTTATTCATTTATCACCATGATAAGTATTTAGTAAATATTCAAGCAAATTAGCTGTCAGCATGTTTGAGTATTTCTATAATAAAAAAAATTGACTTTTCGGGCTAACAGAGAGCCACTATTGTCCTGCTGTCTAACAGAGGGAAAGAATGTACGTATAACTGGTGTGCGAGTATCCTGAAGCTATGGCTCCTGGCAAGTCATGCAAGAATACTGAAGGACAGAAGATGGATGGAGGGAAAAAGCAGAAAAAAGATGCAAAGGGGAAAAAATGCAAGGAAGCAAACAGCCCTCAAGAGGCTAGAAAGGCTGCAGATGCGAAATGTGGGGGCAAGAGTGAAATCAAAAACACTGAAAAGAATGTCAAATCTGGCAAACCCAGATTCTTCACAATGGGCAAGGGAGGGAAAGAGAAAACAAAGGAGAGTGCAGACACAAAAGCTAGAAAGGAACAGAAAGTTAATACAAAGACACAGCAAAAACTTGTGTCCTCAAAAGAAACCAGTAAAAAACCAGTGGCTAATGAGGGCAGGAACAAAACTGGTAAATCCAATGCTATTTCAAGAGACACTCAAATAAAAGCAGTTAAGTTGACCAAACCTGACACTAAGAGTCCGAGCAAGAAAGGTAGCAAGGTTGTGGAGTCGGATAAGGAGGAATCGGAGAGTGAGGAGGAGAGCACGGAGGAGGAGAGTGAAGATACTGGGAGTAGCAAGGAGGAGAAAAGTGATGCAGACAGTAAAGAGGAATCCACTGGATCTGAGGATGAACTTAGCCATAAAGAAGAGGCATGTGACACAGAAAATGAGGTTGAGAAGGAGGAAGAACATGAACCATCAAATGTTTTCACAAGCAAAGGAGAGCCAGAAGAAGAGCCTGTAACTAGTGAGAACGAAACTAACTCAGAGGCAGAGCGTAGTGACACCCTAGAGGACCACCAAGGCCCTAGTAGCAGTGTAACTTCAATAAAGCAAACTGTACCACTCCAGTTGTCTACCCAGTTACTGAGCCAGGGAGCAAGGATTAAGTCTAAAATGCTCATGAAGAAAGGACCTATTGCAGAAGAGAAACCAAAAAAAGACGCCATGGCAACCAAACCATTCCCAATGAAAGGGTTAGTTTTTAACAAAAATGCAATAACAAAAGGGAAGCCTCAGATTCTTCAGATAGCTAAGACAGCAAAAGCAAAAGATAAGAAACAAAGCTTGAATGAAGATATAGAAGCATCTCCATCTACATCCTCTCCAAAAACACTTATGGCTGGTAAATCGTACTTAATGCTAAACATGAAAGTGAAAAAGAAAGACGATAAGAACAGTCTAAACCCAAGAGATGAAACCCAAGACAATGAAAAACAAAATGAAGACATTATGAAAGAACGGCAAAGTAACGGCCAGTCAAAAAATCTTGGATTAGCGCTTGCAAAGGTAAAAATGGCTTCTATGAGGTATCAAACCAGGAAGAATCAAAGAATGTTAGATGAGCTTGCATTGGTAGATGAACCTGTAGAAACAACATATTCTAAAGTCACCAAATCTCTAGTAGCTCAACGGAAGAGCATCAATACACTGCGAAGTGTCTCTGGATGGATACAGAGAAAGATTCCAAAAAGTACCAGCTTACGGACTAAGTTGACTACAGTTACCAGAGCTATTGGCATCACCAGATGGCTCTCTGCACAAGCAGCAAAGCACCAGAGAAGTAACAAAAGTTCTAAGCAGAATGTCTTCCATCGGAAGGTGATTAAGGGTATTTCCAGTACTGCTACACTAGCCAGAAAGAAGGCTCAGTTGCCAATTAAAGGAGCAAAAGACTTTGAGGAGGAGATGACAACTTATCGAGAGAAGCAAAGAGTCATGAAGGAAGAAACACAAGATGCCTCTTCTGATGACCTTAGCTCATCACCCCAAGCTAATGATAGTCATAGCGAACCAGAAGAAAAAGCAAATTCCATAGACCCTAAATATGCTATTGTCTTCCCAAGGATGCACAAGATTGGCAAGGGTAAAGGAGGTTCGCCTTCCTCCACCAGTGCAAGCACTGCAAGCACTGTCAAAGAACCCAAGCGTGTTCCTCCAAAGCCAGGTGCTCGCCTTGTTCTCCCAGTACAGCCTGATCTAACCCTCCTGAAGTCGGTCAAAAAGATCTCTCACAAGGAAGATCAGCCTAAGAGTAGAACAATAGATAAGAATGTAGAGGAGAAAGGATTAGAGAAATTGGACACTGCACAATCACTAATTGTTGGGAAAGGACATAGCACAATACAGTCAGCTAGAGGAAAACTACGCTTAAAACCAGGGGTATCTGAACTAACATTATCTAAGAATTTATCTGGAACAGAATTAAAGTTGAAAGAGGGTATTGGTAAAAATAAAAACAAAAATGAATCAGTTGATAAAGCAATGGAGGCACAAGAAGAAAGGACAGTTATAACGCCGTCCTTCTACGAGGAGGAAGCTGACCGAGAAGTGGCAGAGTTGATGGGTGAAGATACTTTCTCCACTTCAGTGGAGGTGCATTGGGCTCAGGATCACCCATTCCGGAGTGATCCGCAGGACTGGCTGAAAGCAGAGACCCTGCTTCCGCACCAAACTGTTGAGAAGCTCAGCAAATGGTCCATATACCAGGAGACAGAACAGTGTCATACTATTCCAATCCAAAATGGTAAGGGACCGTGGGAAGCAGAGGATGTTGTTCAAAATATGCTGGAAAGCCGACTCACCAACACACAGGTAAATTAAATCAAGGTTCTGCGTGAGATTAATGGGAAAATCATCATAGCACTACATGCTTTTGGGAAACTTATTCACAATATTACTGAGCAACCTTCACAGAAAAATTTTTGATTTAGTGTTTATTATATTGGTGTTTTTCCAAATATTTGTTTAAAGGGGCCTAATCATGCTCATTTTCACTGTTCATAATATTATTACTAGTATAGATTTACGTGCTTCATTGTTCCAAAAACACATTATTTTTCTCATATTGCACATCTCCTTTTACTCTGCCTATAACTCTGTCTGAAATGCTGTGTTAAGCCCCACCCCTGATGAACCCAGTGTGCTCTGATTGGTCAGCTTGCCCAACATGTACTGCCCGTCTTGCAGTCTGTGGACAGATCATTGCAGGTAGACAGCCAATAAGGATTATGTTACAAGGTGATGTCACCATGTCACAGAAGTAAGGGCTAGACTTCCAACAAGGCTTTTCAGGCAGACTAGAGAAGGGTGGTTTCTGTGGTAAAAGATACTCCTGTAGGCATGTACTTTGAGCCTTAAGACTTTGTAGACCATTTACATGCACATAAAGCTATATAGCACACTAAATGAAAAGGAAAACCGGAAAAGTATAATAGGGCCTTGTTAATATATGCCTGCATGGAGTATGGGTAGGAGATGGAATGCTAGGTGCTTTTTATTAACTCTAGGGTCTTGCATAGTGATTTTTTCTTTTCCTCAATGTCACAGGTATATATGAAAGACACCAAGCAAATCTTGGAAGTGGATGAAGTGGATGATTTGTCACAGCTTGAGTGAGTTGCAGTGTGACGGGGTCCTGTGATGCCTCCCAGTACAATTGAATTGACAGCTTTGTAAGACCACAAATATTTAAACAGATTAACCAAAATATTAATCAGAATGTTGTAATTATTTAAAAAATAGAAATACATGAACATTCAGCGTATATCCAACCTCAGAGTTTAAACTTTTAAGATATTACATTTCAGTAATTACATATCATAATGACAGTAGGGGGAAAGCGTTTGCACAATTAGATATGGTTATATCCAGAGGTGGACATCTCACGTCCAGAAAAACAAAGATTTTGTTTCAACCAACCAGTTAAATATAAACAGTTAAACTTTTTACTTTCTGGTCCAGAAATGTCCACCTTTGCTTATATCAAAATTGCACATCATGTGAGCAACTGTAAAATTAACAATTTACTTAGCTGTAAAATTCGCTTTTATCTGCCAGAACCATTAAATGTTGTCATTTTACAATAACTGTGAAGACTGCTTTGTTTTGTTTTTCAGAGAAGTGTGTGAGAGTTCTGTGCTGCTCAATCTGAAAAAAAGATTTCATCGAGACTTGATTTATGTATGTGTTGCCCCGAGTCCACACATGGCTTCATTTGCTTGATGCTGTCAGAAATGATGTCTAGAAACATGTTCCATTATGGGTTTCTCAGTGGTTAATATTGCTGGTGGTTTGAAGCCAAAGGCTGTGGCATTTGCATGTTCTCCCCATGTCACAGCAGTTTGCTGCCACGGTCCAAAAAACCGGCAGTTAGACTAATCAATGTCTCTAAATTGTGAGTGTGTGCATGTCTGTGCCCTGCAAAGAACTGGCATCCCTTGCTGAATGTACCACAGCTTTGTACTGTATTCTACCTGTTCGTGGGAGTTTTGCTTACACAAAAATGTTCTGAGGGCAGAATGAAAAATGATTGGTTCAGAGAGATAACCAATCAGATTGTACAAGAGGTGGGTCCAAGCAACTAGAGGAGGAGGGGTCAAGACATCTGACTGGATGGTGCTGCCTTCTCTTGTTCCCTGGACCCAGCACACTACAATCTAATTGGTTATCTCGCTGAACCACTCACGTTTTTGTTCTGCCGTACAATTTTGTGGAAGTACTGTAAAACTCACATGAACATTCTGCCTAGGGTAGGCTTCAGGTATCCCCCTGCACGCCTAACCATGATAGTGGTTAGAAGATGGATGGATATTTTCAGTATTCCTTCAAAGTCTTTGAAATAACCTTTATAAGTGTGTTTATTTATGCAATTCCAAAATGACATAATTTTATAGCCAAGTATAGCTTTATGCTAATTTGTTTTGTTGGCTCACTTAATGACTGTGCTGTTAGACGTACATCGGAAACATGCTGCTGTCAGTCAACCCCTTTAAGCCCCTCAGTATCTATTCAGAGGAGGTGGGCGTGCAGTATCAAGGCAAGTTGTTGCAGCAGAACTCACCGTGAGTAACCGTCTTACAAAGCATCACTATGGAAGCTGCCAGGAAAAATCTTACAAAAATTTCCTGATATACAATGTAGTTTATGTATATATACAATATCATATCCTTTAAATCTACTGTGTACTATTGCCATTTTATGGAATAAGACAAGCCTGTGCTGGATAAGCATTTAGAAGATGGAGGGATCTTAAATAACAATAATCTTGTTGTAGTCAATACCAATTGATAGTCAATAAATTAATGAAAAAATAATAGACATTTCACATAGTATGGTTTACCATAATCCTCAGTAAAACTGGGAATGTTAAAGCAGCACAAATTAGCAGTACTGATTGGCTGTGTTAAATATCACTGACACCATGTGTTTGTGTTGGAAATATAGTCTGTGTGTAACTAGGCGCTGCTCTTTATAGAGTGTGTGCACTCTTTCTGCAGTCATGTTTATGCCGTAGCAGAGGAAGCCTTCTGCCACTCGCAGAGTTCAACCCAAGAGCAGTGCATCGTCATTAGGTCAGTTCACACCATTCCTTATGCCTTTCATTACCCTTTCATCTGTTAATCATGTTTGATTTCTCCTCTGTCTAACATAGATCTGCAACACGTGTAGAAAAGCAAATACCGTGTTTTATATTCTATGTGACGAAACGGGAGGGCAGACCTTCTCTTTCCTCCTCACAGTGGGCAGAGTGGTTCTGGGAAGACAGAAGCGACCAAGCGTATCGTACAGTACCTGAGCTGCATGTACCAGGGGAGGGCTGACAGTGTGAGGCAGGTCAGTAGCCAATGTGTATCATTTAGATGCTTCACTTCAGTACAAGGCAAATACAGAAAATACAGACACTCACATAATCTAAATTCAGTTTTGTCTCAATTTTGCACCCATGTTCCTGTCAGCCCTTGGATGTCTTGCCCATTCTGGAGAGCTTTGGCAATGCTAAGACCATCCTTAACAACAATTCAAGTCGTTTTGGCAAGTACCTACACATCCACATTCGGCAGTGAGTCTTCATTTTTAATCATTATGCTAATTCATACGACAACTATAGAGTCATTACAACAAAGCAGTCTTAACCGTAACACTAAACATAGATTTGTTACAGAGACTATGACATAATGTACAATTCATTGACTCTATAGCAAATCCTCCAGAAAATGCCAGATAATCTCTGTCATGCCATAATCCTCTGTGAACTGGGTTTGTGCAACTGAACCCTGGACACCACCTGTCTCTTTTGTCTGTTGGTCTGTAGTGGTGTAGTGGTGGGGACCTCTCTTTCACACTACCTCCTTGAGAAATCCCGAGTTGTGTTTCAGGTGAGACCCCTCTTTTCCAGAATCCCTATAGAATTTACTGGTCTGTGCATCCAAATATGAGTAGCATTTAGCTGATTAGCTGCTGTAATGCATACCTGCAAGATTCAGTTTTGATGTCCCTCAGGCCCAAGGTGAGAGGAACTACCATGTGTTCTATGAGATGTTGGCTGGGCTAAATGACTGGGACAAACAGGAGCTGTACTTACAGGGAGCAGAGACATACTTCTACCTCAATCAGGTGAGACTTCTGGGTTCTGCAGTCTGCTGCTGTATCTGGTCATTAGCAATTACAGGCCATTAAAAATTAACACAAAACCCCTTTCAGGTTGTGAGGCAATGCATGAAAAGAATTACCATTATTCTTTTAACAAAAGAATTTTAAATACATATATATGTTATGGTAGAAATTTCCCAGCTGGAAATTTAGTATATTATGTGGCAACAAATAGTAATAGGTCCTTTCGTTTGGCTCGACCACCCTACATCTTAAACCCCTTGTTGTGCACTGTATTGTGATTTAAACAGAAGTCCATGTATATATAACCCCTTTCTGTTTGTATGTTGCACTGTGAACCTCAGGTAATCTTATCCCATGAAACTGTACACCTCTGTATGGATGGTGTACGTCTGTGTGACCATAAAGCCCTGCTTCACTTGATTTCACTCTCCTGTGCCTCTAACTCACCTTGTGGCAGACGTCTGCTCCACACAGTACTTAAATTGCAACACTCACAAATTAATACTATGTGGTATATCGTATGCAAGTTTCAGGCCTATAATTAACTTTTGTTTTCTAAATGGCAATTGCATTTTAATTGATAACAATGGAAAATAACATAAACATTACTTCTCCACTTCCCCAGTCTTTCTGATTATATAAGAATTTCCCCTATTTTAAAAAATAATCATAGATTTAGTGTAAATTAAGGGTGTAAAATAGAAGTTTTTGAAATCTCCAAAATGTGTATTTTGAGTTTTCTATTTTTCAGTTTTAAAGGAATCTGATTATTTTCAGAATGTCCCTGAAAAAAGTAGCTCCAGACACGACATATATGCTTTTATTTATTGTTTCCTAATGCAGGAATACTTTTTTGATGTTGGAATGTGGTTTTTCCATTTCCGTGCTGTAATGCCTGTGAATGCACAGGGTGGCACTTGTGAGCTGGAAGGCAAGTGGGACAGAGAAGACTTTGTGACATTAGTCCGCTGCTTGGAGACTATCGATCTGCATGCGGATCAGCTGTCCTCTGTGTGGGCCATTCTGTCATCTATCCTGCAGCTTGGCAACATCTGCTTCAGCTCTTATGAGGTGTGCTTTTCTGCATTCCTGCTTCATTTGTGTACTCTGGGATTCCCTGCAAAGCAACATCAAGGTCAAAGTTCAAGGTTTTTTGTTATACGCAAGTACAGTGAAATTCTAGCATGAACTTCCTGCATAATGCCAAATAAATATAAGATAATAGGTCCAGAAGATAGTTATGAATAACTATACATAAAAAATAAAGATACAGCCAAAGTAAAGAAAGGCTTGCATGCATGCTTGTTCAAAAGGGGATCCAGGGGGTAGATCCTGAGGAATGCAGTGTTATTTATCTGACTCTTTTATCCAAATTAACATGCAGTACAGTGAAGGGTTACAATTTATGGATGCTCCCTGGCATTTGAACCCATGACCTTTACATTGTTAGCACAATATTCTACTTGTAACAGCATCGGTTGTAGTAAGGTTAGGCATGCAGTTAGTTTCTGATTGTTACTGTACTGTACTGTTGGTACTTGTCAGTTTAGACGGATGCATATCACGCTTACGTGGATGCATGTTGCACGCAGCGCGAGTCGCTGGAGGTGGCACGTATCTTCAGTGAGGCTGAGGCGAGGCGTGTCGGCAGCCTGCTGCAGGTGTCTGCAGAGGCCCTCCAGACCGTCATTACCCACCGCGTCACAGTGAGCAGCCGCAGAGCACAGTTTCTCTGCACTGCATTCTTATCGAAATTGAATCTGCTGACCTATAGCACTTTGTTTCTGATGTTCGTCTCTCACTGTCTGTTGCTCCTTAGGAAACAACCTATGATAGAATCTATTGCCCCCTATCAGTGGAAGGTGCCATAGAGTGCAGGTATAGATACAATGTTACTGCTGCCATTGAGGTAGTAAATATAATGTGGCATTGTAATTATGAGGCCAATGCACAGCTTTCAGAAGTAAATCGCCATATATCTGCACAACTCGTTACTTATATTGCATGTCTTCCAGAGACGCCATAGCCAAAACGCTCTACTCAGTGCTGTTTAACTGGCTGCTGGATCGCATCAACGAGTGGCTGATTCCTACAGAGATGGACAGCACCGTTGGAATCGTGGACATATATGGGTTTGAGGTATTCTCCCTTTGTACCTAAAAATAACAGGATAATTAGGCTCGAAGATCATTTGAGATTTTGTTCACTTTAAGTGTTACGGGTTAATTGAACTGCTTTGAAGATATTCATCAGTCTGGTGGATGAAGTATTTATATAATTATCTTGATAAAAGATATTGTGAGAGACTTTACGTGAACAAGCACCACTTCTTAGAGTACTGCCGCAAGTAGCAAGTAATATAAATATTTATTCTGTCGCATGCTGTCTATGTTATTAAGCAGATATACATTTAAAATAACGTACTGGATTTAAGTCAGTGTCTTTCCGACAGGACTTGGGGGTAAACAGCTTTGAGCAACTGTGCATTAATTTTGCCAATGAACAGCTGCAACATTTCATCAATAAGGCAGCGGTATCACAGGAGCAGGTGGGTCTTTTAGGAAAGAGATTTGGCATCTCAGCATGAAGGGTCTATAAATCGACTGTATTTATACCCTTGGGGCTTTTCTAATGTTACCCCTGATCAGATTAGCATACACTAATACACCCCATACACTCTTTTGCAGGAAGAGTACAATGCAGAGCAGATCAAATATTACCCCGTGACCGTCCAGAACAATGACTCCTGCCTGGAGCTCATCTCTGCCCGGCCTTACGGCATCCTTCGCATCCTGGATGACCAAACTTGCCTCCCTCAGGCACAGATATGCATGCTTTTCCATATGAGTACCTTTGTTGACCTTCCTTGCAGTATTTTCTCATTGGTGTGTTAGCACAGCGTGTGGTCTGGTAACAATGCTTCCTTGTTGTTTCTGCCAATCCTCCTGCGTCCAGCTTATCGACTTATTTCCTTAATTCTCTCCCAGGCCACAGACCATACCTTCCTGCAGAAATGCCATTATCACCATGGAGGAAACCCACTTTACACCAAACCAAAGATTCCACTGCCCACCTTCACAATATACCACTATGCAGGGGCTGTTACCTACCAGGTCGGCCAGCCATTCGCTCACATTTGAGCATATTCTATGGCTCTTGGGTGTACAGCTCCAATACATTCAAATTAAACACCTGCCTGCTTTTCAAGGTACACAATTTCCTGAACAAGAATCATGACCACTTTCGTCCAGAGGTTCTTGAGCTTTTTGCACGGAGTCGACTGAAGGTAAAAGCTGGCCACTATCAAAATATGAATTATAACTAAGTAAAAGCAAATATATATCCATGTGTAAAAGCATGAAGATATTTTGGCCCTTATATGTCATTATTACATAGGCTCCAGACTCCCTGCGACCCAGTAGGATAAGTGGTTTGGAAGATGGATGGATTGATGTCTCTGTTACAGTTTTACATAATTTATCATGCAATCTTCCTATCAGGGTTTGAGTCTCCGCCATGGCTCTGTGTTTGTGGAGTTTGCATGTTCTCCCCGTGTCACTGTGGGGTTTCCTCCAGGTACTCTAGTTTTCGCCCACATTCCAAAAACATGCTGAGGTTAATTGGAGTTACCAAACTGCCCATAGTTATGCATGTTTGAGTGTAGCCATTGATGGGTAGGTGCCCCATCCTGCTTTGTCACCTGCCTTTCACTGTAGCTTCACGGTAAAGGCTGCAACCGCCTCACCCCCCCAACCCTGAAAAGTGCAGCAGTTATAGAATGGATGGATGGATGTTTGTTAGCAGTGGCATAATTGCAGAGCCATTGAGAAAGTGAAAGATACAGCCTTGCATGCCAGATATTGCACATAATAAAGCTTAACATGAACTCTGTAATGTGTGTGAGGTTTTTTCCACCCCCCCCCCCAGATGGTGTCCAGTCTGTTTCGCAAAGTGCAGGAGGGCTACCTGCAGCAGAAGGAGCTGGGCCTGCGTGGCCGGGGCCACCGGCAGCAGGTCACCACCGTGGCGGCGCACTTCCAGCAGTCACTCTCAGAGCTGACCAAACGACTCGAAAGGTGCGGCCCAAGCTGCCGTTCTCCTCAGCTTCCGTTTGCTTTCACTTTCTAATCCATGTGTGGTGGCTCTTCTATGGATGCATGCATGCACATGTATTATTTCTGCATCCATCCATCCACATTCTTTAAGCTCCCATCCAGGACAGGGTTGTGTGAGCCTGGATCCTATCCCAGGACGCACAGGGTGAGGAGAAGCGGAACACCCTGATCAGGGTGCCGATTATGTACCTGTATGTAGTTTTTGTTTTACATTTTTTCCCACTCAGGTGTAAAACTACATTTGTACGCTGCTTCAAGCCCAATTACATGAAGGTAAGAAGATAACTGTCATCTTTGATATGTTGGGAGGTTTTCCCAGGCAATAACTCAATAAATTAGTTCTAGATGTAGTTGATCTTTTTAGGCTGCTATAGAAACAATTTCCTAATTAAAAACTACATGTAAAACAATGTGTTTAAGAGATTTAGAAAGACTTCCATGCATTTGATGCAGACATTGTTATCCTTATTTCATGCAATGCAGTTACCGGGCATATTTGATGTAGACTATATGACGCAGCAGCTACGGCATGCTGGGATACTGGAGACTATTCACATCAGGAAAGAGGGATATCCCATTCGGATTCTTTACTCCTACTTCATTGACAGGTATTGAAATAACGTCTAACAGGGTATCTAAATGGACTGGGAACCTGTATACAGGGGGCAGCTGAATCTAAAGAATGTTATGCATGATAATATCTTCCTTTTAGCAGTTTCCATGTACAGTCTTACTTTTGCCTGTCTTTCTTTGCCTTTTTGCTCCTTGTTTCTCCATAAGGTATGGCGTTCTCATGCCACAGCGTACAGTCGACCTTCCTGAGAGGGAGTTCGTTGTAGCACTGCTAGGCTCCATTCCAGGTGTAGAAATGGAGCAGTATCAGCTGGGTCTGACCAAGGTGAGTTTCTTCTGGGGATCCCTGTCTCTACTGTCCCAGTCCTGTCCTTTCTTTCATGCACAGCCAAAAATATGTGGTCTCCAGGCTGTCCAACAACTCATTCTGAAACCAAGGGTATTAATATGAAGTTGGTTGGCCCATTGTTGCTATAATAGCCTCTACTCTTCTGTGAGGACTTTCCATTAGATGTTGGAACCTTGCTGTTGGGATTTGCTGCCATTCCCCTTATGAAAATTCACTATGGTTTCCTATGGTTTTTATGCAGTAACCATAGTTTTACTATGGTACCTCAGGGTATTTTGGTACTATCCATAGTACTACCATGGTTTGGAAAGACCATGGTAAAACAAAAACCATGGTGTATGACCAAGATTATACTACGGTTTAACTGTAGCGAAACCCTGATAAAACCATAGTCATGGTTTTCATAGTTACCCAAAAAACCATGAAAAACGGCAAACCATTGTAATCCATGGTTATTTAATCATAGTAAAACCATGGTTAATTTTCGTAAGGGTCAGGTTGGGTGTTGGGTGATCAGGTCCCTTTCTGTTAGCTTGTATGGCTACCACTTTGCAACTGATCGTGCTCCCAGACATTAATGCTTCACAGTCACTTCACTTGCGGTTGACCAGGGCAGCTCTAGAGGGCAGAACTGACTTGTTGGAAAGATGGCATCACATGATGGTGCCAAGTGGGAAGTCACTAACCTCTTTTGTATAATATTTGTTACAGGAAATTGTGTGACTGTGTGCTTAATTATACTCCTGTGACAGCGGGTCAATGGGTTTGACTTAATTAGGCAATTCCTCTAAATAATAGGGTGTCCACATACTTTTGGCCATGTAGCGTGTCCTGATGTTCTGATAGCAGAATGAAAAATGATTGTTTCAGAGATATAACCAATCAGATTGTAGAGCAGTTGCTTGTACCCACCTCCTCTACAATCTGATTGGTTATCTCTCTGAACCAATATTTTTTCTGCCCTCAGAACATTTTTGTGTAAGTAAAACTCCCATGAGCATCCTGATTCTGACTAAAGAAAACATTAGTTCGATACATAAAAAGTGTATATGTTCCTCTCTCAGTGTGGAACATGACAGAATATTAAACAATTCAAAAATACTGCAGAAATAAAATTACACAAAGTTGGATTCAGATTGCCTCCTGCAGAAGCAACTTAACCTTGGGCCCTGCTGCATTGCTGTAGGTGTTCCTGAAGGAGGTGCTGTACCAGAAGGTGGAGGAGCGATGGAAGAGCACGCAGACCTGGGCTGCTATCACGCTACAACGGAATATCCGTGGTTTTATCTGCCGCCGTAATTACCGCTACTTCCGGCAGAAGGCCATCGTCCTCCAGTCACATATCCGGGGTCACCAGGCCAGGTGGGTCTCAGCAAAGGCCTTTCATCAAGTAAAGAAGGAGAAATGAATGGAGAGAGTAATGCTGAAAACATGATATAATAAAGGACAATCTCAAGGAAGTGAACCTGATAGAAAGAAGTAGGCTGGTCCTTAAGCATGATCTGAACTGTTGGGTGGGTAAGGCCAAGGGTGTAAGAGAGAATTTGATATGGGGGCGGGGGCACAACTCAATAATTTCAAAGCAAAGGTCTATTTTTTGGGGAAAGCCAAATTAATTATCGTGGGGTACACATTCAACCCCGCCCCCCCCCGGCCACCTCCTATGGTTCCTTTGCCCAAGTCTATAGTTTCTTTAACATATAACAACAATAGGAGTGAACCGATGGGGATAGAAAAGTATGCTCTGTTTTTGCTCCGTTTTTCTTTAGGAGTGTGTCTCTTAACAAACACCATCACCTTCTGTGTGAGGCAGGAAGCACTACAAGAAAATGAAGCAGTCCTTCACCCAGTTTTGGGCAACCATGATGATCACCAGAAACACCTTAAAGAGGCGGCAGTGGCGAGTAAGAACACTGGGGCAACAATGCACTGGGGGCTTCCTGAAGAAATGTGTTCAAACATAAGAGCAGTACACACCTACTTGCACTAATCAGACTGATCAGTCCCCTACATTGTCATATGCAGCTTATCTAAGCTACATGTCACATAAAAACTGTGCGGAGTTTACTTAGCTCCTATCATTTATCTTACCCACACAATGATGTCGTATTGTAAATTCTTTCCTTGTTGCATCTTACCATACTATGCGTCTACATACTTGCATGGGTGTGTCTTTTCATTCTTTAGTCTTTCTTGATTTTGAGATGTTAACCTCACAGTACTTATCCTTCTCCTGACAATCTAAGCCTTACTTTTAATACTGCTTTCTTGTAGCACTTTTCTAGGGAACAGTAGAGCAGTGGTTCTCAATCTTTTTTTACACCGCGACCCAATTTTTACCACCCCAGCTGAGTCACAACCTGTTATCAAGTATAGGTTTAAAGATTGTGGATCCCAACAAAACAACCTTCTTCCACCTCAGTTTTAGGAAGGTAAACAGTTAATAAATGATCCCAAGGTTCCTGCTCCAGAAGCAAAGTAAACTATGAAAGCATGAAATACATCCATTGATATTTTACTCAAGATATTTAATTGGTATTGATAATTAAAGGTTGACATTTGCAAAGATATCTAGTTTAACTCAATTATTTGGATGACTTTCATATTTACAATATTCCCTTTGCTAACGTTTAAATTAATAACTTTTGAAGAGTCATATTTAAATGAACAAAATGTGCAGAATCTGACATGGTGAAACCTTACCTCTTTATGGTATTGAATAGAACATTATTATTGTCTTAAGCTTTGGCAGTGATCATTTCTGTAGGTTGTAAAAGGGGGTAAAATTCAGAATTATCTTTAATAAATCAGTTTTCTCAAGTCTCCGATTATAATTATGCATCACCATGTAATGACTGCAGCAAAGAAAAGACCCAAAGGCTGGTATTCCAAACACATCATACACTTACAGCATCTTACTAGGACAGGATCACAAAATCCAAACCTGTCATCACATATTAAAATTCCATATTCTCATGAATCTAATGCTGTTTTTAGTATGATCTCACTATGTCTTACTTCCACTAGGCACTAGAGTGAGTAGCCTATGTAGTAATTGATTACAGAAAGGCCTATGATGTGATCTACTTTGATTTCCAGAAGGCATTTGATGTTGTCCCCCACAAACAGCTCTTGCTTAAGCTCAAAGGTGCAGGGATTTTAGGAACTGTAGAAGCCTGGATTGAAAACTGGTTAACAGACAGGAAGCAGTGAGTAGTTATTAGAGGCACAATGTCACAGTGGGCCTGCGTTCATAGTGGGGTACTGCAGGGTTCAATTTTAGGACCACT
>JAODJU010000095.1:11924058-11940403 GCA_026776725.1 Gnathonemus echidnorhynchus | reverse complement strand
CAGATGAAATTTAACATAGATAAATGTAAGGTAATCCATCCAGGGAGCAGAAATATAAAGTACAGATATTTTATGGGCTCCACTGAAATAAAGGTTGCTGATTATGAGAAAGACCTCAGTGTGTATGTTGATGCTTCCATGTCCCACTCTCACCAGTGTGGGGAATCAATTAAAAAGGCCAATAGGATGTTGAGTTGCATCTCTAGGTGTGTGGAGTTTAAGTCAAGGGAGGTGATGCTACGATTATATAATTTCTTGGTAAGACCCCACCTAGAATAGTGTGTGCAGGTTTGGTCACCCTACCTTAAAAAAGATATTGCTGCCTTGGAAACGGTGCAACATAAGGTTACGAGAATGATTCCTGGTATTAGAGTAATGTCTTATGAGGAGAAGTTAGCTGAGCTGAATCTGTTTAGCCTCGAGCAAAGGAGACTAAGGGGGGACATGATCCAGGTCTATAAGATTCTAACAGGTCTGGATGCTGCTCAGCCAAATGGCTATTTCAATATTACTTTAAATACTAGAACTCGTGGCCATAGGTGGAAATTAGCGGGATAAAATTTTAAAATGAATTTGAGAAAGCACTTCTTTACACAGGGTGTAGTTAGAGTATGGAATAGTCTTCCTGCTAGTGTTGTTCCTTTAAATCAGAGCTAGATAAGATTTTAACAGCTCTGAGCTATTAGTTAAATTCTCCCCAAACGAGCTTGATGGGCCGAATGGCTGCCTATTGTTTGTAAATTTCTTATGTTCTTAATAATGATCCTCAAATGTTTACTCTAACAATGTCTGCATCAAAAAATACCAGTGGAGAATGTTATGCTCTTTCATGGTTTTTAGCCAGTTGCAGATGACATGCCAGTTATTTATTGAGCATGTATAGTGCCCTGGTAAATATTTCAGCTGAGAGTTTCGTTTTGACCACATAACTGTCCCGCCCAGCTCCTTCCTTCCTGGACTTCAACCTCTTGTCATATGTATGGCACCTCTCCCCTTACCTGCCCAGAATACCACTAATTTTAGCAGGACGGCAGGATTTCTATATTGTATTTTGACAGGTAGGTCTTCGTTTTCCATGATCTGATATGTATGCATATGAGAGAAGGTGAGAAATCACAGGCTAGAAGACAAGAGGGTGCGGTCAGCTATGGGTTTGAATTTCACATGAATTCCAGGCTCTGATCTCTGTATTATCTGGTAGTAAGTGTCAGTTCAGGTTTTTGTCCTGGTCAAAGAGTTCACTTGAAAAACATTTCCTTTTACATTGCCTGAATGTCTGTTTTGCATTGTTGTGTCTTTCTTTGCCAGTCATTTGTTGGTAAGGTTTGGACTCTGGCCTATTTAAAGGAGCAGGATGAGCGCTTATTTGCAAAAATGAAATTGAAGTGCTGTAATGTATGTAACCATAACATAAAAGGGAATTCTGAAAATATCAGAAAGGTTTTTCTATTTCCATATTGTGCTTATGGTGTAATTATAACATAATTAGGTTCGGTAAAAGTTCCTTTGGCAGGTATGATAGGAGTGTCCTACTCATTTATTTGTTGTACTAAATCTTCACACACAAACCATTTAAGTTAAGGACATGTAAAATGTTAGTTACATATTCAACATGTGATATTTTAATAAAATGTTAAATACCTGTATTTTTATTGTTACAATAGGGAAACACTGCTATCTAACCACAACAGAATATTGAAATAAAACACAGATATTTTAAGAAGGAAGTGGATGTGGATTTAAAACTGCTAATCGACTATTTTATTTATAAGTGTACATTATAATTCTCTGGTTTTCATCAACAGTTACAGTATGATGTATAACTAGCAAGTTGATGGGTGTTCTAGCTGCAGTACAACAGAAACAATAAAGAATACAATTTTAAAAACCAATTAAAATATGACAGATAGAAAACATTGCTATCAGGCCAAATGTGGTGTTTGTGGTGTCTTGGTTCTGTCCAGGGGCAGCCGCCCATGATAATCAGCTAGCACCGTACTGTTACATAAAACACCTGTACAGCCACTGCCTCTGTAACCACTGTCACGATATAGTACTGATTATGGGAAATCTGAGTACATTGAAAAGGGTCATAATCTTATAATGCAGAACTTGGCGTCCACTCCTGCACGCCACCTGTGCTTGCATCAGTCAACGAACCCGGTCTGCAATAAAATGTGATGTCACAGCTTGATTTCTGCCCTCTGATTGGGTTCTTGCCATCTGAGGTGGAGCAAAAGAACATTTTATTGTCCCTGCCTTATAAAAGAAAGTGGTGCCTAGAATAGAACTATAGAAAGATCCTTTGGATTTGGCTGTTTGCTTTTCATCCTTGGATGAAATGAAGGCAATAATGGGGTAAGAGAGACATTGAAGTTAGCCCCAAAAAGAACGGAACACAACCGAATCACAATGTAGACATCAGAAAAATAGAAGTCTATACCCAGCTCTGGTAGGGTACATACACAGGTGAGACAATGCTCGTAATGTATGATAATGGATGTTATTGCTTTGTTTTTCTTGTATGTTCTGTATGTTGGCATTTTCTTTTCAAAAGTTTCAGGCAGCTGTACTTAAAATTATACTTAAAAGACTTACATGTTATGAAAGACGTCTTGTTTCTGCAAGAAAACCAGGAATTTCTCATTTCTAAACCCTGAAATTCATATTTTTAAATTTCTGTCTTATTCTGTTTGTATTTCTTTGTATGTTTCAATACAAGCCCTTTTGTGTTATGTTTTCATGTTCCTGTGTCGACCTTAAGGGTGCAGCACAAATACCAGATGCCTTAGTAAAATGATAGATTATCCTTTTTCTCCAAAACAAGGCAGTTTTACGCTTGTGTGGGCATGTGACAAGATGTATATTTTTTTATCAGGGACGCAAAAAGAAGAACATATTGAGTGATAACACAGTGACGGGGAAAACCCAGTCTGATTCTGCTGGAATGGTGAGTCAACATGCACCCAGTCTTATTACTTCATTTGTATGTATCCCAACCACTGCGTGTTTCATGCTTATATTTAGAGTTGGGTAATTCAGGTCCTGAAAGTAAAAGTCCAGACCGGGGTTTTATTTCAACCAACCAGTTGAATACTCTGTGACTGTGACTCTTTATGCTCAATTTGCTGGTTGAAACAAAATCTTGGTCTGGACTTTTACTCTCTGGATCTTAATTACGCAATCTGCTTATATTGTCCATATATTGTCTTATATGTCCCTCTCCGTCCTGTCCCGCAAAAACACCCCAGTTTTCTGCTCTATGACTTAGCCTAGCCCCATCTTAACTGGTTTGTTTTTGGTTTAAGGATGTGGGAATGTTAGAGATCCCAGCGGAGCTCTCTGCCAGACTGCGTGGAGCGACTGGTGAGTTCACCTGTGATATTGTGGCATGGGATGATATAGGCTGCACCAGGGAGAGATTTATTAAGGTGGACTTTAATCAGTCCGTTCTGGTCCTGTAGGCAGGCAGCCTGGTGGCTCAGTGGATAACACTGCTGTCTCACACCCCCAGGCTGGTGCCTTTACTTCCTGGGTTTCCCCCAGCAGTTGAAAAACATGCAAATAGCTGAATTTGTATCTTTAAATTGCCTTTAGTGTTGGTATCTGCACATGCCTTGAAATTGACTGATTTCCATCCAGAGTTGCCTTGTGCTCTGTGCTTCTTGGGATAGACTTACAAAAACACTGTAATGGGAAAACGGGTATAAAAATAAGACAAAGTGGTTGGTGGACGTTTTTCAAACCACAGGGCGACGTCCGGGCTCTGGGATCACGGAGGTGGCCCCTCCACAGGTCAAAGGGGAGCACAACCTTGCACTGCCCCAAGATATTAACAACTTTCCCTTCTCCCGATATGCCAACACCGAGCTGAAGGTAAGACTGCTCAGTCTGGTCATGTTAGACTCACATCTGTGTTCTGTTTCGAAATACAGAAAAAAAACACGTTTGAAAATAAAACACATACACAAACTCTGTGACACAAACCTTCTTATGCTCCTGGCTCAGGATGGATGGTGCCAGGCCCAAGGATTCCCTCTTCAGTGGCCTCTGACTATCCTGAGCCCTGAAGATGCCAGTACAGCCCTAGAGATTAATAAATTGGTGAGCATGTCTCCATTGACCATACAACAGATAAGGGCAACAGCATAACAATGTCCAATTCAGACCTTATGTATGTAAAACTGCTGTTTTTTTTTTCTTTGATCTTCTTTTTTTGCTCAGATTCTGCGCTTTTCTGGCGACTCTGAGCTTGGGGGATGGCAAGAGCAGATGCTGGGGAACTACATAATCGAGAAGGGGCTGGCAAAACCCTCTCTGAGGGATGAGATCCTGTCCCAACTGGTTTTTCACACTTGGGGCCTAGAGGGCGGGGAGACAGCCTTGCGGGCTTGGCTGCTGATGGCCTGTTGCCTGAGTACATTCACCCCCTCTCCATCCTTGGATAAGCCCCTGCTGAAGTATGCTGACTATTTTTGACATATTTTCCTTGATGAAAATGTTGCAATGCCCTTAGCTTCTTGCCTTGGTGCCACTTATTCCATTCAGGTACGTGTCAGACCATGGGCCAGGAAAATACCGATCGCTATGCCAACATAAGCTGCTTACTTCCCGGCCGCAGCCAGCCCCAGCCTGCAGAGTCTATCCGGCTACACAGCTGGAGTGGACAGCCAATCAGAGGACAGGGAAAATGGTTCTGGATGTCGAAACCTTCAATGGTATGTGGCATCACATATAGCAATACCTAAATAGCTATAGTTATCTGCCTGGAAAATATGTGTAGTTATTTTCATGAAAAGATAAATGGGATTCCAGCTTGGCCTTTTCATACATTTTTATTCAAGCATTATAGTTCAGCTGTTTTTTTTTTTTGTGACAGAGGAAACGCTAACAGCAGAGGTGGAGTCCTGGACTACAGGGGAGCAGCTGGCCTTATGGGTGCTCAGATTCAGGTATAGTTTGCATATAATCAGCTTCATATTAAAAACACTATCAGAAAATTGCAAATGTTGCTATCCAAAACATAGCCTAATTAGAACTGTTAATAAGGGAAGAATGGATGGTTTATTTGCATGTGAAGCTAAATATGTTTGTAGAGCAAACAAAATAGATGGCATTAGAGTCATGAAGAGGATTTATCCATCTGCCCATCTAACAGCTGGTCAGGGTTGCAGGCGGCCTGTAGTCTATCCCAGACAGGGTACACCTTGGAAGGGATGCCATTCCATCGCTGGGCACATATATGCATTTGAGAAGCAGCAAATAGCCTAACTGTATGTCTTTGGACTGCGGGACGAAATTCAAGAGAAACCCAAATAAACCCTGCACAAGGCAGGGAGAAAATGCAAATATCACACGAGCAGAGTGGATGAGGGATTTAAACTCCCAACCCTGAAGGGGTGAGGCAGTTCAGGCGCATCCTAAATGGCATACTTATTTGCTGTGTAGTAGGTGAAATATAGTATGCAAAGTGAGCACTGTCCAAAACTTTAGTATGGATGTGACAGTAGGGAAACGGTACCCGAATGACATACTACATTCTGAGAAAGCGTGCAAACATTGGACGCTATGGTTTCCTAAAAGGCCACTGGAGCTGCAACCAGAGATGAAGAATGTTCTCAGAAATGTTTGTCAAGATGGTAGAAGTGCTGTCTCTGTACAACTTTAAGTGTAAAACAATAACAGTTACGTAAGTTGATCTGACTTTGTTGTAGTTTTTAGCAGTTTTTAACATGCTTGGGAGTCAAGCTCCATCACTGGTACACACCCAGGTCGGGTAATGTGTGAGATGGTGCCTACAGTATGTCCGAGGACATTCATACTGTTCCCATGCGTACACAGAGTATATACTACATTACAGTATGTACTACTGCGTAAGTATGTGGTTTCAGACACACCCTGAGTCACCACGTCACCCACTCATAGTATCTAATATGTTACTTTATACAGTGGGCTAATTCTACAAATGGGTTTAATCTATACATTCCCCATAATTACATCTTATTATATATTATTTTTTATATATATTATCCGATGTAATGCATCTCTATATAGGGTAAGAAGTTTGGATAAGAGAAGATTTCAACTGATTTTAACTGATAAGCAAATAGACAAATAAATGAAGATAAATATATGGCTACCTCCGTACCTGCAGGGTTGAGGATCATGCTTGGGTATATTGGCTGATGGGCTGTTTTACAGGGGTTTGCCAGAAGCTCTGCGCGGATGGTCAGTTTCGCTCCTGGCTGGGGATCGTTGGACAGACCTGGCTGGCAGTGACTTTGTCATGGACCTTCTGGCGGAGGTGGAGGCTGATGTCCCACAGGCTGAGCTACTGCCACCACCACCAGCTCCACCAGCCAATGAATACCTCTTCAGCTCCCAGAGGAACATGTGAGTGCCAAGCCACCAGAGATACAAAGCACCACGACAGGAAAAACAGCAAGCGCTGCTGGGCCATGTGTATTCTAAAGGGCTGTGTTCATATCAGTGTATTATTTGGTAAATATGTGCATTAAGGTCACCTTCATAATGATTTATAATACGTTCATGGAACATTAATAAGCAGCATGTATGTATACTGTAACATAGAGGCTATATGCCATCAGTGAGATTGCTCACTGCATTTGTTTTGAAAGAAATGCAGTTGAACTTGACCAATATTGCTCATTAAAGATATTATAAATGCTTTGTGAAGCTTTAATCTAAATTAACGTACAATATATGAATGCATTATGAAGGTGCATAATGATTATGGCATGTCATACATAGATACATACTGTACATACATGACAAAGCAATACAGTGCTTTTTGAACTTATGTATTGCTTATGAATACGATTTTGTTTGTTATTAATGGATATTAAAACTGTCACATCTTGTCCTGGTCATTGAAAGTATTGTGGAATGATGCAGTTTATTTTCACCCTCCTTTAGGATGATGAACCTACATGATGATGAGTTCATTCCTCCTGCTCCATCGATGCAGGCCCCAGGACTGCCATTCTCTGAGGCTTCCTGGAGCAGTAGTGATTACCCCTCTGTGGAAGGTAAGGGATGAGACATAGCAGGTGTGGAGTACTGGGCACATATCAAAGACTACAAACATACAGCTCTGAACTATGCAACTATATATCTTCTTAATTGCATCATATTCTGTGCCCTGTTACTTGATATTTCTAAATTGAAGACCATGTCGAAAAGACTGAAAGTGCCAATAGCTGTGTTTATGCTCCGTTCTTCAGGTTCCAGAGGTCGGCAGTTTGATACTTTTGTGGATGACCTTTTTGACCCCGTGTGGGACCAAGCTGTGCCTGTCAGTCCAATAAGTACTATAAACAATAAGTACTATAAAATAGCTCGGTGTAAATGCTTTGACTCGCTTATGCTTTTCAGTAATAAACAATGAGCTTTCTGTGATGTACTGCATGCAGGTATCTTTGGTCTCTCCATCTGTTCTATCTCCGTTTTTGAGGCAGCGTTTATGGTTTTAATGCATTGGTGTCTGTGCTTTAAGGACGCGGAGAGAATGGCTATGCTGAACCGACGTTTGAGGGGAGGAGGTGGTATTGGCCCCATGCAACCTGGAATATATCCTACCACAGGTATGCAGATCGTGTCACTGATACCTTCTGTGGAGATCTAGGTGTTCCTTGTTATATAAATATGAAAATAAGGTTCCCCCATTCTTGCAGGTGTTCCAATGACAATGCCAATGGCAGGTTATCCCATGGGTAAGACAGAACCTGCTGACTGGTGTTCATTTTCCACATATTCAGAGGTGGAAAGTTCTGGTACGAAAACTACAGACCAAGACCAAAGTTTTGTTTCAACCGACCAGTTTAGCATAAAGGGTCACAGTCACAGAGTACTCAATGGGTTGGGTGAAATAAAACATTGGTCTGGATTTGTACTTTCTGGACCTGAACTTTCCACCTCTGCACATATTATACACTTCACCGATCCTCCTGTGCAGAGTGATGTAAATTTCTAGAGCAGTAATGCTTTTACAGCATCAACAACTGACACAGACAAGAATATTAATCATCATCATATTAGATAGCTTGTATCTGTTTACACATGTTCCCGTTAGTTAAGGTCAATCGGTGTGTTTTAATATTTAAATATTTGTCAGAATGTCTGTAGCAAATCTTATAAATGCCAAGTCTTATTTGTTCTTCCAGTCATCTGCTGATCTGACCCCCTGGCATAATGAGTTTTGCCCTTAAATATGCTGACATCCTCGTGTCTTCCTGCAGGGATGCCGGCAATGCCCAGCTATCCAGCTGTGCCTAGCATGCCAATGGCAGCCCCAGTGTTTCCAAGCATGCCTAGTAAGGAGCTGGACCACACTGGCCTTGGGATGTTGCTAAAATGATAGTAGTACTGCCTTTCACTGAATATATTCTTTTCTTAATGAAAAGGTATGATGATGCAACCTGCCATGCCCCAGCCTGCACCAGCAATCGATCCCCAGCAGATGGCAGCACAGCAACAGGCCTTCATCAGCCAGCAGGCTATTCTCATGGGAAGTGCTAGGAAATACACTACAAAGCTTTTCTGTTTTTATTGAAACATTGAGATCTTGTGTAGAGAGAGAAATCCGAGTATATATATAGAATATATATCTTGTTTTGTTACAGGCTCAACAGATGACTCTGCAGGCCATAAGCCTTTCACAGCAGCAGCAGCATTCGGAGCAGCAACAGAGGGAACGGCAGCAGCATTCGGAGCAGCGACAGAGGGAACGGCAGCAGCATTTGGAGCAGCCACCGCCGCCGCGACAGATAGTGCCAAAAGCAGCACCTGTACCTGCCCATAAACCATCTCCCAAGTCTGCTCCCCACCAGGAGACTCCAGAGTCCCAGCCTAGGCACAGTACCCCAGAGGTACACCCTTTACAAACCCTTAAGGCTGATTTCAACTTTTCCGTAGAATCTGCGCCATCGGTAGCTGCGTACCTAATACCCTAGCATGACATCTGTAGTTTAATTTCTGGGGAGGTGGGCGCCAGGCTACAGCACAGGCTATGGCACAGACTATGGCACAGACTATGGCACAGGCTACAGCACAGGCTATGGCACAGACTATGGCACAGGCTATGGCACAGGCTATGGCACAGACTATGGCACAGGCTATGGCACAGACTATGGCACAGGCTATGGCACAGGCTACAGAAGTATAGATCAGCCTTCATATGCTAAGCTAAGTCAGACCACTAGTGTCATGACTCATGTATCACTTTTTTTTAAGGCTGTTTGAATACAAGTATTTTTACAGCCAATTTCATATGTGTATTGACAGCCAGAGGAGATTGTGGACACTGATGAGCTAGAATCCTTTAAAGAGAAGAGAGACTTTTTCCAGAGGATTGGTAAGGAGAATGAAACAAAGTCATGGCTGTCTTACTCCTGGTAACCTTCAATATGTTTGACCATGATGCATTTGACTCATTCTACATCACTACAATCTAAGCTTGTTTTCTACGAGCAACCTCTTTCTATTAGTAATAGAAACATAAATCAGTTCAAAATAAACAGAAAAGAAAATTATAATGGAGCTGGGAACAGCAGTCTATTTGTTGTAGTTAAATTGTTTAGTTGGACAAAGGTCACAGGATCAAATCAGTTTCAGGCATAGCACAATTTAATGTGATGATATGGATTATTTCGTTTGTATTTGTAATTGCCGATGAATCACACACATGAGTTGTACCACTTGTATTATTTATAGCCAGCAACACACAATAATTTACTCTGCCCTGAAGAAGACACCATAGAAAGTATGTTATTAACCACGAGTCCAGCACTTTAATAGGAGACAGGGCAAGATAAAATGCATTATTTATTTTTAATGTTTTTTACATAGTCACACTCACTAATAGCATATAATATTTATTCATATTCACAACCGAATGATGCTGTGGTCATGCCCTTTATTTTTATTGAACTTATGATTATTATTGTGTTTTCCCTTGCTTTTAATTCCTCTCCTTTGTCTGACAAGGATCACAAAAAGTGAATCCGCCACCCAAGCCTCCAAAACCACGGCCATCCCCCATTCAGACGGTGGAAAAGAGGAGCACCCCGGAAGAGCCCAAGCCTCCATCTTCAAGGACACCAAAAGGTCAGACTCTCACTCAGAAACGGCAACCCTGCTTTGGCCAGTAAACATTTAAATAACTGACTGAATAAATTAAGACCCTTAAAAACAATGTTGTAAACACGTTTTAAGATCAAACTGGATTAGCAGATGAGGAATGAAAAAGGACTTTGCCTTAAATGTTCAGATATGAAAATGCATAGCGAGATAAATTACATAAAGCTCTTTTGATAAGAGCTTCAGCTAATTGCCATGAACCTGTAGCATTCTGGGTAAGTGGTTATGTAAGATGGATGGATGGATGATGTGTACTGCTGGTTATATTTGCAAAGTGTCTTTTTACAGCTAATTAAAAAGATAGTTTACTGTTTTTACAGATTACTGTTTTGGATATAATTCCATCTAAGGTAGATAAAACTTTCCCCCCCAGCAAAGCCACCTCCTGAACCAAAACCAGTGAAAGATGACCCCCCCTCTCCCTCCTCTCCTAAACCACAACCTAGCAGCCACATACGAGAAATTGTCAAACTGTATCAGAGCCGCCCTGCTCCTGAGCCTGTACCATTCAAGCCTGTGAGGTCAGTTTTTAAATATAATTATATTTAATATAATTGTTTCTTGGTTCTGTGCAGCTGATACAGAGTGGGTTTAAATTATGTTAATTTATTGGATTTACTAACTGACTATCAGTGGAAATTCTAATAATTGTGACAGATACAAGCTTCATGAAAACACAGTGAAACTTATTAATGTTAAGGGGCAATGGCATTTAATTAAGCAGAATCGTTCATCATTCATTAAGTCAGAAGACTTGAAGATATGGTACAGCTGGAAATTATATTTAGCCATAAACGACAGCGATACAATATAAACCAGCGAACTCAAATCAAGTGATGTCATTGATTTTGCTGATTCTTAACTTAAGGATTCCTGCAAAATCTTTTATGAAGAAAAATAACCCTAAAGAAGAGGCACTGGCAATTCTAAAGGCAAATGGACCAGCTGTGCCTTCCAAGGTGAGAACTTCACTTTGTCATAGCATTTGGGTCTAGCACCATTAACCGTACATCTAATAGTACCCGAGTACCAGAGTCTAAGTCTTAAAAGATTATAGGTAACCCATTTTTCATAAACAAATCATTTTGTTGAGTCACACAATAAATATCCATATTGCTTTGTAAAATATTATGACATAGCACCTTCCCAAAATTATCATCTTTCTTTAGTTATACAACGGGGTGATGGTGGCGCAGGAGGTTGTGCTACCGTTGGGCAACCGGAGGGTTGCAGGTTCAAGCCCCGGGTCCTCCTGACCCCATCAAAGTGTCCTTGAGTAAGACACTGAACCCCAAATTGCTCCCGGTGAGCTGGTTGGTGCCTTGCATGGTAGCCTCTGCCACCGGTGTGTATGGGTGAATGTGAGGCATAAATTGTAAAGCGCTTTGGGAAAAAAGCGCTATATAAATGCAGTCCATTTATGTATAGTATAATAAATATGAAATATCAGCACAAAATAATATTATACATTATTGTACTGCTTATAAGTAGGCATTTTTGAAGTGATTCAAATTCAGTATCACAAGGAAAATACCATTCCCCCTTCCTGTGATTTTAACCAGCAACCTCATCCAAAGTGCTGCGTTTTAGCTGCTATACCGATCACTGTGCTCTCTGTACTCTTCGCAGAAAGAACAAGTTCCTCTTCCAGTGCATCAGAACCAAAAATCAGTGCCCCCTCCTCCAAACTCTCAGAGGTCCATCTCAAAAGAAATGAGGCAAAAGCAGCAGTCATTAGCTGACCTCTTCGGCTCTTCCCGCTTCAAAAACCCACCCCCTCCACCAAATCTCCCCCCGCCACCTCCTGAGCCCCTCCCCGCCTTCATCCCAGACCCTCCACCAATGATGGCTCCAGTAATCAGTGAGTATCATCGCTGCAGTTTTTCTCCTGATACACCAATAAAGCACATACATGCACAAAAATCAGACTAACAATCAGCTTAAAATGCCTACAGAGTCACACAGGCTCTGTGTTCCTCTCCAGCTCATCTTGACCTCTATGTTCTGTTTTAACAAGATCAGCAGCCCCCATCCAAGCAGCTACGAGTGTTTGTACCCACATTCAGATCAAGCAACCTGTAAATATGTAAATAGCTCATCATTGTGAGGAACCCTTTCCAAGCTGAATGTCATACTCATTGTGTTTGTTTCTGCAGGTGAGTCTAAAAGACTCCCCAGTGAGGAGACCGTTGTGTCACAGCTAGACAAATTCTCAGCTAGTGTTTACTTCTCATACTCTAACATGCCTGGTAAATTCTTCCTGCGAAAAGAGGTAGGTACTAAAGCTCAATGAAAAAAGTAGCTGCAGTATATTTCAAATGAAAAGAATTAAGGAGAATTAACCATGAATGGCTCTCAATGTACTTGCACCATCTTCCCTGTATGTTTCAGGTGTTCTACCCCAGGGAGAAGTTTAACCATCCTTATGTCCTTAACCTTCTGTGCGAGCAAGTTAGTAAGAATTTGCACAAATTACTGATTTAAACCTGACAGAACTGTATCATGTCCTGCTGATCAGTCTCCTGGGTCTGTTTGTAGTTCCCTGCCTAACGTTTCAGTTACCTCTGATTTTGGAATTCTAGACATCCGTTGAGATTTACGATGTGCTTTGCCTCCAGATCATGAGGGACACCTACTCAGACTCCTGTATACGTATCTCCAGAGAGGAAAGGCGGAAGATGAAGGACCTACTGGGTATGGAATAATTCAACTACAATAAGAAAGCAATACAGAAATAGTGATACTGTATGTGAATATAGATGTGCCTTCAAATCATCGTTTTATATGTGTCTAGTTCAGACTGACGGTGAAATGAGTCCTCTTTTACAAAGCGCTGACTGCATATGACGTTCCACTCATTGTCATATTCACATGGTCACATCGACATCTTCTCCAGCTGGATTTCACATAGGCACCAGTATCAGCGCAGTGCAGGATGACACTGTAAAGAAGAGGATCATAATGGCAGCCCGTGACAACTGGACCAATTACTTCTCACGCCTCTTCCCTGTGACAGTCAGTTGCCCGGGAAGCTTCTCACACGCACCCACACACAGCTTGCTTTCTGAAAGCAAGCCTCCCTCTGTTCTCATTACCGTCTCTTCTGTCAGGGTGGGAATTCAGGAGACACAGAGGCACTGGGGGTGTCGCACCGTGGGATTCGCTTGCTGCGAGTTGCCAGGGCGTCAGGCATCAACCCAAAACACCTCAAGGTGCTCCGCAGCTACAGGTAAGATGCATCTCTTCCTACCTCCACTTCAGTAATCCTTTACGATTAAAACAGTTACCCATGATTAAAAATCACACACAAAGGCAGACTGCCTTCTCGGCCTCTTAAGGGACAACCACGCATCATTTTACTCATTTGAGTATGTACTATGTCAGATTCTCTTCTCATTCAGTGTCAGGAGATATGAATGTGTATGTGTTTTCCTGCTGGCCTGGGCACAGCTACGCAGAGGTGCTGTCTGTGGAGCAGAGAGGGTCACACGTCGTGGAGTTCCTGCTGAAAAGCGAGCAGCTGGAGCTACATTCCCCTCGGACCCCACAAATTGTTGCTATGGTTCGGTTCTTCATTGCTGAGCTTCTTAAGGTAAATCCCTGAGGAACATCTCCTTTTTTTTTGCCTGCTCTGTTCCCCCTCGGCCGGCTTCTTCGAGTCTCAGCTCATTTTCTTCTTCCTCTTGCCATTATGCTCACCCTGACAACCAAGGAAATCGAATGAATGGTACATGGAACCCATTGTCCCTTTGCTGGTGACGTTTCAGGACTCAGCCCACGTGGTGGCCCTAAAGAGCTATGTGACCGATGATAAGAGCCTGCTAAGCTTCCAGAAGGGGGACATCATTAAGCTACTCCCCATGGAAGAGACACAAGCAGGTACAGCAATGCCCTGGATAATACTGCAAAAAAAACCCACTTGATCCCATAAAGCACAGTATGCAACTTAACCCAACATAACCCAAAAATACATCCTTTTAAACCTAGCTTTGAGAAGTTCTATTGGTGACTTTTATAGATCTCATCTATAATATATTATACTGGTGGATATAGGAATTAATAAAGCATTGCAGCATCTTCTATTGACAGTCATAAGGCACATAGTGTTGATTATTAAACTTAATAAGTTCTAATGAAGTTCTCATCTATAATGCACTATAGATACCTTCATAATGCATTATAATGGTCATTATGAGCATTAAGGATGCTTTGTACTGCATTGTGAAGATACTTATAGTGCATTGTCAATGAACTTCATAAAGCATTCATAATGCATAATAAACATGGATATGATGTACTATGCCCTTTTATAAATATTTATAACCATATTTATAATGCTTTATGAGTACATTATAGTGTATTCTGAATGTGTTCATAGATTCTTATAGACATGGCATTCATATAAAATGTTACTATTTCATTTTTTCTTACTTTTAACTTTCATGTTTTCTCTCCAGCTTTTTGAAATAAGCATCTTTTTTCCTTTTGACCAGGTTGGAAGTTTGGCTCCATCGGTGGGCGCTGTGGTCTTTTCCCCGCCGAGCTGACCCAGCCTGCGGCCGCCCCAGACTATCACTGCACCCAGATCGAACGGCGTGACGAGCTGCGAAAGAGCTTACGAGTGAAGCCTCCCTCGGGCCTGCCGCAGAAACAGTCGACGAGGTCCTCACCTCCAGACACCCCCGTGATGGGCAAGCACAGGCATGAGGGCTCGCTGCCGGGCTCCGATGGCGATGGCCAGGAGTTCTTCCTGATGGAATTTGCAACAAAGTACTTCAGGGAGGCAGCGATGGGGTAAGGGGTGTGGTCAGCTCTCATTTATCAATTTAGGCTTCATTTTAAATGCTTTAAATGGAATATTCCATGTCAGCTCTACAAGAAAACCCTATCAGAGAATAAACAAAAAGCCCAAAAACTAGCTCCCAGTTCGTATGACATAGTGTTGGTATTTTCTAACTACTCTTCTCTCTTTTTCCGCCATGCTTCTCAGATTGGGCTGGAAAGGTTTAGCTGCTGAGGGAAGAAGCTGTGCAGAGATGATTCAGCACACAAAGGTTGGGTTTGTTCCACTTAAACCAAAGTTTAACAGGAATAAAATAAATCCAAGTAAGACCATTGTGGTAACAATATTTCTCATGGTCAGGTTCCCATTCAGGAATCCCTGATCTTCTACTCAGACAATGAGCTGAACGAGCTTGCGGCACAGTGCTTCATGAGTGAGTTTCTCTGCCCCTTACAGAAACCTGCTTACATATTCCTTCTACCCATATCATTCACTTCTCATGTGGTTCCCTCACTCCCAGGCGTGATGCGATTTATGGGGGACCAGCCTTTGATGAAGCACCAGACGGAGGGAGATTGTTTAAACAGCATCTTGCAGGTTGGCCTCCTTACATACTACATACAGTCACGTGTCTCCATATTAAAAAAAATAAACAGCTTGGTTCATATAAGGCTATCAAGCATTTTTATTTCATTTATGACAATGAAAGATGTTTTTATATGTTCACTATAAGTTAGTGTTTTATCTTATATGACGGCCACATTCATACCAAAAAACATACTTGACATGTAACACACTCAATAGAAAAGTCTATAGGAAATATATAAAACATTTCCATAAACTTTACATTTTACCATATATGATTACATATGGCTTTAGTAGGAAATTTTATAGCTTATTATTTCTTAATAAAGTTTTATATTGTTTTTATATTACTGTAATGAAAGACACATATTATCTCTCCAGATTCAGCTGGTTTAGTTAGACATGAGAAAATTCAGTGAGATGAACTCAACTATGTTCTGTTCTCAGAACCCAAAGTGAATGCATCAACTGAAAAAGAAAGTTTCCTTTTCAAAATACTTGTTCTAGTTGTGTGGAACCACTGTCCATGATTCAACTGAGTTCATTCAAAGTACTATGCATAAAAAGTAATACTGACAAAACATTCATTTATTATATATTTTACATGAATAAAGGACATATATAACTAATGGTACATACATTTAATATGGACTGTACAGGAATGTAGAACTTATATGTTTGACAGTAGATTTATTTAATATGTTTTACATCAGGGGTGGGGAACCTGTTCCATGGAGGGCCGCTGTGGGTTTTTGGGATGGCCTCTCAATCAGCCAATAATAAAGCAGTGGTTCTCAACTCCAGTCCTGGGGACCCACT
>JAODJU010000095.1:11888302-11922317 GCA_026776725.1 Gnathonemus echidnorhynchus | reverse complement strand
TTCCTCATAGTTTCTTTTTCCAATCCCAACTCCAGTTCCATTTCCTGATTTGGATTGGAATTGATGAATGCATTCCGTAATGGCCCCAACCCTGCTTAAGACATACGGGGTTTATCCCCAATTCTCAAACTGAGAGCATCACTAATAAACATCTGAGCTAAACAACATAATTCTGGGCTTCTTCAGATTCACTCAGGCTTCTTCGTCATCATCATCTCTAGCACAGCAAAGCTCCAGTTACTTGGGTTTCATTAGTGGTTTAGAAGCACAACTAGCTGCCATCCTTTGTTAAAATCTTTTTACACTCCTAACTGTACCTGCAGGCAGGCAGAAGCTCACGACGCTTCCCCATCTCGCTCCCGGGAGGAGAGGAGTTCCCATGTAAGATTCGCAGCTTCAGTGTGAGTGCAGCCGCTCTCATCTGCCTTCAGCCATGATTTTGCTCACGGATGGAACCAAACACTGCATCTCTGGCTTCTCCGCACATGCTCTGCGCGTGTGCAGGTGGCGCTGGACGTGATGAAGGAGCTGTGTGCGGAGATGGGCGTGGTGAACCGTGCAGAGATCATGGAGTTCTCCATCCGGGCTGTCCGGAGCAAGGGTGAGCGTAGATGTCAGCGGTAGTGCAGTCTGTCACAATAGAAAGGAAGTAGTCAAATGACAACTAGGTTACTCAAATTTTGGTTATGGCCCTGAAAAGGGTTGGGCCAGATATGACAAGATTTTTTAAAAGGATTCACATACTGTGTTGCTGTTGTAACCTTGAGATGGACACCACAATTTAACACATTTAATTACAAAGCTTTACAATAATGTCCAATTTGACTAAAAGTGTCTAATTAATAATTATAACATTCACACCCTAATTCACCTACGTACTTTATTACCATCATTTTTTACTGAATTTTGATTCAACAGAAGCTTTTATTTTTCTTTTCTAATTTTCTAATTTCTAACTTTCTTTTCCTCCTACCGATTTCTTTGCTTGGTGCCTTAGATGAATTCGTGCGCCCCATTCAACACGATGAGTACTTGTTTGACTTCATTTTGGACAGCACCTCCATTGCCCTCGCATTCCGCCGGATTATCTGGACGACGCAGCTGCACTTCGAGAATGACCTGTACATCGCATTCCACTACCAGCAGGTGCCACTTTGGCGTACAGCGTATCCACACTAAGGTGCCTGTGTAAATGCACACAGGCAGGGGGGCGGAGCTAGGAATTTTGGGCCCCCTGACAAAATGTGACCTCGGACACCCTCAAACATACTCTCAGTTACAGTTTTACACTTGACTGATTTTGTGAATTTGGATCAATCCTTTCATTAGAGGGGAATTAGTAGATTAAATTTGTTGAATTTGTTAAATTTCTGCATTATTATAGCATACTCAGTAGGGTGATATTCATGATAATGGTTGTGTATTCTTTCTAGGTTTTATACCTAAGACATTTTATAATTTTATGTATTCGATGTGTCCTGTAATGTGCTCTCTCCTCTGAATCTATCATTGTATCCATGCTGCCCTGCACATGGTCAGTAAGGACAGTGAGTCCTGTTGTCTTCTGCCTGCTAGGTCCTTGCTGATTACCTTGAAGGGAAGTTTTTGCTTCCAGGCAGCGGTGCCTCTGGTCTCCAGGCGATGGCAGATATGGCTGTTTTTCAGCACCTGGCACTGGGACTAAAAAGCCAACCCACCCAGTGAGTTTGTTATATCTAATCTCTCATCCAGGTAGACTCCCTTCATTAACTGCTGTATAAACAGAAAACAAAAATTAGTAAGTTATTTTCGGAGGCCTTGATTGTAGCTCAAGGCTGGAAAGAGAGGAGTTAAAAGGGACATTTTTCTATAAATCTGTGAAATACTGAATGTTTATGTAATTATCTCATATTACATGCACTACATAGAAAATGTGCATGTATGTAACGTGTATTTTTCTGTGCAGACATGAGTTGAAAGAATACCTCCCTCAGAGTGAGAGGAGCAAAGCCAACGTTCAACAGCTGCATTCTGTAGTAAACAGACAGCTGGATGGTGCACGACATTTAAGCCCCCGTGATTCCAAAATACGCTGCCTTGGTAAATGCGCTCGAGTAATGTTCACAAGCCAACGTGCCTCCAGCCTTCGTTTTGACATGTATAATAACCTTCAACGTCTCTCTCTTCTCCAGAAACCTTCAGGAATCTGCCTCTCTTTAGCTGCAATGTCTTTCAGGCCCAGAAAGTCAGCCACTACGAGTGTCCATCCCCTTGCCTTGTTGCTGTCAATGATGAAGACGTTTTGTTTTTGAATCCAAGAACACAGGTACTCAACTCTCAGAGCACAGCTAGCATGAAATACTGGCACGGGTGTTTCTCCTACGTTCTTCCATGACACTCAAATAAAAATGAGGTTGTATTTGCAGATTTACAATAAATGCTACTCTCGTTGCCGTTTTAGGAGATTGCTTTCAAGATCCCTCTGACTGAAGTGCAGTCCCTCCGATCAAAAAAAGAAAAGTCGCCTCAAATGGAAATAAGCTATGGTCACCCCACCTACCCAAAGACAATAACAATCCACCTCAAACAGGTACAGCAGATAATTTGCCATGACTACATATTTTTGAGTCAGTGCTAGATACTTTTCCTCTGTCCTATATGCAATTAAAGAAGGTCTTTATACATGATCTCAGCAACATGTGACATTTCCTGCAGGCCAAAGAGTTATGCCAAACCATTGCAACCATTATGGACGAGCTGGTGCGACCACAGTCTGGCAGCACTAGGTCAAGACCCTCTACCGGGACACCATCACGGCATCCGTCAGCCATGTCCTCAGTGAGCTAAAGCACCACTGCTACACATACCACCTGAGTGGTGAGGATAGTCCAGCTAATGACTGGTACTGAAGACCCAGTTGCTGCTCACTGATCAAAGTCAACTGCTGTCATACTTTGATGTTCATAAATGAACAAGGGGAAACCATCCAATATTGGTAGTGACTTTGCATACTTCTATAATCACCTATCAAAATATTTTAGTTAGCTCATGTGTATTTTATTCGTACCGGAAATGTTTGGCTTAAAAGTTCTATATCCAGCTTTTAAATTCACAACAAATTACTAATAACATGTAAAATTAAAAAGAATTTCCTTTTCCAGATTGAATACTACTTTGCACAGTGTAAATTTTATACATTACAATCAACAAATGCAAAAATGAAAAAGCACTTTTATGAGATTCCTTTTACAGTATTTTGAGATGTGGGTTTTATTTCCTTACTTTTTTCTGTCTATTGACTTCAGTGACTGCAATTTATAAATTAAACTGTATACTTCATAGCATTACAGAAGTAAGTTTTAAGATGGTAGGTTTTTTTTTAATGATGGTGGGAATATTTAGGTACAGTCCACTTTTAGGGAAATGCTATCACATAGTTATATTTTTATTTATTGACTTCGCGTCTGTGATTATGAAATTTCATGAGGTTGAGAACCAAAGGGCCTCTGTGAAACACATTGGTAAACATGAACTATTAATCAAATGTCTCAATAATGAATTGTATTAATTTTTTATAAATAAATTGTCAGATATGCCTCAGTGATAAAACTGGAAACCCTCTGTGAAAAGTGAGGACAAAATAAAACTGTACTGTAATAAAGATGATACAGCATTAACATTTACTGACCATATACTACCATCTTATGACAGGTTTACCTAACCCCCATGCTTTCAAGGATTGCCTCTGATCAGCTCCAGATCAGTACCCTACTGTGCAAAAGTCTTATGTAGTCAAAGGAAATGTTTAAGGCTATTTATCTGGATAGTAAGTGTATATTTGCTCAGAACAAAAAAGGCAATTTAACAGGGACAGCATCCTAACCCAGTGAGCCACCGCCACAAAAGGTAAGTCCTGTATCACAAAGCCGGATAACTTGTCGAATTTAAGGTAGTCTGGGCTAAATGTAAGTGACTGAAAATAAAGTCAATCTGCCTTTGTGATATAGGCCCCAGGGGTTTGACCCAAAGCACTGCTGGGATTCAGACCCAGGGTCTTCAATATACTAGAGAGGTGCTTTAACGATAAATCTTAGCACTCAATCATTTTAGGTTGGTGTCCGATAAATTTGATATAAAACTGAAATAAAATAACACTGGTGTCAACCTTGTTTTTCATTAGGTGCAGTGGCCAGGTGCTATTTGCTGCAACATTTTGATTGATTGATTAATAATGATCATGGCATCACTACCTATTGTAACACTTACTGGTTACTGCATTAAGTAAGAGTGTACTACTACATTATTTGTGCCCCCTTGTTACCCAAATCTTTATTGACAGTGTGTATTGTTTTTTTGACTTATTACTTCACGTTTGTAAAGTTGATTGACTAGACTGATGTGCAGAGGTGGATATTTCAGGTCCAGAGAGTACACATCCAGACCAAGATTTTGTTTCAACCAACTAGTTGAGTACTCTGTTACTGAGACTCTTTATACTCAACTGGTTGGTTTAAACAAAATCTTGGTCTGGATGTGTACTCTCTGGACCTGAAATCTCCACTTCTGCTGATGTGTGAAGCCGATACTAAATAAATATATTTTAGAGCTGGGCGATATATCGATAAAATATCGTATTGTGATTATGGACATTTATATCGTGATCAATTTGAATACTGCATGTGGGACATGGTTCATATATTGGTAACGATACTCCTTCCTGAATGGTGCATGGTGACATATACAAATAATCAGGGACACCTTTCCCAGAAGCTCTTGTTTGCATTCAGTTGCATGCTTCCAATTACGTAAGTTGCAAACTATTGTGCTTTTGGGAAACGCACCCAGGCATGGCAAATCTACAGGGCATAATTATGTGAGTTCATAGGTTCACACAATGCCAGTTGTGAAACTGCTGGTCTAGAACTGCTGCTCTCCAAGCGAGTGTATCATGTAGGTGCGGGAGAATGGGCAGGACAGCCAGTTGTAGAATGACCCACTATCTTAACTTGTTATACTGTATCCATAGAGTGGTGTATACTGTATGTGATGGACGGCTAAATATCGAGATACGCTCAAACTGACTTGCGTCCAAAGGTCCCAGATTCGAACGTAAGTCAAGGCAAGGCTGTAGTTTACTTCAATAAGTGGGTCTTTGGATCAGCGAGATCGCCATGTGCTGGTGTAATCTTGAACAGATAGTAAATCGTTGAACCATGGCAACGTCGCGGACGTTTACAAGTTTACATTTTTTCCACTAAAGTAAAGCAATATAATGATGAGGGAGAATATCAGCGAGTGGTGGCGACGGCTAATTTCACAACGATTATTAAGGCGTTGTGTTCTTTAGACATGTTAGCTAGTCGTTGTTTTGGGCTGGCCTGTGGGAAAAAAAACAACTAATTTTCGAAACGTTAAAGGAGATAAAATATCCCAAAATAGAAAATTTGATTATATTCCATTGTTCAGGCACGTGAGCTGTTTGAAAGAGTCAGCGCGCTTATCGAAAATGAACAGAAACGTTCATGGTAAGCATTAGGTTACGTCGTAATTTTGACAAAGTATCGGTCAGCGGGTCAGAATGAACTCAAAAGAACCGAATGTAAGATGCACGGTGTACCGAAGTACACAGACTGATGTGAAACCGTTGTGAGGCAGCACCGAGCCGCCCGCAAGCCGGCTGTCAGCTCGTCCCCCTCCGCGTCGCCACGCCCTCGATGCGCACAACTAGTTACTAACATGGCCGACAGTGGAGCGCGTTGTGTGGGACTGGGGGGAAAGAAGCACGCTTCCTAGAATCCATTTAGCTGTATTTACGAGCGAGAGACGCTGACGCCGCTGCTCAGTGAGTTTCCCAAACGGTGCGTATTGTAACACTGCTCTGACCGACGGCCTGTGAGTGCAGTTAGCGGACTTTAGCTCGCCGGCGCGCCAGCCGCCAGTACAGATGTTGGACTGTCGCGTCACCTTATGCTGCGGGATAATTCGTGTCGACCGGCTTTGCCCCTCGAAAGGCGGGACGCGCTTTGCTTTGCACAGCTGGTTCGGCTTGAGCGATGCAGTGTCCAGATTGACATTTTTCCCCACCCGATCAAGCTGCACGGCGGCGGTGTCCGCCTTGACGTGGCGCCGCATGGACGCTTCTTTTAGACCTTGTTAGCTGGTTTGTTAGCTCATGAGATCATCGTCATTGAAAACGAGAAAAATACTCACATAGACAGTCATTCCCACATTTAATTATTAAGCGTGATGTTTGCTGGATCTCCCGGGGAAAGTCTTAGTAATGCGGGATGGAAGGCTGCCGGATTGATTTCAAATCAGACACCTGTTTTCAAGGTGAAGGGTGGCACTGGTACTTCGGCAGTGGTTAGTTTTTTTTTTGTTCGGTGGTGGTGTTCAACTGATGCTGTTTGCGTGAAATGTAAATTTAGCTTGATTCTAAGATTGTATGTGAAAAATTAGATGCCTCATCAAAATGACAGTAGAAGTGCGGTCCCATAACTGACGATTCAAGCTAAGATATCTGCGCTGAAATTATCGTTGCGCAAAATTACGGTGTAGTGCGGTACTTGTCGCTTGGAGTAGTTAGGGATGGGAATAATGTGCCGCCATCTGCACGGCGCTGAGCTGTTTATGTTCCGCTTAATACGTTATGAGCCCGGAATTAACTAGTCTGCCTTTTTAAATACTAATCGGCATTATTAAAATGTAATGTATAAAATAAAAGTCCGTTTCACTCAATAGAATACTTGAACTGCTAGAAACTGAAAAGTATCCGCAGTACGAAGTGTTGTTTTTCTGTAAAAACAAGCTGTTACAGATGTCATAACTTACTACTGATGTTCTTATTACAGAATCAGCTCGAATATCAAATGCATTTTTTTCGAAATTGCATGAATTTTCATAAAGGAACTGGTTAAATTATCACCACCCCTTCCTCATCCAGCCCAGAGTACCGTGTTATGCAATATATTTGTGCATTTAAAATTTTAGGCTCGGATGCCTTGACTGCTGTTGTAGATTTACTTTCCCACTCTGTCGGAGGAACAGCAATGTATTGTTAAGCGGAAAATTAAGATCGTTCGTAGAGTAGGTGAACTTTTCCACTACCCAAAGGCTGAACATTGTAGACATAACTGCTACGCAGAAACAAAGGGGTTTATTGTGTTGCGGTGTTACGCTCAGTTTTTTATTGGATAACTGCTCGGAATGAAGCTTGCATGTCTAAACTTTAACCCACTTTCTTATATGGCTCTCAGCGTAATAGTGTGGATTATGTAGTTATGAGTCCTGAGATGGATTGTCATTGCTTATAACGAGCTGCAAATTAAGCAGTTCCTTTCGGTATAATAAATGTATTGTGAATATGAATCTGAAATGTGGAAGTACAGAAAATCAAAGCACAAAAGTATTTACTAGTGAGGCTAAATATGAAGGCCGTTTTTAACTCAATCTGAAATGTTACCAAGTATAATTATTAAGAAAATTAATTTTATAATGCCATTTTATTGATCTTTTTGTGCTTTGCTGGGCCTGTGAACTATAGACAGAAGTATAGGAGTGAGTGATGAAATGTTGTCCAATTTTAACATACCCTGGACATTTTCACTACTAATTTCTAACATGTGATAACAAAGACTGAACCTAGATCGCAAGTTCCGTAATTCCATCTTTAAAAAAATTTGTTCTGTTGAGCTATTATTTAAAAAGCAATGTCTAATGCTGGTCTGCAAAAGGCCAGAAATGGTAGTGTCTGGTGAACAGAGTGTGAGAATTTGTGATGCACGAAGTAAAAGGGTGCCTTAACTAACTCAACACTTTTTGATGGGAAACTTACCAGTAGAAATAGCAGTTTAGTTTCTCCTTTCCACACGACATGGTATCTCTCTGACAGTTCCCTCCACATTCCTAATAACGTTTGAAGTTATTAGATCCCAAAATAATGTCACCGTGGTTTTGCTGGAAGAATGTTCACTTCTGATTTGTTTGACTGGCGGGGGCGGGGTGCTTTTACACGGTGTCCTTCAATGCTCGCTATCTGGCTTGTGACCCACACATTAAATCCCCTATATACATAAGTATGTTTGTGTGTGGGATAATCTCGTCTTTGCTGTGCATACAAAAATTCAATATTTGTTTACGCGATGCAGTGGTCTCGAGGAAGGCTACTGAATGACGACTTTGAATACAATCTGGAAGTGTGATTTAACAACAGGATGGTCAGCCATTTATCCGTCCCTTAGGCCTGGGTGTGGGTGATGGAAGTTAAGCACCATTTGTACTCTTTGAAAGCTGAGAATAGGTTGGTCATCTACATACCAAATCTCCTGGACTCAAGCAACATTTGTTTGATTCTTCTTCATAACTGTATATTATTGTTCTGCATTGTCATGTAATTGCCTATCGTAGTCCCAGTAGAAACCACAATCTGCTTGTATTCTGAAGAGTTAACTTGTTAAGCACTGGTTACAGTTGTGAACCATGTCAAGTTAGCCCAAAGTAGACCTCATCAGCCACGTTTTCCAGGTTTTCTGAGTTTTTTGTGGTTACTTTTCTTAACACCCTCTCATGAATCCAAGTAAGTTGTGACCTTTTCCAGACCAGAAAGTCTGATTACAGTGTGAAGTAGACTGTATGGTTAGAAATCAGCTTTAACACTACGACACCTTGTTTGACCATCTGGAGCAGACTGACCGTTACTGAGTGGTGAGCTATCCTTGGACTTGTCTAGCAGGTGTGATGACCTTGGGACCTGCTGACACAGTTTTTGTTTTACAAAAATATTTCCTTTTGGTCTTTCTCATTGAATTCCTAATTTACATTTGTTATACTGAACTGCAGCTGTACTACACAGGCATTGTCATTGTTTGTGTGTTGTTTTAGCTCCAATTTGTCACTCCTGTAATGTCTTATTAATTTCTGCGTGATTCTGTTTACAGAGCCATCCTTCTTGTGATGAAGACAACGGACACTCTCAGTAGAAGACGTCCAGAGTCTGTGTGCATTTCGCTGAGCCTTCAGAAGTGAAGGAGCTGCAGGCGATTCCCAGTACACTGGCCTGGCACGCTGGTGAAGCGGACGGGGCTGGGGGGGCCGTGGACCTCCGCTTTCGAGGGTGTTACGGCGACAGTGTTCTCGCCGACCCGTCCCTCTGTTCCCCAGAGCATGCTTAGCGGTGGCAGCGGTGATGGAACAGGATAGGAAACCGGTAAGTGTCTGCTTATAAGTCACGAGGTCCCTTTTAGTTTATCACTCCTAATCTTTAAGATGGGGGGTGACCGAGATCCCGCTATGGCCTGGTTGTTTGTTTCCTCAATTGAAGGTAAGTGTTTGATTTTGCTGATGGTGCATATCTGGTGTATGCTGGCAACTTGTTTAACCACTTGGGAACGTCAGATGGAAAGACAATGTGAGTGGGTAGTGGGAGTATGGCGGGGGGGGGGTTACATAAAGTCATGTGTGTAAAGCTGCACAGTGCACTAGATTAGGGGGGCATGTTAAACATCCCAGTATACAGATGAATATGATTTCTGTAGCTTCTTTGATTGGTTTATCTATGTTGATTGCTAATACTCTTCTGATGTATTTGATATCAGTGCTTATAGGACATGTACTGTGAAGATATCAAATTAATTAGGACCTTGAAACGGTTTTGGTACAGTGTTATTTACTTTAATACTGATCAGTAATCGGAGGACTTTTGTGTGCTGGTTTGCTCAGCAATATTAATACATAAGTGCTTAAATCTCTCAAACTTTCAGGCCTATAAATCGTGGAGAAGTCTGAGCCGGTCGAGTGCCACTTCTGCTGCTTATGTGTTGTTAATTATAGGAAATGAGGCTGATAAGTTTTAATTGTGAGCCTGCTGGGAAGAATATCCATCAGGCTGTCCTTTACTGCCCTTCCCCTTTGGCCCCCTTCACCCTCCTATACCATTCAGGAGAGAAACTGCATTTATAGCAAGAATTGATACCGGCATTGCTCCTGCCTCCTTCTTCTCTCCCTATCTGTGCTCAAAGTGCAGACTCAGGAAGAGACTAAGCTATTCGCTTGCACTGGAAGCAGTATACACTGGAGTTGGATATCCATTGTTTGGCTCTGTACGTGGTTTACAGGGGCCCCATGGGAGCGTTGACCGATTTTGACCCCCTCCCACAAAAAAGGAAAAAAATTAAATAAATAACCAACGGTGAGATATCTCATTCCCCCAGTCCCTGTCCTTGATGTTTTCCTGGACAGCTGCATCTGGCCGGGTGTGCAGTTTTGACTAGAGTCTGGGACTGCAGTGAATTAGCGTCGTGCCAAGATTGGGGACGGGCATGCTTGAATGGGTGCCGGGAGACTGGGCAGCAGGAAGGGTAGGAGAACAGAGGTCCACCTTCTTCCTCCTTACTTCCCATCCTTGAACTAGGCTCATTCCTGTCACAGAACAGGAAAGATCATGACGGAAGAAATTATCCATAAAAAAACAATGAAGTAAGACCATGAAGGAGAGTGCGATCCAGTCAGAAGATGTAAGTTCGTTGGTCGGATTTCTAGCATCTTGGTTCTGCGGTTCATTTTGTTCAGTGATGCTCGAGGTTTTGGGTTTGCATTGGTTTTGCTAGGTGGGCGGCTTCCTCTCCTGTTCTATCTGCTTGTCTGCCTGCCGCAGTATGTTCCCGCGGACGAGCGCGTGTGATTCGCTGGTCTCCGGCGTGCGCTGGATGAACGGCCGGCCCTGTGGCATGTGCGTGTCCGCTGCCTGCCGGTGCGCGTGGGTGCTCGCTGCCTCACAGCTTTGCCATTAATATTTCGTTGCTCTCAGCAGGGGCTATTTTTAGCAGGGCCTGTCGCTGGTAGCGGCGCGGGCTGCCAGCGCAGGGATGTCCAGCCCCATCTCTCTAATGGGAATTTTCTTGACGTGATCAGATGTTTTTTTTTTTTGTGGGAGGGCCATAGAGCATGGGAAAAGACAACATTCCCATGGAGACTGTCTATATGTTCTTTACGCTACCTCTGCTTCTCATTCCTTTTTCCTTGCTGCTTGTGCCGCTATTATAATATTTCATACGCATCTGCCGGGTACATTTTTCCAGTAAATTTGTGCAAGTGACACATCAGTAAAGAATGAAGGAATGATTGCTTATTTTGGAACAGAGTTGGGCAAACATGGTAAAAAGTTGAATTGTGGCTTGAGTGCCCTGGATGTGTGATAGACATGTTCTTACGGGTGTGCAGACTCCGCTTTTCACGTCCGTTCCTAGTCCTGAGACTGTTGGCTGAGACTTTTGCCAAATGGGATCGTATCTAATTATGGGCTGTACCTTAATATCAACAAGCCTGATAAAGACTTTCATAAAAAGGGCTAAATGAATGAGCAGCTGAATGAGGAGTTTGATGAATAGCTTAGTGTAACAGGCACATAAATTATACCAGAATTACTTCTGGCGATACCATTGGAAACCTGGTTATTAATTTGAATAAATCCAGACTTCAAACAAGAACAGAATAAATTAATTCAGTGTTAAATAATTAAAGGGAGAATTAACATCAAAAGGACAATGTTATAAGATAGAATACATGTAACAGGTTGTCCAAGTGTAAGGATCAGGAGTTGTCAAGGTGCGACATCATGTGGTGTTGTGTCAATCATAAAAAAAAAATCACATTTTCATGTATACATTTCCCATTTCCTAATTCAGTTTTATATATAAATATATAATATAATATATAAAACACACACACAGTATGTATACTTGTATATTGTTGGGTTTAGGGTATTTCCCATAGAAGTGAATGAATGGTCTCTGCAAAGATATGAATACAAAAGAGTGTGTCTCTCTCTATATATCTTGATAGAGGTGATACGTTCCAAGACCTACCAGGGATAATAGTGAATCATCCGTAATAATAAAATACAATATTATATAGTACTGTATCCTCCCTTAATGCTCCCTCCATGTATCAAGGGATGAGGGAGCAGTGAAAGCCATGGGCCTTTATTACCCATCAAAGGAAGAAGGAACAAGGAGAAAAAAACATACTGTTACACATTTGACATTTTTTTCCCCAAACTGTGTAAACTGCAGACAACTGAAATCGCAAATTCCCCCCCCGCCCCATGTTTTTTCCCATGTGATCAAAATGCTCGACTGTCAGGGGTTGTGAATTGGCTTAAATATACAGTTTATTTTTGGTAATTAACCATCCCTGTTGAAAACCACGAGCAATCTGTGGCCTGGTGGAATCCTTGCTGGGGGATAGGAATCCTTAGCACAGTGGGACCAGACTCAGACATTAACATTGCTAATTCCATCTAGTAATGAGAGTTTAATGGGTAAATTGGCTGAAATGGAGAAGCTTTTGGCTGATGATGTGGTGCTAATTGTGGCTATTGGTTATCTAGGAAACTTGTAAGTGTATCGGATATTTTGAAAATGTGAAGTAACTGTAATGATGCAAAGTGTATGAACCTCATGTTTGTTAAACTAAAGTGATCTTTGTTACTCTACATTTCTAGCGAGCACTGTGCCTTAAAACATTCGATTTTACAAATATAAGTGTTTCCTGATGTTTTGGTTAGTATTTTGATTCCGTGATATTTATAGAATGGAGAACTAGTGTACACTGCCTGAGTGGTTTATCTTACAGCTTTGGATGAGAAGTGAGTCTCTTCCGGTCCAATAATCTCGAATGTAAAGTGTGCAGTGAATACAGATGTGTATCTATCCGTTTGATCTCTGTTGTGTGTGTGCCTGCTTTCTAAAGGGAACAGTTTATGCCAGATGTGTGCGGCAGCTATCAGACAGCAAGTGCTTTAAGTGGTAATCATTTCAGGAGGAGGGGGCCGCCCCCCTGGGGCTCTCCACGGCCCAGGCCCTCAACATCCTGCAACGCCAGCTTTCCACCCTGCTGGAGCAGCAGCAGCAGGTTGCCAGAAGAAGGCCCACTCTGCAGGTACCCCTGCATGCATTTCACTGTAAAACACCAGCAGAATACCTGTCCCGATATGCCAGTTATGGCATTACCTGTTTTCCAGGGGTCATACCTGCTGCTGTAAAGGGTTCCTTTGTGTTCCTTTTTGTGGGGACAGGAGCTGTGGACTAAGAGCTTCCTTCACCATGACAACCGTCACTCCAGCTTCCACTGGCCCGGAGCTGCCCTCACCCTACTTGTTGTTTGTGGGCTGCTCTGCTGCCATGAGAGTCAGCCATATGGCAGGTACCTACTGCATCTATAAAGCTGCGCAGTGTCGCCAGTAGCCATTGCAGTGATAATCGACTTCAGTGTCTGCGGTAATGCCCGTTTCTGTGTCTGAAGCCAGGGCATAGAGCTGGTGAGTGCCTTTGCGCTCTTCCTCCTGTTATTGCTGAACCTCTTCCTCATCGGGCGCCAGGAGAGGCTGAAGAAAAGTGAGATGGTGCGCCGGCTGAAGTGCGTCATCTCCCAGCTGGACAGTAAGTGATGGAACGGGCCGTCATGGTGAAGCGATGAAAGTGGCACATGTAGGGAATGCTTTGAGCAGAGATCGGTAGAGTAAAATGGAAGGAAATGACAAATGGATACTCCGCAGATTCTCTGCAGGGGAGCGCGGGAGAGCCGGTGAGGTGGTTGCCCTCGCTGTACCCGGATTTGTACACTCCCTCCTCGCCCTCCTGGTCCCTGCACTGGACGTACAGGGATGACCAGCTGATCAACCTGCCCGTCAGCCTGCTGGTGGAGGGTGACATCATCGCACTGCGGCCTGGACAGGAGTCCTTCGCCTCCCTGCGGGGAATCAAGGTCAGCTTTTCGGGATGGCTCCTCCTGGCCTTACCGGACGGGGACACTCAATGATTTTCTCTGTGCGATATAACTTTGGCAACTATAAATAAATGAGATGCTTTCTGTGCTACAGTGAGATTCTCTCACGCTTGCTCCCCTGTTTCCAGGATGATGAGCACATCGTCCTGGAGCCTGGTGATCTCTTCCCTCCTTTCTCCCCTCCCCCATCGCCACGAGGGAACGAGAAGAGGGGTCCTCAGAACCCCCAACAGTTCCGCCTCTTCCGGGTGGTGCGGACCCCAATCCTTGACAACATCCGGTAGGCATCTTTCATCCGGAATCCTGGGAATGCGTGATGGTCTGGTTGTGTTTATGTTAAAAATCAAGCTTTAAGGATGCATGATGGGTGTTTCTACACTAGTGGTGTCCCATCCAGACCAAGATCATCAGTGTGTCCCTGCCCACTTGGCATTTTATTTTTGACACAGCAGACTTTGGCTTTGTATGCCCCTGTTTAACGTAATACATTTAAATTAATTAAATAAAAATATATGTATTTTGCTATAGTAAAGGCAGTTTATTACATTAGCTGCACACTTCATTATGTGCATAATAATGTATGTACATGTAATGCAGAAAAGTACTGTGAAGATTGATCTTCTCCTTATTTCCCTCCCTGTTCCTGCAGCAGCAGCCTGGAGCTGGCTCTGTCCCGGCCCGTAACAGCCCTGGATAATGAACGCTTCACTGTGCAGTCCATCATGGTCAAGTTTGTCTGCCCCGTCGTGCTGGTACAGAAGGGAGAATTTGTCTCTGATCTAAATTCCTGTGCCGAGTACCTACTCCTCAGCAGGCTGCCTTATGACATCACTCCCAAACCACGTGTCCCTCTGCGATGTCACTCTCCCGTAGGTGGCGTTCCTCACAGTGAACACGGTGCGTTTCTGCGTAAAAGCCCCCAATCTCACACCTGGCTGCTTCAACTTCTTTCAGCTCCAGGTATGGGGGGCGCGGGGGGGTGGAGTAAGAACCCCATTCGTTACTTAGCTGGTCTCACCTGTATCGCCGGCCCTGTACGTTTCAGTCGGTCTGCAGTAAATCCACAGTATGTCATTTTTCCTCTTTGTTTGGTTGTTTTCCCGGTTGCGTTTTAACTATATTTTCGTGCTCTTGTTGGGCCCGCTGGCTTGACCGCCTTCCTTTGCCGCTTTTGTTGGGTCTCGCCGCAGGTGATGGGTGTGCTTCCCATCCTTCCTCTGCTCTTCCCTGTCATGTGGGTGCTGGTCAACGCCTACGGAGAAGCGAGGGTCCTGGCCGAGTCCAGCCGCACGTCTCCGACCGGCCTGGTGAGAGCGCGCCGTCTCCGCCGTTCACTCGCGCGGCGCCTAGCTGTGCCGGGCTTGCAGGTAACCCGCCTTCTCGGGCGACTCCAGGCTGCACGTTGCACTTGTGCCTCATGTCCTCCTCTGAGCGAGGGCCGGAGATGAAAGCCGTAATCGAGTCGAGGAATCCAGGGGAGGGAGTGCCATCTGCCCACCCCCCCCGTATGTTAATTAGCCTTCTCTCTCGCCCCAGCTTGCTAAGTTCTCTGAGGATACACTAAGCAGCTACACAGAAGTGGTGTCTTCTCAGGTATACCTTCTGAATTCCTTGCCTCTTCCTGTTACCGTGGCTCCCTCCCCATGCGCATTGCAGCCCTCCTTCTCTCCCCCCACACCTCCCTGGCAGTTTTTTTGTGTCCTGGTCACCTTCCAGTGCTTCTTGCCTTAGTGTCCCCCCCCACCTAAGAGCCAGTCTCCTGAGACTGTATGCCTCTGCTGTGTATTCCCATGGCTCGCATCTGTGGTACGTTTCTTGCGGTCCACTTTATTTTTCTTTGAAATTTCAAGTTTTTCTTATTTTCTCAGCTGCTGAAGTCTATCTACCCATCTTGTTTTATTTTTCCTTTGATTCCAAACAAAATGAGATTAAAGTACCAGGCCTGATCTCTCAGCAGTTGTGCACGAGACAGGTCTCACTGCATGTTTTGCAAATCCACCTCTTCCTGACACCCCCTCCCCCCCCACACACACCATTCAGTCTGCACCTGCACCTCTTCAGAATCCCTTCAATGTGTGCCTGTGCCACATCCTTTAACCTGAGCTTTGCATGATGGGACACTGGGTCATGTGACTCACGGTGCAGCATTTGAAACTTGCTGAGAATGCCCTGGATAAAGACTACTGGCAATCTTTTATTTTATTATTATTATTTTTTTTTACACCCAGAACGGCCTGCATGAACGGATCGAAGGTTCAGATCCGATGCCTTTACGTGTTTGCCTTGAAGTATGATTTCAGTATTATAACAATGTGAATTAAGTATCTTTTTGCTGTTCTTTGACTTTGATTATTCTGGCTTTAGTAGTTTGTCTACTTGTCCTGGTGTGCGTTAAGATTTCACAGTACCTTTTCATCACAAAGGAATGAAACGTTTGTTCGTGCTACTCTTCTGCCCTGCCCTGCCTCCAGCTTTTCTCGCTTTTAACTGACACCATCTCAGCTGCTCAAGTTTTCACATGAAGTCGCAGGGTCCACACCTGCCCTGGTTTTTCCCATTCGTGAGCAGGGCTGGCTGGCTGCGTGTGTCGGCTGGATACAGGGCGCTGCCTCATTCCCTGCTGGTTCTGCTCCTGTCCCAGAGGGCTGCTGTACAGGAGGTGCTTCAATGCAACAAAAGCATTTAATCCATTAGTGCGCGTGTTTGCATCTTATTAGCTCGATTGGCGCGAAGCTGAATCGAGATCCTACTGCTACCGCAGCCCTGCAGGTCAGGTGGAGGAGAGTCTTAGCCTAAACGGGGCCAGTGTGTGGCTGGGCGGGTTGGTACACTGTGCCTCACTGTTGGGTCCTTGAGCAAGGATCTAAACCCCAAATTGCTCTAGGGACTGATCCAGCGTTCTCAAAAATATGCCTATTAAATAAAATGTAAATGAATGCAATCACTAGTACAGGTGCACCTGTGAAGTCTTATGTAAAGTGTGACTTCCCTGGTTGCTATGATAACGTGATGCTTCACAGTAGCAGTACACGCTACACTGCTGACACAGACTGGGGCCTCACTGCCTCTCTTGCGGTACCTTCACACTCACTGGTCCCGTCCCGGCTTTTCCCACCTTGCTCTATACTTTCCAAAGGGGTTATGGGAGTGAACGAGCCAATAGGCTTGAAGGCGTCCTCATGGATGCAGCGCAGTGGCCAATGAGGTGATGCAGAGTGGGTGGCCCCCGGACACGCCCATTATCCCTTTCCTGGAGAGATGAAAAGGATACGGGGTGGAGCATCCGGCACGTTGAGCGAGGTTTCCGGCCCTGACCCCTCCTCCGTGTCCACGCAGGAGCTGTTGCGTTGCATCTGGAGACACTTGGTCAGCGTCCTGAGAGGAGAGTCCCAGACGCTGTGCTACACCTCGAGCCTGCTCCACAACCTCGGCTCCGTCACCGTAAGTGTCACGCCTGTCGATTTGTCCCCATGCTCGCCTGCTGCTCTGTGGTCTGCCGGCATTCACCTGTGCTGACACATACTGGTTGTTTCCCTATCTGGCGCCAGGTGCTGTGCTGCGTAGACAAGCAGGGGGTGCTGTCCTGGCCTAACCCCAGCCCGGAGACCGTGCTGTTCTTCAGCGGCCGTGTGGAGCCCCCCCACGACAGCCAGGATGACCTACGGGACGACCTTTCAGTGGGCTCCTTCTGCCGGACAGAGGGGGAAGAGGACAGGGAAGAGGTCTGTAACACAGAGGAATCAGATGGTTCGGAAAACAATGGCTGCTCCAGTCGATGAAATAAATCTGTTTCTCGTGTTGTTTTTTTAAGTACCCCTACCAAGGGCCTCCCTGTGACTCCTGGGATAGATGCAGAGTGTGCATGCAAAATCACATACTTGCATAGTACATACTGAATTTCACCGGAAGCCTACTTCTTGATCGTTGGTGCAGTATGTACTGTGCAGTCAGACATACTCGGTTGCCATCTTGCATATTACCTCACCGAATGGTTTCTACTGACATAGCTTGTCCCCTGCGAAAGTTAAAAACTATCAAAAACAATCAAAGAAAAAGTAAATATTCGAGTGGTGTAACTCTGGAATTGTTTTCGATTGAAATTTATACAGAGCCGGCACCTCCTCCACGTTCTTGCCAAAAATTTTTGAGCAAGTGACGTTCTCTGGCTGCAGTTCCAGTGACATTGTGGGATAGCGTAGAGTCCACTTGGTTATACATTTTGGAATTTTGCAGAATGTAGTATGTCATCTGGGTACTGTTTGCCTACTGCCTCATTCGTACTGATGATGTGGGCACTGCTCACCTATATTTCACTTGCTACACAGTGAATCAGTATGCGATTTCCGAAAATGCATCATCGGGGGGATGGAAGCTGATTGGCTGCTCGTGTCCGCAGGGCCAGGAGGGAGAAGCCCTGCTCTCCCTTCCCATGGAGCCCTTCGTCCCGGCAGCCAGTGAGCACGAGCCCAGTGAGACGATGTCGCACGACACCGCCCGCTCCTCAGACACCATGCGCCCACAGCGCCCTCCGCAGGCACCCCGTGCCAAACACCCGTCTGGCTCCAACGTCAGCTTCAGCCATGACACCGAAGGTGGTGAGGAAGACTCAGTACAGGTGAGAAAAGAGTTTCTCAGCTGGATTTGGCTTGAAGTGACTTGTGCAGCTTATAGTGCTCATTGTTTATATAGATTGTATTACTGTGTAGTCCACATGTTCCCACAATGTGATAGTAACCTGTTTTGACATTGTATGGACCTTTTTTTTTGGTCCCCAAAAAGGGGAAACTCAATTTTATAAAAACTAATAATGTCAAAACTCAAAAATCTTTTATTTTGTTTGGCTAAGCTTGGGGCTGGGCGGTGATTAGGGTTTTTTCCATAGAAATGAATGGAGGGTGTGTGTGTGTGTGTCTGTCTGTCTGTCTGTGGGCACACGCACAAGCCCTGGGATGGACTGCCATCTGATCCAGGGTGTACCCCAGCCCTGTGCTGCCTGGAATAGGCCCCACGCCCCCTTTGAACTGGATAAGCAGTTGTGAAATGGTTGGAATATGGCTACCGCATTGCCTCATTGGGGTATTGCTGTTCGGCTGCTGGTGCCCCTGCAGCCCTGTGGGACGGAGCTGGGCTGCTGCGAAGCCGAGGACTTCGTGTGCGACTACCACCTGGAGATGCTGAGCCTGTCGCAGGACCAGCAGAACCCGGTCAGCATCCAGTTCGATGTCTCGGGGTGGCAGGTCCACCTGCCCTCCCTCAAGCCGCTGGGCCTGAACATCCTGCTGAACCTGTGCAACGCCGGCGTGACGGAGCAGCTCTGCCGCTTCTCGGACCACCTGTCCAACCTGGCGCTGCAGGAGAGCCACGGCACCGTGCAGCCCGTCCACGTGCCCTGGGGGCTGTGCGAGCTGTCCCGCCTCATCGGTGCGTGCCGCTGCCCCCAGCTCCTTCCAGTCCCTCTCTGTCTGCTCCTATCTGGATTTCGGGTTAGGTACAGCACAGCCCTACGTTAGAACAGCAAGAACCCTCCTGGGGCTAGAAACTGCATCCATTCAGTCACTTTCTGATGGTCTGGGTCTTTAGTGCTCACAGAAAGTCTTGAGGCATTGCGACTGTTAATTCTGTAAATGTATTACAAATGTATTGGTTTCCTAATGGAAAGTCCATTGACAAGCTTATACATATCTTAAACAATCTTAAACATATCTGCATATATCATCCACACAGACATTTTCTTTTGATTAAGTGTCATTATTTTTTGACTGACTCATTCATTTCTGTTCTTGCCATGTTGCTATTAATTGCAATTGTAGTCACTGGCTCCCAAAGGGATACTAGATACTTTTTTTTTTGGTGGTGTTATTGCTGAAGTGTCACCCAGTAACTTGTCTGTGTCTATATATATATATATATATATGTGTGTGTGTGTGTGTGTTTTCTTTGTAAACAAAACAAATGAAATAATGATTTTTGTTATCAAACCAATGAATTTGCAATACTTTAACTGGATTAACCAAGTCTCCCAGGACTTTCTGTGAGCACTATATATATGCCCCCCTGCTTGGAAATTCTAACCCCCCCGGTGCTCAGTGAATTTTATTGCCCAAATACTGGAACAGCGTTGCTTTCGAAAACTCCTTATGCTGGCATGAATAATTAGATGACACCCGAGCCTAATGTGAAATATTAAATTTCGATAGCAGGTGTTTGTGTGTTTAGTGAATGATTATAATAACAAATATATATTAATAAATGCTTTTAAATACCACGGCCTCCTCTTACAGTCTCATTGGCCTGTGAATCACTTGTCCCCCTCTCTCCTTCCCGCCTGGATCTCCCCGAGCGTAGGCTTCACGCCCGGAGCGAGGGAGCTCTTCAAGCAGGAGAACCACCTGGCCCTGTACCAGCTGCCGTCCGGCGAGAAGACCAAGGAGTCGGCTCAGCGGCGCCCCCCTCATATCATGAAGAGGCAGCCGCCCATCAGCCACCTCATCAGCCTGTTTGTGCGCGACAGCACCACCAGTGAGTGTCTCCTCGCGTCGGCGTGCCTCTCGTCTCTTCGTGATGAACTGGCCCGATCGTTTCTGTTTCTCCTGCCCGCCTCCCCCACACAGATAATGTTCAGATGCTCTCCCACGGCTCCGCAGACCTCATTCTCGAGGCCTGTACTGACTTTTGGGACGGTGCAGATATCTACCCCCTTTCCGGCTCTGACAGGTGAGGTTCTCGCTAAGAAATTGAGCATCTGGCTTTGTGGTTATAGCAGAACCCCCTGATGTCACACTTCTGAGGAATGTACTCCAATTGCAAAGTAAATATTCAGAGTTCTGTAAATTGTTTGCTGTGGAAACTCATTTCCTTGTTAAAAAAAAAAAAAAAAAAAAAAAAAAGGTCAAAACAGCTGGTGATTACCTCCTTCACTGTGGCTCTCTCAGGAAGAAGGTTCTGGACTTCTACCAGCGCGCCTGTCTCTCGGGATACTGCTCGGCTTTCGCCTACAAACCCATGCAGGTGTCCCTGTCGCCGCAGCTGAACGGAAAATGTGTGGAATTGGCCCCGGGCCCCACCCTCTTTTCCGGGCTGGAGCTGCCCAGCACCACGCCCATCAAACATGGCAGCCGCAGGAACAGCTGGAGCTCAGACGGTGAGCTTGTGTTTTGCTCCATTCAAACCGCACATTCTCCAGAGGCCCCTGAGGTTTGGGGCCACAAACAGTCACTGCATGAAATTTTAAGTAAACTCATTCCTTGTTTAGGAGAGGCTAATTAGCCAGCTAGCCACAATTATCTTCCTCTCCACGCTAGCTATTTATAATCATAAATCACTTGACGACAGGGATATGTTCTGAGAAATGGGTTATTTTGTGATTTTGGCCGTTGTGCAAATCTCAGAGTGTACTTCAACAAACCTAGATGGCATAGGCTACTACACACCTAGGCTACAGTAAACATTTGGACTTATAAAAAACAGAGTACCCCTTAAAATAACGTTCAGTATAGTAAATGCATAATCCAGTATCGCAGTTTTATTATTTTATTTTTTATTTATTATTTTATTAATAAATCTCTATCTCTTTTAGTCTAATGGGACCACATGTGCGTCCCATCGTTAATTGAAACGTGGTTATGCGGCTCGTGACTGTATTTAGTTTTTCAAACATCTGAGGCAGGGAGGGAAGCCCCCGAAGTTTAATTTGTTTTAATACGGCCTCGGAATCAACAGCCCCACCCCGAAGAGGAGCAAAGCGTCCTCTGTGCTGCCTTTAGCCTGTCTGGCCTTGCCCTCACCTCCCTGCATCCTGTGCTCAGAGGGCATCGGAGAGGTGGTGGAGCGGGAGGACTGCGTGCAGGCCCTCAGCGGGCAGATCTTCATGGGCATGGTGTCCTCGCAGTTCCAGGCCCGGCCGGACACGGTGCGGCTCATCGACGCCCTGGTCAAAGCCTGCATCCGCTTCGTCTACTTCTCCATGCAGGATGAGCTACGCAGCAAGGTGTGTAGCTGCGGTCCGCAGGGCCCTGTGACGTCACGGGGGCGTCCCGGGGCAAACGCGTGACGTGTAGTGTCCGCCGCTCAGGTGTTTGCGGAGAAGATGGGCTTGGAGACTGGCTGGAACTGCCACATCTCACTGACACCCAACGGGGATGGGAACTGCGACATGCTGCCCTCCAGCCCCAGTCATGCTGGCTCCCTGCATGACGACCTGCATCAAGGTACTGTGTGTGTGTGTCTGTGCGTGTGTGAGACGGAGTGTGTCTGTCTGTGTGCCTGGCTGTGTGCCTGGCTGTGTGTGTGTCTGTGTGTGTGTGTGTGTCTGTGGGTGGTTGGAGGAGATTTCATACTCAATTCCTATGAACGGAAATGTTTATGTAATTTTGTTTTTGTGGACTGATGAATGATAAGGCTGTAAATCAAAGCTAAGTCACATGTCTCTTTCTGTGCGTTTGAGCGCTTTTACATCCTCCTGCACTCATTCCCTGCTCTTCCCCTTGTCTCTATACCAGATGCTGCTATGGCTCTGCCTAATTGGCCCTCTGTCCCACCACCAGTCTTAGCTCTCACTTTCCACAGCAGAACTGGCTCAGGCTTCTCTTCTGTCGCATAACTTCACTTCGTCTTTGTTACCTGTTATATAATGTTTCCTGTTTTCACACAATGGTCTGTTAATTCTAAGCATGCAGCGTATTAGATAGCTTATGAAATGATTTGCGTTTAGAGTCTCCCCAGCTGCTGTTTTAGTTTAAAGCCTATATATGTCTAAAAGCAAAGTCACACATGAATTAAGTCTTTCATCTGTACAACATTCAGTGCACATCTAGACTTCATTCTGCATGCATCTCTGTTCGGCGATTGTTCAACGCTTTACTTGTTCCTCCCCAGTTCACTTCCTGTTTCCTGTGCAGATTCCCGCGATGAAGCCGAAGGCCCGTTACTCCCGGAGGATGAGGGCCAGTTGGACCTGGTCAGCTTCCAGCCCACGGACAGCGACGTGCCCAGCTTCCTGGAGGACTGTAACCGGGTACCGTCTGCCGTCCCGCTTGCACCTGCTCACAGTATCGCGTCGTCCCTCCGTCGCTGACCCCTCCATCTCTTTCAGGCCAAGCTTCCTCGTGGGATCCACCAGGTGCGCCCTCACCTGAAAAACATCGACAACGTGCCCCTCTTGGTGCCCCTCTTCACAGATTGCACTCCTGAAAGTAAGTCCCTCCCGGCCACGTGGGGGGGGGGATCGGACTCCCTCGGCGTGTGGGCCGAATCGTGGGCCCGGGCGCGTGATGCGGGTCGATGTCCTGCGTCTCACCTGGAACGGGAGGCTTGGGTGCAGCACTAAATTAAATATGGTCCTTTCTGTTCATGGCAGCCATGTGTGAAATGATGAAGATCATGCAGGAGAACCGTGAGGTGACCTGCTGTCTGGGCAGCTCGGCTAACTTCCGCAACAGCTGTCTCTTCCTGCAGAGCGACGTCAGGTACCTCCAGTGGTATAAGGCAATGAGCTAAATGCTCTAATATGGATGCTGATGACACCAGCAGCCGTCTGTCTGTCACGCAGTATTGCCCTGGACCCTCTATACCCGTCCCGCTGCTCGTGGGAGACCTTCGGCTACGCCGCCAGCGGTGGCCTGAATGACTACAGCGACGGCTTGTCTCCCCTGGGGCTGTCGGGCCGTCTCAATGCCCTCGCCTGTTCTGTCACTTTCCACCAGGGGGAGAGCGTGAGCTTGGTTAAGCTCATCGAGCAGGTAAACGCGTGTGACTAAAGCCTTTTCTCACTTACTCTTCGCTTTTCTTACTGCGAGACTTATAATTCCCCCCCCCCCCCCCCCAGGCACGCCATACTACCTATGGCATCCGAAAGTGCTTCCTCTTCCTACTGCAGTGTCAGCTCACCCTCGTCATCATTCAGGTGGGTAAAAGAAAAGCAGCCATTTCAAGTTTCATTTTCTTCCTTGTAGTTATAAAGAAAATGAATATCTGCTTGCATTGTAAATATGGGATACTTTACATGCCTTTTGATATTCTGTCTACTGCAATTGACCCATTTCTTTCTTTCATTCATTCATTCATTCATTTACTTTATAGTTTCTGGCCTGTCTGGCCCAGCTGCCCCCGCCCATGAACATCACGGACATCATGTGGCTGTCCTGCTTCTGCTACCCACTGCTCAGGTAAGGGCCTCGATGTATAAGGGCCGGAGTTCGCGTGCAGAGGAGCCGCGCATAGCCCGTTTGAGGCCCCAGCTGTGAGGCTCCAGCTTACCTGCTGCTCTGTCCCCGCGGCAGCGTCTCCTTACTGGGGAAACCGCCTGACAGTTCGGTGATGACCGTCGCAACCGGCAAGAACCTCGACGGCATCCCCAGGAAGGTGAGTCCTGGCCCGGCATGGACGGATGCAGATCATGGTTATCAGACAGGCGGCGGAATCCCTCACTGGATTTTCCTGGAATAAATGGTGCCCTTAATGTCCCACTGGCTGTCTTTGCAGACGCAGCAGTACTTCCTGGGATGCTTCCTGATCAAGTTCAGCATCACGGTCTGCGCTTACCTCCTGGGCTTCAGCTTCAGCCTCACGGAGGCGTGCGCCAAGGCCAGGAAAGCCAACGTCAGCTGCACCCACATCTTTAATATGAGGTCTTGCCGTCCCCATCCCCCCCCCCCCTAACTTTTGTAGCTGCTCTACTTCTAGTTGCTCATGGTTTGACACTGCTTTTGTGCAGTGCGAGTGTTGAAGCCCCCAACTGGTTTGGAGAGCTCGCGAACAGCCTGCTGCTCATTCAGAAGGTCATGGCGGGATTTTTGGCCCTACACACAGGTGAGACGACTCACGATCACAGGCGCGCACACACACACACACACGACTCTCTCGTTTGTAAATTTCTTGTGTTCTTATGACATGATGATGCACGGCAGTCTTCAAAAAGGTTTTATAAAGAAATTACTCAACGAAATTGTTTGTTAAATTCTGAAGTCACTTCATGATTAATTCTGCATGGTCTGAATGCTGTGTGTGTTCAACATTTATATTCAGTAGGGAAACATTCCTATGCAGTGCCTATAACCGTTAAAACATCCACATTTTCTTGCACCTTTCTGTAGACCCCTGTCCCCTGTGCATTCATTAATTCCAAAATCCCGTTAGCAGCAGTCATTAGTCTAGCTGCCTACAGTAGTGATTTAAAATGTTCCTCAATAGTCTGTCTAATTGCATACAGGACAGCTCTTCAGTAAAATGCCATGGTGTACTTCTTTGTTATTAATGATGTCTGTCTTTTGGTTGTTTTGAACCTCTTGGTGCTGATTATGGGTGGTATATGTGTATTTGATTTTCGTCTGTCTGTTTTGGCTCGGGCGTGTCTCTGTGAGTCACATGACCTCCCCCCTCCCTTTCCCCTGTCTCTCCCCCAGTGGTAATCTCCCTCAGCTATGTGCACCGCTCCCAGCTACTGTGGAGAAAGACCCCGTTCAGTAACACCTGGTGGTGCCTGACCGTGCCCGTGGTGTAAGTCCGGCTGCACATGCTTCTCGATCTCATCCCGGCGTCTGTCACTCGCCATCCGCCAGCCCAGCCCCCCCTCGCCGGCGTGCGTGATGCCGCTGCCCCCCCATTTCGCCGCCCGTGCTCGTTTCTGTTTTTAGCACCCTGTCGGTGTTGGATTTGTGCATTTGTTACGGCGGCCGCAGGGCGGGTCTGCTGTACGATCGCCTTTCGTGACAGTGTTTGCTCTCTTTCTGTGGGGTCAGGCTGCTGGGACAGGGGGTCCAGGCCACAGTGGACTTCCAGCTGTGGAAATATAGGACAGACAATGTGACCTTCACCTTGAACGACATCCCCAAGGAAGTATGGCTGCCCTTGTCACTGTCGCCGCTGCTGGTGGTCCTGGTTAACGAAGCAGTCAAGCTGCATGAGATCAGGTATGAGATGTTAGGGGGGAGGCTTTCATGGACTAAGGATGTGCAGTTATTCTATCTGATGTTCCTTTTAAAATTTTGCTGGATATAGAAGCTGGCCGTATACTTCGGACAAAATCGGTGGAATCAACGTTGTTTGACGAGTAATCACTGTGGTGATCACCCTTTCGGTGTACCGCCTGTGCAGGGTCCCTGAGGCAACCTTTGTCATTTGTTCTGTTCCCACCTACTGTCTTCCATTATAAATATGACGCTGCAGGGTTGGTCAGTAGGACTGATTATGCAGTTATGGCATGCTTTGCACCGAACTTTAAAGTGTATAAATTAATTCAGTGGTACCTCAGTACTCGAACTCATTAGAAATCGAATTTCGAAACCAGTTCGAAAAAAAATGACCTAGAACTCGAGCTGAATCTCAGAAGTCGAACCGTGAACGCCAACCTAAGAACTTGTAGGTGCGGGGAAATGAGTCATGTGGCACGTCTCTCAGCGGAAACAAAGGGCAACGCTTCAGTCTCAGCCTCGCATTCGCTGTGATAGTGCATTTTTTTAATTGAAAGTATCAGGTAATACACTGTACTTTATATCATTTTGGTAGCCATTGCTCACCAAAAAGTTACGCAATAGTTGTACAAATGTTACAACCTAAAAGTTTGCTGTTTACGAACAAATTAACGAATGCAGAGTAATAATAAAAATAATCAATGGACCGCATGGCATAGTCTAGTGTTGGCGCAGTGTTGGGGCATGGCTTGTGGTAGTGTTGGGGTACATTCTTCATCGTTTTGGAAGCCATTAAGACAAAAATGTTACACACAGCATACAGTGTTGGCGCACAGTGTTTTTAACTTTACTCATTGTTTGGATACATTTATTTTCTTACTTTACAAATTACTGTTTTGATAAATGTGCTTAGATGTGTTTAGTATATGCTCTTCTTGTTTTATCCGGTTCCATTTTGTGTTTGAATGCTGAAAAGGAAACATATTTAGGTGTAATTTTTTGGGGCCGGGAACCAATTAATTGGTTTTTCATTATTTCTTATGGAGAAAATTCGATCAGAACTCGAACTTTTTAGGATTCGAACCTGAGTTCTGAACGGATTAAGTTCAGGTTCTGAGGTACCACTGTATGTTTATTTGTGTATTTTTCTTAATAGTATGTCAGAAACCTGGAATATTTGCAATGGAATGTGTGTGTTTCATTAGCGTGTGAATTCTTGGCTTCCCTGTCTGTGCCGCTGCTAGTATTTAACCAATATTCACTATTACTAAAGAGAGCAACTTCCATATATTTTATTAAAATGACTCACGCCCTCACATTAACACGTTTACTTGCCTTCTGTATGTGGGTCTGCTATATTGAAAACATTTGGGTTGTGGCGTGACATAGAACAATCAGGGTGGTGGGTGTCGTTTTAAGTATGTGACTGATTGCTCTTGCCGACGTGTTCGATTTCGTTTTGTTGTTTGATGTACACAGGCACCTCTACAGTGGTAATTCCAGTACAACAGCATTTGTAATGTTGAGTCACTTACTGTGGACTTATTGTCTTTTGTTTTAGGGTGCGAGATCGCTACCAGAAGAGACAGAAATTACAGTTTGAGACCAAGCTGGGCATGAATTCCCCGTTCTGAGAGATTCCCAGTAAGGGTTTCCAATGGTGCCACCAGCCTGGCAGGAATTGAGTGGGGGGTTGGGGGGGGGGGGGGGTTCTATCAAGGCGCTTATGTCCTAGACATCCTGCCAGCACTCAGGCACTGTTACAGTGGGGAGAGTGTGGTCTCTGAATTTTGTTTTTGTGTGTATATATATGGATTTTTTTTTTACATTGTGATTTAACCAAGGAACACCCCAAGTGTTTTTACTTTTTCCTGACAAAGATGTAACCCAAAAAAGCTTGCTGCTTACATGAGAATGTGTCACTTTATTTTAATGCATGTTTAACGTTCACCTGACACACTGCCTGATCCAGTTATAGGGGTGAGAGGTGTGACCTTTTGGAAACATTCAGGAAGAGCAAGTCCGTCGGACGACGCTGCATGACTTCTGCTCCCTTTCAGAGGCCCTCGGTTTGAAGGCCGCTGCAGCCCAGTGTTTGCCGTTTAGAGATGAGCCACATACTTTGGGCCTTAGTCTATCGGATTATAATACAGGCTCCTTGGCAGCCTGCATCTGTTGTAACAGCTACTACATGTGAATGTCTGTTACTTCTGAAGGCTCTCCTTTGGGGTAGTCAAGAGGATGCTTTGCAAAGGACAGTGGCAGGTGTACAAAAAACAGCATTAAAGCCAGGTTGGTTTTTCCAAGCAAATCTGTCGAGTTTTGTAAGCAGCAGCTAGTTAGTGTGTGCTACACTATCTATTTAAATTTCCAGAACAGTTCATATTAAAAAAAAAAAAAAAAGAAATAACTGTAGGCAATATGGTACATTAAATTTTTATTTACAGTCCTCGATGTGTACGTAATATATAACTTAAATGGGACTAATTCTGAAATAGACTACAGAATGAGTATTCTATATTATTTACTGAAGAATGAAACAATTAGAATATGAATACTTACTATGAAAGAAGTGGGGAAATATTTATTGACATGTGACAAATGTGTTTAATTTCTTTGTTTAGGAGAACCATTGCATCTTATTGGTTTCTAATTTAAAAGTTTTTCTATGGGATTCCTATTTTTTATCCTCTGTAGATAAAATAATGTGCAGTACTGTAATACGCCAGTTTGCTGCGTGTCCTTTTCCAGTAGTACTGTAAGAAAGGTGCAACATCAAATAACTTTCTTATATTGACTTAAGCTGACATTCAGCTTGATACGACTAGCCGCCTTCGTGATTCTGTCAGGCTGTCAGTCAGCTTAAGTCAATATAAACCACCAAGGTGAAAAGCAAGGTAGAGTCATCCTCAAAAAAGCAACTGTACAAAACCCTACTAATGTGAGTTTATTTTCCAGATTTTTCTACCATTATACATATGTCCTTGCCCAATTTCAGGCATCCATTTCTGAGCCAGAACCTGCTCAAAAACATTCACAGCTTTTTACAGTCGTATTTAAAGATTTTTTTTTTTTCTGTCAGACTTTCAAAACACTGGAGAGGGAGTTTATTGTTATACGGGCAGCACTGTACATGATGGTCTCACAGCATGCATTGCATGTTCAGAATACATGTGTGTGTGTGTTATACCAAATTAATGTTTTCCTAATTAGTGTGTGAACCGGGAGGGGGGGGGGTGTCAGTATGTCCCTTGAAAAGGCTGTTTAATTACTTCCTTGTCGAGTATCTTGAATATTGGAAAGGAGGAAATATGTGTCACTGTACAGTATTTCTACCTCTGACTCAAGTGGGGTATATGGCTGTTTTAGATGCTGCAGGTGGTTCAGGGTGCACTTCTGCCTGATTATTATTATTATTAATTTTATTTTTTATCCAGTCTGTCAGAAGTTGATCTGCTTTTAATGGCATTTGATCCAATCCTAATGCCCCCTAGTTGGGTCTTAACTGTGAAACCCTTTGCACTGGTAACTGGGCAGTACACAGCCTCTTTCATAAACATATCGTAACCATGTAAACAGGATCATATCATTTGATTCTGTCCTTTGATAACTCTCTGTTGATTATTCTGTAAGGAGTTCCTATTTTGCACCATGTTATGGTCACCAACTAATAGCTATGTTCTGAAGTACTGCTGTTGAGTTATGTGCTGGGTGATCCTCCACCTGTAGCAGTCTCTTTAAAACAGGGTTTCCCACTATGAGTTCCAAGGAATTTTCTCATGCTTAATACAACGTAAACTTAATGTGGTGCCTTTGAACAAAATAGTCTAAAAATGCATTTAAGATAATTTAGATTTAAAGGGAAAATTTAGACGAATTCTTTAATTTTACATTTGTCATGCAAACTCTTTCAATACAAATTCTCTAAACTGTGAAGCATTATGAAATGAAGTAGAAATTTAGTCAAGAGCATAATTACTGGTCTTCCTGCTGGACTCTTACACAATGGATCACCAGGATTACAACTCAGAAGCCCAGTCAGTGTAAAGCCTGAGCTGCAATAGTTACCTGCATCCTCAGGTAGCATTTGTCAGTTGATGTTAAAAGTGCTTTACGTTGGTGTGTGAAGATGCTAATATTAAACGTACTGCCCTTCAGCGCACTGCACATGCTGCAAAATAGAACTTTAGCAACTCTTGAGTTTATGCAATTCATAGTGCAATCCCTTTTTTTCCTTTTTAATTATTTGCATGCTGACTGAAAAATGGCACTGCCTTGACCACTTTTTTGTGTCTCTTGAGCATGTATTGTTTTGTTAATAAATCAGCATATGGGACTGCTGGTGCATCTGAAACCATTGACAGGCACCAATCAATAGTCTCATTTCCAAAGCCTTGTAAATGGGCTGCAGCGAGACTAAGTACCTCTGTGCATATACAAACAACTGTACAGTACAAGAACCTGCATTAATCTGATTAGTGATGGACTATTTTTGTCATTGTCCCTGACGGATTTATAAATGTTGTATATTTTGTATTTTTAAAGTCTTTATGTAAAATTATTTTTAAATAATCTGTCAATTATGTTAATAAATATGGTCTTTTTTAAATGATTGGTGTTCTTAATGTGTTTCAGCTAGCTGGATGTAAATTGGTTTGAGAGCATCATATATGTTACATTTGAATTTAATCCCAGAACTTGCATTCTCCCACTTCTTTCTAGTATGTGAAAACTAGACAAGTCTGTGTCTGCAACATGAACTGTCACCTAGTATGTAAACAGCTGACACAGTCGTCAGTGAGGCTTGTATGTAATAGGAGTAGTAGTACTTTTTCTACTAGTCTTTAGTAGGTGATCTTAGTTCATGCTGTGATTGGTTCAGGTCTTTCAATAAGTAGGAATAATCATGATTTCCATCTTTGGTTAAAATATGACACCAGTAATATCAGGTACACAGCAAAGAAAACATGGCTATGACCTCAAATCTGATGTTCTATTACTCCGCACACTGGAGCCATTAAGCCGGACGTTCTGGTTAATTATTGCCAAAGGCCGGAAGCTGCTCTTTTTATTATTTATACAGGTGTTTCGCTGGTTATTGGGGATCCTGAAATGCTGAGGCAGCCACGTGCGGTGCAAAAATTATAGGGCCGCTATTCATTGGTTCTTCGGAGCACAAACCGAAAGGTTTGGCGGCTTCTGACAAATATGATTGGTCAACGAAAACAAACGATGGACAACGACCGCCAATGAAAGAAGCAGAGATGGTTTATTTTTACAGCGAACGCGGCAATTTCCAATATTATTGGCTTGCTTTAATCACATGACCAACTTTTTACCAATCGGTAAGAAATACATAGCCCGTTCGCTGAAAAAACATTACAGGGGACCGCAAAGCAGCTTTAAGTCATCTTACGTCAAAGGAGTATATCAAGGGTGAGTATAATTGCGAATGTGATTTCGGTTTAGGGGTGTCTTGTTTGTGTTACGTTTCGTCCTTTTATTGGAATGTCAAGGTGACTTAGTGTGGGTCCTACATTGCTTTAATACGGTGCGTGTGATATAACTGGCAATGTGATCGGAAGACTCTTCCTTGCATTACTTTGATGTACCTGTCGTTTCCTTCCTGTTCAAGCTGTAAGATAGCATCCACGCATCTAGCTTGTTTTACATCAATAAATATCTTATTCAGGTTAAACGTTTTATAATATACGCTAGCTTGGTGAGCTAACGAGCTAACAGCGTGATTTGAGATCAAACGTATAACGCTTAAGTGTATTTTCCAAATCAACTAAAATCGCATGAGTTAAAATTTCGGCTCCCCCACGTTTTCATTTAGATTGGCGTGGTATGTTCGGTTGTTTCTGTTTCGCAAAAACTGAGAAATACCAGCAAGCTCCTCACTACTTGTAAAACTGTTAAATCCATCATTGAGCACAGGTGTTTACCGGCTGTTCTTTTTGCTGTTGAAGCTTCATTCATTCATTCATTGTTCGCCATATTTATCCGTTCTTATTTAGTGTTTCTAAAGATGAAAAGAGAGGTAGATTTGCGTATTCCTTATTTGTTAAAAAATAAAAAATCATAAGCAGTTATTCACGCAGTTCCCACTTTTTCCCCAAAGCGAAATGAATGTAATTTGCTGACAGTTAAGTAAACTGTCTGGTTATTATTGAATTAAGTTTGGTCGGGGGGTAACTGTAGGTATTTTTATGAGGAAACATTTATTTTTTTTCTTTAAAGTGGTATAACAGATGTCACCTTCATAGACAAAAACGCACAATTCCACAAAATTTACCATTATAAGCATAGGCTGTAAGAATCCATGCATCTTCTGCACGACCGCTGAGTGACCTGTTGGATACAGATGGGTGCCATTGTTGTTAAATTTAAACATGTGTTCTTGTGGGATTTACCTCTGGATGTTTGTGCTCATCATTCTCTCACAGCCCACTAATGTGCTTCTATCTATCATGTTTAACTTCCCCATAGCATGAACGATACTAGTCTCCATTTCATCGTGTCCCCTGCCGCACATTCATGCAGATTTCCTCGGCGGACTTCAGTTTCCTCCCTCTGTCCAAAAACCATCTCAGAAATCTCAGTAATATTCTCAAAATTCCCAAAGTGTATAATTTCTTTGTGCACGTGCCCTGCTGTGGTTTAGCATCCCGTCCATGATATCCCCTTATCTTGTGCCCTGTGTTTCCTGGAAGAGGCTCCAGGTTCACAATGGCCCGGTACTGGAAAAATTATACTACGGAGTGCACAAGTGGATAAAAATGTGTGCAAAAGCTATAAACCTTTCACCATTTAGTCAATAAAGCCATGAAGCAAAGTTTGGAAGCTGTACCATGAAAATGTGTATATTTCACGTTCTCGGGAGGTTTGAGCTGAAATTCTCAGTGTCTGCAATAATGAGAACTCGTATGTGCAGGTTCCGTTTTCTTTCTGACGCAAAACGAGCAATGCAGTCATCTGGGGAGGGCCCTTGGAGCAGCCTGAGCTCTGGGAAGAAGGTGGCCCTCGTCTTAGGGCTCCCAGTTGGGGCCACGGTTGGCTATATCCTCTATCGTCATTTCACAAGTAGCAATGGTAAGTTGCACTCCTTTTAAAGCTGTTCCTGGATTATACATAGCAGTTTTGATGTGAAGCTTTTTGGGGAAATAGTAGCAGCAGGATGTGTTTGTAGCATGTGGGTGCCTGTCCTGCCATTTAGGTCAAAGGGAGAGTATGGAGCAGGCCAGACTGACAGTTCCTCTGGAAGTTTACCGTTCCATCGCCAGGCATCAGAGCTCGTTCCTAGACTTGGTAAGTTCATCATAACATCATTGAACTCAGTTTTATTGCTCTGATGCTTTAATATCCAAAGTGGTCTTGTTTAAAATTATTTTGGACTGTATTAGGCTTAGTACACTGGTGCTGGTTCTGTAATTAAAGCTGAAGAAATGCAGTGAATTTCTTCTCCTTTTGTTGTTTTCTTCCCTGACAGGTGACCCAGCAGTCTGGTGCCCAAGTGAGGGTTCTGTCGGAGAATAAGGGTGACAGCGTCTCGTTTCAGCTTCAGGGCTCAGCTCACCAGGTTCTGATGGCCAAGTGTTTTCTGGACAAACTGGCCTCTGACTGTGAGGTCATAACTGAAGATTTTGAGGTTCCCCAGACTGCCTTAGGACGAATCATAGGTAATGCGTGCCCCATTTAAGAAAAAAATAATAATAAATTAAAATGACGTGCTGTTGTCTTTTACATTGCGATAAAAACATTTGATTCCAAGTATTAAATACACATTTGTGTCCTGAAGGGCGTGGAGGGGAGTCCTTAAAGCTGATAAATCGGACTTCAGGCGCTCGTATTAGCTGTCCTAAAGATCGGGACAGTACCCTGGCAGAAAAGGGCAGGGTCTCCATCACGGGGATACGCCGGGAGGTGCATCATGCCAAAGTGAGAATGTCTCTTGTTATATCAATTGTTTTGTTATTCAGCTGTGGCCAAAAATATGAAATATCTGAAGAGCATCGGAATCATCGGAATTTTAAAATCTTGTGGTATCTATATATACATTTGCTTGAATTTGCCTTGAAACAAATTGCAAAAGCAAAGTCATTTATTAGTTCTTAACTCATAATCCAAGATATCCTATATGGGTTGGACAATATCATTGGCACCTTTTTGTTGTGCCTTGAATTTCAAAGAGGTTATTCTGCTTTTCTTGAGGGCATTATGCATCACTAACTTGATGAAACAGAGATGTATAGAAGGAAACTATGAAGGACATAAGAACATAAGAAATTTACAAACGAGAGGAGGCCATTCGGCCCATCAAGCTCATTTGGGGAGAACTTAACTAA
>JAODJU010000095.1:11860783-11888202 GCA_026776725.1 Gnathonemus echidnorhynchus | reverse complement strand
TGTGTAAAGAAGTGCTTCCTCAAATTTGTTTTAAAATGTTCTCCCGCTAATTTCCACTTATGGCCACGAGTTCTAGTTTTTAGACTAATATTGAAATAGTCATTTGGCTGAACAGCATCCAGACCCGTTAGAATCTTATAGACCCCCACTTCTGACAGAAGCATAAGAAATCCTGGCAGAAATTAGTAAAAATACGTCTTAATATGCTAGAAGATTCCTGCAAGAATATCTGGTGGATGAGACAAAGTTTCAAGTTTCTGGTAAACATGCCATCTCTCTATGTACAAGAGAAAAACTAAATTGAAGTCTTCATAGAAAACACTATCCCTACAGCAAATGTGGTGTAGGTTTAGTGGTGTTTTTTGGGTTTCTTTGCTTTCTCTGGCTTTGGGTGCCTTAAATAATTGTAAGATATCATGAAACCAGAAAAATATTGAAGCAGTTCGGAGAATAGTATGCAGCCCGCTGTCAGAAAGCTGGATCTTTGTCAAAAGTCATGCTTCTGAGTGATTGAAGGCAGCAAGTGAGTCCAGAACTAAATTTAAGCAATTTAAATTGATTTAAAAGCAGCAGATGGGAGAAGGCAGCATTCAAATCTAAGTGAATTAGAGCAAATGACCAGACTTCCAGTATAGAGGTCTGAGAAACTCATTGATTGCTATATGACTGGCCTGATTGTGCTTGTTATAACCAAAGGCTATCACATTTTATGTCTTAATATGAAATTCAATCAGGATGTTATATTTTTATTTTTCTTATTTGAAGGGCCATACTAATTTATGGAAATCAAAGGTTCTGCAATACTATCAGAGACATCTGAGAGACTTTCGATTTTATTTTTAGCTGAAATTGCACGTGTATGAACACTAGTATTTTTGGCTGTATGGTTTGATGTAGCATCAGGCCTCCAGGGTTTTGCTGCTTTTGGCTTTGAGTGAAGTTTGGATGTTCTTTCCATATTTGGATGAGTGTCCTCCTGAAATCTGAAAACCTGCAATAAGATGAATTGGTGAATCCAAACCAGGGATCTCCTACTCCGGTCCTGGAGAGCTAATGTCCGGTACGTTTTCTGTCCTACCTGAGAACAGGTGTGGCTCACCAGAAGCCAGGTAAGATAGAAAACCTACTGGACATTAGCTCTCCAGGACCGGAGTAGGACACTCCTGATCTAAACTGACCATAACATATGCATGTGTGTCCTATAATGGACTGGCATCCCATCCAAGTAGTTGGAAGATGAACTTACCATATTTGATTTGGAGTTTTAATTTAATTATTGAAGCTGACAGTTTACAGAATGGACTGGTTGTCTTTCAGGAGCTAGTCATGGAAAGGGTGGCTGAGAGTGAGGAGGTCCGGCAACGGATAGCACAGTCCTCCGCTCTACGCCACAAGAGGCGCCCCTCAGAACCGCAAGGTCAGAAGGAAGCAAAGCCAGAATCGGAGAAAAATGGAGTGGAACTTCAGCTTGCTCAGGAAGACCCCTTAAGCCAGAAGATGGTACTTCCCAATGGAACCACGGAGCCTCCAGACGCATCCAAACCTATACCAGAGGAACAATCCATAATTGAGAGTGGGGAACAAGACACTCAAGAAATGTCTCCACAGAGCATTTTCAAATTTGAAAGCAAGTATCTCAGTGATTTAAGTGCTCTAATTCTGGAGCGCTCAATTCTCATTCATTATTAACTATCTAATCCAGGGGTGGGCAATCTTATCCGCAAAGGGCCAGTGTGTATGCAGGTTTTTGGGATAACCTGTAGGTTAACTGTTTAAACCCAAGTGTGAGGACTCTTCAACGAATCAGTCCTCTAATTAGTAATCTAATTAGGGAGTTGCGGCAAAAACCTGCATACACACCGGCCCTTTGCGGATAAGATTGCCCACCCCAATCTAGTCTGTGCAAAAAATGTTTTTGTCTTCAATTTACTTTTGCACATGTTATTTATTTCTTTTTTTTCAAGTTATATAAATTGTTTGCAATGATATCAGGTTATTATCAGATCAGGTTAAGAATGAAACAACTCTCGATTACTTTGTGGCCTTGTGCCAATTTTTGTACATCTTAATAATTTAAACCTCAAAACTGAAATGGTACCCTAAGCAAATATTTTCCTGTTAGTCCCTAGTCCGGATTTGAGCTTCCAGCCAGATGAACACTTGGAAGTATATGTGTCAGCAGCTGAGAACCCACAGCACTTCTGGATCCAGATTTTGGGGGTGCGATCATTACAGCTTGACAAGTTGACTGCTGAAATGGGCCACTTCTACAGCACTGGGACTGCAGTGAGTGAGACTCAGTTTTCTGCTGAATTTGGTGATACTCGCAGTCTTAAAACCTCTCGGTAATCATTTTTGTTGCCCCAGGAGCTGAAAGTGGAGAAAGTAGTGGTGGGGGACATTGTGGCAGCTCCTTACCGGAACCACGGCACTTGGAACAGGGCCAGAGTACTGAGTGTGCTGGAGTCTGGCCTGGTGGACGTCTACTATGTCGACTATGGTGACAATGGCGAGCTTTCCCTAGAAAGCCTCAGAAGCATGAGGTCAGAGCTTATCCAGGTTCAAACACCCTTATAGACAGGCTATGCCCTTAGACTCTTTCAGCTTAAGGTTTTAAACAAAGCTGTATTTTTACATAGCTGTCTTATCTCTTTAGGAGTGACTTTTTGAGCCTTCCCTTCCAAGCCATTGAATGTAGTTTAGCAGGAGTAAGTCCAGCAGGTATGTGCGTTTTTTTATTTTTTTCCATGTAACTCATCATGTGCTACCTAGAGATTTAGAACTTGATGTCAAAAAGGCAACCCACCAAACAGAAATGCAAGGCAGAAGACAGGAAGTGAAGGATACTGTGTACAAATAGGTCACAGCTGGCTAACACCATATACCATGTATGGGTGCATGCAGGGAACAATGTGTCCACCATGTGCTTGTTTTGGTACTTTTACAGGGGAATCATGGACTGAAGAAGCCCTTGATGATTTTGACCGCTTGACTTACTGTGCTCAGTGGAAACCACTTCTGGCTAAATTGTGCAGTTACTCTCATTCTGACATGTCTTCCTGGCCAAGTGTTCAGCTCTATGACAACAGCCATGGCAAGGTCAGTGACGTAATGAAGAAGGGGTTTGGGTCATGAAAGCGTGTTTGAGAGATTGCAGATATTCTGTTCGATAAGGTCCACTTATCGATGTTTATACCTGTTGTGTGTGTTACTTGAGCCTAGGTTTCTCATGAAATCTTGTTGTTTTGACCCTCCTCCCTCTCATTTTAGCTGCTGGATGTGGGTGAGGAGCTCATCCGACTGGGGCACGCCGTACACTGCCTTGACTTGGGTGATGGAGGGCTCAAGGGTACCAGAGATAACCCGGGTTCACTGCAGAAGATGCTGGTGAGGGGCAGATTGGATTGACCTTAAATGCAGAATGTCTATGCAGAGATAAATATGGTCATGGTTATCCCTTCACTTCCAGGATGATGTTACTGGAGTCACATCAGAGCTCAGCCTTTCCTGCATCAGCTTGTCAGGTAGGTTTCCCAGATGTGCAAAAAGGGCTGTTCACTGCAAGGACATTCACTTTATTCCAGTAGACATATTGGATGTGGGGAAAGCAATAAATGTAGGATTTTTGTAATTGTATTTCTTTCAGTGACATTATGCTTTATATGTATAATGCATGTCTTTTAAGGTTTTATGGATCCATGTGGCAATGTGATGAAGAAACCAGCCAGTTGCTTTTCCTTTAATTTTATTAAGCCGCTTGAAACTGTACGAGCTGATGCAGACCAGGGTTCTTGTATCCTATTAATGAATTCCTTAAGCAACTGGGACTCCACGCCATCCCAGGTGGGCATGAACATACTGTGGATATGGGTGTCTCCCGTCTTGCTCTCAAGCCAGGAGTTATTCATCCATCAGAGTACAGAAAAAATGTGATTGCATAGCAAGACCAACACTGTTCCTTTCCATGGCAGGTGTCCCCTGACATGTTCTCAAGCTCCTCCACCACTTCTTCCCCTTGTGTTGAGGTCATGACCTCTGTGCTCAATTCCTTGACTTTATCTGATGAAGTATTCTTCTCTGGAGCCTGCAGTTCTGACGATGGGCAGGATGTGTTTTCCATTTCTTCTGGCCCTGAATTTGCTGGCTTGAATTCTTCTTCAGAAAGCAATATCAGTGAGGGCAGTAGCAGTAGTGGAATTCGCAGTGTCTGGTACTACCTGTCCTCCTCAAACGATTCAACTGTGTTATCTTTAAGCACAAGCCTGTCTACGTCCTGCCATTCCCAGACAGACAGTGAGTCTCCAGTGTCAGATTTTCTCAGTGGTCATTGCCTGGATCTTTCTGACAGTCTTGAGAACAATGAAGGGGAAGAGGCAGAGTTATTGAGATTGGAAGTAGTAAGACAGAAGAAGGATGCCGGGTCTGTTGCCCAACCAAGTGTGACAGCTGCCATAACATGTAGTGAATATTGTAGTTGTGGTGTAGCCAGTGGGTTTCTTCATGTTTGCTCAGTAGAAGTAAAAGAAGAATCGGAGCATTGTCCAAGCCTTGAAGAACACACCAGCGGTTTCCCATGCCAAAAGATCAAGACTGTAAGAAGTAATTTGCCAGCTAAAGATGAAAACTTTGTGGAATGTAGGTTCCAACAGGTGTTGTCCAGCAACGAGAGAACCGAGGGAGGAGTTACTGCCTCCGAGGAGCAGGAGTTCTTGGGGAACCATGATGTTCTGGAGCTTGAGCAAACCAGAGCCTTGCATAGTGTGGAATCATACTGGCAGTTTCAGCTGCAAAGCTTGAATACTTCAACAGAAGGAGACACCAGCACATGTATGCTTGTCGGCCAGGAAAAGAAGTCTGGAACTGGAGTGAAGCCCCCACTCCATTGCAAAGAAAGAAGTAGCCCTCTGTATAATAACCCCCCTGACACTAGTGCTTCAGCTCTGAATTCAGGTAAAAAAAGAGAGAGGCCTGAAAAATAAATCTGTAGTGCATGCAAAATACAAGTTTGGTATAGGCTTTATAACTGGGGCTTTCTCACCATGTTTGTTTCGCAATAACACTTGGTTATAGGTGTTGTGGTGTTGTAGTCATGATTATAGATGAAACTGGTAGAGGTTTGATTTTAGAACTTTTATGAGAACTGTATCTTGTTTCAACCTTTTTTTTTTTTTTCTCTCCCCTTTTTTTCTAACCCCCAACCCTCCCCCCCTTCTTACAAATGTTTTAGAAGTTGCCTCGATCTCAGGTAGTATGGATGATGTCATTGGGGAGGACTTGGTGTGAAACCAAACCAAAGAAATTGGTAAGGGGTTATTGTGTATTGTATATTTTGGCTACTTACACTGCTGTCTACTGTCTTATTACAATTTGGCATTTTCTTTATGAAATACTCAAGCTACTTTGTTAAATAATTGGCCCTGTTTACCCACTATTCAATCCTTGATACAGGTGCAAAGTGTGATTAATTTTCTATTACGTTGGAACTACAGTGCCCTCCAAAAATATTCACACTTTACTGCCATTACATGTAATCAAACATGAATGCATTAAATCAGTCTAATTTTTTTTCTATTTTAAAAACAACCAAATGCCAGTTTCTTGAATACAAATGTATATTGAACCTGTAATTTTAAAGTTCATTGCATGTTTAAATCTAAGTATTTATATGCTCTGAATGTGAAATGTCCCATAAACTGAAAACCTGGTATTGTAATGAATAATCAGAAGAATACTGAGTGACTTTCTTTTTTTTCCCCTTTCTTGCCAGTGCATCCTACTTCGCACAACTGCCTTATTTATAAATTGCTGCTGCTGCCTGGAATTGTAACCTTTGCCCTGCAGTCCTCTTAAGCACAGGGCCTAAACCAGCCCAACTTGGAGTAATGCAAAGAATATTTTCAAAATGTCTCCGCTCTGTCCCTTCTTTGCACTGTGTACTGAAAAGTGATAATATGCCAGGAATTAAATATGCACAGCAGGTTTGCAGAATCTGTCTAGTAGGTTTCCTTTGCAAGTACAGGGATGACTCTACAGCTGCGTGTTAATGTTTCTGTAAAACCAGTTTTCCTTCGCTAAATTTTGTGCACTAAAATCTGTTACATTTTTCTTTGAGAAAAGGAATGTAGTTGGTCTGTTTTGCTTTAATTGTTCTTTGCAGTTTCATTCCCTATTTTGTGCATATCCAACATTTCATTTGTTAGTATAGCAAAACTTTACAAAAAAAAAAAAAGTTTTTTCGATATTGAATATATACTGACATGCTCTGATGTAAATTGTTTCAGTTATATGGCTGACATGTTAAGGTCGACGTTTGTTCTGTTATTTAATTTTAAGTAATAAAGTGTTTACATATTTGACTGCATTTATTTAGTAGACCAGATATTATCACGGCAGTGGAATTACATCATACAGTTTGATATAAACCGGTGTTTATAGTCTCTAACCATCCTGGCTATAAATGGCTGTAACAGTTTGATTTTTTGCACTTAAGTTTAAAATGCCCAGAACTAGAGAACGAACCCTATGAAGCTGTTTGCTGATAAACGGATAATCAAAACCGGAAGACATCCAGCAACTATTTTTCACTACATAGTTAAAATAAAATATGGCGATAGGAAATACTACACGTCACTCAGTAAGCACGTGAGACTTGCTCTATAGTATCTTTTGTATACACAAATATAATTTTAAAAATCTGTGAAAATGAGTTCGATTACACTATATTTAGTGCTGATTCCAAAACATCATCCTTTTTAATATGTAGGTTATATTTGGTCTACGTGCATTTAAAACACTACCACAATGATAAATAAAACTACTACATAACTCCGGATCGCAGGCAGACGAAATAGTTTTAATCTGCTAAAACAAGTGGCTTGAAATGTATTTATTCAAATAAGGTCGACCTAAAAGACCAATGAATGGTCTCTCAATAATACAAAGAGTGGTACAGCCAATAAAATTTGGGATCATGTTGCGAAGATTACGATTTCCCCGTTGTGGCCAATCATGAAGCGGTAGGCGTTGCGTGCGCATGCGCAGAAAAGATAATATGATAATTTTGTTGATATTTAGCTGGAGTTCATTTTTGGCTTTTGGTTTGGTTTTCTAATAATTTCCCCTTTTTGGGGTTCTAAAATTGAACGAAACGGAAATAGGGAATATTTTGCATGAGGGGCTGATGGAAGACGCAAGGGATTTGGTGAGTCTATTGAGCAGGTTGAGCGTGAAACCTTGGTACATTGGTAGATAGCCAGCTAGTAGCTATGCTATTACAATCCTGTTTATCCCCCCTTTGTTGTGATTGTCAGCTTGCGGCAGAAACAGCACTCAGAAGGCCCGTAGCTTCGCACGAGCAGCTATATCAGACTCAGGAAGGTCGGCCGTCTGCTTTATAGCTTATGCTGACGTGAGCCAAGCAGTTTCTTTTTAGCGTAGTAGTGCAAGCGTACGCGGTAGCGCCGTAATCTCGAGGTGTTGCAGAGCAATGGGATCACGCGAAGGCCTCTTGTTGAAACCATACCGTCACTAGGTGCCACTAGTGGAAGGCTGGGAGAGCTGCTGCCTGGCGCTGAATTTACATCTCGGCTAATGCGCCAGTATTTGGTAATTGCTGTGAAAAGTTAGCGTACTGGTTGTGTATTGAATGTGCTGATTCGGGCAGACCCTGTGTTCCACCATGCCGCGTTGTGTACAGGAAGATATGCGCTAGTGGAAGCCTTTAGGTAGAGCCAACTGGAGAGTAAAATACCATATATTAGATGTATGAGGAAATGCAAAGAGGGGCGAATATGAATGGTGCACTGCGACGCGTGAGATGTGCCACAGTTTCGGGGTAAGGACTGCTTTTTAAAAAAAATGTGCTTATTGTGCTGTGTTTTCTATGCCCTTTGTAGCTTGCTTACGCGGTAAGGAATTCATGCATGGATATGCTTTTCAGCTTGCTTGCTAATGGTCACGATTCAGTAGTAAAACGCTCCAGCAGTTTGTATACAAAATGTTTTGCTTGGACTTATTGTCGATCGGTTGAAGTTTAGCGAGTTTCGCGGCTCGTCCGGTTCCTGCTCGTGGTCGCGTACGGACCCTGTTTATTCCGCGCTGCTAGCCGGCGATTTAAATGCCTTTCCGGAGCCTTTCTGACCCGCTCCCGTGCGGAAATAGTATTATTTTTCGGTGTCGTGTGACAAGCGCAGAAGATATGTCAAAATCAATATCGTATTTTTAAATAGCCACGGCAATTTAGAGCACCACAGGTGGCAGAATAGTCGTCGGATTTGGCATGAGGAAACGATATATATATATATATATATATATATATATATTTTTTACACAAAGGTCGGACATTTGCTTTAGTTTTAAAAGCCTAATTATTGTTTATTTCAGAGTGCCACTTCCTCTCTGAGGTATGATTGTAACATACAATAGATACAAGTATCGGTTTCACTGTATAATAGAAATTCGCATATAGATGTTTTTTTCGTGGGAGGCTTTTTTTTTTTTTTCTTTCGCTTTCTGCCAGCAACAATACTTCCTGACAGTATGCCTCTGTGGTGTAATGGCAAGTAAATGATTGATTCTTTGTTTAGGTTGTGGAATTAAAATGAAGACGATGACATTTTTAATTTTCTGAATATTGTTTAGACTTCATGAAATCTGAGACCAAAACTCTGCTGCCTCTGGACTTTCCCAAAAGGTGTAAAAAAGTGCTTTAAAAAGTAGTGCCATGGAGCAGAATGGACATAAAAGGGTATGTATTAGAATCGTTTGGCAATGTTTATGTATTTAAAATTTGCAGTTTATTAAAATGTTGGTCATTGGGTTTTTAAATGTATTTTTAATACCAGGGTGGAGTGCTCTTTCGCTTATTTACTGATGCGTTATTGAGATGTTTTGCGTATTTGAATGAGTACATTTTATGTGAAAAAATAAAGGTTTAACTTAAAGGTGTTTTTCTACATACATGCACTAGTATTGCCATCTTTTAGGTCCTGCAGCATGAGTAATATGCTATAATATTTTTAAGAAACTTTTTACATGTTTAACCTGTGTTTCTTAGGCTTAACAGCAAGATGTATGCGTTAGTAAGCGTTTTATGAAGCCTTGATGTGGCCCAAGTAAAAATCTATTACTGTGATTGAAAATGATAAAATTATCAATTATGGTCGTGGAAGTATTTTAAGAAGTGTTATTTAAAAACATAACTTTCTCTTTGAATCCAGATAGTTCAGCTGCTAATGGTTTCATCATAGCTATAACGAAACTCAGCCCCAGTCGTTTTTGCAGCTATATGGCTGAACATGTGGCAGCTGTTATAGTCAACAGCAGGTCCAGAGGCAGCACTTAATACATATTTAGCACTGGTATCTGGTGGAGAAAACGAATAGTAAAGCTAGAACGATTCCTATAACTCAGTGAAAAATCCTAAAATAATGGGCAAATTGTGCCCAAAATAACCAGACTTTAGCTGTCTTAGAGACCCCAACCATTTTTATTCAGGTGTTATTGTTTGTTGCGTGTGGTCAGTGGCACACAGGTCATAGTTGTAGTCCTAGGTTCTTTGCTTGTGTGAGTGGTTCACTAATGAACATCTGAAAACTTTATGGTGATAAAGGGCATAATTTTTCTTGTCTTTGTGGCGTGGCCAGAATTTTGCGCCGTTTTCTTAATATGCAGCAAATGGCTTGATTTGAATTATTTGCATTTCGATTATCTTGCAGACCGAACACACTCCACGTCCGGACAGAAAGCGGCGAGATTCCTTTGGAATGTTTGATGGATATGACAGCTGTAGTGAGGATTCCAGCAGCAGCTCCAGCACGGAGGATAGTGACGATGAGCAGACCAACATTCGCGCTGGCCTCTCCATTATCAAAAACAATGGCCAAGTGTACACCTACCCTGATGGAAAAGCTGGAATGGGTAGGTATTTTTTTAATTTGGTAGAAGCAAATTAATGTAGATCAGCCCATAAGATGATCATCTAAAATGTACATTTTCCATGTTGATGTCTTGCAGATGTCTGTAAAGTTCCTTTGTGCCTTATTTATTTTCATTTGTAAAAAAATCTTTGAGTTTGGATTGATTGATTGAATGTATCATAATAATTAGATGCTGTGTACATACACGTTCCCTTCTCTCTCCTTCTCTAGCTACATGTGAGATGTGTGGCATGGTGGGAGTGAGAGATGCTTTTTACTCGAAGACAAAGAGATTCTGCAGTGTTTCTTGCTCCCGGAGTTACTCATCAAATTCTAAAAAAGCCAGTATTCTGGCCAGACTCCAGGTATCACCTTTTCATTATGTGTTTTGTGTGTGTTTCATAGTACAGTTCTGTGCTAAAGTGACATCTATTATGCTTTTTAATTGTGTGATTACTAATTTCTTAGTTTTATTGTGTGTGTGTGTGTGTGTGTGTGTGTGTGTGTGTGTGTGTGTGTGTGACAAAGTAATCTGTAAATGTGGCTGAGTAGTCAGTGTATATTTAACATACCATCCCTAGATAATTCTTTTTACAGACTGCTTACGGTTCATTTGTCTTTCTCTAAAGGGGAAACCACCAACAAAAAAGGCAAAAGTCTTACAGAAACAACCTCTTATGGCAAAACTGGCCGCCTATGCTCAGTACCAAGCAAACCAACAAAACCAAGCCAAATCAAAAACTGGTATGTTCATTTATCTGGAATGAATAAATGTTTTTAAGGATGATTTAAGCTGATAAATGCATTCCGTTGATGAAATATGGATTAAGCAATAGCTATTTATTGCTTCTGGATATTTGCAAACGGTGCTATAATACTTTTTTTCCCTCTCGCCTGTAGTGGTTCCCGTTGAGGGCTTTGACTGGGGCCATTACATCAGCAGCAATAACTTGGTTGGAGCACCAGTTAGCTGTTTCAAGCATGTAAGCACAACAAATGAACATTAACAGCTTGGACTCCTGCTTATTCCTCCACCTTCATCTCACAGACATGGTTCTTTGTCCCAGGTCCCCCTGGGAGCCTCCTGGGGTGACGTTACTGAGTCGGTGCGACTAGAAGTTCCCAATACCGACACTGACGTTCCCACAGAAATATACTGGATAGCATCAGTCATCAAACTGGCAGGTAATGACTATGGAATGTCATTATCAAACATGGTTCAAATGTTCTTTTATTTAAAATTTTAAAACGTTTAAACGTTTTTAAAGCAGTCTTATGAATGAAAGTCCTATCACTTATTCTTGTACAAGAAGGCAAAGATAAGTAGGCCCACATGACAGCTTTATTTTTAAATGATATTATTGGCATGATCTTTCTTGAATATTGAAACTCAGCAGAAGGTATTGAGACAATTCAGCTTTGAAAATTCTGTTCAGAAGACACTGATCCTTGTAAAGCAAGCTTCTTGTTCCTTCAAGGTTTCAAGGCACTCCTTCGGTATGAGGGCTTCGATGACGACAACAGCCGTGATTTCTGGCGTAACCTCTGTGTCCCTGAAATCCACCCTGTCGGCTGGTGTGCATCCACCGGCAAACCCCTCGTTCCTCCCAAATGTAAGTTTGAGGGTTGCGATTCTGTGCACGCAGATTTGTTCGCTCATTTATAATCCATTGCTAAGAGATTACTCCCTTGCATATACTTATTTTCGACAGACCATTTATTCAATAGGCCAATTATTATGGCAAATTCTGAGCTCATTTTGTGTGTCTACCAGTCACACAGAATTGTAAATGCCATAGTAGCTTTCACTGCACTGGTAAACTTTCCATATCTCCTACTACATTCCTTAGAATATGATGTTTGAAAATGTTAGACTAAGGGCTCGATTTTAGCAAATTTAAGTGAATTTGGCTTGTTTCCCACACAAAATAAGGTCAAATGACCCCACCACCACCACCAAAAGCGAACCAAACACCAGCCAGTTCAAGAGGTGGTCTGGGTTCGGTTTGTTACAAGCCCACTTAGCACGTTCGTTTGCTGACGATATGTGAACAGAAAGTGCACCCAGCTCACTTCACTTTTCTCTCTTTTTGGATACCATACAATGCTGATGTCAAAACCACCCCAAAAAATTTTGAATTCTTAAGGTAGATGACACTAGCTTATGGAGCTGCGAAATTTATTGCGCTAATGTGTGCAGTATATTGTTATCCAAATGGGAAATAGTATGAGCATTGATTTTATTAGAGACCTATAATATTATATACTGCTGCCATATACCATGCGCATGCAATGCAAGCAGTGTACTGACTCTACTTACCCGCGTAGTTTACGTCTATCTGGAGGATTAAAGGTCATGTCCACCAGGGGGCAGTGCGAGAAAACCATCTTGGTCTGCTCCTTTGTTTCCAGTCTCGCCTGTTTTGTATGAGGTTCTGACATTAAATAATGTACTCACTGCCTCCAAAGAAATCGAGTTGCTAATATTTTTATACTGCTGCAGCTCTCTGTACTCTAACCACTGCTCCACATCATACTTTACTCTGCCTCATTACCCCACATTGAATGTTGCATTGCATGTTGTTAAATATCTTGTAGTAGTTAGTATTTTTTAATTAGGCTGCACAACACTGGAAAATATAAATTTCTGCAATAAGTATTGCAGTAATAAAGAAAAAAACAATTCTAAATAAAGCCGTTTCCCACAAACACATCTATTCATGAGTGATTTAAACAGAAAGGATGAAAATAATTCGGAATGGCTTGAAGAATGCCTGCAGAGCTCATGGAAAAGCAGCGGCGGGAAAATTTAAACGTCATTAACTCTTTGCGTAGGTGCACCTACGACGCGTGGAATGAGTGCAGAAACCGTGTGGTGGCCATAATGTGTATGCAGTGTGAGCGTCAAGTATAAATCAGCCGTTAGAAAGATGCAGCCCCTGAATTCGGACACAGCCTACGTGAGAGTTTAGGTCGTGATCTTGCACAGAATCTCAGAATTCCGAGCCAAGATCAAAACATTGTCTCGCAGGAAAGCTAATGTTGCTTGGTTTACTTTGTTGCATAGGATAAAGGTGTATCTGTATTGTTTTACTGGAGGCTTATATCTTAAAATCTTTCATGTTATAAAGTGTACTTTCAGTGGTTGTTATGCTTCTGTTTTTAGAGCCGTTTGCCAAATAGGTTTAAGAATTTTGACTAATCACATGGTTGGGATTAAATAATGTTTCGATCTGCCTGTTGAGTACATGCGGTTATATGTATCTGATGTTTTATGGGGGAAGAAATGAGACTCATGATCAATACAGTGTCTGAAAGGACCAAGTGTGAACGTGAAATGGACTGAGACCATGTAAAAGCTGAAGTGCACCGGAAAGTGACCCGCGTGCTTTTGGAAGGTTATGGACAATGTGAATTGAAAGAGAATAAAATTTGCTTTCTATTGGCACACTTAAAGAGGGCTGAATTTGGTTTGTTTAGGGTGTATTCACATGCCCTCTCTTTTAAAGATTTATCTGCATTGTTTAAATTTTATATCTCATAGTTAATTCTGTTTTTAATTGTGTAGGTTGCCATCTGACAACAAAAAATGTAAAGGTAACCAGTATTAAAGAGTATATGTCTTTCTGGCTAATCTTTGTATCGTCTCTCTCTTTAGCCATTCAGCATAAAAGCACCAACTGGAAAGCATTCCTAGTGACGCGACTTACAGGAGCAAAAACGCTTCCACCTGACTTTTCCTCCAAGGTGAAGCACTGTTCTCCAGTGTGGTCAGAATGTGCATTCACGTTCTGCAAAACACGCCGATTTACTTTGATTGTTCATTATTCATGTTGAAGTGTGGACCGAGGTTTGGGGTTTCCTGCAGTGTCCCTTTTCTCAGACTTGAATGTATCCTTCACCAGGTGCAAGAGAGTATGCAGTACCCCTTCAAAAAACTGATGAGGGTCGAGGTGGTGGACAAGACCCATCTCTGCCGGACGCGGGTAGCTCTCGTGGAGCAGGTGATTGGTGGCCGGCTGCGACTGGTGTATGAGGAGAGCGAAGATGGCACCGATGACTTCTGGTGTCACATGTATAGCCCACTCATCCACTCCATTGGCTGGTCCCGTAGCATTGGTCACCGTTTCAAGAGATCTGGTGAGGAAATGAGTAGAACTTGGCCATGTAGCCTGGTGTTTACATGCTACCTGTTGTTCGTGGTTGTATCTTTCCATAACATCAAAGTCATCAAATGCCCATTTGTTATGTTTTTTTTATTTTTTATTTTAGATGTATCAAAGAAACTTGAAGGTCAGGCAGATGCTCCCGCGCAACTATTTTTGAAGGTAAGAATACAGTTGTGTCTGTGTGTGTTGACAATGTGTAATTGGTACCAAAGTCCCTCTTCAAACTGGCTCCATAAACACCTGCATCTAAAGGGTATTGGGGCAGCAGAAGGAAAATGAAATCGGTCACCTAATTTTCTGTCAGGTGAAGGACGTCGATCAGAGTGGGGATTGGTTTAAAGACGGCATGAAACTGGAGGCCATCGACCCCCTAAATCTCTCTGCTATATGTGTAGCTACTGTAAGAAAGGTAAGGCCTGGCTATCAGCAGAACATTGTGACCCGATCTAATGATGGGGCCTGTATTATCTCGTCAGCCTTCGACATTAATGGGCACTTCTTTCTCTAGGAATCATAGCCTTTAACTGTGAAGAAAATGGCTGGTGTTATCTTCATTAACAGATTTGTGTGTTTCACCCATGGTTAGGTTTTGGCAGATGGGTACCTCATGATCGGGATCGACGGCTCGGAAGCTGCGGATGGCTCGGACTGGTTCTGCTACCATTCCACATCGCCCTCCATTTTCCCTGCTGGTTTCTGTGAAATTAATGACATTGAGCTCACCCCACCTCGAGGTACTTTTAGTGGCTGAATGCATCAGATAGTGACAGCTTTAAAACTGCCCATGGCTCCTTTGATGCTGCTCTGGATTTAATCTAAAATAAAATCTTCCTCACAGGTTATAATAAACTCCCATTCAAATGGTTTGACTACCTCAGGGAGACGGGTTCCATAGCAGCTCCAGTGAAGCTCTTTAACAAGGTAACCCCTGTTGGGGATGTTTTGAGGACTCTAGCACGTTGATTGTGCGGATGGCATAATTGCTAAGGATGTGTCCACTGAAGGTTGCTGGTTATCTCAAATTCCAGTGAAATTATGCGCTGTGTGCGTTTGTTGATCTGAGTTACTTTAGAAGCATGTGCTAAATTGCTATATGGAAACAATCATATCTATTGTAAAAAAGACACCATGGAATATTAGTCGTCTTTGTGTTTACTCTAAAAAGGGATCTGCATCAGGCATGTACCGAGCCAGTGTTTCCCCTCCAAAACTATTTAACATGAACTGGTGTGGGAGCTTTAAAGATGCTAAGTGCCCTTTTTTAACCTTAGAGCATCTGCCTCTCAAAGTCTCTGCTCAGCCCTGATCTGCACCAACTGTTTTATGTGGATTGTGGCTTGGGTGTTTCATGTTGTAATTGGGATACTGGGGCGTGGAGCACAAGAGGTGTGTGTTCTTTGCATGCAGATAAGTGAATTTCTTGAATCTAATTTGTTAGTGCTGGGGTAAGATAAATGTTATCCCTTTGGGTCCTCAGGATTAGAACCAGAAAAATTGGTCCTAGACTAGTCATTGCTCTTAGATGATCAAATACATTCTAGTAATGAAATATTTGGTGGGACCTACTCTTTAAGTAATGATCCCCATGCAGGAATTTTGTGTTTAGTGGAATATGTCAATTGAGATGAGATCAGTACTTAAGTATAATCATGTAAATAAGGAATTTCAAGAAGGTGTTATAATTGATTAACTAAAATACTGAGTTGTGGCGCGCCTGCATTCTTTTATCGATCAAGATTAGTAAATGGGTGTAATGGACACCTGTTTTTTCAAGGTATAGTTTTATTCGTACTAAAATGACATGTGACGTCCCTAAAACAGCTAATGGAGTATGTGTATAATTCAGACAATCATCAAACACAACAGGATGTTTTAAAGGAAGTGAATATGCTGAAATATCCAGAGGCATTGCTGAGTGTGCTTGTCGCTACCCTGGTACACTGGCCTTCTGTGTGTGTAATCCAGTCGTGTCCTCCTGACTTGCAGGAAGTTCCAAACCACGGGTTCCGCACAGGGATGAAGCTGGAAGCTGTGGACCTGATGGAACCACGGTTGGTGTGTGTTGCCACGGTGACACGCATCGTGCACAGACTGCTGCGCATTCATTTCGATGGCTGGGAGGACGAGTACGATCAGTGGGTGGACTGTGAGTCGCCGGACCTCTACCCTGTGGGCTGGTGTCAGCTGACAGGATATCAACTGCAGCCCCCAGCTGCTCAGAGTGAGTGGTTTTACTCTTAGCTTTGTCACTGCTGTAGAGGTGTTTACCATTTACATTTCCCCTTATTCACTAGTGAACTATATTTGTCAGCCATTTTGAGTGTTACCATTCATGAGCTGTGTTACGAATTTATAGATGACAGATTGCACTGTAGGCCGGATCACACAATGGCCGTTATTTGGAGATGAGTGAGCAGCATTGTGGCATCTCTGAAACCCCTGCTAACTGGATTCTACTGATCTTTCTCTTCTAGCCACAAGAGAGGTGCCCACGAACGTGACGAAGCAGAAGAAGAAGACTCAGCAGTACAAAGGACAAAAGAAAAGTGGGTCACTTCTCATACACTCTTCCCGACGCTCTTTAAAATGCTTCCTTTTGTGAATGGCGACACTATTCAGAAAAAGAAAACCGTGGCGACCTTGTGTTTCCTGTCGGGGTTCGGCTTCTTGGGTTTCCTTCCGGGTGCGGATTTGGAATGCGGTGGAATGAGGCAGCAAGTGCCACCTTGACGCGACTTGGTTCTCGAGGTTCCGCTTAGGAGCGAAAAAGAGGAGCGCAGCATGCTTTCACTTTGCAGTTCCAGGTACTCTAGGCTCTGATGGCACAAAGCGTTTCGCCGTCTGTCACGCTAACTGTCGCCACGACGTAGATCGGATTAGCAGGGAGCTGGACAGTGAAGCGACTTTGAAGACTAAAACCTTGAATCTGAACTGTGTCAAGGCCCATACAGGCCTAACTTTGGCTCATTTCCAAACCAAGGGAGCAAGTGTCTAAAAAGCTTTTGGGGATAAATGATCCTTCCATACCGTAATGTGGTATTTACTGGTTAACAAAAATCCTGGTATTTGTATCACTTGGGTATACTGGATGGCCTCCATTTTTAAAGTATTGAAAAAGGTATTTTATTGCTATGGAGAGCACTGGGGAACCCGACGGGTTGGGGGGGGGGGGGGGGAAGCAGGGACAACAGGAGGCTCGGTAGCTTACTCCAGTCTGACTTGGTGTTTAGAGAGGAAGATTCCAGTTGGGAAGAGGCCGGTCAGTTTGTCAAGCGTGCCTCTGACAGGCGCGATGCGGAGGAGCTTCTCGGGTGATGAAGAGCTGACTCCACCCCTTTACCCGTCCCATCCCGCACAGGCTGCGGCCCCGGGGCCCACTCAACCCCCCACCACTAGTGGGGAGCTGAATCCCAGCCTCAAATCAGGTAATCCACCATTCCTCCTAGTCTGCCTCACTCAGGGTGAGCCGTTTAAGGCTGCACAGTACAGTGGTCTCATGCTGGGGTGTGGCGGGCCTCAAATTCAAGGCTAAGGTTACCCTCATCTGTATGCCATGTAGCATGTCTTAATCAACACGCCCTTTCTCAAAGGTTGATTTAGTTTTACCTTTTTAAATTCCACTGTGGATTTGTATTTATTACTCATCACAAATTGAGCTTGTATAGCTTGCGTCCCTATAAACTACAAAACCAGAATTGTCTGATCAAATGCAAACACAATGTGTCTTATTCTTAAATGAATGCAATTTAATTGAACATATTTGTTCATGCTAAATGTAGATTTCTGAATCATCTGACTGCTGTAAATACTGCCCAGCTCCCTTTGCACTCTGTGCCCGAGTGTTTTAGTCAGGATGCATTGCACGTCTGACCGTTTTGTAGTAATTTAATATAATTGGAAAATTAAACAAAATGAGTATCCCCTTACAAACAGCAGTTAAACTTACTTTATATGTAGAAAATAAAAATCACTTTGATAAGGAGATAATAAATAAATAGTTGGAGTACTTAATATGTGAAGTGGCCCTTTTAATAAAAAAGGATTAAGTTTGTAAAGACTGTGCAGATAGACAAAGTATGTATATTAGCGGTATCTAAGCATTGTGGTTAGCTAAATCCTTTTTTGTGTGTGTGACTTTTTTTGTGTTTTATAGATATGTTGCTCATAGAGTGCTCACAAAGTCTGGAGACCCTTGCTTATTCTGAAATGCTGCAAATTTACTGGTTTCATGACAGAAGTCCATTGACAGGCAATGTTTAATGTGTCTGCACATCTTCCACACAGACATTTTCTTTTACGACTGACTCATTCAGTTCTGTACTTGCCATTTTGTGTTAATGGGAGTTGTAATCACTGGCTGCCAAAGAGATACTGAACACAAATGTTTGGTGTTTTATGATACTGCTTGTCGATAAACTTAACTCAGAACAGCTGTTTTAGAATTCAGATTTGGGTTTCAGTTTATTAGTACTTGAAATGTTTTACTTAACTTCTGGCCATGCCTGATGTTATATTAATTTCTTGTAAATTAAATGAAGTTATGATTTTTGTTATAAAACCAATAAATTTGCAGCTTCAGCAAGCATCCCCAGACTTTCTGTGAGCACGGCGTCCCCACCTGCCACAGCCCAGCACAGTGCCTTCCATGAATTCATTTTAGATGTATTTGATACTCATTTCATACTCTCACGTGACAGTGGTGTAGGTGAACTTCATCGTTTATTGGATCTGTAGAAAATAATTAGGTATGCCAAGCAGGATTAATTAGTATTTTCCCCATTTTAAATGCTATAGTAAAAAAAACTGAGTATTTAACTTTCAAGCCATTTGACTGGAATTATGTATAAATATTGGTAGAAATATTTGGCCTGGTGTCTCTGATAGCTGTAATTGTTTCTCTCTTAAAGTGTGAAAGGGTATTATCTAAGTATTAAAATGGTTATTTTGGTAAAATGGTTTATATATTTGGATAAAATATGTGGAAGTTCATTGAAGTCTTCTGGGGTCTCGAACAAATATTTGACAGTGGTCATATTTACTGTCCTTATGTTAGTTTTTCATGCTTTGTGTTTGAAATGGTGTTGATGAATTCTTAGTCAGATACACTGCAGAATCCTAAATAAGCTATTTATCGTATGCCTTTTTAAACATGGTATACTGTATATAGGCTGTTTAGAAGATGCTCTTACTGTGAAGTGTGTTTTTCAGTAGCCAAAGATGTAATGACTAGCGCTTGACACATGCCAGCATTTTTAATTTTGCTGTTAAAAAATACAGTGTGAGGAAGTATTAGCTTCTAGCAATTGATGACCGTGTATGTGATTTATTTTATTTATTTATTATGAACCATTTTGGCATTCTCTCATGGGGCCATTTGTATGTGCCAGTCAGTGAAGCCATTGAGAGCAGCTGATATCAGTGAAAACTTATAAGCTTAGCTGCTTTTCTGTCCATCTGATCCTGCCAGAATTTGTGTGGAGAAACTTCACTGATATTATTCATGTGTGGGTTGCAGAGTAGTTCAAGAGCAAACGTCTTTATCCTTCTTAGTGTTGCGTGCGTGGGATTGTACAGGTAGGCTCAGGTGTCGGGAGGAATTAAGGATTTTAACTTGCAGCCCTGGGGTTGAGGCTGGACATTTTAGCATTGATGTCAGGAAAGGTTGTTCTTGGGACGATCCCTTGATTCTTACAGGCCCTTCTCCTCTCCCTCAAGGGGCTTCGCTGCAGCTGAAGGAGGAGACCGCAGAGCTGGATGAGCACAGCTTTTCACAAGGCATCTCAGACCAGGAGAGCAACGGTCCTGGCAGCTACTATGTCAAACAGGAGCCGTGAGACAGCTGATGGGGACTTTTGATAAAAGCGAAAGCCTTAAACACTGTCTGACCTGACCAGCACTTGGAAATCAGTTCGTGGGGTGGATGGGTAGCTGCACAGCGGCTTTGACGAGCGGCAGGACTCCAAATCATAAGCAATTGTTTATTGGGTAAGAAAAGACACAAGAATACAGCAAATTTAGAAGAAAAGGTAATATTTTACAAGATTATTATTTTCCTTTAGCTTTGTTTTAACAATTTGCCAGATGGACTTTCAATGTTCATTGTACTTGAAGTTTTCAAAGATGTTTTTTGTAAGATTTTTTCGAAATTGAACTGTTGTGTGTCTGATTTGTTTTGGTCACTTCGGGAAGGGGGTAGTAATGTGAGAATTTTTAAGTTTAAGGTGGAAAGATCTAAGTATATATACATTTTTTGTGATCTGAAAAGAGTGGGTTTGAATACATGTAACTCATAAACCTTACTGGTATGAACACATTCAGATTCAATGGATAACACTGTCATAAGATTGCACTGCAGGAATGTACATTTCTATTCACCCGTTGCAGTCACCTTTGCCACAGATGTGCAGCTTTATTATATAAGTAACAAATCAATCATCAATCATATTTTTAATATTTAACAAACTCTGTGAGAATTGTAAAGAAACAAGATATGTCACCATTGACAGATATGCAAACTTTTATTTTAAGTTGCGTTCTTTTTTTTTTTTTTAGACTAAGAGATGTCTGTAAAATATTTCGCCAGTTACCTAAAATTCCATATTTTAGAGCCATATTGTTGCAGAAGGGTGAAGTATTCAGCTGAGCCTCAGAATAAATTAATTGTTTTCATACTAATATTGATTGTCACCGTTTACATCAGCAAAATTTAAAGAAATAAAAACATTACATAATTTAAAAAAATATTTCAAGTGGAGAATGTGGCATAAAAGCTGTGCATAGGACCCCTGTAGGTGTGAGCATTAAACATAACTAGTTCTTGTTTGGGGAACAAAGATTATTGAATAACCAGTTAAACAACTATTGTTAAAGTACATTATCTTAAGAAACAAGCTAGGTTCACTCTAAATCTTTATGTATTTGGTCTGTGCATGGTTAATTCCTTTTCCCCCCTCTCTGTTGTCTTAAAACCATGAGCTACCATGAAACCAATGATTTTCATCACAGATTTGATTCCATCACAGAAATCTTTGTACTACCTCATTAAGAACCTGGCAGTGGCACACTTGACCTGTTCACTATCCATGAGGTAGTGAGACTCTGGGAAATAAAATGTGAGTTTATTTTTCTGTCATTTCCTTTATTTTTCCCCCCCCCCCCCCCCCCCCCCCCATCTTAAATTTCCCCTCCAATTGGTTAGATGAACTTATGCTTGTTGTATCATCGATCCAGTGGATTGATGTGTGAAATGCCACTGCAGAAACTGTGCAGAATCAGTGTACCTTATGCAAAGGAAAAATGTGGAACCTGTTCATCAGGTATTAACTGTATATTCCATCTTGGTGCGAAGCAGGGGTGCACAGTCCTGGAGTTCTCGAAGCTTCTAGTTGAACTTCATTACTCATCTTTGTTCTTCAAATACAATACACCTCCTGCCACATCGCAGCGTGCCAGGACTGGATTAACACACCCCTGATCAAAGGCTTCATATGGCATACATACATTAATATACTAATATTTTACATATATCTTAACATTGGAGACATTTATTTAAATGAAGATTTAATATGCAATTATAATTTTGAAATAAAACTGGCGCTTTCATATATTTGAAGATTTAAGAAATAAACCTATTAAAGATTATATACAAATGTCTACATACAAACGTGCATAAAATTTTAATTACATGTAAATCTATTGCATAAATGTGACAATTTCTGTTACAATGTATTTGGATCAGCTGTGATCTTTTTCCATAGCATGCATAGTTAATATATTTGTTAGTGTGTATAGCAACATTTTATATTGATGTATATATAAAATGTATACTCACTAATCAAATATAATTTCTCTACCTGATGCAGGTGTAAATATTATATAACTGTATACACTATAGACTCCCTTCATGTACCAGTAAGGTTGATAATTAATTCTCAGGAAACATTTGCATCTTGTTTTATAGGCTTGCTGTAGCTTGTTGGGTCAAGGCTAATTGCTTTCCAGGTGGTCAGTATTGGGGATATACAGGAAATCTAAAGTAAACAACAAAACTAATATTTTTTTTTCTTCTTAATTCTTTAATGACATGGATGACATTGATGTGCATAATATTTAATAGTATTAGGCTTTTATGGTCACTTGGTCATGCGGTCTAAAAAAGTATTTCATTTTCACTGAGTAAAATTCCCTGTTGCATATTATCGGATATAAATCGGAGACAGTTATTGGTAATTGTGTTCTTGCAAATGGTAAACATTCTCCTAAGTCTTTTTTTTTTTTTCCTCCACAGAAAAAAATGTAGGTGTTTGTAGGGAGGGGGGTTACAGATTGCAAAACAAGTTGTATCGTTAAGAATTTAAATTCTTTTTTTGGTTGAATGATTGCTTTTTTTGGTGGGTTATTTTACACAGTGGGGATGCTGTGACCTTTTGTGTGTGCAATGCCCTTCCTTTGAATATTAGGAGGCATGAAATTTAAAACGGCAGCCACACGGCTACCTTGTGAAGTGGCTCCTTGTTTGTTTTCAATTAGGTGTCCTGAGGGGGTGGTGGATTCATTTGGTATAACATTCATACTGAATATGCAGTTCATGTGTTGGCTGGAAGAAGCAGAAGTTTGCTTAGTTTGTTAAAGTGTGTCCAGCAAAGCAATAAAGCATTCTGTTGTATTCCACCAAAATTTGATTTCAAGTGCATAGGCTTTATTTTTTAATTTGGGATCACATGAGTTATTGAAATAAAAGAAATGCTTTAGTTTGACTGGCATCAAGGTGTTTGAGATCTTTGCCATTGGTCCACTGAGTAATAATTCTGAGATCCAGTGGTGCTTAATGCATTGATGGTGAAACATGTTCAGATTAAAAAAAAAAAAAAAAACTTTTCTTTTCTAGCTTGAGACAATGCATTCGAGACCAAACGTTGGCATTATGTTTGTTTGTACTTTTAAGACATGACTGTTTCACAACAAATTTAGCTGCTACCCTCTCCTATAATATGACGTAGGTGCCATTATTCTACATGAATGACAATGTTGCAAGTCAATAACAATAAAATACACAGGTGTACAACCTACAGTGCAAAATTTCCTGTAAATGAGATGGAGGCCTTACCTGTTTTGTTATACTTGTTTTCTTGATAGCAAAAAAGAGTGAAAGAAAATTGTAACATGTTTCATGAACCAAATATCAGTGCATGCAGCATTGTGAACATCTTGTCGAGGCCCACGGTGCAGACCTGACCTCCTTTACTTTTTGTGCTATGGTCTAAAGTTATGTGCAACTTCCTAGTTTATTTGGATACTAACACGGGTCTCTTTTTTATGTGAATCCCCCTTTTCCTCAGTCTTTGTATTATGGTGCTATATATTTGATAAACTGTTAATCCTTTTAATGGGGAATGATTTTGAGAAAATGTACTTCTGGTTGGATTTGAGTTGTCTTCTGTATTGTATTTTGGATACAAATGTAAAGAATTTGTAGAGAAAATATTAACTTTTCCCCTCATGGTACATCTGGGGGTTCAGTAAGGTATGGGATTTGTACACCTTTTTCATCTAAGTTTTGATAGTGTCTGTACATGTTCTTTCCTTTCATTGTCATGGTTATTTGTGCCGTGAACCAGAGGTTTAATAACCTTTCTATTGAATTTGTAAATAATTAAAGCGTGAACTGTTATTTTACAAATCTTGCAGACGTTTCCAGCATGGATGTGAAAAAAAGCATTAATTCACTGAAGACCTTTTTACACTGAATAAAAAAAATATATAAATGTATCTTCACTATTATTTCCTTCCACATCATCTACGGTCCTGCGATCTGTTGATGTAGTGATAGCTATTTAAATATGGGTGTTAAATCACCGATTGAGGGAACAGCATAAAATTCCTGCACGCTACTGCAGAATGTCTGAAATTTCATCCTGAATTTCAACTCGATTCAAAAGCGTAGTGCGACACATTTAGAATTGTTTCATTTAAACTTTTGCCCCTGCTGTAGAGATCGTGAATTTCAACAGAATAAAATCATAATACCTCTTGAATATTTGTCAATTAATTCACCTGGTGTCATATTATGGCACTAATCTCCATAAACCAACTTCTGACCCACTAACATGACATGAAAAAAAATTGATGGCTAACAGGAGATGAAAGCCAAAAAATTGAATGTCAAATAAAATCTTTGGTATCAAAGACAAGAAAAATTACAGACCTAGTATTCAAGTATTTATTGACATGCGTTTGCTATTCACAAACACAGCATAAATTCAAGACAGAAGGAACAAAGAGTTTGATGGGCTGTGGCTGCTAGGTTAATCATAGATCCAGCTCTCTGCACAACTCGTATATGATACCAACTCCTCTGGAGTGAACCAAAGGTTTATCTCTGCGTTGGCACTATCTACTGAATCACTGCCATGGATGATGTTCCTGAAAGAGTAAAGAGGAGCCATATGTTAACCCAATGGTGAAAAAATACACATGCGCACCTCATGTATTTTACCATATAAAAATTACATACCAAAATTACATTGCGGAATACTATATACAATTTCCTCACCTGCCAACTTGAATGCAAAAGTCACCTCGGATGGTGCCTGGTTTCGAGTCTGCAGGATTGGTTTCACCCAGCATGACTCTCCCAGTCTTCACCACATCCATGCCTTCCCACACCTTCGGAGGGGAGAATATCACAGGCAAACCACTTTTATCATTAAATGCCCTTATTCACCAATAATGAGTATATTTGCAATGATTTGACTAATTGTGTACAAGTTGGTACCAATGTATACAAGATCTCAAGTGGATCTACCATGGCAACAATAGGGCCAGAATGCATGTATTTAACCAGGCCAGGAAAGAATGGTCGTTCACTAAGATCACTGTAGTGAGTCTTCAAGAGGTCTTCCGATGCCTGCAGGGCAACATGGAAAGAAAACAGCTGCATATATTTGAAAAGAAACAAATGTTGATGCACAAGTCCTCACAATCAGTTTCTAATCTAAGAGAATTACCATTTTGCACTTCTGAAGAGCGATGTCTCCCATAATGTACAAGACGCTGGAGATAAAAGTCTGCTACACTTAGATTTATAGAAGGCTAAATTATAATACAAACAAATGGAGAATTGTAATACCTACCTTTTCACATGGCTGAATTATTAATGTTATGTTCTAAAACCTGTATTTCTGAAGCTCGCACAAAGCTTTACCAACACGTTAATAGCCTATACCTTCCATCAGAGGAACTGAGCCCGTCAACCTAAAGCAACCACAGGTAACCAAGACCGTGTGTATAAAGATGCACAAATAAATGCTTGAATACATTTAACTTACATGGAGAAGCTTCATACCAACAAGTTTAAACCCCTTCTGCTCAAATCGCTTGATGATTTTTCCCACAAGTCCTCGCTGCACACCATCTGGCTTTATGGCAATGAACGTGCGTTCTTCGGCCGAAGTCATTACCCTGAAACTTTAAGACATACAGGAACTTAAGAATGAGAATGAGGCGACGCTCTGAAGGCACAGATTCACATTTTATAACATTTTCCACACTGATTATATGAGGGGCAATAAGAGGTCACACTGAGAAAACTCCTGTGCCTATAACCAATAAAATGCCATATACACCAACCTAACAGTTAATTCTCACATGACGGTGATAATTACTTCTTTTCTCATCTTGAGAGAGCGAGAGAAATAGGTCAGTTGGTTGCACAACCTGTCACCTGGAGATTTCCCCAGGTAATTTAATTAATTGCTGTCCCTGTACTAACCCTGCTGAGTGCAATGACTGAACATGCAGCCTGGCGTCTTGTAGCGCCGGAAGCCAGCGCCTTTCTTACTTACTGAAATATTTAATGACCCTTTCAGCTTCTTTTTGTGCAGCGCTGAAATTTTAATAACGCAACTATAGATAAACAATATGGGAATGGAAAAACAAGAGTAAGCAGTAAGGCATTGTAATCAAACTGGCATTTATTTGAGGTATTACTCTAAATTGCTGCATATCTACACGCTCAGACGGCACGAAAATAACTCACAGCCAGCACTGAGATTAATGCCGCTCCGTACGGGAAGCTCAGCTAGTTCTCAGTGCAGCATCCAGCCTTTCTGTTAGCCATTTAGTGATCCCGGCAATATTATTTATAGACCCATGAATTGCCAGCTTTGCCAAATTTGAGTTGGCTATGATAAAACTACAGTCATATTTAACACGCTAGGTAATCAAACAAATAAAAAAACGATTTAATAGAAATATTACACATCAGCATCCCAAACGAAAGACAATAAATAGCTACATAATAATTAAAACCATGAGCGCAAAAACTATGAGTGGAATGTAACTAATCGAGGTTAGGCAGGTGATGTATGAAATATACGAGAGACCAAATTTAAAGCAAATTATTTATGCGCATCGGTTAAAAATGGTATTCAAATTATAGCTACCTTTATTCCAAGAGAGATAATCGTCTACTGCTCCGCAGCGGCAGCAGAGTGTCTTTGCCTAGAAAACTGAGGTTTATATGTGTGATGGAGGCGGGGATTGCTGCTGCTACAGAACGAGCAGAGGACCAGAGAAGCCACGCAGCGTTAGCAATCCGACCTGCCTCATGTATACAGAACCTCGCGATTAAATCTTTAAATGTTGGAATCTCACATTTTTTATATTTTCATACAAACATAAAAGCCAAGCAACGTGAACTCTGCAACCTGCAAAGCGCTGCATGTATTTTGGACCACCCGATTAATACAGTAAATTCTGAAATATCTTTTAGCTTTTTAAAAAGAAAATAGCAAAATAGTGCGATCGCTGCTATTGTTAAGCTTTAGATAAGGCTTGAGTTGCACTGAGTTTCATTCTACAATCAGAATCTCTTTTGACTTTAACACTTTGCTGTACTTATTCCTTAAATGACATTCTAAACTTTGTAAATCATAAATCAAAAATCAAATCTTAATGATACTTGACATACGTTGTCCCGTAATACCATAGCTACAGTTAGAATTTACTTAGGAAGATTAACCCAGACCATAATATAAATAGCAGCTGGCATTTGGGTCATCAGGAATTATATATAATTCCTGATGACCCAGTTGGCTGCTGCCATTCTTACAGAGAAACCATAGCTGGATGAGGGCCTACAATATATTATTTAACAGGCAGACCAAAAATCCATCCTAATATTAAACCAAGTGCGCTTTAAACATCACATTACAGCAGCACTGGGAGAAGAAAACAGCTCTTTTACAGACGCATACAGCTGGTTTTGACAAGCTGAGGGCTTCCTGGCATACAATGAGCGCAATAGCTACAAGCTATTAGCTAAACAAAAGAT
>JAODJU010000095.1:11810144-11860683 GCA_026776725.1 Gnathonemus echidnorhynchus | reverse complement strand
TATATATATATGGCTACAGACAATAGCGCTTCTATTTTTATATTCGATTTTCAAAATCTATTTCAAAAAGCTGCAATTTTTCCATATTTCAAGGTGCATCGTAATTTTTAAGTGAATTTGTTCATATTAGTTCAAAAACTTTTTCTTTAACTTTCACACTGAATTCATAGGGGAAACTTCTTAAAATGTTTCGCATGACCCACAGCAATCCCCTCGCTGTCTGCTCAGAGTCTAGAGTGATGTTAATGAATAAAATATTTATTACACTGCTCAGCCTGAATGAAAGACATGAATCAGTGAGGATCCACCAGGCCTGATTTGTTTGCAGATCCTGGCTCTTCAAAGTCATTCATCTTCCCCACAGGAATGTACATATCACTACATATCATAAAAATGAACTTTAAGTTTTATGTCTTTGCAAGACATAATGCCAACTTGGCGTGCCACACGACAGCGTGTCACATGGACTTCCACCTCTCTGTAGACAGTAAAATATAACAAACTCTAGGCCTATATTTAAGTAAAAAATTATAGTAACCATGATCACAGCAAAATTTGTCCTGGGGACCCCCCTCCTGGATTGCCTATACGGGCAAAAGCCTAATTTTTAATCCTATTGCAGGTCTGGTGCATGTGGATTTTATTTACAATAACACAGAGGCTATATTTCACATGGAGATCATTGCAGAAACTGGGAAGAACTCGAATAAAGAATCCCCCAACAAGTAACACCACAGCCCCCCCCCCCCCCAAAACAATCGTTAATGAACTGCGTACGTATGCATTACTGCATAATTATTAATAAAATTATTTCATTCATGATAAATAGTAAGTAAATTAACAAGAGATAGCAGTAAGTCTGAATGTTTCAGTATTCTGCTCCACCTTTGTGCTTCTTTCATGTTTATAATGGCAGTTCAGCATACTTTTCCACGTGACCAGGTACAATGGCTTCAAGTCTAACATAACGGTGCCTCCATACACCGCCAACATTAGAAAAACACATCAGCATCTCTACCAAATAAAGCAATATGACCTCCACTAACTAATATACCAGAGACACCCTGAGTCACATTTGCACTCAGCATATCTACGTGCTGCCAAAAAAAGCTTATCCCACATCTTTGTATTGTTAAAAAAAACAGGACTTGCTAATCATGGCAAACCTACTCCAGCCTCCAGCTGGTACAAATATGAATGACTATTAATAAATCAAGGCTTACACAGTTGTTCAGTGGGCAGTGGCAGGGTTGGGAGTTTGAATCCCGCCTCCACTGTGTGTGTGTGAACTTGGAGTTTGTATGTTTTCCCTGTGTCATGTGAGTCTCCCCCAGGTAGTTCAACTTCCACCCACAGTCCAGCAGATAGGTAAACTGGCACATCTAAACAGTGTATAATTTTGTGTGCATATGTGTGCCCTGTGATGGACTGGCATCTTATTTAAGGCAATAATACTTTAATACTTTTACTGTATGTTGCCCAGAATAAGCTCTGGGTCCCACTGTGACCTTATCAAGTGGTTGGAACATGGATCATGATCATCCTCTCCATCGTTGTAATCTCTCTATACACATGGAACCTTCTCCCCACCACCTCTCCAGCCTTCCATTGCCCTGTTAAACCTTAATTGTTTTGATTTCATCATCATTCAGCCATTGGTTATATTATCACTCACTCATTATATCTTATCTATGCAATCTTTATGTCCTTTGATGTGACCTTCTAAGAATAAATTCTTCCTTCAGGGACCTTGGGAAACCCTTTCTTGTCTCAGGGATCTTGGGGGGTAGATCTTTATGCAGGTGTTTCTTCAGGTTCAGTCAAGGGACATCGTTAGAATAAACTCCTAAATATACTGATCTCATATGAAGGTGTCCATCTCTTTCTTATATTCATCTTATACAATACGTGTATCCAAATATATATCTGATTACAGAAATCACTATATGAATGGATCCTCGTTGACCAAGGATAAATCTCTGCAAATCTTTTTTCTTGTTCTTCTTCATATACTGTAATTTTCCATTGCTTTTGAATTCCACTCTGTCAGAAACCTTCATATTACTCCTGATTCCTCCATTTTGCACACCCAATATATTTCTATTGATTCATGCAGTTCATACATAGCAGCTATTATCTTCACAACATTCACAAAAGCTTCTTCCTTACCGTTAGGCCTGTACAATGTGCAAGGTCAGTTCTGGGGCGGGGGGGGGGGGCAATACCCTCATAACAAAATCCATGACTCTCCCTGCACCCCCCCCCCAAATACGTAATGCTATAAATAAATGTATTATTATTACTAATATTACTATATACATTTATATATGTGGGCTAAAATTTTGTGTGCTGGGGAGAGGCGAAACACAAACATAAGCACATTTTCATGTCAGACTCTCAATATGGGTGCGCCTGGTGGTCGAGTCGCTTCAGTTGGTGAAAAGCAAAGTTAACGATGGAAAAAAAAAAATTAAGCTTGTGGAAGCAAGACAGTCTAAACAAGAAATCAGAGTGAGTTACATATTTGTAAAAGCTCTAAAATACAACTGCAAGGCATTGCATAAATAAATTATCGGTTTTCAAAATTGTCTTTTGCTTCATAATGCTGGCAATCTAGTGTGAGTAATACTTGGAGGACGTTAAGGACAAATGCATCTGCCCTCCCTACTAGAACAACCCCCCCAGCTGAAATGGTCTAGAACCTCCACTGACATTGTGAGACGTTATTATCAACATTGAATGTCATGCACAAGCAATCGTCACATTTCACTCATTGGGTAAAATTTCAACTCCTTTTTTGTTTTATAAATATCAGAATATTTGGTAACGCTTTACAGTAACTGCACCTTCATAATGCTTTTATATTACATTCATGAAACGTTCAGTACACCTTCATAATGTATTCATTAAGTATTCATAAAACATTCATAAACATCATGCATGTATACCTTTATATCCTAACATCCCTTAACAGCTGTAATATACATTAATAATAAACATTATATAATAACACACATTATAATAGTATAATCATGTAATGTTTGTTATTAATGTATATTAAAGCTGTTAAGGGATGTTAGGATGTTAGTGTACTTGCATGCTGCTTATGAATGTTCTATGAATGCATAATGAATGGATTATAAAGATGCACTAAATGTAAACCGAATATTTATTATAGATTCCAAGATTTCAAATACCACAACGTGATCTTTTTCCAACATCCTACGGCCCTACTTACTGTTAGTTGCCCTCACCATGTTCCTGTCCTGTCCACACTTCACCACTGTACCTCCCTGCTGATCAATTTCCCAAAATCAGCCAAATTTTGAGCAGCCCATATGGTGTCCATCAAGTGTTTTTAATAAATTTTTACTATTTTATTTATATTCATATATATCATGCTGTATAATTAGGCTTCTCAGGGTTCCATTGATACCTGGTGAGCAGTGAACATATCGCTTCAATTGCAAAAGTAGTATAACTAAACCAGTAAAAATGAATGAATACATTTTAAATGTTTTTCCCTCGATTTGCACAGTATTGTACTAAATGAAGTCTCTAAATTGCCTGCAGTGTGTGAGCCATATGAAGACCACGATTTTCTTTGAGGTCTATGCTGCTTGGAATGGGTTCCAGGCCAACCCTGCTTCCTTCTTCCAGATAAGCAGCTGGAAAATGGATGGATGGATGGATGGATTAAATTAATTCAGAATGTCCTTTGATACAATCCATCACTTACATCTGCTATCATACTTATTAATACTCTGTCTATGCAAAAAAGCTGTGCAGCATTATAGGGCTGATCTGTTTTTATGCCTTAGTGATGTACTGCATATCTTTGCAATGAAATTTATTGAACTGTTCATATATCTTGTTCTGTTTGCCCTAGAGTCAAATCTTCTTGTAATCAAACCCATCAGCATCATTGACAAAAAGTGACTATCAGCAGGTTTAAACAGCATTACACAACGGTCAAGATCTTGCTTTTAATAAGGCAGAATAAATATTTTGATTTGGATGAATAATACAGTTCATTTAAATGAATCTGATCACTTTTGACTGTATACAATATTACCAAATGGACTAAACTCCAGCCCTTCTATCTAAATGAAGCTGTTGCTACAGAGTAAGATATTTCTTTGCTTTTTTTAAAAATTGATTTCCCACAAAAGGTCCCTAAAGGTTAATGTAGCAGTTTAATCTAGTAGCACAAAGAAAAGGTTAAATCAAAGATCATGTGAAATCTACACCTCCTTATATACCTGTTTGTCTTCAGGTTCTTTATTTTTGCTATATTTACTTTGCCTCAAGACAAACAATCAAATATCGGGCATGTCTCACTATTGTAAATGTAAACTTCTGTTGTGGAGCTAATTCAGTATATGTGAGTACACTATTTTGATGTGGTTAAACCCTGGAGTCAACACAACAGTTTGATTGGTTCTTTTAGCTGGGAAATGAGATTGTACTTCTCGCCTGGAAGAGTTATGGTGGCTTTGATTGGGTATCAATCTTTTTTTGAGTCAAACCTGTTATACAAAAGTTCTAAATCATGACTGTTGGCACCAAGAGCAAAATGGTAGTTGTACAAAATGCAATATCAATTACTCTTACAACTAAACCCCAACTTGTGTGTAAATAGAAATTCCCTTCGAGTTCTCCAAAGATTACTTCCAATTAATGCATGTTTAATCATCTATAACAGCAGTAACACTTTACTTGATTGAGCACAAATAGTATAATATTATACTATTACTTACATATTAATTAACCACATTAGTTACTACGTATTAGTTACTGATCTAATATAAATTTTTCATTAATGAATCGTGACATGTTTTGTGTCAAGCAGTTACTATATTTGTTACTATATCTGTTAATTCTGTAAAACTTTGTGAACTATTGAATGAACTACTGAAGGTAGTACTAAAGGAACTACTCAAGGAGCAAATCATGAATAACACTAATTAAAAACTGATCTCATTTGTTCATCATTAATTAATGGTAAGGAGATTTCTGGCCAATACCGTCAGCCAATTACTTTGAAAACTGACAAACCGATTGTCTGGGAGGTTCTGCATAAATAAGTTAAGGGACACTTCACCCAAATAAATTAACCCAATACAACAGTCCCAGAGTATCATATTTAACTGTATACATCTTATGTATTTATAACACAGAAGGGCAGATCATCATTATTTTTCTGAATAGTATCTTTTGATTTCGCACTGTCCGCACTAAATTTTTGCTAGCAAGCACTTGCATTACTGATGGACCAGTGTTATTCTGCAGTACTGCAGCCTTCTTTATTGGATTTGTTGCTCAGAAACTCTTCACACTCTTCACTGTCTCGCCTAAAGGTGAGCAGTCAAATTTGTTGTGTTGAAATGTATATTAATAGATCCTCCTCGCAAAATTTTAACAGAGCAATGTTTACAAAATGTATTTCTAATGTCGTAAAAATAGTTCCACATAGCAGACATTTTTCTAACTGTTTACTGCATGGTTGTGCAATGCAGTATGGGTCCCCGTTAAAGGGAATTATCGGCGGTAGATATTGGCTCATTTTTTAACCATCTCAGACTGTTGTGATACCTATAGTTGGCCGATACAATTAGTGCATCTCTAATATACATATAATTTGCATACAGGACATTTTAACTATTATGCACCCACACAATCATAATAATAATAATATTTAGACAGATATTAAATCAGACAATCTCCCATCTTTAGAGACGTTAACTGCCTCTGAAGCTCACCAGCCTCCATTTTTCTGGTTTAACCTCTTGACATTTTTGGTAATCCTTTCATCCAAGTCTATTCAGTATTTCACCTGCTTCATGTAACATATATTTAAACAGGAAGAGTTTCTGAACACCTGTCAATGGGGAAGAAGATAACAAAAGTGGAAAGACAGTAATTACATGTTGCAGGCAAGGTGGGGAAGTCTGGGTCTTTTTTTGTATAGTCAAACGGCATTTAAACCAAGCTCAGGCCAAATTATACACAATTTACAAGGATATTTTTATATTTCAGTCAAAACGCAGTGGATTAAAACATATAGCTTTGCATGATATTTTAAAGTACAAAAACTTGGCACTATTGTTCCATACATTTTAAACAGGGTTCTTACCCCTCTTTCCATGTGCCCTCACTGACATGGGATATTCTCCTTAGCCAAGAAAAATCAGATAAAATGTGTGTCCGAGAACTGCAGATCATATGCAAGTAAGTGCTTTTGACATTGGAAGGGTGGATGATTTGGAACAATGCAGGAAATTTAAGAGAAATTAATGGGTTAATCACTTCAAATGTCACTTCTCCACCCTTAAGATTTACAGTATATGGTGAATTTTCACTACTGCTATTATTCTCTAAATTACCCACAAGCAAATTCAAAAATACAATGTGGGGACAATATGACGTACCTAATTTTGTAATTTAGGTAATGGATTACTCCTTTAAATATATTTACCAGGGTTGCCAACTTTGTTAGCTGGCTGGGGTGAGATTTTCAATTCGATGCAAGTCCGCACACTCATTTGCATGTACGTAAGAGTTTATTAACTTGTAAATAGTCTGCAGGGTTTGGAAAGTTTTCATGTAGCTAATTTTAGATTTAAAATGGAATAATATATGTTTGCCGCAAGATTTCTTGCGTGAGTGTGAGTGTCAGAAAGTGTGAGTGTCACGCCAGATGCATGAGTGTCGCCAACTTACTATAATGAGATAGCTAAATGGCTAAATACTAATTCTAGTTCAAAATTAAGTTACAAATATCATAGCTTTAAATAAATCCAGCAACAATTGGTATAAAGAGTAATTTAATGAGTTCAATATATCCTGTTGCAAAACCATAACTATTTCTATTTACTATACCAGTTATATATTTGAAATTTAAATAGAAAAAAAAACATTTCCCCCATTTTTAATCTGAAACATCCTCTGCACATCATAGCTGTCCCTCTCAACGCCAACTCAGAAGAGGAGAAGACTACCACACACCTCCTCCGTTGGGCGAGCTGTCAGCCACCTGCTTCTCTTTTGCTCTACAGGCTGCACTGAGTGACGTAACATGCTTGGAGGACACTGCTATTTGTTCGATTCCACCCACAGCACTGTAGGCGCCTGGTTGCCTACAGACGTCAGTAGAGAAGGATAAGAGGAAGAGGAACCCAGCCGTCTAACCCACTCAATAGAACGCAAGTGTTCTCTGGGCTTCTTGCCACAGACAGCTAATGGGGCACAGCAAGCATCCAGTCGTGCTCCTTGTTGTAGGACATACTTACCCTGACCAGAACAAGGACCAATTTAATATAAATACTTGGAAGCCCTAAATTAGAAGAACTCACTTCCCTAATCTCATTGTTATAATATTTTTTCATATTACACAACATATCAGATTCTGTTACACATATCCTTGGTTACAGTCAAAACCCTATAGCACTACAATGTGTAGTAAACATTCTGTGTGGTTTTAAAGAAGAAGATAAGGTGGGCAGATTCACTGAGATCTTCATGGCAAATCTTCATACTCAATGTAGTTCAGCTCTTGTTATATGCAGTGTGATAAAATAAATCTCCCTTTAAATGCCTTCATAAAGTTAGTTAACAATGACCATAACCTGCTAATAGGCATTCAGTGTTTTTAAAATAATGAAAAAAATCTCAGAAAAAATCTTGAAAAAAAAATAATATTGGCAGGAAGAATATTCACGTTTCACATCTAGGTGCTGTTTATTTTTCAAGCAAGTGAGCTGCAAAATGTGATTCTTGGGCCTGGTGAAAAATTAAATACAAGATGATTTATATTTGTAAAATAAGCCAAGGCTGCATTAACAAACATTTTATCCCTTATGAAGATTACTTCAGTGTTCCACAGGGTTCCCTCTGCAAGATGCAAAGCACTGGAACACTGGAAGTTAACAAACAGGAGGGAAAACAGAAGTAAAGCTGAGATAAAAGGAGCTTTATATATCTGCTTCTCCCACATCTCCCCAGGACCGTTGTAGACCGTTTCAGAGGCATAGTCCATCTTAGGAAGTTAAAACGGTGGTAACAGGATGTCTGGTCAACATTTTCCTACAAAAAAAGTACACTGACAACAGATAGAACCAATGCACTTGTTTGCTATCTGAAGAGCAATGAATGACCCTTCCACACACATTCCAACTGAGAGGTATGGCCCTTTTCTTTTTCAGCTGTCCCATGGGGGAGGTCATTCCTACGGCAAGGTAGTGAATTGAAAGCTACACAACAGCCCATTGTACAATATCTGTATGCTCGAACATTCAATTTCGGATTCAAGTGTCCACAATTTCTGCACATATTACAGTATCCGTGCTTCAGAGGATTGAATTACGTGTTACCTATGCAAGGCATCAGCTGAGATTAAATGAGTGAATTTGCATGCTATGAAGGCCACGTCACAATCACTGTCACCACTTGACAGACATGTGACTGGGATGATACATCTTTGTTTAGGGTGCCTCTTATTCATTTCATCAGTTCAGTGCCTGCCCTTATATCACATTGGAGATAAGAGAACTGGGATCTCCAGGTAGCCTCAGGATGTTTTTGGATTGTGGGGGCAAACCAGAGTACCCAGAGGAAACCGCACGACGACAAAGGGAGAACATGCAAACTGCACACACAGAGAGCCGTGGTGGACACTGGAACCCTGTTACCAGAGGTATGAAGTAACAGTCCGAACCACTGTGCCACCGTGCTGTGCTGGCAGAATTGTTAGTTATCTTACGTATTAATTTTTACTGCGCAAATAAGCATCACTTAGGTGTTGTTATTCAGACATTGTGAAAGATAGACTGCCTCGTTTAGTTTACAGCTGTTCCTATATTGTATTTGCAAAAACAATTTCAAAACAAGTTTCTCTGCTGTACTGAAGCTGCACTGAACCGTGAACCCAGTCAGATAGCTATACTCATCCACATGTGTCCATTAACTTCACAGAACTTCCCAAACTTTGAGATGGTGCTAGAAAAATCTGCATCACATACTCATTTATGATAGTACTACAGTATATCAGACTTACGCATCTCAGTCGCTTAGCTATGTTGGGCCGTGTGCTGGGCAAATACTATTGATGTAACAAACTTGACCAAAATAATTACAGTAACCTATGTTTAAAATGATATTTAAACATTTAATTTTTACTCTCATGGCAATATAAAAATTGCCACCTCGAAGAATCACGATTTGTAACAGAATCAGTATTTACCCCCAGTCCCATCGTGTAGCATCGCATTCAATAAAGTATGATTATTATTTTACAAACAAGACCTCAAAACAAGTACCGATTGTCTACCTGATAGCTTTTTTGTTTATATTAATTTGTGTGAATAATGATTCATTAATTCAGAAGCTGATTAAAGGACTGGTTTATTGTTTTAAAAAGAATCAAATAATAATTACAATTAAAAAAACAAAAACAAAAATACAGCCTGGAAAGTGAAATACACTAATGTCATAAGAATGGTAAGATTGGCTTCTTTATTCCTATGATAGAAGCCAATACCACAGGTAGCTCAATGGTGCCTGTATTCTACTAAAAAAGAGTTGGTAAAAGTGACACTTTTGAATGTTATAAGATCACACTTGAATCTGTCATGCACAAATATGCAAAAACTATATATCACAATATTTATTTTTTCCATATCAGTCAGTATCAATAGTTACCATGATATAATTCATTATTTCTTTACTTCAAGGTTCCACTTTTGCTTAAAATTCCCTTAGAATTTCCCTTAAATGGATTTAGAACATGAAAAAAGATGACAAACTGAATGTACTGCAGAGTGAAATATTATTTTAATAAATAAACCATACTAAATAAACCATACAAAAATGTTTTGGTTATATGGTGAAATACTAGAAAATACTGATAGTATGGTTTCTCACTAGGTTTTTTTCTCTGACTGCCTTGCCAATTGTTCCAGGGGATGGGTTTGACATTGCTGGTAGAGTTGTCACCCGTCCTGTAGTGGAACATAGTGTGTCCCTTTTTACAGGACACAGGACAATTTGTCCTATTTTTTCAGACTGAAAGTGGGATCCATAATTATTGGTGCTTGTGACTATAATCATTCTGTATGTTCTATTTGATTGGTCAAGATACTTCAAGTAGTGAAATAAGTTTGATTTTAATGCCACAAGTTTTTGGTAGTTTACGGTACGTTGCACCCGTCTGTTGCATATTGGACTTTAAACTACAAAAAATACCGCCACACCACTGGCGTCTTTTCATCGTTTATCTACAATATCTCTTTTTTAAAAAGATGTTGTGGCTACTCAGCCAATGTTTTTTTGCACCAACACTTGATGCTTCCTCTGAGAGGTACTTATCTCTTCCATGATATCATCAAAACAGTAGCCTGTGGCGTGCTCTGCTAACTCAATCTACTTTGCTTTGCGTTAGTCAGACATAGGTTATCCTTCTTAAAAGACTATCATATAATTGGCTGGAATTGTGTTGCTTTCTGTGATGTGATAGGCTGATGCATGCTATCAAGTAGTATTCCTTATTGACAGTTTATCAAAGTTTCTTACCTTTTAAATTCTATATGACAATTAGTCAATATATCATTTATATCACCCAGCCCTACTATAGACATATGCAAACTAATTGAAAATGTGAACAAGAGTTTATGATACTTTATATAGTTTTAACACTAGTTATTACCCGAGGCCCCGGAATTAATTCTTTGAAGTGTTGACTAGCCTCTGGCCTACAGAGAGTACAGGAACACTAATTTCCAGTAATTTGTAAATGAACATAAAAATGCCTTTTAAACAACCAGTCCATGATGTCAAGCCCAGGCACTATCCATAATGATATCATCAGTAATGTAGTGTAAATAACCTAAAGAGGAGTACTTTAAACAATAAAATACATGCAAAGACTTAGATGCATGCAGACATCTGACAAAAAGGGACTAAATTGTCAATATAAAAAAAAACAAAGCAAGATTTTCAAAACAGAAGAAAAGCATACATTCCATTTTAGCTGACTGAAATGTGAAATAATTATAATCAAACCTGTGCATATGTAAAAATTCATCACATAATTAATGTTTAATACAAATAACATTTAAGGTGTATTTTGATACAATGTCAGTTTGGATTTACAGGTCAGGGGCCCATGGACACAAACCATGCAGCCGTGGCAGCACAATCACCCAGGCGGGAGACACAGGCGTTTACATTCTGCCACCTCTGTCCGTGCCCCTCCCACCCCGGCCCCACTTGTCATCCCCTTTCAACTGATGGTAAATGAAGGGGGAGGTTATGAGTTCCTTCCTCCCCAGACCCCATCGATCACCCAGTCACTTAATTCCTTTAGCTGTCACCCGTCCGTTGAGCATCTGCTGTGGTGCATTTCACAGGGGAGGAGCAAATTAGCTGCCGCAGATCTGTTTTCTCGTCATGGGGGCAGCGGAAACCACCTCAGAGGGGAGCCACGCTACTAGCATTATGCTGAACTGCTGCCACAGTCGCACTGATTCTAAAGAAGCCAATATCAGCATTTTTAGAAGTTCGTCAGTAAAAAAAAATTACAACAGTTATTGATACCACCAACAACTATGCCAATGGAAATTGAGACATGTACAATATTACTGTTCATTACACTCCTCTGATCTCATAACAATACACACTGTTCTAAATTGTAACAATTATTTCTGGTTCTAAACTCTAACACAAAGCAATGTGAGTCTAATAGCCAAATATTTCAAGTCATTTAAAAAACAGATTTCATGTTGGATTCCAAGTAATGAAGAGATTAATTAATGCTTATCTGGCTGCGCAACTGCATACTTACATTTCAAAGGGAATTATCCCTGCATTGTCACTGATGCTCAACGGACGGGTGACACTGGTCTGTCATATTACTCACCTTGGTAAAACTGATAATGCAGGAATAGCCATAATCTGTGCTGTTAAGGAACAACATTGACTAATAGCTGACACACATAGTAACTGCCAGATACACAGGAATAAAATGATGAAAAGAGAATACCACAAAAGGGTACCAGAGATAATGAGGTTGCACAGGATGTCCCGCGGCAGTACCTGCAATCACTGTGTCTCGTAACACTTGCAGAAATACCAAATTAAAAATGCTGTGTGCAGGAGGACAATTCAAAGTCATGTTACTTATTTACGAAGAGATACCCAAAAAAGTCTGTTTTGCTCAGTCTGTTATTGACGTGGATTCCCTCGGTATTCAAAACTCTAAGTAAGCATTTCCTTACATTTATTTAGCTCCATTTTTTTTGCTTTTATATGTTTCTTTTTTATAAAAGAAATGTCTCTCTGAAAAGTTGCTGCTTATGTACATACGATTACCGTTCATTTTATTATCCAACCATTTATCCTAGTAAGGGGAGGGCCGGAGACTATCCCAGACAGCATAAAGCACAAGACAGCTGTACACACTGGCGATTCACTGCAGAAATCAGCCCAAATTTATGTTTGTGCTGTGGGAGGAATCAAGAGTACTTGAAGGAAACCCACAAATGACAGGAAGAACATACAAACTCCGCACATATAAAGCTGAAGCAGGATTCAAGCCTGCAATCCTAATGATATGAGGCAACAGTGCTACCCATTTGATTTATGGAAGATGATGCTGATGATAATGATGATCATCATTATTGTTATTATTGATTGCTATCCAGGCAATATGGAGTGTTACCTTTTTGCCATTGGATGGAATCCAACAATTGGGGTGAAAAGTAATTCTACTCAAATTTTCCCATTAAAATGAACAAAAGAAGTCTTACATTTAACTAATTAAAACATATTTTGCTGACAGATATTCTATGACAGACAGTGAATGATTAATGATTAATACATTTTTTTATCCTTACTGCAAACAATAAAATACTATTACTGTACCCTTTGTTTATAAATAAGTAGTGGTAATATACAACTGACTATCAATAGGGTCTGACCACAGATCCTTGGTTTCTACCATTTTTCATTTTCATGTATCACGGTCATAATTCCCCATTCATCACATCTGGAGCAGTAGCACTATCAGTACAAAATAGTATCGTCTGCCAAACATTCAAGTCATAAGCATATGTTGTAATTCTTTTATTATCGTACTTTTCAAATACAACATAAAATTCTTTTTCTGAAACTATTTATTTAGATGCTATGTTAAATACAGCCTCTCCCCAGGTTACGATGGGGTGACCTTCCGATAGACCAATCATAAGGCAAAAATATTGTAAGGGCGAAAAGGCATTTTAATACAGTACACCTGAAAATCACAGCCTAGGCTAGCCTACCTTAAACATGCTTAGAACACTTACATTAGAATACAGTTGGGCCAAATAATTAATATAAAGCCTATTTTATGATAAAGTGTTATCTCGTGTAATTTACTGAATAATGTACTGAATCGCAGTCGAAATATCGTAATATGGACCATCGTAACCCGGGAAGCGTCTGTACTGAAAATTAAACATTTAACTGCTATTTAAATTAAAGAAATAAAGTACCTTATACTGTCAATACTATGTATGATTTAGATACTCAATACATAATTTAGGTAAATGGTTTTTTCTTAGGGTTAAATGCCAGCTTTACTGTGATTTGAAAGTGCTGCTATCAGGTCACATATCCAAGTCCTTAATTATCAGATCACAATTTACACCATCCCCCACATGAAATGTTGAAGCAAATTAACCCACTATCACATTCCTATCAGCCATATAGTCTCCAGCCTTCATTCAAATGAACTAAGGGTAGCCTTTTATTAAATCCTGACAGCCAATAATTCAAACACCGATGGCACCACTGTTAGAATAAAAATGCCCACCATGCATCTAGCGCTGCCCTCAGTAGCCACCTCTCCTCTTAATGGGCATCCAAAGTCCATATTGCAAGGCTGTGTCTTTGCAGGACTGTCTTTGTATGCAGAGATTCCCACAGGAAAGCGCACATCCATTTCATTCCAGAGGACTGTGAGGCACTAATCAGTTGTACACCCTAAGTCATGCCTGTATTTCCTTAATTAGGTTTCGATCACAGCTTATCTATTTGAAAAAAAGGCTTATACCTATTAGACACTGGATGGAAATAACTTCCAATTAGAAATCTCATTTCATACCCAGCTTTTGATAATAAACCATGCCTTTTTGAACACTCTTCGCAACTGTTTTTGTTGTTTGTTTCTTGATACCATGCAGTAATCAATGGCCACTGCCTTCTTATTAATACACCTTCAAGAAATAAGGTTTGAAGGGAGTTACTGATATCACACAAAAAAATGAAACGTAGCTATGTGAAGCAGCTCAAAATTGGCCATGAAACATTTTTCCTTTTATTTTCCACAACCTGCCAGCTCAGATCAGGCAGAATTCCCCAGGATGTGGCCCTATTAGCTTTCCTGCTGCCCTTCTTGGGACAGTTCTCCAACCCATCATCTTTCCAATCCCCCAACCACTTTTTACCAGGCTGAATTACAGCCTGACATTGTCTGCGTCAACAGTGAAGTGCTTCAGAAAGCCTTCATCCTGGTCCCATCAGATAGCCGCTGCTCAGTGTCCTGCTGCGCTGATGTTTTCTGATATATGCGATTTGGACAAGGGGCACAATCCTACCGTTGATGCGATATGGCTTTCAAGACCAAACAAACACGTGCCACCTGCGCTGTGGCCAGATGCTGTGCATTGAACAATAACTGAAAAATAGCGCACCACAGCTAACTGTATTCATTTTATCGAAGATCTCAGTGCTGGACCAGACACGAAATCGACAACTGCAGCTACTCCACTTAACAGCTCAACATGGTGTATGAGAACTCTGAGGCACTGATGCTTAGAACACTGAGCATCACTGAGCTGGTCACATTTCTTCACAGCCATCCTACTTTCTTCTGCCTTTCCATTGTCTAAGCATGGGCAATTTTAGCACCAATTAATAACAGCTAATAAAAATAAAAAACGAATTGCCAAATTAGCCAAACACGAATAAATAAACTGTTAACTAAGAAACAACAAACACACTAACATATAATTACAAAATTTACTTTTAGGGCTGGCTTCATCATTTAGTCAGCAATTAATACTTTAAAATCAATCAGCTAATGCTTTACACTACATTATTATGCTAATATTTATAAGCAGTAAAACAGCAAAGTAATGGTTTATATCTATGTTTTTGTTATATAATCAACAGTTTGACATGCAGAATACACACACACACACATATATAGTTACATACGAAGTACTGTATGTATATGAAAGTATCACCCTTTTTCATAATTAGCTCTATTCAGCTTATACATTAAACATTTTACTCGATTAATATTTGAAGATTGCAAAGCATTCTACAGCTAATAAATGTTAGTGATGAATTTGTGATATTTAAATAGATTTTCATGACAAAATGCATTACTTCAATACTTTGGTATTGACAGGATTCTGAAGAGCAATAATTATTGAAACACCTGTTTTCATTCCATAATAAAAAGTTAAATTAACTGATTATCTTTACACATCATTGTATCAGTTACTAATTTACTTAAGTACTCATGATGCTAAAGGCAAGATAATTTATAGGTGTGTGCAATAACCCAAGAGCAATTTTAATATTTTCAATTCAGATAATGTGAATTAATTTAATTTTTTAATTAATTATTATGCATGGTGTTGTCACAGTAATTTTCTGTTGACCCCCAAGTCCTAAAACACAAATATAATAAGACAATGAATTAGTATTTTAACAAAATTCAGTACAGTTATTTTCACTCAGTGAACATTTTATTAAAAACACCTGCTTATTAATGCAAACAACCTGCTGCTCCAAGCATATGGCTGCAGCTGAATACATACAGCAGACAGACTGGGTCAAGAGGTTCGCTTAAGAGTTGAGTAAGCATCTCACCGGCTGAGATGCCTCATCTAATCGATTGTGAATGTGGTCTGAGTGTTGGTGCCAGACATAGTGGTTCCAGCACCTCAGAAACAGTCACCCTACCGCTACGGCTTAAAGAATGCCAAAATAAAAAAAATAATAAGAATAAAAAATAAATAAATTCCAGTCAGCGGCACCTCTGTGGGCGAAAACTCCTTGTTAATGAGAGAGGTCAGAGGAGAATGGCCAGACTCGTTACAGCTAACAGGAAGGCCACGAGTGCAGAAATAACAACTGGGTACGACAGTCATGAACAGAAAGGCTCCTCTGGACACACAACTTGTCTACCCTTGAAGCAGTTCTGAAGGTAAAAGTGTGTCCAACCTGGTATTACCTCGGAGTACTCAATAAAATGGCTACTGAGTGTACAGATATATCATATATGTTAAACTAATTAAATATTAGGGGACATATGAACAAACCCAAATGTGGTGATTTTTACGTGGTTGAAACAAAACTCACATTGAACCAAAAGCTCCACAGAGGCAAGAGCTTCAGATAACTGGGACCTTTAGTCTCATTTTGAAGAGTCACTACAGTAGCTATGCCAGAGCAGTATTGTCCCATCCATAGTGTGCATTTAGTTGTTCGGCATGCACCTCGACCAAAGACTTTTATTTCTGCATCAGCAGCATAGCAGACCCATAAAAATGATTAGGATACAGAAATGTGATATATATACAAACACACATTCGTCCTTTTGCTACAGCGTGCAGGGCTGCAGTCAGCCTGAAGCCCCACCCATGAAGTTTAAGACGTGAGGCAGGGGGCATTAAGGATGGGATACCTATTGCAGGACATTCTCACATTAATGGTAATTTTACTAACACCTTTTCACCTAATTATGTATTTTGAAACTGCAGGAGAAAACTGAAACGTGTACCCAAAGGAAACCCAAGGACATACAAGGAGAACATGCAAGCTCCGCAACCAAAGAACTGGAGATGGGAACCTTACCTCTGTCCCTGGAGATGTGAAGGCACAGTGCTACCCAATAAGCCTCCATGAGACTCCATGTACCCACAGCCCATTCATATGCATGCATACAAAGACCCACCATAAAAAAAACATAACCCATAAAGCAGAGGTTGTGGGTGCTGACTGTTTGAACACATCCCAAAATGTTAATTGGTATTATTATCAGTATTATTACCTGGAACAAAGCTCCCTTGGACGACTTCTTTATACGCCCACCAGCCTTCATGAATTTTTGGTGGATTTGGCTGTGCTGCTAGAAGAAAAACAAAGGAAAACAGTCATTTATAAAACATCTACCTAAAGGACAGGGTATTTTTACAATTATAGTCTATGAACCTGAAAAATGCCTCCACCCTGCTCCAAGTGTGTATCATATTTACAAGGCAGGGTGGTTCAACAAACCAGGCCTTAGGCATTCATTATTTTTCCAAGAGGCATTAGTACGGAAACACTTTGTGTCACATTCAGTAAGCTGTTTTGGAGATCCAAGATTGCAGAATATTGGTGTTTTATAATTAAGGTGGCAGCAATAGGTAAAAGGCCCACAAAAAAAGACAGATTGCAACTTCTGATTTATTAGGCAAGGTTTCAGAGCCCTAATGCATGAGATTTTCCATAAACATGGCACCACTGAAACAAGGCTTAATAGGGAAGCAAAAGCTTGCCTGATTCCATTTTAATGGAAGTGTAAGTAGTTTAATCCCCTTGCAGAAAAATGAAACTAAAACAAAAAAAGTGCTTCAGTTTGGGAATGTGAGGAGAGGGAGGCTGGATTGGAGGAGGAAAATCCGCTTCTGCTGGTGAGGCAGGAGGATGAGAAACAGAGTGAGAATTTCCATCAAGTGCTGACACAGAGCAGGTCTTGTGCATTAAAATTCCATCTGAAGCCCTCTGTTCATAACAGGATTTCCCGGGAAGTCGTGTTCTCTACAAAACTATCTATTCGCTTTAATACGTGTTGCAAAAATAATTTGAAAATGGACCAATGCTGTTTTACGCTGCATAAGACTGGCACACAGTACAGAACGGTGCAACAAAAGCTGCTAAACAGACCCACCCACCCACCGCCATCTCACTTTAAAATAGATTATTTAAGTTATTAGCTAATTTCCCTACAAGCTTATCATTTCTTGGACAAAAGGTAGATGACACATGAGCAGAGTGAAGAGTCCAGCAATGAAAGAATGGGCAGCGTTCTGATGCACAGAAGCATAAGCGCTTTCAGAAAATCTTTCTAGGATCACTTCCAAGGGGGTGTGTGGGGCTCATTACACTTGTCAGTCACCACATTGTAAGTTCTGGCTTTTAATTCTAATACAAGCCGCTGTCAAGACATTAAGAATGAGAGTTTCCAAACATTACGAATTGCCGGGTATTACCCAGACCTGGTACCATGATGAAATGATTCATTTAAGTGCCATTTTTAGTGTCTACACTAATTTTTTGTCATAGTGTAACTTCCTTTGTGGACTATTATACATTGCATTCAGAGAGTCATTAATATTAAGTCATTAATATGAGAAATTAACTGGGATGTTACTGGTCTAGCCTCTCATACCAGTGTGGTCTTCCAGGAAATGCCTGACGCAATCACTTCCTCCGACTTGCAGGCTGATGCAATGTGTGGTTTCTGATGGGTTGGAAGCAGCAATGCAAAATAAATCAAAACCACGCAGCAAGCCTCTGTGTCAGTTCAGGCACTTGAGAACTGTGATCCCCAAAAGCAGGCTTTCTCAAATAATGACCTTTGACGAATGAATGGCCGTAAACACCCAATCCACTGGCTTAGTTTAGCTTCCAACACACCAACGGCACACAGTCATTATCCTATTGTTAAGCCAGACATATCAGCTGCTTCCTGCAATTTTCTAGACTCTGACATTCAATAGGTTAAATCATCCCATCACCTGTGTTAATGGGCCGCTCTGACAAATGAGAGGGGATGTTGTGCTTATAGACAATGGAGCATATGGCTGTCAGTTCATTAAAATGACATGACAGATTAATTGAAATTTTGTGAACTCAAAACACACACATATAATATATAATACATTTTGAAAAAGGCATATTTGATCCATTGCTTATTGAAAATTTTATAATTGTCAGATCTATCTCTCAATCCAGTTGGCTAGTTACCTGCCCCAGGTGTGATTGTTACTTATGGCCACGCCCACCTCTAGATAATTTCAACATAGAATCACCCACACCTGCAATCACTGTATTTATGCATTGTATTTATTTATATTTTATTTATGTCTTTTTAATGTCTTCTTGCTCCGTATGCTTTTCTGGCTTTCAGTGCTGTTGGCTACTTTATTTGGATTTATTAGATTTACACTGATCCTGGTTTTGACTCCCATTGGTTCTCTTATTTCTGGTTCCCGGTGGGTCTGGATTCCTGGTTGCTAAATCATGACCCTGTTTAGTTCCTCAAGCCTGTCATTTGTGATACCTATTGTAACTCTGAGCTTGAGTCCTTCTTAGTCTCCTCAGCTATGCGCTTCACAGTCTGCGGCCCTGTCAGTCCTGTCAGCACTGAGTATTTGTAGGCGTGCCAGCTGAAGAGGAAAGGACTGACAGGAAGAAAAGCCTGCCATGCGGGTGTGCCATTCTATCAGGGACCATGTACTGTGCTCAGGATCTTGGTTAGTCCTGTTGGTGTGACAATACTGAAAATTTCTTTTGTCGGTAATATAGAAATGCTATTATTTCCTGTAAGGAAAGAATAATCTGGGGTTTACTGTGTTTTCATTTTAAATAAAAAAAAATAGGCTTGACAATCTCAATTCACATCAACATTTCGATCATGCTCCTGAATTCTGAGGCATCGTGAAAAGATGCAATGAAAGACATCAAGGCTTAAACCTTACATAAAACTGCACCATAACCTTTAAAAAGAAAAAAAATCCTTTTCATCCAATGAGAAATTCATCCTTGAAAACCATTCTAGGGATCAGGGCATAGTTTTACAAAAACTACAAATGGAACACAGTTTCTCATGCATGAAAGACACACACACACACACACACAAACACACAGACACAGACACACACACACACACACGCAGTCAGTGACAAAAAAAACAACCAGAAGTAATGGTTTGGAGGTAATTTGGTACATGTGCAGACCAGCGATGGGTATGTAAATGATTCAGTTTACAAGAAGCTGGCACGTCTAGTCACCAGACACAGAGGATGCCTCGTAGACGCATTAGACAGCATTACCAGCACTTGACAGAGTTTGATAGGGGTCGCATTGTGGGTTTGCATGAGTCATATTGTGCAGTTGCCCGGCATGTGGGGCATGCAGATGTCACAGTTGGCTGATGTTGGAACCAATGGGCACATGAGGGCACCCATGCACATTGTGAAGGTTCTGTTCACCCAAGACAGACCACACCAAGGGAGGGTCTTCATATTGTGTGCCAAGCATTACAGAACCCCATGGCATCTGCGCCTGCCATCCGGACACAGGTATTAGACTCTATGCAACACCTCTTGTCATCCTGCACCGTGTCTTGACAACCAGCATCAGCCGGACTATGGGTTCACCATCTCATGCGTAGGCTGCTGTTAACACCAGTGCAGAGACGGCTGCGTTTGGAGTGGTGCCGTAACCGGGAGGCATGGACTGATGACGAGAGATGAATCTTGGTTCTGCATTACCATGGATGACTGCCGCGTGTGAGTATTGCGGCGCCGAGGGGAAAAGACCAATCCTGCCAATGTTGTGGAGAGATACGGTGTTACTCCTGGCATCATGGTGTGGTGAGCCATAGGGTATGACATCATGGTGTGGTGAGCCATAGGGTATGACATCATGGTGTGGTGAGCCATAGGGTATGACATCATGGTGTGGTAGAGCCATAGGGTATGACATCATGGTGTGGTGAGCCATAGGGTATGACATCATGGTGTGGTAGAGCCATAGGGTATGACATCATGGTGTGGTGAGACATAGGGTATGATTTCAGGTCATCTCTGGTAGTGATTCAGGGGACCCTGACGGCACAGCGCTATGTCAGTGACATCCTGAGTCCACACCTGTTACCCCTCCTGAGACAGCATCCTGATAGTCAACAAGACAACGGCCATCCCCGAACGGCACATGTGTCTATGGACTGCCTGCGCCATGCTGAGGTCCTCCAGTGCCCAGCCAGGTCCCCCGATCTTTCCCCTATCAAACATGTGTGGGATCAGCTTGGATGTCAACTCAGACCCAGTGGCAAACTGCAGGATCTTGAGGGTCAGTGACAACATCTGTGGGCCGACTTGCCGCAGGAGAGGCCGTACGACTCCCTTCCGCACTGTATCACTGCATGTATCTGCATGATCTGATATTATAATCACTGCGATACAGTCACATGACCCTTCACCACTGCAGATTCATTTCATTTCCAGCACTTTGTCTGGGTGCTTAACTTTTTTTTTGTCGCCGAGTGTATGTAAAATCGAAGCTGGTTGTTTTCTCTACAGCTTAAATTTGTTTGTTTGTTTGTTTTTAATCACATTTAAAAAATACCCGCACACACTCCCTTGATGGACAATGGCAGCACAACCTGTGCCTGAGGGGGCTGACGTGCACACAAACACCCATGAATTATCATGCAGCCTCAGTGAGGAAAAATCCTTGCCCGCAGATACAACCCAGGATGGCCAAAATATTCATAACAAATACAACAATAAAATAACAATAAAAATCTTAAAATTCAAACAGAAGCAACCATATGTGCAAAAGACATGCCAAAGAACAATTTCTACTCCTATACTACAGATGGGTTTCCTATTCCTGTTCCCTCTTATAAGGTAATCCTTCCTGCATTATCATCACCCTGACCTGCAGCGTCTGCAGATTTCGGGAACCCAGCTCTACGTGTGTGGAATTTGCATGTTGACCGGGTTTTGTCTTGGGAACAAATTGTCCCTAGGTATGAATGTGTGTGCGCCCTGCCTCAAGAGTGCATGTAAATTCCAGAATGTAAATTACGTATATTAATACCATAGCTTGTACATGAATGGAGGCCGTCTAATCAATTAATCAATAATTACAATTTTATAGGCACCTATTAATGTCAAGATACATTTAAATACAATTAGCATCAAATTAATCGGCTATTCAATTTTCATTTTGGCAAATGCTCATATTATAGCAATGGATTTTTTTGTGCCATATAAAACATTTCATTTTATTTTAATGTGATTAAAAACTTTAGCAAGCTGTCAATTCTGGCGTGCAGTAATATCGTAATATCTGTATTATCTGTATTATCTGTAATATCTGCCCGGCCAAAAAAGTCACCATTTGAATTTATTTCAGCAAATACTTAAGAGCCAATGACTGGATCATTATTACAGCCCAGCAACATTTGCAGCAATAAACTGAAATCAGCTGCATGAGTACCTGAATCTACTGGCCAGGTTACACCTCCATCCATCATCAGTGGGTTTTTTACTTCCCTGTTGGCATGGACATATTCCAGGACAAGAATGCCAAGATTCATTGGGTTTGAATTGTCAAAGAGTGATTCTGGGAGCATGAGGAATCATTGTCACGTATGACTTGGTCACCACAGAGTTGCGACCTTAACCTCGTTGAAGGTCTTTGGGATGTGATAAAGGAGGCTTTATGGAGTGGTTCAACTCGCTTGTCAATACAGGATCTCAGTGAGAAATGAATGCAAATCTGGATGAAAATAAAGGGTAAGATGTTGCATAAACCTGTGGAAACAATGCCATGACAAATGTGCACCATAATCAAAGCTAAAGGCGGTCCAACGAAAACATTCAAATGGTGATTTTTTTTTTTTTTTTTGGTCGGGCAGTGTACTAAGATACTAAAATCACAAAACACTGACTTAATGTATTTAATTAAACATTATCGCATTTTATTTCCTGAGAAGATTCACCATGACTGCAGAATGTAAGATGCTTCATAAGGTCAGTAGATGGCGCTGTAATCACATATCTTTATGCACTGACGGGGTTTCTCTTCTGGTTTATATTGGTGGCTTAAGTGCTTTTGGTTATCAACTAAATTAGAAAGGGTCTTAAAAATGGTTTTGAAATAATGTAACGTTATTTTCAGTAATGATTAGTTCCGTGTTATTGCCACTACCAGGTTATTTAGAAATTTTAATAAGGCTTAAAGTCTTTCATGAATATAAAAATCCTCGATTTATTTCAAAGCCAGAAGTGGGAAGAAACGCCTCACATGCTCACATACATTCCGGTACATTTAAAACCCATTTCTTTTTAAACATCCTTATTTTTTTTTATTTTTTTTTTACCAACAGTTGCCGCTAATTGTAGGAAATCTCCATGGCAATTCATATCAAAAGATAACTAAATTGATTTTCTTGCTGTTGTTGTAATGTGACTAATGTTAAAGTTGAAGCTTGAGTTTAATTAAAGGCCCATAGCATCACAAAAATAAATTCTCAACACAGCACTTATAGTTTAATGCTAACATCAAATAGTGCTCGTTAAAACTTTGGCTCATATGAACACCTTTAATAGTGATGCTTGCTTTTACGGTGATGAATTACATAAAGATTTCCTTGCTGTAAACGAATAGTAATTTGAAAGTTTTGTTTACAAGTTACTGTATATATACCACCATCAAAACCAAAGGCAAATCCAGTTTTCCAGAGTCAGCTTGTTTTGCACAGTTGGAGACCTCATTCATTTTGATGCAGCAACGCTCATGTCTTCCTCTACATGTTCATGAGCTGCAACAGCCCTAATTGAAAACTCTAGCTTCACAAAATTTCCTATCTTGTATATAGCCAATAAACAAAGAGAAAAATGGCAACCAGAGCATGAAGTTTATGAACATTTTGAAGTCTAACGTGTCTCAAAAAGCCTGTTGAAATCGGGATTGTGTTCTCTTAAACTCAGCACTAGCTACTTAATCTTCGCTGTTCCAAATATTTTTTCCCTCAGATTAACATTTTATTTTAAATTACATATTATTCATTTGAACATATATTTTCCTTTTTTATGTCCACTGCCTGATGACTTTCTACTAAATTATTTTGTGAGATGAATGGTATCCACTGCACTTCTGTTGATGAAAAATGGCTCTGTCAACTAGTGGAAAACAGTATTAGAACAGCTACAATATTGCATAGAGTATGTGAATTAGCTATAAATAATTTGATTTGGTGCTTTATTTACTTTCAGAATGTCCACTCTGTTGACGGGATAGGAATATACTTTTAACTTGCCAGCAGAGTCGTCACATCACTGTGGGGCTTTCTTGCAAGGCCCTTAACCTTAATAAGCTCTTCAGGGTTACTGGATAAATGGCTTGGGGTCCAGCCATGAACATGTATGTTCACATTTCATTGGAGACTAATATGAGATTTGCAAATTTCATTGCACTTACACTTACTACCTGTACAAAATAAAGGTGAATATTCTGTAATTTGCAAGATTTATACCTTAGTATAAGATATACCCTGTATCTTGACATTAATTGTTGTGATTGTATTGACCAACATAATGCACAGTAAACATAGTACCGTTTAAAGATGTAATGTTTTATCTGCATTTTCCTGGTAGAATCTTGTATGTGAAAGTGATTTGAAAATCTTTTTCAGCTTTACAGTCATTAGTAGTGCTCATAAATTAGTCCTAAAAAAATTTACCTCATGAATCTTTTTGCATGCAGTGATTCCCCAAAATCAGTATTTCATTAGTTAATTGCATTGCATGTTGTGCATTGAGAAGTTTGTATGTTAATGCAACAGTAAGACAAAGCTACGAAATTTTGCATCCAACTGGTGTTTGATTTTAAGGCACTGTTTCGAGTCTCATTCCCTCCAGAATGTTCCCCAGCTGTGTTCCCTATGTTGCCTGGGACGAGCTCTAGGTTCCCTGTAAACCTGTATCAGAGAATTGGTAGAAGGTGATAGGATAGGTCTATATGTAGAGAGTTTGTCTAGAGAGTTTGTATATGATTAGCCATCCTATAGGGGCCAAACACATTTTGTTGTTATTTGACCTACTTTTCCATTAGAATTGAAGAATTACTTTATTAATTTTTTGTAAACATCATATAAATACACCCTATAGTTTATGACTGGTGATGTATGTGACAGAATGTAAGTGTACCAATAACAGGTGAGCCTCCTTTACAACGCCGTGCATGGGGGACGTAGGGAGACCTGGGAACTGCTTTGGAGACCCTCACAAGCTTGTTCAATGTAAGAACTCCTAACCTCCAAGGGAAGGGGGGGCGGGGGGGGGCAGTCAACAGCTGGCCGCCTTCAGTGCCCAGCTGCTGTAGCTGCTCTCCAATCTGGCAGCCAGCTCTGACAATCCCTTTGATGGGGAGCTGGTTCGACAGGCTGCCATGGCACTCATAGAAACATTCCTTTGATCCCGCTCTTATATATTTTACAGGTGCTCTGAAACTATCATTGGTTTGCATGCAGGTTCACAACTATTATAGGATTGCTCACGGGACAGCAATTTCTATAGGAAGCACTACAAAGATCTGCAATCCAAATTTTGTTGTTTCTCTGCCTCCTTCACCTCCCCAGATACTTTTCAGTGAAATCAATGCCAACTGCACTGGTAAAACTGGTAAAAGGGGATGGGATGGTGTCACACTTCATCTGCATTTCTGATCCAATCATGCTTCTTCTGAGACTCTCTGTTTTACCCTGTGACCACCACAGTATTGAAAGTTGCATTCATTGTTACATTGTCACTTCAAATTCATTTTGATGGTATTAGTGTAATGATAAAGTTTCCCCCCCTGTTTAATCAATCAGATTTACAATAAATTATTTAATGATCTATCACTATAAATTATTTAAATATAAATGTTTTTTGTGTTTTATTGATATATTTAAATATAGAAAAAATGCATTTATTCTAATAGGCCAGTATTAAAAAGATTTTTTCTTTAATTTATTGTGGAATTACTTTGTTTATTATAAACTATTGACGTTTTTTGCTTTCTCGCTGTATTGCACTGGCCTGGTTTATGCCTTGTCAGTCCATCTTTCTGGCAAATTCCTTTGTTTCCTGGGTGCAGTAAAGGGTAGGCATTGTAGCTGTAGTTGTGAATATGGTGCACTTAATGTGGTCCAGTTGACCGTGACAATCATTTCACTGCTCAGTAGCATCCACCACTCAACACAATGAAACTTTTATTCAGAATCTTTTGTATCAAGGCACAAATAGAATGTTTGCCACACTTCATTGTCATGCAATGTGTGAACTCAACGTCACTCTGCAGAGATGCTGATAGCTACCAAACACAGTGACCCTTTAAAAAAAAAAAATCCTTTCTTCAGGGAGGGAAGTCTGTTCTTTGTCCATTTAATCCGAATTTAGAAATTAATCTGAGCCCCCCCCCCCCCCCCCCCACCACACACACACACACACACGCACACACACACATATGGCTGTGTCATAGAGAGCTGTCTGTCTTATTCCTTAGGGCACCTCTGAGTATCTTCTGAGTCCTCTGGCCTCATGCTTACAGTTTGCCTAAATGTTGCTGTGATAAAAAAAGGATTTACAAGGTAAGCCCTTTAACACCATTACTTTCTGGCTTGACAGGGATCTGACAGGGGGAGATCAATGGCTAGTATGGGAGCAGATGTGCCTGGATAAAACGACTTCTGAAGCTTCGGCTAAGGCAGAAGCTCATTTAGGCAGCCAACCGTGGAGGTCAGCTGCCAGCGTCCAGTGATAAAATACTTCTTTCAGGTCCCTTTGCTCTCAGAATGTCTAGTGGTTCTCTGAGTAGGTAAAAGGGGAGGGATGGTCATCACACTGTATCTGCCGCTCTTATCATATGCCAGCAACAATTCAGGAGAAGCCTATCAGGGACGTGCGCAGAAACAAAGTCTTGGTTTGGATTTGTAGCTTCTGGACATAAAATGCCCAACAATGGATATGCGGATGGAAAAAGAGCAACAGGAAGCCATGTTTCTTCTCTTGATAAATGACTTTGCAAATGTTTAGTGCAACTCTTTATTTGCTGACCCAACAGACACCAGGCACAACATCTACTGGTCAGATCTTGAGATTCCATTTCTTGTACCAGTAGTTGAATAAGTCTATCTGGCCCCATCAAATGATGTAGGGCTTGTTTGTTTGGTGTGTGTCAGTTTTCAGTGTGATTCAGACTTTATCTCCAGTGGTTTGTATGAACTGGCATGTCATTGAGCACTATTCAGTCCCTTCTCCCTAGAAATATGTCAGCATGAATGTAGATTATGTTTTTGAATGGTGCTTGTTTATTTATGATTAAGAATGAAGTAGTGACCATAATGTTTGTATTGAATTATGTCAAACTGAAATGTTAAATTATGGATTCGTCATCTTCTACCACCTTCCTGGAGATGATGAGTACAATCGTGGAGGGATTTTTTAAGTCTGCAATGCTACTTTGATGTTATCATATATTGGGCATCAAAGAAGGACTGAAAATATATCCTGAGTGCTACCCTACACACCAAAAAAGTCAAGCTTGAAAAACTACACCCAGATTTCTTGGGCTAGTCTGTCTACCGGCTGATGAAACATATTTTGCTGTCACACTGGATGCTCCAGGACCTACAGGCCTGCTTTATTTTCTCCATCTGATTGCATGGTACAGTAAGTTTGACCTGAAGTATGTTACATCAATTGAAACTATTGCATGCCCTGTTACGGGGAAGTAGGCCATTTCAAGCACTGTTGCAGCTCAAAGTGAAAACCATAATTTGCGGACAGGTCTGTCTGAGCTGTCTTTGACCCCAGATTATCTCCATTTCTCCCTCAACAGGGACAGGAACAGTTTTCACTCAAGTCATATGCAGTGGGTCAGGGCACACTATTGCTTTTTTGTCATACAACGTATCTGATGCCGAAATATTTGAAATACTGTGGAAAAAGAGAAAGCTATCACCCTTGAGTTACCAAGGATTCTTTTGTATAATACAACATTTTGGGTGGACTCACAGGGACATGCTTTTAAAAATTAATAATGAAATAAAACTTCCCTGCTAGTAGACAGCATCATAAAACCTCTCTCATTGATTATACTCTGAATTCACTGAATATACTATTCTGTACCCACTACCTTTTCCACATTACGTTAAAGGTTTCTTGAGGAAATTGTAGGAGCCTTTGATCTTGTATCAGCTGCATCACATCACTCTGATGGACTGTGTTAGAAGATGGCTGGAAGTTGCCTTTTAATTCAGAGACTGTGATTCTGGTATTTACCACCATATTTAGCTGAGAAGTCTATCCAACTGAACCATTTCCTGATAATGGCTCTTGGTTTATTACATACAATAAAGCATCTGAAATAATTTGTCTATTACTTTTCCTCCAATGGATCAGTGGAAAACCGCCTGTAAATTGCAGAGGGACTGTACAAATCCTGCCTTTTGAAGTTCTTAATGGACTGCAGATTTACTCTGCATGCTACTGGTGTTTCAAGCGTGGCTGCTTTATGGGAGGCATATCAGAACTAAAGCCCAAGATTCTGCACTTACCTGCAGCAGACAAAAATGTCATTTAAAAAGACAGAAATAAAAGATGAGTGTTGCAGAGCTGTAGAGATGTTCAGAGAAGTTAAACAGGCTAACTTGTTGACTTCGTGTTGACTTGTCATCTACCTGCTGGCTTAAAGAAATCTAAGATTTCTCGTTGTTACTTTATTTAGCAGCATTTTATTCTTCGAGTGCTACTCAGTCATCTGTTCCTAGGTATTGCCACCAGATGGCAGTGTAACAAAGGCAAAAAAAAAAAAAAAAATGAAAATGGAACTGCATCCATCCAGCTTCCACCTGCTATACTAGATAAGGATGGAAGATGTTGGGACATTACAGATCAGAATATTAATTCTGTTAGTTCTTTGCAGCCCTTTGTCAATGTTCAATTTAAGTGATCTCATGAAGATACAGTTTGTTTGCTTTTCCCTCTCATTCTATAGAAAATTGATATTAATTTCCATACTTAAAACAATTTCCCACTCCTAATAATCTAACATGGTACCATTTATGTAAAAAACCCTTGTTGCAAACAACTTGAAACCACATAAAATATGCATGGAAACATGATTCCATAAAGTATGGAAATATCAAATAACAGTGACAATTCCTTTCTGTAACAAACAAGCATTGTATGTAACTTCCCGGTTCTAAAAAGGCAAACTGGAGTTGGTATTGATGGGGCTGAGCACCTCAGGAGGTTATATTTTAAAGTGCAGACATGGGGAAAAAATAGGAAAGGGGTCAATAGCCTTCTTTGTTATTTACACATTGATACACCCACTCTTATTGATTGTTATCGTCTAAATTAAAACCTTTGTCGAGCAGCCTATGGGCCTGGCTGTAAATGGCAGGCTCCCAGGGAAGGTGGCCTATCCACCCACATCTCCACCTCCCACCCAGAATTTTCTGATTTTTTTCCCCCTCAGCTTAAATGCAATAGTGATACTGCAATCGCATTCACAATAAGCTGCAAATTTGAAAACCATCTCATTTCAATATTAAGATAAGATAAGATAAGATAAGATAAGATAAGAAGAACTTCATTTATCCCGGGAAATTCTTTTGTCTTAAACATGCTCAGTGCAACAAGAGGAATAAAGATAAGACAGTAAAGAGCTTAAAAAGAACAGCAGTAATAGTGCAGAAAAGAATAACAAAATAAATAGTAAAAAGTAACAAATAACTATAACAGTGTTTGTGCCATGAATAAAATGAGAGCAGCTTGTGATGAGGGGATGAAACAAACATTCAATAGTATACAGGTGAGTAAATAAAAAGCAGATGAGTAATATTGTACAAATATTAATATTGTAATATTGTACAATATTAGCATACTGCTCAAAACTTTTAACTTATTTCAGAATCAAATGAGAAGTATATTTATGAGTATGATAAAGTTATAGACAAAAACTTACTATCACTATTTTAGTGTTTTACATTACAGTGTACTGTAATTAATATATGAACAGTGTTGTGCTAATTATCAATAGCTAGAGAATAGCGGACACATGATTTGTTTGTTAACAAATATTATTTTGCAAAATAAAACAGAAACAAACAATATAATATGTAAACAGTAGCGTCACAGCCCATAAAAGACCCACCTGACAAAGCTGAGGAAGGTAAGGGATCAAAACTATTTATGTAAAAGCTTTATTATCTCACTGGTCATTCAACATTTCCTTTCTGTCAAACCATAGAATTGCATTCAATTCTCGCTTAATATTTTCACTTGCAGTGGATGAGTCTACCTGCTTGCTGCAAACGTCATTCATCTTCGCAACCAGGGATTGAAACTGTCTCTTCACAAGCGCAGCACATCTCTCAAGATTAGTCAGCTAGACTAAAGATGTGGGTCTCCAGCATAGGGAACCAATCAAACTCTAGCGGATACTCCACAGGGGTGACTTCAATTAAGAATTCAATTAACAGCCTAATAAAATCTGTTTAGCAGGATTGCCAGAAAAAGAACTAGCATTCATAGGAGGTTGGCTGAACTGTAGTTTAAACTGATTAATAGATATTATTCTTTATTGTTCAGTCTATAAATGTACAACACAATGTATTATTATACAATTTGTTTAATAATCTATTTCTATCTATTCTACAGTCATGTTTTGGCATTAACAGGTGTGAAGTTACATATCTGAAGGTCTCCGTTGAATTCTGGTTTGGAAAATATATATGGGACAATTTTTAGACGTATTGTTACAAATTTTTTGTCCCAGTAAGAGGACCACATTGAAAGGCTTTTTATATCGAAATGTGCTGCTTCAGTACTGCCTTGTTTCAAAGAAACTCAGCATTTTTCTGCTCATTTAGGATGGTAAAGACTGTGACCTTTTCACAGATATTCAAAAAAGGCCTCTCCCTTTTTGTGTTGCACTTTTTGTGGTATTTATCAAATACTTCTAATTATACATTCTTTGTACTGCAAAGGTCAGTTTCGTTCCGATTTCTAAAATGTGTCTGTATGTTACAGTTATTTGTGTTCAGGAAGCTTAGGGTACTTTCGGATCCACAGTGATCAAGCTTGATCGGATGTTATGAATCCCCCAGGTGAACAAATAAGGACAAAACTCACAAAAAAATATTAGCTGGAAATGATTAACTTTTTTGAGTTCTTGGTTGTTGTGTAAAAACAGGAATGATGTTTGTATCAGTATGCTTTGGTTTGGCCCTTTAATTCTACCTGAATAAAAATATTAAACTCTTTATTTATCTACCTATCTATTTGCTTGGTTTTTTAATTTTATCTCCTGGGAATTGTATGTTATTTCTGCCTATTTTCTGAAAGCTTTCTGTAAGTTATTAAAGCCAAAAATCGTGGACTGGAGCCTAAGCATTAAATATAATGTGGCATTTACAGACTTCACAGACCGATTCTCTGACACAGACCTCAACAGGACATCCTTTATAAAGAGGTGATCCTTTGCTAACAGACGCATTGTGAAGGCAAGCATGATTGATGCTGTCTGGGTTGACAGCCTGTGTTGAGAAACCCAAGTCCTTTCTTTTTAACTTTTCAAAGCAGTACTTGTCACAGTGCTCTGAATTTATCGATGACACTAATAACCAGGCTTCTCTCACATTCTTTCATCATTGGTCAAATAATATGGTCTGTGTGTATTTGCATTTCTGCCTCTCATCGCTGCCAGAAACAGAAAAACTTCACTTCAACTGAAAAGTAAGACAGATCTTTCATTCCCAATCATCTAGCCATTGTGATCATCAAAATCTTGTGATGAGAGCAACAAAATATTTATAAACCTATGGTGAAATGTACAGCCTTACACTGATGAAAAAACGGCATAACCAAGCATCAATATAATTTGATCAATAAACATTCTTGTATGTTGCATGAGGTACTATTATAATGCATTACATTTAACGCTCTATAAAGGCATTACACAACGTAGATTCAACATGCAAGTTGCACTGAATACGTGTTATGTTGTTCTGAAATCCAAGGCTGGATCAGTTGAAGTTCATAACCAAGTCTAGGAAAGTTTCACAATTACTGTGGGCAGCCAGATTTTCTTGTCTCATTTAAGAGGCTCAAATGGCAAGGTAATGATCAGAGCAGCCGTCGATGGGTTACGAAAATGCATTCTGCAGTCTTTCGTGTAATATTTTTCTTTTTGATATATTCGAGATTGTGGTGCAACAAATTGTTGCTAATTTCTCATCTAGCGCGAGAGATAGAGAACAGAGCTGCTGTTTTAATTAACATTCTAACAAGGGTACCTGTCTGTATTCAGTTCAACAGAAACATTTTTTGTTGTTGTGATGTTGTGCCTTGTTGCCTTGGTAATAGAAAAAGTAAGTCTACCTCCATGACACTAAGGGCACGGACATGACCTGATATTTAGAGAGCATTCCAAACACAATGTTCTTTATTAATGAACGAGCCAGGGAGATAGTTGCTGCTTGTACACAGTTATTGCCATACAACCAAAGAGCATGTTTGTTAAAAGCACCGGAAGTCAGTCTGGCTCGCACTTTATTGTGCCAGAGATAACAATAAAAACATTTATAACTTTGGTTTCCCTTTAGTGTTGCAGAGCCCTGAGGGGGTAATTCCTTGTATTCTCCATAAATGCCTCAATGCAACCTGTGTTGATGACATAGGGCAGCCATTTTGCAGCAGAACTACACCACAGATCAGTCTTCAAATTTCACCACAGTGCATTAGCGAATGACTGCAAGCATCGGAGACAACAGAGAAAATTAATGGGATCAGGTGGAGCTCTAGTGGTCTGGAGATGCTGCACACCAAGAAACCACTGGGCAAATTGATCTGAGAGGGATGTAATGGCTAATGACTTTCTGAAGAGAGCAAAGCTATTTTTTGATTGGTAAGTGAGAATCACTGTCCTGAATTTGATTCCCGGCAGGAAAGGTAGTCAGAGTGCATGCAGAGGTGGGTATTTTGTGAAAATCTCTCTTGTCAGGACAATGAACTGGCAAAAGAACTCAAAACTTGTACCAGACTTGGGACAGGTGCCGTGGCCAGTAATGGTTGGGGGAAAACATTAAATCAATGATTCATTTTGTGAGAATGAGAGATAGGTGGAACAAATCAACACAGTTTGACCCTGGGGGGTGGGGGGGGGGTTGTGTGAGAAATGGATGGTTGTTGTATAAGCAGAATCCTTCTACATTCTACTTCATGCACTTCTGCTCTGAGGGATGACCTGAGTGTTAGCGTTAGTCTTTGGGAGCCTGGAAGGCACCGTGGTAGCAAAGAATAAAAAGAATATATATAAAATGTCCCTTAGTCCAAATGTAATAAAATAAAGTCAGAGAATTATTCCAATGAGAACCAGTTTGTTAAAATGCTTTTTATACTGTGGAAAACATAACTAGCATTCGGATCTGTTTCTGTTTTAGATGGTTACGATTTCTTTCAGTGTAACCAAAAAGAGCCAGCTATTGCTGCTATGTAGTTTGCATTTGCAGTAAGAGGGGAGGTAGTGAGAGTGTATTGCTGCTACTCTGTGTGATTTGTCAAGGACACTGGAGGTCCCTATTAGTACAACATTAACTTGTCGTCACCCACAGCTTCCCTCCTAGAAACCTCGGCTTTGTCTTCATTAAACTTCCCTGACAAGCCTTCTCAATCGCCCGGCATAGAGGTCCTCTGTAAACCATTTATTTTGTCTAGACTGCAGAAAGGGAGATGCAGCTTAAAATATAATACCTACGTTCTGTCACTTGTAACTCAGATGCTTCCTTTGAAACTAATTATTTTAGTGAGTATTCCACATTTATATTTTCGTTTCTGAAAAATACTGCTGTACACCGCAACAATCAATGCCATGGTGTTTGCTAGTTATCCGACAGACCGTGGCATTCTAGATGGACCTAGATCAACAATATGTAGTATACCTGCAGAAAAAAAAAAATCTCACCAACGTGTGTCGAGCTGCTCTGATAATAAGCATATGCCTTCATGAATACATTTTTGCTGAGATAGGACAGAGGTGCGGTCAACGCTGAAAAAATAAATTCATGTTAATGCAAAAGTGCACGATCTGATTCCAGACCTTATGAAAGTGCAGGGCCATCTTTGGTATTCACAGCACTACCCTCCTTGTGAGTCTGGAGTCCTAGTATTATCTCAATGGAGGAACTCATCCATTATTTAAAAAGTAGCTGCAGTCTTCAATAATTCCTACAGGATCCATGCCAGATACATCGCCACTGCACTGTTTTGATTCCCTGAATGATTCTCAGAAATCCAAAACATATTTATTGGCTGTATAATTTGCTTGGATTAGACAGGGTGGGTAATAAATATGTATGGTGTAGAGGCATAAATGAGTCTAGAGATTCTGCAAAGTAAAAAGTGCATCTTTGTGTGTTTATAAAAACAATTCTTCGTTAAAATGAAAACTTTGCATATCTCCTAGGATTCGTCTCAGTGTTGTGTTCTAGCCAGTTGTGTATACTTTTTTCAACTGGCATTATATTTAAATTTATTATTTATCTGTCTTATGAAGAAAATGAGACTTATTGGATCCTATCGACTTTGTATTTATTTTTATTTTTTTAAATAGGAAAACAATATTATCCAGTCAATCTGCCATCTTCTGACTTCGTCAAACATGAGCATTCAGAATAACAGTGGTCTGCAATTTTGTAGTTTTGCCAACAGATGGCGATATTAACCAGTGAAATCCTTTCGCATCCTTCAATACTTGCCATCTGCAACCTATTTATCTATAATGCATAGTCAGGCTATAGGTCAACTTATTTGAATGACCATATGATGAATAGATCCAGGACACCGTTTGAGATCAAGTGCATTTCTCAAACTTTTCCCCCTCTGTCTTATCATGTTTCCTTATTAAGTTTCCTTTCCTGCATGACTATTCATTCAGAGTGTGCACTCAGTAAAGATGATGAATGGAAAATGCCTAATGGACTGTCTTCTAATGGAACTAAAGATGGACGTTAGAGGACATGGTATTTTCTTTTTTGGTTGAAAGAATTTGTGTGTCTCATTTTTTGGTCATTAAAATTCCACACATCTCAGGTGGCTTTACTTCTCATCACACCTCAGGTATCGATAGTGAGAACAATGTTGCTGGGGAAACCACTGCAGGGATTTTCTCCATACAGCTGTCTTCTTTCACGTGTATGAGAGTCTTCGTTTTTTTCTTTGCTTGAGTGCAACGAGTCCTTGAAAAATGTGGTGATATTGTATGGCTACAGAACACACCTGGACATCCCTGCAAGCATTTAATAAGCCTTCATTTTCTAATGCATAAGGAAGATCCACATAGATTTAATATTAACCTCATCAAAAGTCCATTACAATAGACTACCAATAGTCACCTTATATCCAAGGGAGTCACAGATGCATAGAATCACCTCATACAATTCTTATAGCCTCAGTAGAATGTACATGTGTTAATGACAATACAAACAAACTTGAAGAAAGCTCATTTTGGCTGTACGTAATTTTCCACCTAATAATACCATCTCTAATAACAGAAGACTTTTAGCAAGATGCTAACATATCTTTTAGACAGAACAGTAGATCAAAACGAGAAACAACTTGATAAGAAAGCACAGGAAATGTGGCATTCAGTCAACATCATACAGAAATCAAATATAACAGATTTGAAGATGGACTTCTCACAATTCAAGGTTTCAGCAACATCCACAGCAAACAAATTGAGAACAGCATGTGCACACAATCACCTTGTTATTTTAAAATGTCCCCAAAATTCTCAGTTAACTAACATTTTATATATAAATACAGAAAGCAACATGATCATTTCTCTTCTTATAATGCACGTCTTGCAAGTCAATTAAAGATAGTGCTGCTGTGATATTTCAGGTAATTACTGAAATACTCAAGAGCATATTTTTTATCAGAAGTCCCATGGCGCCTGGGTGCAGGGACGAAGAGTGATGTTTGTGCGTGTGTCTCATCGTGTTGTGTCAAACAATGGATACAAGTGAATTAGAATATGTTCCTTATCAGCTAATTATAGATTGCATTGTGTTGGCTCTCCTACCTCAGGATGCAGGCATAGGTAAAGAGATATTTTAAAGTTTGACTAGTAATATTTTGTTGGTTGATATTTCTGAAATACATTTTCTATAATATGTTTTAGTTCCAAATCTCACAAATAAGATGAACAAAGGCAAGTCATTAACAGACTCTTATTCTTTTTGTTCGGCAATTTTGTTTCAAAGGTTATTTAAAAAAACATAAAAAAAAAATAAAATTAACTGAAGCCATGACTGCATCCCTACATATTTATTATTTCCTTCTCGGACACATTTTTCCCTTTCAGCCATATTTTTAAACCTTACACCAGTATTGTAATAATAAGGTTAAATAATGCCTGAGATGAGGAGGAAAAATCTTGTTGTTTTGGATGCAAAGAAACAAAGAGTCTATTCAGGGAGAGCTAAAGGACATAGATAGTGCATAATAAGAATGAGGTTCGGAATTTTCTATCAAGGCTTTTGCGGTATACATAATTTACCTGGATTGTGTATATCTGTGGCGGGGAGTGGGGGGGCATCAAGTCCATTATATACCATATGCCAAGTCTATACCAGTTGTGTACATTACCGTTCTTTGAATATTACATCTGACATTTCACTTTCAGGAGTTTCTCCATTTTTCTTCTTGTTTCATGAATTTTCTATTTAGGTCACAGAGAACACCCTGTCCCCCAAAATTGCTTGGCATGTCACAGGGCTAAATTGTTAGATAGTAACCTTAGGGTAATGTTCCATATTGGTTATTTTATATCTTCCAAGGAAAATGTGCACCTGTAAACATGGGTGCAATAACTAATTTAAAACATGTACCAATGGTTGTCAATAAAAATGCAATATGGACATATTTTCCATTATTTCGCTTTCAGGTTATATAGCCAATTATGTTTTATTTTATTCTGGGTGGTGCATCATAAATAATTCATAAAACATTAGATTAGTAATGATATAATTAAGTCTTCTCATGCTTAAGTTCTAATTCGGTAACCTCAAAGGCAAGGTATTAATTCACTTGTATTTAAAATGCCATTATGGTGAAAACCTCAGTCTGACTTTGCTAGCTTCACTAGGATTGACTTTTGATAGCTACAGTTGTCAAAGGACCATATATTAGTCCAACAGAGGTACAGATTTAAATTGATTTAATGATTTAATATGTCTTCAGTGTCATATGAAATGACGGTCACATTTTTCTATTAGGAAAATTAAGTATGAGTAAATCAAACTAGTCATTTCCATTTTTTAATCTAAATCTGTCTTGCAGCTGCTTATTCTGCAATTGCTTATCCTGCTCATGGGTACAAGGTTGGGGTACACCCTGGATGGGATGACAGTCAATCACAGGGCACACACACAATACACACATTTAGAGTTGCCAATTAGTCTAACTACATGTCTTTGCACTGTCAGAGAAAGTCTGTGAGGGAGGGAGAACATGCAAACTCTACATGCAGACTGGAGTTCAAACCCTTAACCCTGGAGACATGAGATGACAGTGGCACCCCTTTGTCAGCTAAATGCTGAAATATTGCTGTAATGATTCACTGCAAAATTTCCTATTTAAAAATTAGCTCACTCCATCTGCCAGTGGATTTATAGCTTCACAACTCGTAGGAGGCAGTATGTGTAGTTATGCTCATACTATTCAGACTGTCTTAGTGTACTTTAATAAAAATGACCACCCCTTCAGAGATGAATGAGTCAAAATATTGAAGTACTGTATATGGTTGCCAACATCTTTGTGGGCCTCATTGTATTTGATACCATTGATATTATGGAAGTAAATAACCTTGGAATTGATAATGGACAATGCAATATGTAATAAAATGGAATTGTGTAACAACTTGACAAAATGTGAATGAAGACATCCATTTGGGTTGTTTATTACATAATGCACCATATTATTCCATTTGGTTACGCTTTACATTAACTGCAGCTTTATAATGCATTCATAGAACATTCAGTGCACCTTCTTAATACATTATATTATGCTTCATTATACAATGCTTCATTGATCATTAATAACAGATGTTATATGGTAATAACCAACATTATAATCATATAATGGATCTAATGTTTGTTAGCAATGTATAATAAAGCTGTTAAGGTATGTTAGAATGTTATGGTATACTTACATGCTGCTTATGAATGTGCTATGAATGCATTACGAAGGTGCACTGAATGTTCTAAGAATGCATTATAAAGGCATTATGGAGCTGCAGTTAATGTAAAGTGTAAACAAATAGAATGATATGATGCATTACATTTTCATCATAAAAAAACTACAAATCTCACACTTTGCAATAACCACCACAATGTGTAATAATTTATTACAAAATGTGCAGAAATTTATTACATATTGCGCTCAAGCTGTCTATTACAAAATGTGGCAGATTATTACAAAATGTGGGTGCTATTACACAATGAAGTGAAAATTTGTTACACTTTGTCGAGTTATTACATAATGTGGTGTTATTACTTAATGCGTTGTTACACCTATATTCCCTTTCATTTGCTGCTCAAAAATAAATGATGCAGCCATCCGGGTGGTTGATGGAACTTACAAGGAAGAAGTACAGAAGCTCAGATATTCCCTGGACCAATAAAAATATCCATAATCCATTGCAACTGGTCTTGCTACAGCCAAGAACCTTCCTTGAAGCTTCTATGGAACCACAATGGAAAACATCTTCACATCCTCCCATCACTGACTGGCTTGGCACCACTTGTGACCGATCCAAAGGCAATAGCAGAAAGTTACCAAATCTGCAACGAAGATTCTTGGCTGTAGTCCTAATTCCATTTAAAACCTGCACAACTACAGAGGAAGGAAGTGAGTTGGCAAGTATTAGCTGTTCTATGGACTCATGGAAATCAATACAGGGTCCTCAACTTCAAAATAGAGAATATGAAAAACCTATCAAAGTGTCTTCTTTGTCAACAAGCAACTCCAGAGCATGTGCACTCCTTCTGTGCTCTACATTCGACTACCCTTATTGATTGCGCGTTTTCACTATCCTTTAAATCACATTTAAAAAGTAAGAAACATATAAAACAGTTCCTAGTAGTATTGTTTACTCTATGTGTCTTTATGCTGTTTTGCAATTATTATAAAGCTGCAGCTCATCTCTGGTAGCTAGCTAATTAAACAACTGACCGATAATTTAGTTAGATGTACACACATATTCCGGAGGAAATTTATGGAAATGACACATGCTAAGAATAACCCATCAATCAATTCAATATCTTGTTTCAATTTTAATCCTATGGATCTTGTAAATTAAAATTAGCCTTGAATTAACTTGCACACCCTGTTTTATTTAATACATTTAAAATTTTCACAACAACATCATATTGTACATTGATAATATGAAGAAATAACTAAACAAGGGAGGAAAAATAAGAGAGGAAAAATCAATAGATAGTGTATTAGTTATGAGTATTAAAACACCCTGTGACTTAAAAGGGACCTATTATAATTTTCCAGTTTTTCCCATTTCCTTTAATGTGTTATATAGCTTTATGTGCATGTAAACGGTCTGCAAAGTCTTAAGGCCCAAAATACACGCTAACTCACCACAGAAACCACTCTTCTCTAAATTGCCTAAAATGCCTCGTTGGAATTCCAGCCCTTACTTCTGTGATATGGTGAGGTCACCTAGGCAAACAATCCTTATTGGCCGCCTACCTGCAAGAATCTATCTGCAGGCTGTGACACAGGGATGGAATGTGTACAGCAAGCTGACCAATCAGAGCACGCTGGGCTCCTCAGGGGTGAGGCATACAGTTCTAACGGAGCTTTTCTGACAGAGTTATAGACAAAGTGAATAGATATGTACAGTATGAGAAAAATAATGTGATTTTGAAACTTTGTAGCACGTAAATCTATTCTAGTACACACCAAAATATAACTGTGAACAGTGAAAAGGAGCATAACAGTGCCCTATTAACACGCTACTCAGCAACGAACAGTATCGCCTCCGACCTCCAGGCTTTGCAACCTTAATCCCCACCCTTGCTCTGAGTTTGCATGGTCTGCTTGGGTTGCATGAGCTTCAGTTCTCTCTCACAGTCCATACAGTAATGCAAATCAGTTCCCCTAAACGGCCTGCAGTTTAGAAAGCGTGTGCAGTGTGATGGGTGAGCACCCTGTCCACAGTGCCCTGTGTCCATATGCTTCCTGGAATAGCCTCCAAGTTCTACATGAACCTGTACTGGATAAGTAATTGGAGGAAAGATGGGTGGTTTTTTGTCATGGCAATGCAATTCAACAGCTGTCATTATAATGTAATTACTAAGTTGCATTTTTAAATGCCTCTAATCCCTTGTTTTATTAATGGAAGCATCAATTTTAAATTAATTCCAATGTATACATGATAAAATGAACAGTTTCTTCCATAGACACCCTCCAGAACCACACTAGAAAAAATGGACAGCACTATTTGTTGCTGGACAACAGTGTTTTGCAGTGTTTCCATGGAAAATTAATGATGCTTGCAGCAAAACAAAAACACAGCGCCATCAAGGTTGGTGAGTTGGTAGAACATTTAAATTATGCAACCTGGAGCTTGGGACTATAGACAAGCCAGATAAAATTGACAGCTGCTTAATAAGGCAACTGGTGAGTCAATAAAGTAACTTTCCATCACCTCTATTTAATCCCCTATTAAAATACATCCCTTTCATTTGCAATTTGCTTAATTTTCAACTGAACTACAAATATCCCATAGTTTTCCCGAACGAAACACGTGATCTTTAAAAACATAGTAAGTCTGATGCTGGTGAAAGGCAGTCACTTTCAGTTCATGAGCAAGGCATGCTGGGAAGTCGAAGGTCAGGTATGGGAAGATAAGTGATTCTCCGAGTCAGGAGCCCCAATAGCCGTCTTGACTCAAGATGAAACTGCCAGAAGAACAAGCTGCTCTCTGTTTAGAGACCAGCATGAATAAGTAATGAAATGTTAATACACAGCAGCAAAGAACATTTTTTTCCCCAAGACAGCTCTGCAGGAGACCGGGGGACTTGATGGTATTAAAATGCTATTACAGTAAATCAGGTCAGGCCCCTGCTGCCTGTATTTTTCACAAGCAAGTGGTTCCTATTGGCCCCGTGAGTGAGGGGTGCAGAAAAGGGGTGGAAAGTGGAAAGGTGGCTGCATTTGGGGATGCGCGTCAACATACAAAAGACCCCATGTACAGAAAGAGGAGTGCTATTGGTGAATGTACGACAAGAAAATGACAATAGTGAAACAAAAAAATGTATATCATTCAAAATACACAGCTTTAGATGATCACGTTCAACACCTTTGATTTGCCTTATGTAATAGTGCAGTGGTCACCAACGCCGCTACCAGTCTGTCACCCGCACACTCAGCAGAGAACCTTCACACTCAGCAGAGAACCTTCACACTCAGCAGAGAACCTTCACCTGCCTTTACTTGACCTAAATGAGGTCTGATTTTCAACTAAATACTTTTATTACTGAAATAACTGAAATAAATTGTACTTTCACATATATATTCTTCCATCTAATATTTTCTACAGTTGTGAAAGGTGTGTAAACAAATTAGCATAAAGATATAACAGTATTTAAGATATAACAATAAGCATAACCATAGAACCCTACAAATAAATAAAAGCCCATGCATGTGCTCATACACACAAACTTTGGTTACATCACCAAAATGTGCTCTTCGTGACACAGGTTCATGAAAAGTGTTCAGAGCAACACACACACACACACACACACAGGTTTGTAATTATATCTTTGTGGGGACTCTCCATTCATTTCTATGGGGAAAACTCCCAACAATGGCAACCCTAACCCCTACTCATCCGTAACCCTAACTATAAGTAACCAAACTACATTTTTAATTTGTTTAATTACATTCACAGATCTTTGTGGGGACCTGAAAAATGTTCCTCGCAATATCAAAACAACAGGTTATTATTATATTGTAGGGGATATTTGGTCCCCATAATGTAATATAAACATAATCCACACGCACATACACAGCATGTATAAAATACAGTAAATACCTCCTTGTTGGAGAAATGTTTTAGAATGTGCTATAACCAAAAGAAACTAGAGTGCTGTGCTTGGTAGTATACTCATTAGGAAGCCAATGCTGCTCAAAAAGAAGACCATCACCCCTCTGAAAGACAACATGGATTATCTGCAAGGATAATGAGAGAATGTGGATGAGACTAAAGTGAAACTTTTCAGTATAAATGAGAAAAGGTCATATTTAGTGAAAACAAGCCCATGCTTTCCAACAAAAGACCCCATTTTGATCATGTATTACCGCAGATTGAGGCTGCTTATTAACCCCGGGACCTGGATGGCTAACGGTTTCTGAAAAACAATGACTTGTAGATTGAAGCAGGATATTATACAGGAGAAGGTCGGGGTACCTGTGTATGAGCCGACACTTACTGGAAAATGGGTCATGCTGCATGATGACAACAGAATGTACAGCAAAATGTTAAACTAGCCAGAGAACCGACTGTAATAAAACGGCATAAAGTGATGTGAGCAGTTCATTAAGGACAGCCAAAATTATTAATGTTGAAGCGGTTCAGTACAATAAAACCTAGCATGAAACCTAACCCTAACCCTAACCCTAACCCAAACCTAAACCAAACCCCAGACTACTGATAACAACCCTAACCGTAGCTCTAATCCTAATGGCAACACTCATTTTAATCCTAGCCCATCATCCCAACCCTCAACCTTACAGTAACCTCTCTAGGTCTAACCCTAATCCAAACCACAAATTTAGCTTGAAATCAATGTATTAAATGAAGATTGCAAAAAGTCTTACTTGTTGAATTATTGTAGTATATTTGTATTTTCACATTATCTTAACCAAAAATCAGGCCACATTATATATATAAAATGCAAGAGTTTAACTGGAACATTGAACTTGATAGATAATGTAACATTAAATCATATTCTTATGCACATTTTATTTTGAGATTTAAAATACATTTACTTTGATTACTGTATACAGAATTTGTTTTGGTGTGTTTGTTTACTGTAGATGCATATACATATCCATATAACTTAATTTAAGAATTTGTCGGTTTGTAGTGGATTCTTTCAAACCATACTTTGTAATTGATAGGTGACAGTATAACAAATGCCATTTCAGTTGGGTATATTGGCTTTTTGCATGTTTTCACAATCAGATTAATAAATGATTTTTTTTTTTACTGTTTTAATTTTGAAGTTAAGCTTTCTGCTTGCCTACATCTTCATTTTGTTGTTTTTTGAAGCATTGCCATTCAATCTCATAGCAGCCGGGTTTAAAATTCTGTGTTTAAGATCAGTGCATAGTGGTGGAGGTAAAAATACAGGAACAAAGTGACAAATTAGGTACAATTACTAAAGTTATCTTCAGCTAAAGAAGAGGCTGTTGAACTTAAGTCAAACTCATATAACCTCTTTGGAAAATTATAGAGTTTAAAAATGATTCTGGAGTTTTAGAAAGGCTTAAAAAGGATATTGCAAACTCCTGGTTTACTGCATAAAAATAAAAATTTAAAAGTGGGCTCAACGTGGGCTCAAAACCTCATTATGCTTCCGCTGTTGCTTCTCTGCCTTGGCACTTGACCTCTCATCTTACTAGTCACTGCTCTGATACTGTCACACTTCAAACTCTGAATGACGACGCTGCAGAGACATTATTCTTCAATTTATGTTGGAAATTCTGCACAAATTTATGAGAACAACCAGTACTGTAGCAAGGAGATTTATCGCATTGAACCCTATTGCTCCTAACCAAAAGTGTACACAACTAGTCAGCAGAAAAGACATTGGGTAACAGCAACGTGTTGTCAGTCAGCATCTAGAAGTGTCTTTAACATCTGGGGGCAATATGGTGTGAAATGGAGAAGAAGTCAAGGTGAGTGGACACCAAAACACGAGACGATATCTACCTGTGGGGGTTGACGGGTGAAGTTTCTTTATCCTGGAATGCTACAGGAAGGCAGACAAGAAACCATACTGTTTTGCAGGATTTGCTTTAAGTGAGACTTCCTCATCTAGTTTCTTACACTGCCCGCTCCTTATGGCCTCAGAATACCTTGACAAGACATTACACTTCCATGACATAGGTATATTAGAATGATTCGATTGCCTGTCATGCCCTTCTGCGTGTGCATTACACCTCAAATCCATCAAAGTAGTATTTCATAAAATATAAAATGCCAGTTTGTGAGGAGATGTCGATTTTTTTTTTAACAAAGTTTACAAACGTATAGGGGACTTTTACTGCACAGTACTGCAGGAAAAGCTATAAAGCTCAAAAGTCAATAAAAAGAAATCTTTTGACCTGTGATGCAGTCATTCATTGTGAAAGAAATAATAAAACATTGGGACTTGTACCTACACTGATAACAGCCCTTTTCAGGCCATTGCATGTTGGTCCAGCTGCGTTCCTCTTTAGGCCAGTCTTTTATGGATCCTTAATTCAAAAATTGTTTTGGGTAATCCAAAGGGGGCTGATAAGGGATTCCCTTATCGCTTTCTCTAAATTCAATATGGCCACCAATACGGAGCAACAGCATTGATACTGTGTGTTGCTAGGTATGGAGTAGGGCTGTGACACAAGGGTATAAGCAAGCTTGCAAACCAATACTGTGTTTTAATGAAAACAAGCAAAATAGATATCGTGTCCATTAAATGCCCTCTAATAAGGGTACCTAAACCAAAAATGACTGAAAAAATATAGAAATAACCATGCTGAACAAAAATGTAAGACTGCAATTATTCCAACTGAGGATAGCTGTGTGTCTTTAGCTGTGGGATCAGTTAGCATGATGCTGGCGGTCAACCTGATTAAATCACTCAAGCCTGTCCTCTTTTTCAGCACATCTCCATGAACTATTTCATTATTTTGTGGTGTTTTGTTTGGTTTGTTATCATGCAATGTTTTTATGTTGTGTGATTGGTAAAACATATTTTGAAAATTAACAATGCAATCTACCAAAGGCTATTATTTTATAAAACACGATAAATCGTGTTGATGTGAAATATACTCATGAAAACCAGGAGGACCAAATGCAAAATGTTTGCAAAGCAATTTGATGTAAATATGGCAATACAAAATGCAGGCAAATGGAAATGCAAAGCATTTATCAAAAGCATTTATTACATAGTAATGAAACACCAGCCAGAATCCAAGTATACCTGGATCCACACTATCCACTACTATAGTATTCAGTTAGCTTTCAGCATCCATAAACCTGCATCATTTTAGGAAGACATTTCCTGACAGGTTCTGTACATTTTCAGATTGTTTTGAATGCATTGGTATCATTCAGAAATGAGGGCAGCTGCCCTCTTTTGCCTGACGGGGAGAAGTCAGGAAACGCCAGAAGCATTTTCATCACATTCTTCCTCAAAATTTGACTCTCTGTAATTTTGTCTGTCCTGTGATCTAGCCCTATTACTAAGGGTGCTGTAAAAGGAGGGAGGGGGGTGCAGGAGTGGGGTTTAGACGATTCTAAGGACCTTAAAAAATGTCGAACATTATTAGATTAGTTTGGGTTGTGGCCCAATACGATATACTTTCACAGGGTACAAAGTCTCCAGTGGCACCCCGGCCTATAACTCCCCCTCTCATTCAAACAGATTAAGATGATCATTCTTGTTCGGGTGACAGGGGGTCCAAGTGGAGAAGAGGCATAATAATTTATGCATTCCTGAGTTTTCCAGGAGTGAAAGTACCCCTCCAATTGTCATTAAGTTACAGTGCATCCCAACTGTGTTTTTTGGGTTTTTTTTTTTGCATAACTAGGTAACTGTCAATGACTTTTTGAAAAAGTGAACTGAAATGTGAATGTTCAGACCATTTAAAGTGCATTTGAATTCCAGGCTGCTCTCTGCAGTTTGACATTGACCTAGTGTATCTTTAAGTAATGGCTCATATTATTTAGTCAATATCGACCTCCTTGTACCTCTTATAGCCCCTGTTGCCAAAATAAGATTACGCTGTATTGGGAAATCCACAGTTTCTGCTTGCAAACATTGTTTTTCTTTTCTGTTGTGAATTTGTTTATTTCCTTCTTTCAGTACACTTCATAAATACTGTTCACAGAAATGTAATTTTCTGATGTAATTAACCATGGATTTAAACATAAACTTTCAAGGAAATATACTTAAAGTTTCATATAATGCATTTGAATCATATTCCTTGTGATTACAGAAATTAGCTAGAAAATGATTAAAGTCCGCTGTGTTAAACTGAAGCAAAATATTATGGCCATAAACATGGCATTAGTAAAGGTCATGTCACTGTGCGGCTATAAAGTGGACTTTGGAATCAATGCAATTCAATTGTTTCTTTCAGCCCACAGTCATCTGGAGAATTCAATTGTGCTTTGGAAAATACCTTTTGACCCATTCCTACCGAGTATTGATCACAATACAAACGGTCCTTATGGTAAATGCTGAATATCATCCGGTCCCCTTTCCAGTTCCCTAGGTTTTCTTTTTGAGTGTAGGGAACTGAATTTTACACTTTAAAGCAGATTTGTCAAACTTGCCTTTAGTTCATTTGCATGTGATTTGATATTACAGAATTAGATTATTTGTGCAAAATTCAAGCTATGCTAGTCTTTTTAGCCTGGAAATGGTTCAGCCAATAAACAGAATGCTAATGTGGAAGACATTTTCTGCAAAGGCTTTATCGCAATAATTCCTACTCAACAGTCAGGGGATTGAGATATTTTAAAATAAACACACTGACATTTAATGATGTGTGTACTTTGCTTCCATATTCGTTCATGTTATTGGTTTATTTCTCCAGTCCCTTATCATATGTGACCTTGGGAATAACTGAGGCAACTAGCTGCAGAAACTAGGTATGTGAAAGATATGAATGAAGAAAAGTCCGATGAAAAGTTCATTTTTCTGGACAGTTTCTTCAAAGTTGAAGCCATTAGCCATCTCAATTTATAAGAAACTGAAGGAATTTGGTGCAATCATTCCTCATATAATGTGCAGGTATCAGAAATAGAAAAAATGTGTTTGTCCAAATTAACAGACAATCTCCCCTAGCAGAAAAATACTGCTCAGAGTAAATGACTGGGCGCATTGTGCCTGTTTCCAAACGAAACTGCCCAATTCAGGCTCTACTGTGGTCGTATTTGTCGAATGTTAGGATCTTTTAGCAAATTGGTGCAATTGGTAATGACAAGGATATTATACGCTGGCAGGGATATTGCACGACACTGAAGAGAATCACACTGAATATAGACTAAGGAATAAGTTTATTGGTAGTATTTTGCCATTTTAGTGTAACCAAAAAGAATATCCAAGTGTCTTGGGACTGAAGTTACTGGCATCCATGTTGATTTTATTCATGCTAACTCCAAAATAGTTTTAAATTGTATTAATGACATTTAATTAACACATCCAGAGTTAAATATGTCAGTAATGAAAGTATCCAAAACAAATGAGCATGTCAATTTACTCAAGATGAACAGAAGCCTTTATTTTTTTTCACAGCTCCCTTGTGGTCAGGGTGTAACTAGTGTAGCAGTATATTAAAGGAAGGATATTACATATATTGGATGAAACTAAGAATGGATGTGGTAAAGTATTCTTTTTCATGTTCCTATAGATTCTGGCAATATCCTCTTGATAGATGCTAAGCTGAAAATAGCCTTGTTCTTAATGAGCTCATGTGACAGGTTAATTACCTGCTTTAACTGCAGCTAATTCAAAGGAGTATTCATGAATATCATGGATGTGAACAAGCGGCGTAGCTTAAACTGCAGAACATCTTCCATTAACCTCATTCGGGGGCATATTATGTAGTGCCTACTACCTACCCAATAAATTACCTGAAATAGCAATAACAACTTAAATCTGGCTGGCCGCTGCAGTTTTGGAAGGGCATTACAGATGCTTATGAAGACGGCTCTGGGGAAATGGCAGCAGCCGGTCATCTTTATGGGCGGGGAGTCTGGCCATCTCTAAAATATGCATCTGAAACTTGGCGCACTATTAGCAAAGTCCTTCATAAGTGCTAGATGCTGGTCCCTTTCAATGCAAACTTCATCAGCCATTTTCATCAAGTCTATAATTATTTACGATTTCATACTATTAAACGGAATCTCATAAAACATTGTAAATTGTTCATATATCATATTGCACTGTTAAGATTTTTATCCCATATGATTATAGTTTTATATATGAAGTGTTAAATACTAATACATTTGTATCATGTTTCAGAACTAGGGTTTTAAACCTAGTCTATGTCATAATTAAATACATTAATAAATACATATAAAAAAAAGATATTTTTATTATATGGGTTGTATTAAGGTTACGCGGTGGCTCAGTGTTAGTGCTGTTGCCTCACTGTGCAGTCGTGGGTTTTGAGACCCAATTCCGCTGTACGTGAATTTTGCACTATATCACTCGGGAATCAGAACTTCATCGGCAGTCCAGGGAATGTGCCGCTGTGTTTTCTCCTAACTACCGGCAAACCGGGATATTCATGGCGCTGAGTCGGATGCGGAACCAGAACTGGGTCTGTGCAGCAGCTGCACTGACCAAAGTAACACTTTCAGAGCTACAAGCTATGGGACTTTAGTTTTCCTTCATTCCATCAGTTAAAATATTGAAGCATAGATCCACGACGGTGAAGCAGACAGGACTCCGAGGAACTCCGCTGGCGCCCACCTTGCCTGGAGACTCTCGTGGAGGTTTTCTGCCAAGTCTAATGCCATGTACTTGGTTGCAGAAACTTTTTCAGAAATGCCATTCAGCACCTGCACCCCCAGGCAATGGGCTGCCTGCATAATCAGAGACTTTATTAAATTCATTTTTTAATATAGTGCCTATCATATTGTAGTCACCCTAAAGCATTTACAGGAATTATCACCTTTTAATGTGGGAAGACCTGCAGCAGAGGACTGACTGTTGAAAGCGTCCCATCCTTTCTCATATCTGCCTACTCAGGTGCAGTCGCTCGTACAGCCCTTTCTTCACCTCTTGAAAGAGATTAAAACCAGATAATACATGTTATTCTTTTATTCATTAATCGACAAATGGTGTTTAATGTAATAAAAAGAACCTTCCATTTTATGAGAGCTGATAGCTGCTTCCACCAGCTTTATTCGTTTGCCAGTTTAATATAAAGGCAACATTAAAATGATTACAAGTTATATTAAATATGTCCCTATTAGCTTAATAGTAAGTATGTAAATAATTATAATGTAATAAGTAGTAAAAAAAATTACAGATCATCACTTACTCTTTCCATTTATTGAGCTGTGCACAACGGTACATTAAAGATCAACAAAATAACATTCATGTCCAAACCAATCCCTGTAAGTTAAATAAACAAAGATAAAATTATTACAATAATTGCAGGTGGCATTCAACGATTATGCAGGTGGTCTCATATGAGCGTTTTATTTCCATTTAGACCGGTCAGTTGCATTAATAATGCATGAGATTTTATAATTTGTATTATGTCTGAATGTTTTTAATTCAGACATAACACAGAGAAGTAAAAAGCTTCCAAATGGAATGTGTGGTGATTTATCTGAGTACACTGTTGGGGGGGGGGGGGGTATTTATCTGTCTTGGGAAAGTGAGTCAGGTAATGACGTTCCCAAAGTTTTCTGGTCATTATCCATCTTTCAGTCTCATACAGCCTCCTTCCCTGTGCTGCTAGCTTTTTTCTTTGGGCTTCTTTCGGTTTTCTTCCCACTACATTTAGTTTAGGGTGTAACTCAGTTCTTCCTTCCAATGTGCCTATAAGGCAAATGACCATAATAATGTTGCAGTCTACATTCCCAGGTTTTTACAGTATGTGATGTGGACCTCTCCCTGAACCAAGGACCTGCATCTGTATTCTAGCAAAGTCTTGTTAGATGAATAACAATTTCAATATCATATTTGCTTAAAAACCACGTGCACACTTTTGAACATAGCATTATATTATCATAATATATGTGAATGTATGAAATGTCTTTTCATAACACCTTTTTCATGGAAAATAATCTGTTAAAATGAAAGCAAGATAATCACTGAATCAACTCATATGTAACAGGATGATCTAGAACAGAGTAAACCTATGAGGAACTTTTGCCCCTGGGGGGACAAATAAAGTTTTTTTAAAATTTGAATTTGCATTTGAATGTGCCTTGTCAGGAAACTCAACAGTACCAAATATTAATGCTGATAGTGTTATGATATTACTGCATAATGATAATGATCCATGCATCCATCCATGCATCCATCCATCCATAACTGCTTCATCAGTACAGGGTCCCAGTGTACTTAGGTAGCACAGGGCACAAGCCCTGGATGGGATGCCAGTCCATTTCAAAGCACATACACAATCACTCACTGAGAGAAATTCAGAGACACCAATTGGATAATTGATTGTTTTTGCGCTGCAGGAGAAAATTCAGGCAGAAAATGCAGTCGAGGGTGGACATCAAACCCCACTCCTCAAAGCATGAGGGCACCATGCTAGACCAGGCGCGTAGCCAGTAATGGGCCAGGCGGCACTGGCCCGCCCACATTACTCCCTGGCCCACCCAGGCAAGTTTG
>JAODJU010000095.1:11788217-11798888 GCA_026776725.1 Gnathonemus echidnorhynchus | reverse complement strand
TGTTGCCAAAGCTTCATAGACAGAACTAGAAGGTCAGTGTTATTTTATACAGTCATAATACACGTGCCTAGCGATCATTATAAATGGACATAATAATAACCGTGCTCGACTGTAGTAGTCAGCGAAATAACGGGAAATAGAATTTTTTAAAACTTAAGTACAAATCGTAGAAAAGGAATAAGAACTATATATTATCGTATGCTTCTATTTAATTAGTCCACAGTTCTTGGACGATCGTTTCAAAATATCCAGGTGTTTAGTGTCTAACTTTTTGCGTAAACTATAACAGATTTCCTACAGCAGGTTATTAGATATAAGGGTTCATGCTCAGTGAAAGTGGGCAGCAGTAGTTGAGATCACTGTTTAATGACTATAAAAGGTTTTTAAATCTGACAATTTATGTATAAAGGGGCTGCAATGACCCATAAGACACCTATGAGTTATGGGGTAGTATTGCTGTATCACGTGCTGTTGTGTTCTACTTCACACATTCACAGCGGCTGCAAGGTAAGCTGAAGCCGTCTGCTTCAGCAACTAAAGCGGGCTGCTTCAGCAGCTAATGCTAATGCTAATGCTTTGACTAGCTAGCACATAGTGAAACTGGATTTGGTGACATTTTCCATTTGAATTGAGCACAGACACATAGGAAGGGGGCGTTTTCTTTGTGGCCCTGTTTTTAAAATGTACATATGTGGCAAAACATTAAGAGGAACGTTTTTTAAAAATTGGTTCTATATTCCGCCCCAGATCTGAGTAGCATTTCCACCATGTGGCTAATTCGATCATGTCTATTCTGTCACCCTACCCAGTGCTGTCCCACTTATTTGCTAGTCATTTAGCCTCCGTCTGTTTCAGTATAGGTGTTATGAGACGAGTTATATATGGTGCTCGCTATAGTATTGGAGCGTTTTTCTTGTGGATATGACCATACACTGTAGGGGTGTGCAATATGTCTTGTCTATGATATTACTGCCATTTTCCCTTCCATGATATGCAATTTCATGTTCTTTCATATTATTTGTCATTGCAGTTGCTGTCAAAAAGTGAGACTGCAGTGCCAGTGACTATGATGCATCCAGTGCCGCAGCAGACCACCTAAAGCGTGCTGCTGGCCATTCTGGCGGTGGAGGCTACCGTACCTCAAAATAATTAAAGGACACCATTTAAAATTTTTTTTTTTTTTTTTGCCAAGTTTCTTTTTCCCATTCAATAACATGATGCCCAATAAATAAATGTTTTATTGGTACCCTTTTGTCTATTATTTGTGAGTTTTCTATTAATAATATGATGTAATGAATATAATATGAAAAATAATGTACATACAGTATTCATATTTATTACATTAACAATAAATTCATGGTTAACTATGCAACCTAGATTGTAGAAGGATGTTCTTTTACAGAATTCTTTTCAACGACCCAGAAAAGTCGAGTTTTTACCTTTCACTTTTCAATCAAATCTCAACATTTCCGAGACATCTGACAAAGTTGTCTTTTCAACATCTTTTCAACAACTTTTTGCTGGGTGAGTAGTTAAGGTGGTGAAGGGGCAGGAGAGGATTCACCAGTTAGATACAGGGGATGATTAGGAGGCCAGATTTGAAAGGGCCACAGCGGGGCATTTTAGGCAGGAGATCAGGATGATCTAGTTTTACATCTGAAGGACGGTGCCATTTTTACGGCAGTGTTCCTGTCACCTGGGCATTGGAATCTGCACAGACCATATGATGGACTAACCTGTTAGCCACACCAATTCCTCTTCCAGTCAAAGAATTGTAAAAAAAACAACAGTGTGTGAATATACATTCTCATATTAACTCGCAATAATTCAATTGAGAAGCAATAATTTAAGTATAATTAAGTATTATGTGAGGTAAATTATGAAGAGGATAGTAAGAGAATATAACTAATGAAGTCACAAGACTTGTTATTTAAAGAACGATAGTTTCACTTAATGTGTCTCTAACGTGATTCAGTCAGCTTGACGGCTTGGTTGCCAGTGGGTGAACAAAGTCAGTGAGGCCATAAATCAGTGACACTTAACCCATTCAGCAAGATTCAGCGACAGAATTGACCTTATACGTGAGGCAGAACTATCCTGCACTGTTGTTTGCCGATACAAACTCATTTTTACTGTCTTGTCCCATCAGGGACGCCTATACTTGCATTAACATGGCTATGTATGTACAACAAAGAGGTGATTTACAGACAAATCATACTGGGCTGTCATCCAGTCCATTGATGGAGGCTGAGCCTGATTGGCCTGTGTTCCAAACATTGATGGATGTTGATCATTCTTCAAAATGACAATAGATACGGACGGAAAGAGTATACTGCAATTGTTCAATTAATCTCTAAAGCACACTAATTAAAAATAGAGTGTCCTAAATTGAATTATTTTAATTTATTTTCTGAAATGCTTCTTCTGAAGAGGATCAGGGGTTAGGGGCTGGAATCTGTCTTAGGCAGCATAGAGTACCAGCTGGGGGTACACCCTAGGCAGGATGCCAGCTTATCACAGGACACACAGGCTCACACACTCCGGGCAATTTAGCAACTCGAGTTAGGCTAACTGCGTCTATTTGGACTGTGGGTGGAAGCCAGTGTACCCGGAGGAACGCAGACCAACCCAGAGAGAACATGCATCATCCCAGCTCACTCACACACATACACGCATGCTTGTATTCATGTCTTTGTGGGGACCATCTATTCATTTCTAGGGGAAAGACCCTGATCCTAACAACGACAACCTTAACCCTTACCCTGCCCTAACATTAACCATAAATAACCGTATTTTCCACATTTTTAGCTTTTAGATTGCAGCCACAGATTTTTATAAAATTGAGTTTCCTCTTGTGGGAACTGAAAAATGGTCCCCACAACCTCACAATTACAGGTTTTATACAATGAAAAGTAAGGTAAATATGTACAAATAAGTACACATAAAAATGGGTAGAAGAACCTTTGAAAACAAAAGCCCTGGTAAATATGTATTGACAATTTTGAGCAACTAAAAGATACAGATGATGAATAATACATATCAAGTATTGATCAGATTGAATGAACCACACCTCCACTAAACTTCTCTTTGTACAAAGATTACTGAAACATGGTTTTTATCATAAATAAATATTATCCTGCAACTGTGAACTGAAAGTGATTGAATGATGGATGGATGGATGGATGGATGGATGGAAGGATAGAGGGATAAGTAGTAAGGTAGTCCCAATGCCAGTAAAATAATTCCCAAGTTAAATTTGTTTAAAGATACAATTACCTGCAGGTTCCCAAATTATGGACAATTGTTTAAAAGTTTCTACCCAGCCTCCAAACTGACAATATGTGCATGAAGTCTTGCAGCTGCGGAATGTGGGGAATGGCCACACTCAGTGTGATATCGTCAGTGAACAGCTGACAGCACGCTAGTGTGAGGCTAACAATGCTGATAAAAAACAGGACACCTGCACTGGAGCAAAGACCCCTGCTGTTGCTAAAATGCAGCAGGTGATCTATAATTCTTTCCAGGCTGTGCATCTACTTAATCCTAAATCTGATTTGATGAAAGTTAAAAAAATTTTCCACATTCAAAAAGTCTAATTTCTGTTTTGCTGCTACCGGATGCATAAGACTGTATGTATGTGTCTCAATTTATGTCAGCGCACTCAAAAATTACTCTATAAACTGCAAATAACAGTGGCACTTTTGTGTTCATAATTGGTTGTGACATCAAGTGCCACTTTATAAATAATGGGCCCAAAGTTCAGCAGAATGGCTCTTATTAAACTCTAAGAATTGACATATATGTCAATTCATATATATCTATCTTGTGTGTTTGCAAGGTCCATGGCTGACAGCATCCCTTTCCTTTTTCCTGCTTTCATGTTACATTTGAAACTGAATGCAAGCTAAAAGTAAGCAGAAGTAAATAATTTTATTTGAAGCTTCTCAAAAAGCCTCTTTCCTCTGATGATCTGAGGGAGGATGAATCAGATTAGAATAATACTGATAAAAGTAGAGAGCTGTCTGTGTCACAGACCTTCACAAAAGAGGATTTCACACTGAAAAGGCGGGATTGCTACTGTATCTGAGCACTGCTAGTTTTTTTTTTTAAGGTGTTCAATAAACTGAATGCAGGAGCATTAAAAAAGAAGCAACTGACCTATTCAAATGGCAGGGCAATTCAAAGCAGATGTCGGTAAAACAACTGATAAGCAACACAATTCAATGGAATGTTTCAGCAGTTTCATAGAGGTTTTTAGTCAAACTTGAAATACAATGATGTAAAAAAATGTTTCTTTTAATCTTGAGAATATAATTTTAATTAAAATGGAAGCCATGCTAAGGAAATCAATGCAAAGCAACTTACAGAGACTGGGCAAAGTCCTTAGATTTTAGTGCATGGGAGTCGCATTTTTCACCGCTTTGTGACAACATCCAGCAGTCCAATGTAGCACCTTTAATTAAAGGCTATAAGAGCAACGTATAATTCAGCATGACAGCTCTGAGTATAGATGCAGATTTAAATATAGATTATGGTCAGCAAAACACAGCAATTAAAGTTTAAGCAAATTAATGCAAGATCTTCAAAGATTTCTAGGGATATTAGATGAACAACGAATGAGATTCAGTGAAAGCACAACAGGGCATCTGGTATTGAACTGTCTGACTCCTGCTAATCTTGCTTGAAACAAACAAACAAACAAACAAACGAATAAGAAACCATTCATCATCCATCAACCATTCCATTCATCCATCCCCATCCATCAATCCATCCATCCTCATCTATCCATCCATCCATCCGTTATCCGCTGCTTATCCGTGGTCTGGTTACAGGGGCAGCAGTCTAATTAGGGATGCTTCCCCAGTCACCTCCTCTGGGGGAATATCAAGGTGTTCCCAGGCCAGCCGAGATATGTAATTTCTCCAGCGAGTCCTAGGTCTGCCAGTATGACATGCCCAAAACATCTCCCCAGGGAAGCGTCCAGGAGGCATCCTGGATAGACACCCGAATCACCTCAACTGGTTCATTTCAATGCAGAAGAACAGCAGCTTTACTTTAAGTTCTTCCCGAATGTCTGGCTTTCTCACACTATCTCTAAGGCTGAGCCCATACACCATGATCTCATTCTTTCGGCCTCTTCAGAAAGCTTGTGACCATAGGTGAGGGTAGTAACATAGATTGACCAGTAAATTGATAGCTTTGCCTCCTGGCTCAGTTCCCTCTTTACCACGATAGAACGGTCATCATTACTGCTGATGCTGCACCAATCTGCCTGTCAATCTCCTGCTCCCTTCTTCCCTCACCTGTGAACAAGACCCCAAGATGCTAAAACTCCTTCACTTAAGGCAGTAACTCATCCTCCACCAGGACAGGGAAATCCACCTTTTTCTGGTTGAGAACCATGGGTACAGATTTGGAGGTGCTGATCCTCATCCCAGCCCCTTCACACTCAGCCACAATCAGCCCCAGTGCATGCTGCAGGTGAGAGCATGATGACGGCAACAGGACCATATCATCTGCAAAGATCAAAGATGTGATCCTGAGGCCCCCGAAGCAGACCCCCTCCACTCCTTGTTTGTACCTACAAATTCTGCTCATGAAAGTTATGTACAGAATCAGTGAGAAAGAGAGTCCTGGTGGAGTCCAACACCCTCCAGGAACAAATCTGACTTACTGCTGGCAATGCGAACCAAGCCCTTGCTCTATTTATACAGGGACTTGATAGCCCACAACAATGGACCCCGTAGCTACATTCCTGAAGCACCCCTTACAGGATCCCCCAAAGGTACATGATCACATGCCTTTTCCAGATCCACAAATCACATGAAGACTGGCTTGACAACATCCCATGTCCCCTCTAGTATACTTGTGAGAGTGAACAGCCGATCCAGTGTTCCACGACCAGGACCGAATCCACATTATTTGTCCTGTATTGGAGATTTGACCAAAGGGTGGACCCTCCTCTCTAGCACCCTGCCATAGACCTTCCCGGGGAGACTGAGGAGTGTGATCCCCTGAAGTTGGAACACATCCTCTGGTTCCCTTTTTTACAGATTAGGACCACCACCCCAGTCAGCTAATCCAAATCCAACTGTCCCCAACCTCCATGCACGCAATGTTGAAGAGATGTGTCAGCCAGGACAGCCCAACAACATCAAGAGCTTTCAGGAACACTGGGGGAATCTCATTCACCCTCCAGAGCCTTACCACTGAACACTTGCTTGACTACTTCAGTGGTGTCAGCCCTAGAGATAGGTAAGTCCCCCTCTGAGTCTTTCAGCTCTAAGGAAGGCATATCAGTGGGATTCAGGAGGTCCTCGAAATTCCCCTTCCACTGCAGTTCTCTATCCCAGAAGTGAACAGCATGGGTAAAGCCCAGTTTCCCCCTAATGAGTCAACTGATGACTTGCCAGAAACTTTTCGAGGCAGACCGAAAGTCATTTTCTATGGCCTCAATAAACTCCTCCCACACCTGAATTTTTGCTCCAACTGCCAAAGCTGCATTCTGCTTTTACTGCTGGTACCTGTCAGCTGCTTCAGTAGTCCCACAAGCCAACCAAGCTCCGAAGGCCTCCTTCCTATGTATGCATTTGGATCTAGCTGGTCCTTCTAGCATCTTCCCTTGCCATCAGATCCAACTCGATACCAGGTGGTGATCAGGTGACAGCTCAGATCCTCTCTTCACCTAAGTGTCCAAAATATGAGGAGACAAATCCAAAAATATGATTACAAAATCGATCATTGAATTGTGGCCTAGGGTGTTCTGGTTTCAGGTGCACTTAGGAACACCTTTATGTCAGTGTTTATTATGGACAAATTGTGGTAGACACAGAATCCAATAACAGAGCACCACTTGGGTTCAGATTGGACAGACCATTCCTCCAAATCACACACTTCCAGGTTTCACTGCCATTACCCACGTGACTGTTAACCCCCCCCCCCCCTCCCCCCAACAAAATATTGGAGTCCCTGGAGGGGGTACCTTCCAGCACCCCCATCCAAGGTCTCCAAGAAGTCCAGATACTCTGAGCTGGTGTTTGGCAAATACACACAAACAACAGTCAGAGCCCATCCCCCAACTCAAAGTCAAAGAGAAGTGACTCTCTCATTTGCCGGGATGAACTCTGTTACATGCCTGTAGAGGGCACGTGTGTTTGTTTTTCAGGTCTTGTGTTGTCCTGGTGATGATGAAATAATGAAGACTGACACCGCCCTTATCCAACCAGAAGTGGACTGAGGGCGGTGCTTGGCTTATACGAATATACTGGCGTGGCAAGATGGCACAAGATGGATTCGTCCCACGTACTCATGTTCGCTACCCTCCCCTAAACCTGCAAGTGCGTAACAACTCCAATATACAGGGGGCTATAAGCAGACCCCCACCTGCCCAGCGCCTCCAAGAGCAACTCCAGAGTGGAACAGAGTCTAGCCCTTCTCCAGGAATTTTGTTCCAGAGCCTGAAAATATCTATTTGGTGTCTCTCAACACACACTTACTGACACAAAAATCATAAAATTCTTCTGTAAATGCAATGATGATGAGTATTTACTGTGTAGATTTAACCGTGAACATGAACGAATATGGTACTTGCGGTCATGCAGCAGCAGAAGTATGGGACCTACAAAAGAGAAAGAATATAAGAAAATCATAAAAATCATCCTTCCACTCAGAAAATCAGGGGGTTCTTACAGGTGAATGGTGAAACTGAATTGCTGTTCCATGGAATATGTGAACTCTGCTACTGTTAAATACTTTAACATCTTTTGCAGGACTTTTCCAGACCTGCACTGTAGAGCAATACAACTTCAGCATCAGCACATGAAATTAATTCCCTTTACAAATTTTTGCATGAGGCTACTGTAATGTTTTATTTTACATTCGAAGTTGTCACATCATGATGAGGGTGCCTAGAAAAAATAAGGACAAAAAAGCCTTGCAGCTGTGACGGAAACTGAAACTTTTGTATTACTGGATGTTAACTTTAGAATTTTAAAACAGCAGAAATAACAGAGCCAAAGTATCTAACATTTTTGACCATCTAACTACTGAATTGAAATACTGAATGCAGTTACATTCTTCAAATAAAAGACTAAAATCTCCTACCCATTGCTGACACTGGCAATATATGAGTAGAGGTACTCATCACTTAACAACCGAATTCTGTTCCTAGGACTGGGTCCTTAAGCAAATTGCCCTATAAGCGAGGAGCTGCCCTTTACTGATATTTCAAGCATACAGTAGGCTACTGGTAGTGGGTTTGTGTCAATCATCTTTAGATATTGTTTTATTCTTGCCTTTGCGCTATTTATAACATGTTTAGTGTATTTATAAACAGGGGTGCACATAACTGGTAATACGTACGCATTTGTGCTATTACAACAATCTATTGCTGCACATATCGCTTAATTATCGCTTAAAGGTGAATGTGTACTTGCATACCAGTTATAAGCATCCCTGTTTGTAAATGTTTATACAGTACTGTACTGTATGTCACGTCCTGCATTCCTTTCCCCTCGTTCCCTCCATTGTGTTACTTGTTTAATCTCTCCTCTCGTTACAGCGCTTGTGTAGATCACCCCAGGTGCCTCTCGTCTGCTCCCTCGTCAGCAGTGTATATAGTGCCTTTCTGTGTTGAGCTCCCCAGTCTGGTCATTGATGTTGCTGCCTGCATGTGCTCCCAGTTTGCCCTGTGTCCTCTCCTGATTCTCCCTGCCCCGTTTTTGACCTCTCGTGGTCCATTTCCTTTGCCCTCTTTGTAGTTTTGTTTAAATAAAGCTCCTTTTGGTTCTGCCCATGCCTGCCTTCACTTCTGTCCTTGTCTCTGATGTGACACGGTATAGTATAATAAACAGAATAGAGGACATCAGAATTGTCCCTGGGCCCATCTGAGCAGTCATGGGTGTGTCAGTCAAACAAAACTGCTATCTTGAGACAGCAGAAAGCGATCGTGCTATTGACCAAGAAAAACCTGGTCTAAAGCCAATGGTGCAGCTTTTCATAATTTTTCAGAATCAGAATTAGGAAATTGCATTATTGTGCAATGAAATTTGCTAATTATTACAGTGGGGCCCCTGTATCAGGTGTTTCAGTAACTACGGTTTCAGTTGTCCATGGTTTACCACGGTCCCAAAAAAAGTTTAAAAATTCCACAAATGGTTCAAATGGCGTGCTAAGCGAATACGGGCTGTAAGTGAATAGGCTAAGACATTTTAAAACAAATTACTTTTTCTCATTACAGGTTATGTGCAGGTATATGATACAATATTTTTCCTTATAAAATGTTTTTCCATTGTACCTTCGACCTTTGAGGGGTATAAAAAGCATAATTTTCATTGCACTGCCATTTCTTGGTACGAGTACATGATATTTTTTCATTGCTATATCATCTCTTGAGAATTAGGCAAGAACTTCAGAAGCCCTGTGGAGTACTAGACAGTATTTATAATAATGTACAATGTACTTTATTAGTATTGTACATATTGTTGGTAGTGTCTTACAGTGCAGAATTTATCATTTAAACTTATGTATGTACACGGAAGTTACTTGTTATATGTGGTCCATGAAAGGTTTGCTGTTATCTGCCGTTTTGGATATCCGCATTAGGTCTTGGAACATATCACCCAAGGATACGGGGGAACTGCTATAATTATTATTATTATTATTATTTATAAAGCTCAGGGAGCTTTGGTGGAGTCCTGCTATTGCCGTAGATGGTCTGCTCACATGCTTTCACTCTGAGCTCGAGTAGATCCGTTTCCTCTGCAGAGTAGTTTTGTTATACGCTACTGGGCAATTTCGCCAGTATAACAGCAGTCCTCCAAGGTGCAAGCACACCTGGCGTTTAAAGGGAATGGGAGATAATGCTCTGATTGATTTATAGCATGTTATGCCCCAAGCACACCCATGACAAATTACAAGACAAAGTACAGTACTTTTTGACTATGCGGCTAGTGCCGCGATCATTTTTCCATCGTTAAACTAGCAAAAGTGGATTTGCCCATGTGATTCAGACAGTGCGCTTCAGATCGTTAAAATGGGACCCTTGCAGTTAGTTGATTTGATGACTCTAAATTGCTCATAGTGCGTCTCTGTGTTCTGCAGTTTCCATCCTGTGAACCCTGACCTGTGCCCTTTGCTTCCCAGGACAGGCTGAGACTCACTATGACTCTATGCTGGATAAGTGAATTATGGAGGATCGAAAGAAAAATCTGCTTCGACCTCATAATTTCTTAAAACTACTTTTGTGTAGCAGGACTTGCAATGTTAATTTCATTGTGGTGAAAAGAAAATATTCGGATATCTGATTAACCATACAAAAATGCCTGAAAAGATCTTTTTCATTTATGAGATTCTACAAAGAACATCATCAAAACGGGGTTTAGTTAATGATCTACTTCTGATTTCTTTCTTTGTGCTTGCCCCTTGAACCACAAACATGCAACATCTTATATGTAGTCAGTTCTACTTTGTCAAAGATGTGTACAAGACAATCAGCTGGTGTGCACTGGCCATGCCCGCTATTATAAAAAAAACATATATACATACAAAAAACACACATATCAACAAGACCTTACAATATGTGACAGCAATGCAATTTCTCTCTCTCTCTCTCTCTCTCTCTCTCTCTCTATATATATATATATATATATATATATATATATATATATATAT
>JAODJU010000095.1:11761118-11778837 GCA_026776725.1 Gnathonemus echidnorhynchus | reverse complement strand
TTGCTTCCGGGATAGGCTCCGGACCCCCCGCGACCCAGTAGGATAAGCGGCTTGGAAAATGGATGGATGGATGAATAGAAATGATCAAGCTTTCATTTAGGTCTATAACTCGTGCTGCCCACATCATTTCATTACTTTCCATCAATTTTTTTATACATGATAAAAATCTCAAATTTTACCTTTTACTATTTTACTATGGTATGCATTTTTTTTATATGCCCTTTCAATAAAATGTCGCAGCATCTTTATTTAATGGAAATGTCAATCGGAAGTTCTTTTCTGGGATAGTACACAAAGACAAAGATTATTTACCTGAAAGCCAGCTTTCCATCAGCTGCCCCAATTAAAAAGGCTTTTTGACATTGGCTTTACACACACTGAGTGAATATGTGGTACATTTGGAGGAAGCTGTGAGGCCCCCCCCCTCCCTATTTGACTTTGACAGGCCGCAGCAGTGGGTGATTAGGCTGTCTATATAGAGAATGCTGATGCTGAGACTGGTGCTGTGTGCCTCCTCCTCTGTCTGATGCTGTGACATATCGGTGTAATGTGCTATAGCACCGTCTCATTTGGAAATGGATTTCGAAAGGCAGCGTGCGACGTGCCAGCGACTGACTTCCCATTATGATGAGGTTGTACTGCTATTTGCTTAACTGTTTAACCATGCTGAATTAACTATTTGCGGCTTGATGCGATACAAAACATCGGAGCTCGTTTAGTTTTGCTATTGATATTTTAGTTATCAGTCTGCTTCTATGTTTGCATTTTTTTAAAGGGGCGTGGCCCTCCTCATTGTTTGTAATAACTGAAAAAATACAATTTATCCATGTTATTTTGGAGGATAAGACTTAGTACATTACTGTGATTCTCAGGATATATATCGGACCATTTTATATAACTGCTCATCTAGTACACAGTTGTCAAAAGCTTGGATTATATGGAGTGCAAGGCAGGGGATACCCTGGATGAGATACTCTGTGGACAATTCAGAGATGCCACTTATGTGGAGGGAAATTGAAATACTCATAGGAAACAGGCATGGTACAGGGGGGGCAGAGGTAGGATTCAGACCCCCAGCCCTGGAGGTGTGAGGCCACAATGCTGTCCTCTGTTCTAGCATGGCATGACGGAAGCGTGAACCACGGTGCAGACACAGAGGGAACTATTATAACCTGGACTGAAAGACTTGAAACAAACGGGACCAAAAAAGGGTCAAACAAAGGCAGGAGGGTAAAACAAGACCTAACAAAGGCTAAACTACACAAAATGGTAAAAAAACTAAGAGCAAACACATTTGGGGAACACAGGCAAAGAAAATACAGCAATGAAATGCAAAGGAAGCCAGGAAATACAAGCTCATACAAACTCAAGAACAAGCAGGAACTCTATTACACACTGCAACAAACACAATGACCGTTTAAGGAAAACAGCAAGGGCAGGCACTTAAATACAGTTAACAAGATCACGAAGAGGGGCAGGTGTGGGCCATTACTAGGAGCTACAGGAACAAGTGAGAGTAATTTACAAATACCAAGGATTCAAACACTAGGAGATACCAGAATCACGGGTACAAGCATTACTACAAAATTAAAGATACGTAATCAAGGGCAACTAAAGGTACAAAAAAGAATCCAAGCAGAGATAGAAGAAGACATAATTAACAACTTATTCACAACTGAAACCAGGCCAGACCTGTTCTCCAGCCAGCCTCAACCACATGATAGAGGAGTCTCTTGGTCCAAACCCATCCGCTTAGCCCATTTAGCCATGCGACAGCCGTGGAAGCACGGGCAACTTTGAATTGTATGGCCAGCAACAGCAGCTGGCCAAACAGGGAAGTGACAGACAGGACAGGACAGGCACTTATCCTGACACCCACTGAGTCACTGTCTCACCTGGTTCTGGAAATAGAGATATGAGCTAGGAAATCTAAACCACAGGATCACCAGTTTGACAAGCCCACTTTTTATACCGTGCGGAGTATGACGACAGCCAAACAGCCGGCATTAACAGTAGCAAACTGGTCAGTTTTTATATCTACATAAACAGTAAAATTGTCACAGTCATCATGACGGGTCAAAATATTACTAATCCTTTTTGCAATTTATTTGAACATTTTTAGGGGTTAAAATGCTAGCCAAGCAGAACAAATGAAGATATGGCAGTATTTGTAGTTGTTCTTCAAAGGCATATTTATATATGTGTAGGAGCAGTCTATCATTTAAAAGCTTAATCCATTATTTAAGTATGGTAATAATAATTTATAGAAAACATGAATGCTTAATAATTTGAATGTTGGAAACTGTAAAGCTGCAGTATTCTCGATCTGAAAAAAGGTACAAAGACGACAAGCGAAACTGACAAGACAATTACGTGTCTGTTATGCATTTACAGCACAGTCCTGGTCACACTGTTTGTTGCACCCAGACTTTAATTTACAATGAAACTGAGCCAGACGAGATGCCAGAGCACCAGCCATAAGGATAATTGAGCAACTCATGACATTATAGTGTTGTAATTAAGTTTGCCTCCCAAAGTTGGCAAATTGTAGACCGGAAAGGACGCAGTAGCATAATGTAATGTAACATAAATACACAACAGTATGGATGAATGGCATGTGAAATCTTTTGAAATGGTCACCTGTGAAAGTGGTTAAGCACCTAAATTAAGCACAATGTTCACCCTTCAATACTGAAAGAGCTTAAAATGTGTTTGAAATGGCAGGCAAAGGCATTATCCAGTCATATTATAGTAAGTCATATTAGTAAGATAACTCCTCTTTCCAAATATCAAAATATCCATGACTAAATATTAAAATGTCCAGCAAGTTTATTTACACATGGAACTAGTGATGTGCATCAGCAACAGCACCCAAAAAATTATAGGCATGTAAGACATGACAATCTTCATGACAATTAGAGGGCATAACTTCAAAGACTGAAACTACAACAGATAAAATCTGATGTGCCTGATGGAATCACAACAGTGAAGAAGTGAGACTAAGCAAGTGAAGCAGAACTTCCCCAGTCCCTATAAATGTGAGCCAAATTAGGCATGTGATTAGGAAATAAAGTGAGATGTGAGTAAAATGTACTACAGTATGCTTTATTTTTATGTACATACCAGTATAATTTTATTGGAGATACGTATTTAAGAGATAGCTATTTATATCTGTTATTGATTACAGAATATGCAATTATGCAATAGTATCAAGGAAATAAACAGAACGGCGGGATACAAAAACCACCCACTGGATGTTAATACTCCACTGTTTGTCAATTATAATATAAAAAAAAGGTATTGGAAACAATACCCAAAACTGTGTATAGTATTCGCCTTATTATATTCACAACATTACGGAAATGTATGTTACTGTAGTGCCTGAATAATAGAGAAGCAGGAAGTATTGTATTATTGTCATCCATCTGCCATTTCAGAACCTCTGGGAGGTTTTGAAAATTCAAGTCACTGTTCCAGTAAGGAAATTATTTGCTTGTGTTTCTCTCCCAGGACTTAGTGCCTCATGTCATAAGCTGTACATGTAAAGGAATGAACATCTCTTCTCCTCTTTTCTATGCCCTAAGCCACTGGAGTCTGTGACCTGGCAGCTAATGCAAACTTTTATCTCTTCTAAACTGATGTTGCTCCAGTCAGTCCCTCAGTAAAGCAAGGTCCCCTGCTTGCCATTTTTTAGACTGGAAAATTAATGTGACCTCACCTATAACACTGAGGGCAACAAAACAAATGATACCTATTATAAAAAGATAACACTTCGCATATGTAAGTTGTGATTAAAATGAGCACACTATTGGTTTAATTTTCAGTCTGATTTAGATTTTGTGCCTAAGTACTGTCTTGCAACTACACAGATATTACCCCAGATATGTAAATATAAACAAATCAATTACACAAAATATAATTTGCAGCACACCAATTCTTACATCCTGTGCATTTCATTTGCAAGTAACACCATAATGGCTTTTGTTTTATTAGTGCTAACTGAAAATAGAGAGGAACAAATTATCTGTCAATTTTTTAACTAGGTATGTCAAGTGAAAATGGAAGAGAAATACTGGCAGATTAATTTTAAATGACAATTTTGATCTATTCACTGCATACAAGTAAAGAAAAAATTAAGTCGTCATTACACACAAGAAACGCCTGCCTTGACTAATAATGATATGTCATTAGCCATCAGTAGGCCAATGCTTATTTAGTAATGTAATGCAAGTGGAAATGCTTTTCAGCATGCCTTAAAAGCTTACGCTCTCTCAGTGGCCACTTTGTTAGGTACACCTCCTCATTCACTCAAACAGCCAGAGCTCAGGAGTTTCAGCAAATGTGTGGCTAAGCATTAGAAAGGCTAAGAAAAGCTATGACTGTTGGTGGCAGAGTTTCTGGTTCCAGGATCTCAAAAACAGCCACCTTCCTGGGACTGTAGTATCTGGAGTTTACAGAGAATGATGCGATAAAAAAACATGTTGTCAGTGGCAGCTCTGTGGATAAAAAGACCTTGAGAGAAGCCAGACTCATTAAAGGGAGTCAAATTTACTCTCTTTTCTAAATATTCATCTAGTGAATGTTTTATTTCTTAATTTATATTTTAGAGCTTTTCAAGAAATTTGTTATATACACAGAACCAGGGGAACTGAAAGATTTTATGGGTAACACTTTATTTGAAGCTATCATCAACAATGCATTACAGATACCTTCATAATTTATTATAATGGTTGGTATAAAATGAATAAAGCATTACAGCATTTTCAGTGACACTTTACTTAAAGCAGGAGTACAACCGCACTCCCTCTTGTATGTTATTGCTTAATTATAGTACATTCATAATGCATGATAAACATGGCTATAATGTACTATGCCTTTTTATAAATAGTTATAGCCATGTTTATAATACTCTATGAATGCATTATAAAGCATTATGAAGATATTTATAATGCATTATACAGGGGTGCTTTAAGTAAAGTGTTTCTGCATTTTCTATTGATAGTCATAAGGCATCAAAGTGTTCTTTATAATACTTTATAAGCTTCAATGAAGTTCTCATCTATAATGTACTACAGATACCTTCATAATGCATTATAACGGTGGGTATAAGAATTAAGGATTCTTTGTACTGCATTATGAGGGTATCAATAGTACACTGTAGATCAGAGCTTCATGAAGCATTAATAATGCATAATAAACATGGATATGTCATGCCTTTTTATAAATATTTATAGTCATGTTTATAATGCTTTATGAATGCATCATATTGTGTTATGAATGTGTTCATCAGCTCAGTGTTTCTGGTTTTTGTTTTGTTTGTTGTTGTAAAATCTATGACCATCAACTTTTATGCCTGTTTTGAATTCAGCTCATTCCAGATGTCCCTGAATTGTTTAGTGGGATATTCTTGATGCAAACGTAAGGAAACAGCAAGGGATGTTAGAGAGGAAACAAAATTTGTCGGAAAAAAAATCAGAGTCATTGCTCTGTGGCTTACATTTTTTGATGGGTTATGAAGATTATTTTTTTTGGTGTGTATATATTATAGTAAAATTTTAAAACATTATTACATTAGGTCCATAATCATGTTATGTGAAACTAGTCTGCAGATTAAATGATTTATGTTTATGTTTCATTCCAAAAAGCTTAATAATAAGTATATCTGCTGAAATCCATCCATCCATCCATCCATTTTTTATACCCACTTATCCTATGCTGGGACATGGGTTTCTTGAATTTATGCCAGAGGCTATGGGCTCAACACAGGGAATAACCCAGGACAGTGCACTGACCTGTCACAGGGCACACATACACCTTTCACATCTCGACTTCATCAGCTATATATTTATTTAGACCAGAGTATGACATTGTTAAACCCAACCAAGAGATGAATATTGTAACATCCAGGTCAAATTCTGCTTCTGCTGCAGGTTTGATTGTTCTCCATGGCCTCCCCTGTACGGGTTCATTCTATAATTATTCACAACTGCAGTAACTATAATGATCTATTAGATAATTTTAGGCAATTCCTTCCGTGCTCGGTCTAGGAATTGTGGTCTTTTGGTCTGTTTTCATTTCTTTACTGCATTTTACTTATTTAGCAGATGCTATTTTTTAAAACCCACATATGTTCGAGAAGGCAGGGAAATTCAGTCCTGGTAGCAATTTGGGGTTAAGGTCTTTATCAAGAGCCCACTGGTGACATCACTCTGCCAACCCTGGTATTTGAATTGGCAGCCTTCTGATGACAGGCAAAGAATCCTACATGGATATTTTTGCCTTAGTGATATGCATTGGGTTTCTTGTTTAGCTTAGCATTTTGGATTCTGGTTACTGCTCATCTATTCCTGCTTCAATCTACATCCTTGATGGTGCATGCAATCTTGTCCTTGATGATTCCTACAATCTTGTCCTTGATGGTGCATGCAGTCCTGTTCTTGATGCACAGTGTTAAGTCCAACCCAGCTGGCCTATCTGAGTACTTCACGGTGAGCTGTCCCAATGCTGTCAGCCCCAAGTGCTTGGAAACCAGGCTGTCAAAAAGGAGACGTCTGACAGGCAGTAGATCTGGCTTTGTATGTGCATATGTTAGTACCTGTGTTCCGTATCTTGGACTTTGTTAATAAATTGTTCTATGTTTTAAATTGTGTCCCGTGGCTGTGACAAATATGAAGCTAAAAAATGATTGCAAAACTTTTAAAATATGAATACACATCATTTGAACATTGATATAATTGTCACCGGTGTCTCCTTATATATCTTTTCCCAGGGTTTCAATTAAATTACCAGATAAGCACATTTTTCATTTCCTCATTTGCTTCATGAGTACATTAGGCAATTATCTTCCATTTGCTGTGTTTTTAATCTACTGGGTGTGGGTGCTAATCGGTTCATGGTTCTCAGAGTCCTGTAAAAGCTATTACTTCCATCCTCTGAACCATAGCGCAGTAATTAGCATTAACAGAAATCAAGTTCTTTGTCTCTGCATGAGAGAAACGACCAACAGCCCTTTCAATGTGTAGGAGGAAGGCTGAACGTGTAAGGACAAGCCTCGAGTTATAATCTGTTCTGCATTCAAATAAGGGTGTGCATTACATTAAAAATGTTAGCATGCAGTATTATAGGCAATATGAGTCCATTTATACACCTAACTGGTGCACAGGTCATTATAAAAGGTCATTGGAAATAGATAAAACCAGGCTGGCAGCATAATACAACTGATTTACACTGAAGGTCAGCCACAGTAGTATTGATGCATTTACCTGTATGTGCTGCTTCTTAAAGATTAAATTTATTCATCCTCTTAATAACTTGGACTACTAGAAAGTACATTTACCATTTGATATACTAAAGCTATTGTTTTCAAGTAATGTGTTAATTTGTTACTACTTTAGGATACGTAGGTTCTCTTTAGAACAAAATAATACTTGTTCATATATCACTAAACCCTGCACGGTTGTAGCACGGTCAATAAAGGCCAGCATGCTAACTGTAACCTTAAGACTGGTTGCCTGTTCATGTCTCATGGCTAGCTTTTTTTTTCTTGGCTGTGCCATCCGGTACTGCTGTTCTTCAGTTTATTGCCACAATTATTAGAGAAAGATTTGAAATACATCCTAGAATGTGTTGGAATTGGTATCCCAACTAACCAAACATGCTGAGTGTTGGAAACATGCCTGGCAGTCGGGCAAAGACTAACATTAGGTTGTTAATTGACAGCTGGCATGTAAATTACATGTTGCTTTCAGCAAGTTGCTGCTCCAGATTACTTCCAGGTAAGGGGCACATGGGGGGCAACAGAAAAATTTTAAAAAAATGGAATGGTCACCTGAAGAGGAAAAATTAAGGCTGTCATGAGCTATTTATATTAGGTATCCCCCTCAGCCCCCCCCCACCCCAGCTCCCACCCACTGTCACTGCTTTCAGCATATCGTTTGTACAATAGGCTTGAATGTCATTGTACAACATCAAAACAAGAAAGAGAGGAGCAGGAGGGCAATAGCAGCAGCTAAATTCTTAAAGCGAATTTCATTGAGATACAGCAGCAAGAAAGATTGATTATAAACACACTGAAAGTTAGGTGCATAGAAATTAACAATACTTCAAACTCTCAACAAACAAGAAATATCAAATTTTTTCACTTAAGACAAAAATATACTAAATTTGATATTTCAATTATATTTTATCAAAGTTACTTCTGAATGACGATTGGGGACTTAAAGAGTCTTAAGGAAAGAGATTCAGAGGGAATCTTTCTTTGGCGGCTCAGCTTAGCAAACGTCACGGTATATCAGAGATACTGCGGCTTCAGTGTGCATCCTGTCACAGTTTGTATTTGTAATATAATAACTGAATGTGATAGTCTTTCACTGTCAGTCATACGCTAACCCACAGAGAGGCTGTCAGGCATCACCTTGATTTCCGTCACGGCTTCAGTGTTCCATATTAACAGAATATATATTGGTATTTTTCAACTGCAAGGTTGCAGCATAAAAATTATACTGAAAAGCTCTTTACACAAAAGAAACACATGAATAAATTTTCCTTTCGGCTAAGCGATTGCTCTGGAGTGACAATGATACAGGGCTTTAGTAGCTGGTGAACACTTTGCAGAGAATTCTACCTATTCTACCTGTATTAAACAATAGAAAGCGAAACTTTGACCTAGAGTGAGCATTAGTCTCGACCCAGAGAGACAGGCTGGCTTTGTTTGGCAATTTGTGTCATTCTTCTAGGCTAAAGAGGACAATCAAATCTACTGGTTCTACTGGATATAGGGTGGCCCTGGCAGATTGTGTGAAAACCTCCTAGGAAATATCACAGAACAACATGTTAAAAAATAAGCTTTGAATATAAAATAGGGTATTCTGTAGTTCTAGATAACGATAATAATGAAGGGCTCCTCTGACACTGTCACTGCAGTGGCATTGAGCACTGGGACTGAAGCCACATCACCAGAACTCTGACAAGGTGTTATCGACTGGGCTAATGACCCAAGTCACCAGGTAAGGGACCCTGCTGAACTCTTGTTTTGTCTCAAGAGAGGCATCGTCGCCAGTCCGCAGCTGAGAAAAGCGGTCCAACTCTCATTTCAATGGCATGACATGACCTTTTATTTTCACTAGCTATTTCTCTCCAGGAATAACCTCTGTTGCCCCTACATAGTATACAGACATGTTTCAAGATATATGTTTCTAAATGAGTGTGGTGGCTGTTAGATTGTGCTTCTAGTGATTTGGCCCTAGCTGTGAGTGTCCAGTTTGCTTATTCTTCCTGTATTTGCCTACCATCCAAATCCATGATTTTTGTGTGTCTTCATCTTACCATGGTGTTCCTTGCCTCCCTCCATGCTTGTCCCTAAAATGGGCTCCAGTTTACCAAGCCCCTGAGTGGATAAGTGATTTCTAATAAATGGATTGTCTATGGTCTATCCCTTAAATGAAATTTATTGCCCACCCCTGCCATATACGCCCACTTACTTGGGAAATTAATATTTCACGTGGCTGATTCAAACAGCCTTGAAGAGCTTTGCCCAAGTGCAACCCCCTGCAATTCCCCAGCCCCTCCACCACTGTATTTGAAATCCACACCAATTAAGTGTCACAGCAGAGGCTTCTGTTTTGAAATTCGAGGTCCTTTCTTCTCTGCTCTTTAACTTCTAAGTCCCTGTAGTCTTCATTAACAAATGGGGGAGCGCAACCTGAATTGGAATAGAGGTGTGTGTGTTTGGTACATAACAAGATGTTCCCCAGCTTTGTGTCTCTTGCATCCTTTTCAACCCCAGCGAACCAAATGCTTTGTGGGTGAAGAGAGGCCAGGGTGAGGAAATCTTACGCTCCAGATACATTAAGGGCCTGTTTTGGTCAAGGTGTAGGAGAAGAAAGAGTATTGCTTATGAATGGGTAATGGAGTTTTCATGGCCTGCTTCACACTTATGATTGGATGAAACAAGTGCCTATTGTGCAATATCTAATACAAGTAATTTTACACCTGTTTTCAATTAAATAATTGTATACTGGACTATAAAGGTGCACTTGAGCCTGTTTTTTGGGGAAAGGGGGAATTTTTTGCCCTAACAGACTTTCCTTGTGGCTGTTTCCGCATCCATATTCATGAAATATACATGGTAATAAGAACTTTCACGTCCAGTCCGCTCTGCCTGTCTGATCCCCGTGTTCCCATTGGGCGTGGCTCCAAATCAGCCACACCTATGGCCCTCAGTCTTTTGTTCCTGCCCTCCTGTTGATTATTCACAGCTGCCTTGTGTTTACTCCTCATTTGTCTAGTATATTAGCGTCTCTGTTCCTTGTCCGGTCATTGTTGCCTGTTTGTGTCTGCTGTTGCTGTAGCTCTGTGAGTCCCAATAAATCTCCCCCACATGGGGTTTCCCCACACAGCCTGCATTCCGGGTCGTTCCTGCCGTGACAATTATGCATTCCTGCTACAATTATTTTTATTGTTATTATTATTCCATATAATATTTATTTTAAATATCATCTCAATGGACATAATATTAAAAATATTAACTTTCATTCATTCTTGATTCAGTGTTATAGCGATGTTGGAACCCATCCCAGAAAGCTTGGGGCTCACAGGTCCAACTTGGATGGGATGCAAGTCCATCTCAGGGCGCACGCGCACCCACACGCACGCACACCCCCCCCCCACCACACACACACACACACACAGACATTTGTAGTCTTTTCTTTGTGGGGACCGTTAATTCATTTCTATGGGCATAACCCTAACCCCTGCCCAGCCCTAACCTTAATCATGAGTAACCAAAAAAATACAAGACATTTGATATGTTTATATGTTTGGTTTTTTGACTGCAGTCACAGATTTTTATAAAGTTGTGGGGGCCCCTGGTGTTCTAGTGGTCAGGATTTGGCACACTCACCACCACAGACCAGATTCAATTCCCAGTCAGGGAATTCCAAGTGCCAGCTTGGGCCCTTCTTTTAGCACTTGTTATCACTGAACAGGATGCGTGAAGAACCTTCAAGTGAGTGAACACCAGGAAGGCACTGGGTCCAGATGGCATCCCAGGACAGATACTCAAGGCCACCAGCTAGCTCCTGTTTCTATGGTAATATTCAATCAAGTAGTTGATTGTGGATTTTGGGAGGAAACGACAAAGGAACCTCACCCAGATCAGGATCAACAGCACTTTGGTGAGTGGACAGCTTCAAGTACCTCATCCACATACCCGAGGACCTGACCTGAGACCTGCACACAGACTACTTAGTGAGGAAGGGATATCAGCACCCCTGTCATGTCAGGCACCTCAGGGACATCGAGCTGCCTGGCCGAATGCTGAGAAACTTTTGTCCTGCTACCATGGAGAGCATCCTGACAGGGAGCATCAGCACCTGGTTCAGGAACAGCAGGCAGCAGGACTGCAAGTCTCTGCAAAGGGTTGTGTGGTCAGCAGAACGCACAATCAGACGGGCTCTCCCACACCTCTTAGACACCTACACCAAACAATGCAGATCTAGGGCCAGGAATATCACCAAGGACCCCAACCACCCCAACAATTGCCTCTTCTTTCTGCTGAGATCAAGGAAACACTACTGCTGCCTGAAGACCAGCACTGAAGGACTGAGGAAGAGCTTCTTCCACTGGGTGATACGGATCTTAAATGAGGACGATGTCTAAGACTGTTCATTTCCCCCTGCATCACATTACTGCGTATGTCTGTTTATACCCTTGTACTCTCCTTGCACAGCTGGAATGTAAATATCAACCTCATGTATTTATTCATCACTCTGCACTACTTCCACCACATTTTGCACATACCAATAGTCTGTAGTTATCTATGATCTTGTCTTACATTGATGTTTATTGTGTCTTTATGTCCCTTTACCTATGCTGCCACAGTCTTGTAGACAGGCAGACCAGCATTTCACTGCACACTGTACATACTGTATGACTGTGTATGTGACAAAACTTTAATTTGATTTGATTCGAGCTTCCCCTTGTGGGGGGCTGAAAAAAATGGCCCCCAAAATGCCAAAATAACAGGTTTTTATGACATAACATAACCCACAAAATCACAGATCCATATTTTAAAGCCATTGATTATATTGCTATGTTTCTATAGTACTTTATACCAATAGCATTTTTTTGCTACTATTCAATTACTTATTTTAAAATCCTGAAATCATTATGCCATGCCACTATTAAATCACTGGATTTGAACCAATGAAGTGAACAACACTGAAATTTTCTGAAAAGGTACATGACTTACACCTGTATGTCATCTCTCTCCTAACTGATTCTCCATGCCAGTGTAAAAAGCTACAGGAGCTACAGTAATTGTTTACTTTAATCCTTATTTAAACGTATCAAGTTCTTTACAGTCATGAGATCATCTTGTTTCTCTGGGACATTCTGGGCAAACATTCAGTGATGTTTTAATGTATTGATTTTAATAAGCAGAAGGAGCTTGTTTGTATAAGGTTCAACTTGGGTACAAGCAAGCAAGATTCCTGTCAGCTTCTCGCTGTTCATTGGGGTCATGCTGAAAAAACAGCTCTTTAGTATAATTCATACCTCAGCAACGTGTAGGGGGGTGGTGGCTGGGGGGGGGCCCTTTCCTTTGAAAGTGCCTTTTCAGAACCTGAGCGGCCCTTTTTGAGCACCAACAATCATACCCCTGGCTGCCAAATTGTACCAATGGGGACACCCCCAAGACCGTCCAACCACACCCCCTCCACCGCCCCCAGTCGAATACCAGCCCCCGCATGGCCCTGGGTTTCCTTATGCTGCTGAAATATATAATAAATTATGTTTTTGACTTACATAGAAAGCAGGTACCTCAGCTCAGGTCATGTTGATTTCATAGGATTCTTCTTAAGGTAAATATTTTGGTACTATATATTGCATTACTATATAGTGGAATTTAGTAGCCTAATTCCCAGACCAAATATCCAAACTTTAAGGCCTGCGTGACCATATTACCGTGATTACTGTTATTCTGCCTGGTAATCACTTCATTTCAGTTATTTATCTGTACAGCAGACTGTGGTAACTGACGCTCATTGTTGCCCTGTAGGTGGTTCACATAATCTAATTCAGTGGTCACTGTTTCTTCTGGCACAGAGATCAGGTCGAGAGAGAGGTGCTTTTTTGGCCTCTGTGGTTACAGTAAAATTTGAGATTCTGTGCAATACTGTAGCTGGGGTAGTGTTTCCTATATATGTTAGGCCCCAGTGGTGCCCATATCAAGTTATCTCAGACAATGTCTTAGAATTGGCTGAGGAAACTCAGTGCAGTGACCTAAGTGCAATGTGACAGACGCAGCAGTTCAACTTTTTTTTCTGCCAGCTACAGTTATATTTGGGTGAATTTTTTAGAGGATAAAAAAAACACAAATAATGACCCACTACAGCCAAGACTTAAGCTAAATTCATTTCTAAGCTCCCTCGTGCGCGGAATATGGTAGCTGTAAATAGAAGTTCCCAGATTGGATCAAATTAAATATGTTATTATAAGCTTTTGACCTCATTGCTGCTGGTTAAAAGTAACAGTCATTCCCTTGAGTGAAAAATGAATTAGACTGGGGACTATGTGTTTGGATATAACAGGTGGACAGTCTAAATTAAACTCCACTGTTTTTGAATGAGCTACTAAATGGTTTCTGCATTTTCCATATTAGAAATATGGCAACCAGCTCACATCACCCTAGAATTTTCTACTTCTCATCATGTCTTCAATTTGCAAAAGTAACTACTGCTTTGACTAATCATATCCTTCCCAAAAACACACCTGAGTTTTTTGACGTTTAATATAACAAAACAATTTCATAATCTTGAAACACCAAGTCAGACATTTTGCTAGACCGTTCATTTTAATGGCCGACCAACCTGCCATGATCAAACTGATTCGGGTTTATTCAAGATGTATTAACGAATTTTCAAAATGGTTCTTTATAATTTCTCTGGGAAAACATTTATCATTTTGATCATTTATCATTTTCATCATTGTGGTACATTTAGTCATTTGTATTCCTAGACTGATGAACAATCCACAATTTTGTTGGTGTAGGTCAAATGCAACAATATATATTAAAAATGCACTCTGCTTTTGAGTAAGAGAAAAACCTTTTAAAAATGTATTTTTCACAAAGTTATGAAAACACGCAAAAAGTTCATAATAATTGTCAGGAAAGGATGAACTCGTGGTAACCACCATAAGCCACTGGAAATGACAGAACAATCTGTCAGGATTGGGAAGCACTGGCTGCATGTAGAAGAGGGTAAGAAAACGGGACATTTTTCATTTCACACTTCAGTGGAAACCAACATCTTTGGAACCTAATAGACCTACTGAGAAGGATCCTGAAACAATTTTGGAGTGACATTACTGTGTATACCGCATACAAGTGAAAGTGATATACAGGCCTGTCTCGCAGAATCCTTGGTAGCTGAGCAGGAGGAATATTAACTTTTTAGATATAAATTATTAAACTGCTGCAATGAGAAAGAACACTAAACGTAAGTAATACCATAAACCAAAAGCCAGTTTTAGAAGTTATCAAATGCAGCAAAAATTTTGAAATGGATTCTGGATTCGGGAAGACTATTCATTTCCCTTGTCTTGATTGGACTAACACTAAACTCATTACTGTCAATAGGCTAATATTACATAATCACAGTAGTTGCAATAATCATATTTTCAGTTCTGCACATTAGGAAATAAACCAGACAACAAGAACACCTACTACTTCAACTGCAACCCAGGTTAAATCCATTCTTTCCTTAGCCTGTGGGTCAATAAGCAACCGTAGGTGGGATTCAGGTGTTAAGTAAAATGAACTGGGGGTGGATTGTCAGCCATCCTGCTGAAGCAAGAAATGTACGCACTGAACGCTTCAAGAGAACTGAGTAGTGTGTGTCCATATCAATGGGCTGTGGTCTTTTGCAAAATCTCCAGTGTGGTTGGAGTCGGGTTGAGCTTAATGCAGTCTTTACTTAAAAGAGCCAATTGTGAGGTAAGAATGCAAGCAGTCCCCAGATTACGAATGAGATCCATTCTCTAAGTCTGTTTTAAGTTGAATTTGTAGGGATTGATAATACAGGAATAATAAAAGTAACTGCATATACAGTACTGTACCTCGAGACAGCGAACCGTTGAAGCTGCGCAATGTTTTCACGAGTATCACAAAGTAATGTATGCATGTCTTTTGAAACCGTTGGATTTAGCCCAAATTTTGAATATAAAAGGCCTTATGGCAGTCCATTCATAAGTACGTGTTGTCAAAAAGTGGGACATTTGTAACCTTGGGGACTGTCTGTATATCTGACTTAGAGAGGTAATGGAGTGAGGGAGTTTTGATAAAGAAACAAAACTGAAAATATTTAGCAAAATCAGTATATAACTCATTCCTTCTTTGAATACTGGGGTCAAAGTAAGGCTTGGCTGAACTCAGCTAAAATATTAGAAATTTTTAAGAGTGCTTTGGAAATTGAAAAAACAGGAAATATATGTTTGGGGTGGCCGTGCTACTTCTTTAGCCTGGTGAAAGTGAATTTCTTTGTATTTCTGCAAAATATGGAATATCCAAAATCAATCTATGTTACCACTTCCATTTCTATGTTCTTTCTCTGAAGGGCTATGAATTGATAGTGATGAATTTATAAGACCTTGGTCCTGGGAATTGTTGCCCCATGATTTTATCTACTCAGTCCTTGCACTGCAGACATGCAGATAAGAAAAAAAAACATTCTCAATTGATTTTTGCTAGAATGGTACATTTTGCCACACCTGCTGCTGAAAATGCTCAATAATTTCAGTAGCAGAGCTTCTTTGCTTGGGTTTCATTTCAGGTGTAGTGTATCATATATGCGAGCTTCCAGCTATACACAATGCAGGGTATTTCAAGAAATGTGACATTTTTGGAAAGGCACGATCTCAATGTCGTTTGTCCAACAAAGACTAGGGCATGATACCAGACAGATTCTTTAAGTTACAACATTACAGTTTTTCTCAATTGCTTTGGCACATTTCATGAAACATGCTTAACATTCTTACGAGTATACGAGTATTTCTCAAATCAGTTCATGCATATGGCACAGCACTATGGTTTAGCTGCAAACGCCAGTAACTTACCCAAAACAATGAACTCATGTCTCAGCAGTAGATAATTCCACCAATGAATTGGTCAGTGCCACCAAGTACAATCAGCATTGTTTTAATCATGAGAATCAAAATACTTATACTGTCAAAATGTCACTGTGAGTATGCTCTTGAGCTTCAACAATCTGAAAGTCGGTTCCCACTTTTTCATTGTCACTCACTGATCATTTTTCTTTAGCAAACTTTAGAAACACCAGTTTCAACATTAGAAAGCTCTACATTACAGTATGTAAACCTCACTGGCAAGAGAAAGCACTCGCATGAACATATAACTTCTTCAGATCTCAAGACAGTACAATAGCAAACAAAATAGTCACACAGCACTCTATAACACAAAACAGCCAAACGGCAATACAAGAACAACAAAATGAAAACAAAATCATGTGTTGTGTCAACCAAAAGCACATCAATGCTATATCACTGCAGTTTAAGGAATATATTTTTAAATCATTTTGAAAGCTTTGTACATGATGGCTAACACAATGTGTACAATATGTACTAAAATATTTGGAAATTTGTGTGAAGCCAGGAGAAATGACATTCTGCTGTGCAGAAGTGACATTGTAGTGTGGGGATTACACTTGCTGTTCTGCAAATGTTGTGCAAATGTCATTGAGAAAGGCAATACTCTGTTACCTTGTTTGTACAAATGACCACGGATGAGATTGTGGATAAGCCTGGGTAGGTCAGAGGATAGAACCATGGGGAGTCCAGACGTGAAGTCACTATCCCTGTACAGCAACAGGAAGTCAAAGCCCCTGGCCAATTAAAAAAATGTCTGTGGTATCTACAGGGGACTGTCACTGTCACTGTTCCTTGGATATGGCTCCACTTGTGGGACACCCACAATGGTTCTACGCAGGTATTGTCTTAAAGTATCTTTAAACGGAACCACTAACCATGTGATATTCCACTATGTTTACCCTGTATATTATAAATGTGTTGAAGTTCTAAGATGATTAACAGAAGGACAAACAGACATGGAGATGAAGAGAGTATTACAAGTGTTAGTTTTTTCTCTTTACTTCTGGATATTGAAAAGGTACTATTTTATCTGAAGACTCAACCAAGGTGTTCCTCAGGAAATATGGTGATAAGCACTTAAATGACTGGAGCACTTTTTGGAGGGAGTCTGCCCATGTGTTTATCTTCATGGCCAGAACACGTCAAGATGCTCCCGAATAACATCAGAAACAATCCTTCACCAAGCTGAAAAGAAAAAAATGTTTAGATCTGCGTTTGGAGTTGTGTATGAGAATGGCATGAATGAAAGGTCAGAACTGATAAATGATAGCAGAGCAGAGCTCTGGGCGTCAGACAAAGGGTGAAGCACCTAGGGGCGAAAAATAAATATAGAAAATGCTGGAAAATATGAATGTGATGCACAAGGTCACATCTAAGCTGGATGGAACGTATTTCCACCAATGTCAGCCAGGTGAATTGTGCTGCTCAAGGTTTGTGCCATTGGAAGAAAAGGACAGTACATATATTCAGTAACCTTATGTGTGTGTGTGTGTGTGTGTGTGTGTGTGCGAGCGGGTTTACCTATCCTTATGGGGACACAATGTCCCCATAACGT
>JAODJU010000095.1:11727127-11761018 GCA_026776725.1 Gnathonemus echidnorhynchus | reverse complement strand
TCATAGTTAGCATTAGCATTTTTCCCATTGAAATGAATGAGCGGTCCCCATAAGGATATGTTTACCCTACACATGCGCGCGCGCGTGTGTGTGTGTGTGTATCAGATATTTATTACACTGTGTAATAAAGACTTGTTATTTTGACGTTATGGGGATAATTTTTTTGGTTCCCACAAGGGGAAGTTCAATTTTATAAGAATCTATGATTGCAAGCAGAAAACTATAAAAGACTTGTATTTTGTCTGGTTACTTATGGTTAAGGTTAGGGTTGGGTACGGGTAAAGGTATTGTTAGGTTTAGGGTTCTGCCCATAGAAAAGAATGGACAGTCCCCACAAAGATATGAGTATAGGTCTGTGTGTGTGTGTGTATCCAATGATTCCCAAATGCATTGGAAAAATAACATTTTTCTTCAGGTGGTTTAATTTAGCAAGTCCTGCTAGCAGCCCTGAAACTAGAAAGGCATTTGTTTAAAGTAAGAAACAGTAGCAAAGAGAAACTTGGGAGCATCAAGGATTTATGTCATACCAGCTTGATATATGCTGTCATCTGTAATGTGGGAAATATATCAGCCTGGGAGTATGTAAGGGTAGAAAAAGAGATTTCAAAAGGATTCTGATGCAAGGAAGATGAAAAAAAGGTCGAGTACCAGTAGATGGCCTCAGTACACTGAAAAATTATGAGTGCAACCGAATATGAAAAACAGAGAAGCTCAGAAATATTTATCTGAAATGCATGAATTTACCTTTAGGTTTGTGACAGAAACAAGTGCTTATTTTAAAAAGATATTTTGTTGAATCTGAAGCATGCAATGGTTTTGGTTTCCTTCATGATTTAAATTTGTGTACATTTTGATGAAGAAATTATGAATGTACCTTTTATCGAGCATATCCAGAGCCAATGAGAGCTCCCAAATGGACACCATAACCCTTCAAGCAAAGGAAACCAAAACTGTCAAATCAAAAAATCTTTGAGGTCATCCTAGCACAAGCTTAGGATCAATAAAGTGCAGTTTGACTGAACAGCAGGCAAGGTTTCCTGGGAATCCTCACCTCCTGACAGTTCAAAGAACTCAAATTTTACACTGCAGTCAGACAACTACTCTTCCCTGGAAGCACACTGACATAGTTACCATATTAATAGTGGCATTAGAACCTTAGTAGACAGTAATTGTTCCCTTTTGTTTTCTAGCTAATGTTAAGAGTTTTCACATTTGTTTCCTTTGAATATGTCAGTCATAAGTATAAAACAAACATTAAAAAAAATAAATATTCTGAGAGAAAATTTAAAATCTAAAAATAAAGTGTAATTTTAAAAAAAATACAACACATTTTTTTTTAAAAACAAATTCCAATTAATTGAAAATGAAGATACATTTAAAAAAACAAATCAACATCTGTTATCAAAAACTTGAAACAAAACCATATAAACCTGAAACATTTCAGAAAACAAATTAACTGAAAACTCAGGAATAGCAGGAAACACTTTAACCACGGCAGAGAACACTAACATTATTAGAGAGCATAATTTTCACTCAGAAGCAGGAAAGGTATGTACCATGATGAAAATATTTTCATGTCAATTACTGCTCAAAGTACAGCTCCCAAACAATAGCATTTTATGAGAAGCAACATTTTAGGGTTTACTATCTTATGTAGTTAAGAATTAATGATAACAAATACTTTCAACAGCAGCAAATGTATCCTGTTGATGCTGAAATGTTTCCTGGAAATGTTTTCTGAAATAACTGATCGTCCATCCATCATTCATCCATTCATCCATTTATCCATCTTTCCATCCATCCCTCCAAACTGCTTATGTTGTGCAGAGTCACTAGAACCTAGAGCTTATCCCTGGAATTATACAACACAGAACACCTTGGATAGTATGTCAGTCCATATAAGGGCACTCACTCCTGCAGTCACACAGTAAAGGCAATTTAGAAACACTAACTCACCTAACTGGTGGAAGAAACAAAACAAAACAAACCAAACAAACAAACAAACAAAAAAAACTGGAGAACCTGCAAACTCAAACAAAATCCTCAAATGCCCAACCCTGGAGCCATACTATTAACTACCCCATCTTGTTACCATTTTCTTTTGTTTTGTAATTTTGGTTCTTGGTTTCCAAATAGTCTTGGTGGACAACTTCATGGTAGTCAGAACAATGTCCTTCTCATCTTCGTGTGGGTTTCCTATAAATAGATCAGTTTGCTTTCTTTGATTGAAGATAGGCACTTCAGGTCATTTGATGATTCTAAATGGATTCTGAAAAGGCGTTGTGTGTCAAGATTCTGACTCAAAAATTTAAGAAAAGAAGCAACCATGAATATTAAAGACAATAGGTATGTGTTAGCACCTTGTGATGACTTGTCACTCTATTGCGGGTGCACCAGCTTCCTGGAACAGCCACTGGATCACTGTAATCCTTACTGCAGAAGGATTACTGAAAAAAGTATTGATGGATGGTTAATTAACTGTTTCATACAGATTGGATGCGCCCACTCTCCCACCGCTATCAATCTGCTAAGTGAAGCCCTAGGTATCACTGTCCATAGATCTCAGCAGCTGTTTGCAGACTTACACAGACCAGACATATACTTGAGAAATGGACATTTGCTTATTTAGCAGTAGCTATCATGGAATCGGGGATGCTTCAAATTCATAAAAAGACCAACACAGTCAAACTTTGAATAAACTTTTGCGAAAAGGGTTATGGAGGCATTACATATTTGAGCAATAAACTGTGTTTACGAGAAGATTTTCATGCGTATGCAGTGGTGTCATACATTTCCAGTAGCAGCCAGGTTGTTCAATGATTTATTCTGATTAGATGCAGGTTTTTATGAGCATGGCTCTTAGCCGCAATTAAAATAGCACCTTTGATAGATGTTTGATCTCATACGCTGAGGTTTATAAAAAGGAATAAGATGAAGTGGTTACTATCACATCGCCCTGATTGTTTTCCAAATGTTTTTCCCTTGTTCCACAGCAGTGTTTGACTGCGCCAAATTGGATCTGTATGCAGAGGGGCTGCAGCCACGCTAATTGCATGTATTGAGACCACTGTGCCAGCTGTATCACCCAGACCTTTGGTGCTGAGGTATAATTCATCTAGTTTTTAGCCTCTGAATACCCTAGCCACACATATGTTACTTTCAGATGTAGTGGTAACAAAAGATGACTTTTTTCCCTTTAAAAATTTCACTATGCATTTTATTATCTCATGCAATGACTATTACACGTTGCCATAAGTAGCTAAAAACCATTATAACAGAGAAGAGAAGCAAGTTAGCGGGAATTTGTCTCATTAGCAAGCACCTCTGGCTTATTACTAATGCGTGAGTCAGAAATAAAGTTATAGTGTGAGATCATTTGAATGGCTATTTGAAATCTTCCAGCTGCTAATAGCCTGGTTGCGGAGTGGCAGCTGCCAGAAGCAGCAGGCAGTGTTTCCATAACCCTTATTCTGGTTTCGGCAAATTGTGCCTGCTTTCCTGGCATCCACAAAAAGGGAGCCATTCGCAGTATAGGCACTGAGTGCAAAGTGCTGTGAAAAGGGTGTCATTGTCAGCATGTGAAGCATTCAGAGGTATTACATCTCCCTTCCAGGGAGACATGCGGGGGCTCGATGAGCTCATGTCCCAAGGTGACCAAAAACATGAAGGTAAATGAGTGCGTTAACCACCAAATCATCCCTGTCCCTCCCACTACTGTAATCTCAAGCTGTATATACAGTAGCTATACGGTGCTGGCAACCATTTTTGTAGATCCCTAAAATTCCTGTTTAATTTTCGATAGTAAAATTTAATTATTGGTTAAATGTACATGCCATAGCTTCATTTAAATAGTGAGATGGCCCGTTTCTACTTCCACATGCTAAACTTTAAGCTGCTGCTTTTTTATAACCATCTCCACACCTGTTCTCAAACAATGTACCAATGCTTTCTTCTGTTCTTCTTATGTCAAGTAGTTCTGCCATCCAGCCTAAAGCATTTCTTACAGATAGAATATGGTCCCATTGTTGTGAAGCAGCCTTAGGTGACATATCACAAAACATCAGGATACCCCAAGTACTAAGACCGACTGCATGACAAGGCATGTTTAATGTAGCTATTTTTCATATACTGCATCTTAACCAAATACAAACCTGTTTACTATACTGCATGCACCTATTTTCATCTTTGAATTGTAACAATAAATAATGTGCCTGCCATCCAACAGCCTGTATATCAATAGTGGGCTGCAAAGGTGTCTAATGGGGATAACATACAATCTCTATGGCTTCATATGTAAGTAACGGTGATCAAAAAGGAACTGCTCAGGGATGAACTGGGAAACGCAGTGAGAAATGGCATATTAATCATACATGTCATGTATATTACCAGGGGCGTGATGCGAGGGGTGGGGGTGGGGGGCTTTAGTCCCTCCAGATAAATGTACACTAATTAGTATAAATAGTGTGTTCTCATTTTCATTAAAATCAGACCCCCCAAGCAAAAGCTTACCCTCCCCTTTTCATAAATCTCTAGTGATGCTCCTGTATATCACTTAAATTCTGTCGCTCAGGTCTCAGTAATACTGGCATCCAATGAATGATGAGGAAGTAAGGGCCCCACACCATGTCCAATGGAACTGGAAGTAGGCTAATGGGATGCTGGGAAAAGCATGCATTTTTTTTTTTAATGTTAGCATGCAGACCCTGAGGACACCACGTGTAAAACCCATGATGTAAATAACATTGTGATCAGCTGGATATGGTTGGAAGATGTAATATTTGGCACATCATCTCCATCTGGCAATGTTATTGCATTAGAGGAAGGCTCCCAGAGGACAATTTCTTGTGGAGTGTCTGTATAACTGATATTTCCCTAATGTTTTCCTAGCAGGGCTGCATATGGTTTCTGTTTGTTAAACAAAAATTTGTAGATTGATTCATGCCAACACAGTGCCTCAGCTTCTTAATCTGCCCACTTTTGGGCTTGGTCATGCCACATCTACCATTTCAGCACATTCATCAGTGGATTTAACCTGCAAAGTGATTTATTAGAAAGTCCTCCATCAATAGATCCGCATAAAGCTCAGCTTAGAGTTCTAGCTCAGCTCCTTGACGCTGCCATCGAACAGTTCACCTGAATGTCTTCCAGAGTGCCTGAAAAGCAAATAGCTGGCTGAGAATACTTTTGGAAAGGAATATGTAGATACAGTTCTGTGCATAATTTGAACAAGGTCTCAGTGTTCCAATTCCAATGAAATATCAAAAGACATACATTCCATCACGGGCTGTAATATAATGTAAATCACCCTTGCTACAAGCTATGCTATAAAAGTTATTTATAAAAAGGATGTTAATATGACTCATTCCACTAACTTTAAAATTCATTAATATGAATTTTAATGAAACGTATGTATTATCAGATTAATGGTGTATCTGTATTCCATGCTTGCATCCAGAAAAGAAGAAAATACTTTAACTGTAAAGTAATTGAGTCAAGGTCAATGTACGTTTTTGAAGACATCATCATCCAAGAAAGTTTCAGCCACTGAGGCCAAGTTACACTTTACCTTATTCATCATCTGACAGAGGACGTCTATATAGTATGGAAAACTCAGGGGGGGCATGACTGCTCATCCTGGGTAATCCTGATCGTATAAGGGAGATAAGGGGCTTCACAGGCCAGCGTGTTTTCTGGAATGGTCCGCCACCACAGCCAGCTAGCCCACCTCTCCTGCGCCTTTAAGAATTAACAATGACTCCCACTGGCCACATTCACATTTCACAGCAGAAACGGGAAGTGGCTTTCATTATAGCACATTAAAGAGGATTGTCGCGTTCTTGTCGCCCCCTCCATTACAGTTGGGAAGAGCACAGTTTGGGGGCACTTAATACAGCGAGGGGGACCTGCAGGTACTTTTCTCATTGTGACACTTTCATGGTCTTCTAAAATGCCAACACCAATATGTAAACTGCCGATATTTTGCCTCATCACACCTTGACTTATGCCATTAAATTGTTATAGTTGCCGTAATAGAAACAGAGAGGTATAACTACTCTTCCGCTAACAGCACTTAATGTATTACATTTGCCATTATCGTTCTTGTAGCTGAATATAGATATACTGCATGCTGCATGGATCAATTGATCGTGAAACCTATCAAGGACCTTTTCTTTCTATCCCCCAAGGTAGCTTTATATTTCACTGTGCCATGCTACTTTTCATATTACTTATATTATTTTCATAAATACAGCTAGTTTCAGACTAATACCACTTTTTGCATTAGAATTTTATGAAAGAAGTTAGCTTTCATGTGCATGTTTTTTGGATGAAGGCTATAAGCACTTCATTCATCCATCTTCTGTGACTGCTTGTCCTGTTCAGGGTCACAGGGGTCCGGAGCCTATAGGTGCGAGGCAAGGAACAACCTAGGATGGGGCACCAACCTATCGCAGGGCACACTCATACACTGTTCACTCACGCATATGCACCCCTACGAGTCATTTGGTGATGCCAATTCACCTCAGCATGTTTTTGGACTGTGGGGGGAAACCGGAGTACCCAGTGGAAACCCCACGATGACTTGGGGGGGGGCATGCTAACCCCACACACAGGGAGCCATTCCGGAGACTCGAACTCGTCCCTGGGGTGTGAGGCAACAGTGCTAACCACTGCACCACCATGCCACCCATAACCTTTCCTGGTTATTAAAACGTGCAGAATGATAAACATTATCATAAATCTTTCCTACCATTCACCCTTCCTAGAATCCTAGAATGTGATCACATAAATGACCACACACAGTCCAAAGTTGTTTGGGTGTACTTTATCCAGATACTTATACAACTTATTCTGATATACTGACATACCCATCCTTCAATATATCTTGTTTTTTTTTTCTTCAATTTAATATCATCCCAACGTTACTAACTAACTTTTATCAAGATCAAGATTAAGATTGACTTTATTGACTCCAGTGGGAAATTCGGGAGGAACTAAGTTTAATAACACATAAACATAACAGCAGTGCTGTATTAATTCCATCCAGTCTGCAGCTTTCAATCTGTGGTTCACACCTCTTAGTCAGTCTCAGTCAATGCTCTGTTTATTTGATGATGCCTTCAAATATTCTCACAAAATATACTGGAAATTGGCTGAAAAGCTTTTTAGCCTTATACGAATGTTTCATAAGCCTCAGAGTGAGAATAAACATAAGTTAGATGTTCTGGGATGGATGGATATATACATGCCATTTACTTACATAAAAATTTTAAAGAAAGTGTTTGTAAAGATGAAGCGTATGATTTGCAGGTGGGCAAAGGAAGAGGCTTTTATCATGTCATTAACATGCAGACCCTGAAGTCACCAAAGGATTTGTGTGTTTCCTTCACCCCACGGATGATAAACGTGCCCATTTTAAAGTAAAGGTTGAGATATAATGGATTCGCATCAATTTCTATAAGGCATATTGTATTGTTCCTCTGTTCCAGGACTCTGTTATGTACTGAGGACAAACACCATTTGTGCTTTTACTAGGTAGAGGTTTCCCATGTTTTAACCCTGTATATCAGTATCTTCAAAACCGTTCAAAATAAGCACCCAGAAGCTGATCAGCTGAAATCAAAGAATCGTTTCTCCAGTCTTTTCCTCTACATGGAGAAGAAAAAAATAATCGTGAGCCACTCCTATCCAAAGTGAGAACTCAACACAGAAGTAAGGACTAGGTTTACACCATAAAGACTACGTACTGTTCCAGCCAACATGCCGTCCTTGTATAGCACTCCCTCCCTGGTAGAGAAGCCTCTCGCTGCACCTGCGGGAAGTTGGGATTGGACGGCCCACTTATCTCGGTAAGTAAAAAATCTTTAGTCTGTATCCCAGTACAATTCCGGAGCTATTTGATATATTGTTGTCAGTGTTTCTGCCAGATACACGATTGCCCCTCAATAAATACAGTACACAAAGATTCTACTTTGGGGCATGTGTGGTTGTTTTGCTGTTGGTCATACATTTCCATCAGTTAGCTAACAATCTAGCTAACTACCAAACAACATCTAGGTAAAGGACTTCTTGCCGAAAATATAGCCTCTGTGAAATTAACAACTTAAAAATTGGTAACTTAAAGACTTTGTGTGTCATCAGACACTATTGTGCCTCCTAAAATGACTAGTCGGCAAGCTTCAGATGTGTTTCCCATGTATTACTAGCTAACTAGCAACGCCACTGTGTTTCCATCCAGATATTGTTATATCATAGCTGATAACCTTAGAAACTGCAAATCCCTTACTCATGCATCTTATGTCCTTAGGATGATTGTGCACAAAATTTTGAACGAATGGGATGATTGACAGGCTTATGAGATGATGTACAGCCGGCCAGGTCCAATGTGGGCTGGGTTCCCATACCTGTAGGTCGCAGTGAGACATACTTGCTCTGGTACATAAATGTACTTTTATATTTGTCACAGTAGGATATTTCTGAATTGATTTACATTATACATTTGAACATTTGTATATGAAAAAAGGCCTTTGACTCATTGTTATTTTACATCATACACAAAGCGCTGATATGCTTGTTATGCTCACTGCGTTATGCTACTAACTTTAATGTTTGCTGTATTTTCATATACTAGGAAAATATGTATTTATGTGCATTTAAAAATATATATCACCAAAGGAAAATTAACTTGAAGGTTTCAGTGATATTTTGCTTAATATTGGCAAGCAATTGCTACTGCAGCTGTCAAAAACCCTTTCACGTTTTCATGACAGATATTTCAAGTGTAAATCAAGCACTTATGATACATTTCTGAGCTCTTAGCAGTGAGTAATGAAATTGCCTGAGTGCAGCTGACCATGCTTATAGCATGGAAATATAAGCCTGTCAGTAATGTTGGCAAAATCACACGTCCATAGTGTGCTATTATCAAAAACGCCTGGGCAAAGTGAAAGACCTGAAGCAGCTTCTTTGAAAAAAATGTCACTAGTACTCCTCCTGTTTAAGTAAGATGCCCAAGTGAATAATCTGAAGGTTAGTTTGGGACGCTGTCACGTGTAGGGACTCCTTGCTGCTCCTGATTGCCATGTGCTTCATTGTCAGACTCCCCACACACTATACACGCCTTTATGGGTGTGTTGAGTTCCAGAAATGATTCCTCTCCTCGAGCTACCGAGGCATTAATAGCAATGGCAAAAAAGAGGTTGTCGCATTATTGATAAGTGACGGCAAAGCAGAGTCTAGGTCGCTGCTGACAGCGTTATCAAGTTTGGGAGATGTGTCTTTATGTAAGTGGTTCCAGTGGGGATTTGCATGCAAATAAAGAAAATGCATTTTCATGGAGCTGCGATAAGAAGCCCTGGGGATTTGTCACTCTGAGTTAATGTGCCGGAGAGTGTCGATGTAGCAATGTGAGGCCTTTCTGTCTCTCTTTGTAAAGACGTAGGGAGAGTAAGTTATCTTTCGGACCCGGGTGTTGGTCTTATGTCCGGCAGAAATAAGGCCACAATCCTCTCACACATGGCTACCCTAGAGGAAGTGATGGAGCTTATCCCGTTGAAGCTGTCACCATGATGCTCATCCGTAGATATTTGACTGGAATGGTACGGCTCAGACTAATCTTAAGATATATTACTTATAAAGGAATTAAACGCATAAAAAAAACTTTGTGATGCAAAGTAGTGTTACTAATTTTTTAGGAATTAAGAGAAAAAAACATCCCTAAACCGCTTATGGTGCAGATATTTGCAGTCTTGTCTAGAAACGAATGTCAGATTTTGCCTGTGTTAATAAAAAAATCTGCCTAAAGATGCTGGATTATCCTATTAAATGTATGACTATTTTATTAATTTGACAATGCTTATTTTCATTAGGTAATATCAGCTAAAAGGACAGATCTTCAAGCAGTTCTCTGAAGGGCATTGCAAAAAGTAATATCCATTTTCACAACTGCTTGGCTAATGCAAGATATATGTGCAAACATGCCATTTTAGAGGTCAATCTACCCATACTATGCCTATATACTGCACATATACTACTTCTACTACACCTATATACTAGGCATGTACTACCTAGACTATGCCATTTGTCTATGAAATGAAATACACATGGGAACAAGGAGAACATATAAATGCCACAGACACACAGATGGAGGTCTAAGCCCACAGTGCACCATTTCAACACTCATAAGCTAGGCTTGAACCTACCTTCTTCCCATATTACTTGTTCTACATCATGGAAATTACTTATAAAACACATTCTTTATTGAAAGTAGTCCCCATGTTCTCTTAGATCATCCTTCCGGTGTTGTCCTAAGCTTGCTTAGTATTCTGCACCATGAATGCAAAATCAAAACCTACTGGAGAGCTGATAATTAATACCCATCCTACAGGAGTTGAGTTAAGGTAGATATATTCATCAGAAAATTGCAACTTGAAGCAAGGTCAATGCATAAGTCTGCCTTATCAGAATGCACAGCAGAAGCTTAATGTTGCCTCCTGCCCACAGGCTTGAGGTCTGAATCGTGTCGTTATTTGTAGACTTTGCATGGTCTTCCCATGTTGGTGGGAAGTTTCCTGTACAGTTTCCTATTGGAATCCGAAAAATAAACAATAAACATTACTGGCATCTATAAAATATAAATTGCCCATAGTTTGTGTATGTGTGCGGTTCAAAAAGAGAATTTCATTTTTTCCCCAAAAGATCGTTTTTGTTATATTACTAAAGCCTGTAACTATTCCATTCTTGCAAACATGGCCAAAGACGTAATCATGATGATGCGATTGTAAGTTTCAAGTTACCCCAGAAGGCCAAAAGGGTCAAAATGTTACATTTTTCATGTTCACACGTACAAAATGTGCATATTAACATGTCAGTTTTGAGAGTGTTAACCCTCCAATAGCTGGTCACGTTACCAGATCCAAAAGTGACATGGCTTTGTTTTCTTTCCATTCCCTTCTTTTCTTTTTTTTCAACTGCATTTTTCAAAGCATATTATTGAAAACAATGCTTGTAAGCTACATTTTCTAATTCTAAGGTTTTTCTGTGACTTTATCATGCTTACATTTTCAAATAAACATACAAAATACAGGACCGGTTAGAACATGTAGCCATGTAAAAAAATTCTTATTAATGTTTACTGTTATATTATATTGCAAGTTCCCTATTTTGATATTGTGTGAGAAGATCAATAAATCTTTTTTTTCCCTGATTGATTTTATTACTGAGTGCAGACCCGGTGATCTGACGCATTTTCCTTATCCTTAACAAAACACCGTTATGCGTTTTCACCCCATGATTGAAATCTCCTCCTTTAAAAGTATCTCCATGCAAATGGACACGTAAGATACAGAACTTCCTGGAAGCTGCACTAGCCCTCGTGTGAAGCTTATTAACTAGTCAGTTAGTTTAGACTTATCTTTAGCTGGTTAGTTTAGAACAGTGTGGTCATATCAATCTTACCCACTCTGTGAAATAATAAAAGAAAGTAAAGACAGTTTTCACTTTAATTTGGTCTGTATTCTGCGGATGGATGGAATTGTTTAGGTGTTAGCGGCACTGATGCGGACGGCTTCTCCCAAAACACTGAGTACTGGGTAAGTAAGCAGGCTGCAGAGAGATCTTACACTTTACGGGAGGGTCCTGCTGAGACAAGCTGAGGGAATATCACAGTTAGTTTACACAGCACTTTCATTACATATTGATGTTATAGTTATAGTTATGTAAAATTGTTGACTGAATAATATTTAAGTTAATGTGGTAAAGGAAAAGCAACTCTGCTAAATTGAGAATCCTTATTAAGGCCCACACACAACATGTGGCACTTCATTTAATTACACTCCATTGCTATCTATCAGTGGGCTCAACTTTATAGATAAAAAAATGAAATAATTAATCTATTAGAAAGTCCTTAACCTTACATCGTGGCGCCTCTGCGATCTAAATCTAAGTGGAGAAGTTTATACCCAGCTGACATGTTGAGTGACATATAGATCGCCGCAAAGTTTCTTATCGCTAATAAAGGAAATTCAAAGTTTCTACCACTGCTATCCATTAGCTGGCTGTGTAGATTTTTGCATAGATTACATCTCCCCTTATGTTCATTTTGTGAAACAAAAGAGGGAAACCATTTCTCATCTATTTTATAACTGTCCTCACTCTAAGAGTTTCTGGTTGGATGTTGGCATCTTATTATTGGTATATTTTCATAAGCGTCTACAGATCCCTGTCAGTATGGGTTTTTTGTTTTAGATACTCAATCATATATTTCTAGTACGTCTAATGCCCTAATATTACTGTGCTTTTTGGGGCAATCATCATGGATAAACTGTGTTTCTTTTGTATCATAATATTACAACTTAATTTCACCTTTAATTTTTTAAAGTTCTTTTCATTTTCTTATTTTTCTGCATGCTATCCATATACCCCCAGAGCAATTATGACGGTTGTCGCTCATACTCATTGATATTTATACATAACTTCTGCTGATACGACTGTCTGAGCATTTTTGTTATTGCTTTACAATTTTTTTTAAAGTTTCTTAAAAATATATGTAAGCAGTATGTAAGCAGTAACATAGACAGCATGTATGGACCATACAGCTGTGAAATACCCAACGTAGGGAACACGAAGGGTCTGAATACTCCCCCAGCGAAATGTAGCTGGTACCTCTTGTTCATCTTAACGATGCAGTGGTGAGGTGGGCAGGTGTGTCCTATTTTGCACTGTCCACACCTCCTGAAGGCCAAAAGGGCACATTGTTTTTAAAAAGGTGTGCCGACTTTAATAATCAAATCTGACTCACCAGTCTCCGACAGAATATTAGAATTGTTGACTTTCAGGGGACAGTACTAGCATGAACCCCATCTTGCTCTCCGTGAGACACACATGCAGGTGAGAGCAGGTTTATGATAACAACAACCAGCCCATGGACATGTGACCGTTCTGCTGAGGTCAAGCTTGAATACAGTCACAGAGACTGTGTCACACACCACCTCTGTATATATATAGTCATCCCCCACATTTAAGTCAACAATGCACCTCATATACAACGGTGGTCCCATAAGATTATTATGGACCTGAAAAATTCCTATGGGATAGTGACATTGCCGCAGTCATAACATTGTAGTGCAACGCTTTATTCATGTGCATGTGGTGATACTAGTGTAAAAAATTAAAAAAATATGTTTACTGTAAAACAGCCGGCCTTACTGTCTAGGTTTGTTTACACTCAATGATGCTCGCACAATGACGATATTGCCTAATGATGCATTTGTCAGAACGTTAAGCAAGGCGTATAAATATGATTGCTTCTACCTTTTATTGAAACCATTCTTTAAAAAATCCATCATTATTCAACTTGCATTTCCTTTTCTGCAATACGGAAATGTGTTAAACTAATTTGATATGGGCATGGACTGGATCGCTGAACAAAAGGTCGCTACCTGACTGAAATAATACTGAGGTTTTTGCAATAGCTAAGCTCCAAGTGAATAACCAACAGAGCAACCTTTGTAACTGACTTAAATGTGTTCCCACTTTCTTATGGATGATACTGAGCATAAAGTGAATAGTGTCTCTTTTTTGGTGTAAGTGGTTCGCATATGGATTGCAGAGTTTCATGCTGCTGCAGATATCATTCATTATCACCTCACCCGTAATTCTGCAAAAGGCAGCGTTTGAGCTGGAAGATTAATTTAGACAGCATGCAAGATCCTTGCCATTCAAGTACTACAGACGGAAATTAAGTAATCTGGATAAAATTGCTCACAGGAAGTGATCTGTCTTAGCCTCAAAGTTATCTATTTGTTTATGCAGCAGATTCAAATTCCAGCTAAGATGAATAAATTGTTTTCCTTGGCAAGCAATACTCTGAGATGTATAGTGCTGACTTTTTGCATCAATGAAAGATTGATATTTGAAAACAGTAAGAGGTCTAAATCAGAGTGGAAAATACACTTACGCTGAAAATATATGAGGGGCTGTGGTCCACCTGGCTGCTGTACAGCTAGTCATATAAATATCATCGAGGATACTCTAGGAATGGCATGAAGAAGTGCTATTATTATCGAGTGATGGAAAAAAAATATGAAATTAGAGATGGATTGAAAAATCTATATATGAGTGTCTTTTCAATAAAAATCAGGGTACTTTTCTTTATAGGTTCCCTTTTTACACGAAGAACCTCCATTAAGAGTAATTGAGATCATCACAATAAAGTGTATCTAAAAAAATCTAAATCGATTCATTAGATATAATTAAAATACTTTAGTTTTCAGTATATATACATAGTTTATGTACCATAAGTCATGAAAGTAAATAAATAAACAAACACACACATAAATAATTTTGGCAATACTACATTTACTACATTTACATATTACTACATGGTCCTACAAATATTTCATATTCCAAAGATAAAGCATTTGAACATTTAATAAATTTTAAGTATGGACATGGCACACAGGGCACAGAATTTGAACATAAGGTAGGAGTGTAATTTTGCACTATTGCAAGCATATGTTTGAAATGATGCCTTTGGGACTATGTTAAGTAGCCAAGATGGTTTGATAATGGAAGGAGCATTCAACACGGCTTCAGATATGAAACAGACACCCCCACACAAAAATAGGCAAACTCAAAAAACCTCAACTACTCACTCACTTTATAGTTTCCACTGCAACAATCCCCAAGCAATTTACATTTGCCCTACCTTGTAAGTGAATTTTAATTTATCGAGAATTTATCTAGTATCATGTGCCATATCAATACCGTTTTGGCTCTGCTGTAATTTCTTCCTCTCAAATTGTAAGTTTCACAGATCTAAAAGTGAGTCGCAGCTTGACTTGAAAGGATGGGCTTCTCAGGCATTACCCAGTGCTTGATACGTTAATTGAATTTATGGTAATATTGTTTTTGTCAAGACGACGGCTGCCTAGCTGGAATAATACAAGTAGCTAGTAGCAAGTGAGCTGACATCTCAGTACAGGATTATACTGTAAGGCTCAATGTGAGACTGATTTAGAAACAATATGTGAAATAAGATTTGTCACTGGAGAGTCCCATTAACTCAGTTCCAGGCTTCCTTTCTGTCCTCTAGGCAGCATGGTATTCCTCTTACATGCCTCCCTACTGTGATATTCCTGTCAATGGAGCTCTTAGTAACAATCTGCATGGCCACATCCACTGTTCAGGCCCAGGAAGTTGTTTGATTTTGCTGTTTATCAGTCATGGTAAGAACAACAGCTTAAGATTTAGCGTGGATTTTTTCCTATACTGCGCTGGGTTTGGAGGACTTACCAGGCCTCATCGCATTGGTCCCCTCACTTTGCTGGTTGGTAGTTTTGACCTGCAGGATGCCTTGAGCACCTGCTGTAACTGATGGCAGCAGAAAAGCTGCTGCGCTCTCTCCCCCAGCACAGATCAGACACACACAGGATGCCTATAACCCCAGTCTCTGTATGCATGTATATAGAAGAAGCTTTGGGATTCAAATACATTCAAATGACATTCTGTCCATCTGTGATTTGGATAAGCGTTGAGTCACATCAAATACTTGCCAAACAGGTTAGAAAACAGAAATATTCTGGTCAGCTCTGACTTTTACATTTTACTTATTGTCTAGAGGGACAGAGCTTCTGGCAGACAGTATATTCTGGTTTTCAGAAAGCACTCAATTTTCTCAGTGTGACTGGTCTGCAGGGATCTCTTAGGGACATGCCTTCCAGTCTGCTGAAAACAAATAGAAATCCTTCTGCGTTTAGAGTTTTGAGTTAAATTTTGGGCTTAAGGTTATAATATCGTTTCGTTCTAACCAGTGGATATGTAGCAAGCTCACTAACAGTATACTGTAGGACGCTGGGTGCTTGTACTGTGTTAGTACTGTGTAATAAGGTAGAACTGGTTCCTGTACAGCAGTGTTTCCCAACCCAGTCCTTGGAACCTATATGCTGTCCTTGTTTTTTCTCCCTCCAAGCTCCCTGCCAGACAGTCCCCTTTTTTTTTTTTTTCTTGGGGGGGGGAGCAAAAATGTGGACCGTCTGCAGGTCCCCAAGGATTGGGAAAGGCTGCTCTAGAGAAACAGTTTTGCTTCACTGAGAGTGATATACATACTGTAACATATGCAGGAGTATGCAGTAAAGGGGATGTAAAAAAAAAAACACAAAGCATCACACCAGTTCAGCACTATAAAGGAAAAGACTGTCAAAAGAGAAACAGATGGACAAAGTGAAATCTTCAGTGAGCATGGTGAGAAAACTCAAACAGCTTGTGTTTCAAGACATTTGAGCTCCATTTGAGTCAGTTGTGCAGTCATTAAAAGTTTAGTTTAATGTTATTTTATTGCCCAACTCTTCACTTTGTGCCTTTCTGTGTTTTTCTTTTATAAAATGATCAATTTCCGAACAATTCCCTCACATGGCCGACTATTAGTAAAATGTAAAAGTTATCCAAGTTTGGACCTGATTATTGTCAGTTTAATAATGCTTTTTATACAGTAAACCAACATATTAGTCGAATAGTATTAAGTATAGTGTATTTTCATTAATTTAGTTCCTAAATTTCCTTGTACTAAATATAGGGTGTGAGTGATTTGTACCCATACGTCTTTCTAGAATTTGATAAGAAACAGTATATACATTTCACAGTGGGTTTTCATCTATTGTGGGGCCTGTAATTTTTAAAATATTGAACTATTGGGGGGACAAATGGATAGAAAAATGGATAGAAAATATACATAACAAGCTATACACAGTTCTGATGTGAATAAACATTAAAATAAAAGCTGTGTTTTCATTATCATAATTTACTTGGTTAATTGATTTTACCTTATATCAGTAAGTGGTAAATTACTATACTTCAGCTAAGCAAGAATCAGATTCACCACCATATAGTTTTTTCAATTTTTTTTATATATATATACTTTTACGTGGATGGTAATTATATATATATTTTTTTCATTATTCTTTCATGATGACCATGGGATGGTAGAGGTCAGACCACTTGGGGAGAGGGGGGATGTAGTCAGTGACACCTTGTCACCCCACTCTTCAAGTTTTTCCCATTTAACACTTTATGATGTTCCTTTCCATAAGCTCTATGAATTGGAGCCTCACGTATATTTACATGTCATTTGTAGCTATAGAGTAGCCAGTTCAGTAGTGGTTTGGCATGCCTATATTTCAATTGATTCTTTATTATTATGTGGTAACATTCTAGAATTTGTGTAATAAAACTTTCTACTTAACAAAAACAGCCTAGTGTTTACCTATGTGCAATACCCCAAATCTGCAGAAGATGTTAGGGTTATTTTAACATTAGCAATGGAACATTACTGCTGATGCTGCTTCCTGGTAGCTTATGTTTATTAGTGTATTTAACACACCATCAGTATTTTGGTAAACATGAACCATTCCACAAACAACTCAAGAACTCATGGTTTGCTGTAACTAATGATATCACTCAGCAAATGAGAGGTGCATTTTTGTTCAATATTATGCAGGCTATTGCCAATAGTAACTCCTGGTGAGATAATTTGCTAAAATAGATACATTTTTTGTCTGAGGAGCCAATTAGCTGCAAAGCTGAGAAGCTTGGATCTAACGGTGAACCATAGTGGGGGCAGGCCTTAAACACTGCTTCAAACCTCCTGCACACCAGCTCAACCTTTGTCTTCACAAGATATCACAAGGAATACAATATTTGAGGCCTCAGCTTCTTGCAATTTGATGCCATTGCAGGTGACCTGAGTCAAAAGGAACAGGAAGAAAGGCCCCAAATGTCACTGAAAGTTGACAGAATTCATGGCCTGCAAAGTCTTTGGTTTTGATTATCAGACCTGAGATTCAGCAATGCAGCGCACTGATAAGGCATACTATCCTGGGCTGCCAAAAGGGACAGGGCTGAAAAATCAGATGCAGGTAAATTATGAACTCCTATGTTTGTCACCCCTGTTCTGAACTATATATGGAACCAATATCCATGCAGTGGTGATGAACCAGTGCAGCACTACCTGAACATTCTTCCCCCACATAAAGCCACAGGGCCAAATGGTTACCAGTTAACAGTTATGGAAAATAATAGTATGACACATGCAATGCAATTCCAAGGACACCTCATCTGAACGGTATTTTAATAGGACCTTAAATGTATTATATATAGGGCTATATATAATACACATATTGAATATTCAGTCTTTCACAAACACACAGATCACAGATTGTTGTGGGGACCTGAAAAATGATCCTCACAACGTCAAAATACATTTTGACATTTGGTCCCCACAATGTAATATAAACCTCATCCACACACACACACACACACACACACACACACACATACATACATACACACATACTATATATATTGTGGCACAGCTGAGTGGGACAGCACACAGGCATTGGTGGGAGTAAGCATAAGCCTTAGAGAGGCAATGTTTATTGAATAATAATCTGGGTGAAGTCCAGATTAAAGGGTAGTTCACGGACTCAGGGACTGTGGGAGATAGCTGGCGGCTTGCTCTCTCCGTGCCAGGTTTGTAGGGTGAATGACAGTGGGAATCTCTGAAAGAAAGCAAACAGTAGGGTGGACACCAACCCAAATGTCTGGATCAGCCCCTGGGCATAATGGGAGAGGTTATTTTAAAGGGAATGCGGACACCAAGAGAGCACTGGCAGCTGCTGTGATCATTTGTCTCTAACTGTGCGTGGTTGTGGTGAGAGGCCCTGCGGCCGCTTGCTGGCCAGCTGTCCAAAACACCGGTCCTGAAGTTTTGACAGGCGGCTGCTGTCCGAGATGCTATGCCAAGCACAGGGCCACCTGTCCACTGAACGGAGCAGCAAGCATGCATGGGTCCCAGAGGAGCTGTCGTAACAGAGAGAGAACAAAATAACAGAAAAATACATTCATTTAAAAAGTATAATGGGAGCTTGGCCATCCTTTTTCTCCAGAGCAGTTTCAGTCTTTCTTGAAATGCCGATCTATGAGCCCTGATCTATGAGAAACTGGGCCCTTCTTCTAGAGCAAAAGCCTCTACTTCTTTGAAGTACTGAAGTGGAAAGTTTTATGGAAAACTTTCCATAAAGTCGATAACAGAAAAGATCAATGATGTTTTTAGATACGGTGACTGAGGAGGTCTTGCAAGTAATTTGACTTCATCCACTTATTCATGAAGCTACATTTTTAAATTTGCTTGTTATGATCATCTTGGAAAGGGAGGGGGGGATAAGAGGACAGTGTGTGGCTCAGCACGTTAGGATTTGAACCTGTGATCGGAAGCTGACCTGTTCAAGTCTCAGGGCAAGAAGATTGGTGTCACTGTTGAGCCCCTGAACAAGGCCCCCAACTAGCTCCAGGAGAGCTGCATGTTCTCACCCGTGTGTCTGTCTGTCTGGAAGTCTGATGTTGAGCACGGTAGGGAAAGCCAAAAAGAGACTTTCCCCCCAGGGATCAGTAAAGTATCATTAAAACTGGTAAAAAAAAAAAAAAATGACTCTTTGAACAGTATTGCTTGGGGGTTCAGATTTTGCACTCTACACCATATTATGTATATGTCATCATTTGCTCTGGATACAAACAGTGGCCTTGGCATTAATCCTAGCTTTGTGAAACTCACAACGTATGGATTCTGTTGAGACTGGGTCACAGAGGTGGTCATTTTTGAGGCTGTACTTTACCAGTGTTTAACAATTATAATGCTGCTTTGGCAGTCAAAGAAAATAATGGTTAAATGATCTTCATGTTGGTCTAATTTTAATTTTATGTCTGCCAGAGTCAGCTTAGCCATTTCAAAACCTCTCCAAAAGGTAGTAGCCCAATATTTTCAGCAATCTTCCAACACAACCATGTACTCAACCACTGGCTAATCAATTATACCTCCTTGAGTTATTTAACTAATTAAATTAACTAAATAAGTGATTTTGTGATTAAGTTTAATAAGAATATATAATGATTGACATGCTCCTGAGGAGAGTTTTGGGAACTGAAGTCTTAAGTTCTTTTAGCCATCTAACAAGATACCGGTAACAATTTGGAGAACATAAATTCTTACTCATTTTGTAGTGGCACTGCATTGTGGGGGTTGAGTCCTGACCCTGGCTCCCTGTGGAGTTTGCACGTTCTCCTTATGTTCATGCAGATGTCTTCAGACACAATATTTTGCTCCTATAGGTGAAAGACATGTGTTTAGGTGAACTGGTGTCCCTATCTATCTATCTATCTATCTATCTATCTGTCTGTCTGTCTGTCTGTCTGTCTGTCTGATTTAGGATTTGATTTTCCTACATATCACCTCGCATTAGTTCACTATATCTTCGTCTCGGCATGTTATTTCCTATGAAGTACCAGCCATTCTAACATTACCCGTTTTGCTAAGAACAGCTGCCCTGTGCACAAACCTCCTGATCCAGAAATCAGGCAACCATGAGACTTCCTCAATTTATTACACTACAGTTATAAAGCATAGAAGTTGACTTATTTACTTATTTATTTGGCTTGAGCATGGCAATTTCCTCAAATTAGAACTATAGAAATGTCATTTTTTTAGTCACAAAGGAGCTGAAATGAAGAATGATGAATTTTGTGCTTAGTTCTGAACTCCAGATATGCCTCAGAACTGCTCAAATTGCATCTTTCCCTCATTTCCCTTTCACTCCCTATAGTGTGCATTACGTAAATAGCATGACTTATGACTTATATAAGCCAACCTCCACATTGCTTATGGAGGGACAGTGAGTGTGCCAGTTTGTTTGTGTGTATGTGTTTGTGTGTGTTTATGTGTGTGTGTGCACTTGTATTTGAATGTGCAATATATCGTACTTATTTAGTGCTTATATGCAGTCACTGAAATTGCTGAGATGCAATGGTGTAGCTGGCCACTGCAGCTGTCCCTTGATACCCTCTTAAAAAAAGATTGTGCGGATAGGATTAGGCTTCTTTTTTGACTTGAGCGCACACACACACACATACATACACACACACACACAGACACTGCAGCAGGCAGCTGCACATGCATGACTCTCTGGTAAAGGATATACACCAGATTGCGGAGAGCAGCTCTTTCTCATACAGTCACTTTGAGAAGAAGGTGTGTGTGAGGAGAAAGCTGAACAGGAGGAACTCCAATATGTGTGTCCCATACCAAGTAATCTGCCTCCAATCACAGAGGAAAAGGGGGGTGGGTGGGTTGGGGAGCACTGAACAAACAAGCAGTCACCTTTACTTCTCACCCCCAATCTCTCCTTGCCTAAAAACACACTGAACTGAGTGTAAGTCAATGTCTGTGTTACACTGAACGTGGTTCGGAGTTCATTAGAGCAAACCAAGACGTAAAAGACGATCATAAACAAATGCGGGCAGATGCCAGCTCACATGGATGCCATGAACAATGAACCCATCATTATAGGAATTATAACGCCATATCTACTTTCTGCAGGCCTCAAATGAATAGCTCCTTACTCCAGACAGTATTATGCTGACTCTGCTATGAAGCAGGAAAACTGAATTGATTTACGTTTCTTTTTTTTTTTTCCTGCAGAATATTTTTAAATGTATTTTTTCCAGAAGGCTACTTCCAGCCACATTGCTTCACTGAATTGCGAAATGTCATGGTATGACGCCTTTGTTAGGGAATACTCACATGACAGCCATCACATGAATGCACAGACTCCGTACACTGTTGTCCTTCGGTTGGTTAATTTCCTATCTCAAATTTCAGTGAAGATACTGTTTAGAGTGTTAAAACAAAAAGAAAGAAGAAGAGATCTAAGGTGCCAGGAGGTACAGTCACCAATCTAAACGATAATTTTGATCAAAATGTGCAGAATATACTGAACTCCAGGTTGCAGCATGTAAGGCGGTTGAAATTCACAAACCAGACAGCAGGATCTCAGAATAGATTTCATCTGCAGCTGATGTGAGGAAAAAAATGTAATACACTGTCAGCTGGCTTCAGGGCAGTGAGTTAGAAAAAAAATCTAATTATGAAGTTACACAAAAATATGGACATCTGCATTTGCATATTGATAAACTACTCAAATTGAACTGCAGCACTTAAAGCCTCAGAAAACAAAAGCACGTCTTGATGAATGATCGGAGGTATTTGTTGTGTCCTTCCTGTGAGACAAAAGGTGTTTCTTCCTTCACTCAATCTATAAAGATTCAGGTGATCTATTGGCTTTGAATGGATAGGCAAAGCAGGTCTGCAATATTATTATTTTTTATTTTCTTTCTTATTTTTATACCCTGTAAATGTATTACCCAATTTGATTGTTTTGTCACTTCGCCCCAAGGGAAGTTGTTTAGTCCGGTGGTGAAAATGAGCTTCTGTGAGGACAAGGCTGCCTGCCGTGTGTAGCAGGAATTGGGGGTTGCGGTGGGGGGTGACATTTAAACTGATCATCTGTAATTTATCAAGTAACCAGGGACTCAATTTAAGTTTTTCTCTTTGACAGTGTGAAAAGATGAATTGCATACATCCAGGCCGGCCCAGTGGCAGTGAATGATAAACAGCGCCTGAGGTAAAGCCTCCCACTCCTACAGAGCGAGTGGGATGGTGCCTCAGGCACTTTTATTCAGGGGCTTTTTTATAATAACTATGCGTGTTGTCGCCCCTGTCCGGATAACATGGGGCCCTATAGTGCTGCCTTCTGGTCTCGTCCTGCCTAGATAACTTAACTGAAATTGCTGATAATTATAACAGGGCTGTGTGCATACAGTATGAATTAGAAAGTTCTTTCTTTAAAATTCAGAGGTATGTGAGGTGATGATATTATGATAGACTGCATGGGGCTTTTTGAAGAGTATTTCTGACCATATGGAACCTGTATGCTTCACTGTAGTATAATGACTTGGGGGGGGGGTTCTGTGCATCTGTAATACTTGTATACCGTGATTTTTTTTACATTCCTTTAATCCATAAGCATCATATTAAATAAAACGAAAAGAAAAAGGCCAGTTTTTAGCAAATGGATCCAATACTTCACATTGTGCATCTATTTACATTTTCCTTGCTTTCCTTGGCAATCATTGGTACATAAAACTTCCTTCCAAAATCTAGTTTAGGACAAATGTTTCCACATGTCACCTAGCAGCACCTTTCTCATATAGCAAAGCCATCAAAACACATAATTTACCAATTGTCTGATTGAAACATATATCAAACACTTCTTTTCTTAGAAATAAGGTGGCCCTTAAGTTCAAAGTGCTTTCATGAATTGGGGGTGCATATTTAAAAACAATATTTTTCCTATAAAATATTCCAAAGAGGTCCTTCCAAAAGATCAGGGATGAATTTAAATTGAGGCATGCATCCATGTTCAGGAATGTGAAATAACGATGGTGTGTTTGTGGAGAGGATTTTTTTTTCTAAAAAAGAAGCATCCCTTCAGATTTTTACCAAAACAGTGTCTGATATGGCATTCTCTCTGCTATTATAACAGAATTGGTAAGTGGTACATACCTTTAGTGGTTATTGTACAGACTATGTTGGTGTCTACATTCAGACATGGCTATGGTTAGCTTATGTCAAAAAGAGCTTTTCACTTCTGTAAAAATATGCAGAATTTGCTTTATGTCATTTTGGACAAAAATTTTCGTCAAAACGTTTTTAAGCTACATGCATTTTTATAAGTCCCCATCACTGTTTTGAAGAGAATGGTGTCAAATTGTCAGATATGTTTCTTTTCTTGTAGTATTTGTGATATGAAAAGACCATCAAGTATATTTGTAATTAATGATCTTATATTCATGGACAGTGGCAGCTATTTTTCTTCAGGGACATCCACATTCCAGTCAGTGTTAAATATGTCTTTCAACCAGGAAGTGATTAAGAAATACAACAGGCTGCCTATTAATGACCGAAATAATAAGTAATTAAAGTAATGAAATTCTGAGACAGAAGATCAGGGGCCTATGGCATAAATCTATTAAGGGTAAATGCACTATGATTTAAAAACCAACACAACTTGCATTTTAAGATGTTTTTGCATGTAGTTTGTTGGCAGCTTCATTTAGGAATAATGGAGCACTGCCGATAGATAGCAATGCTGAGCAAATTTCTATATACATTCTTTGGGAATGAACTACTGTTATTACTGTATATACACAGACATGTCCATGTTTATATTAGTTGAAGACAATCTATTAACCTCTAGTGGAATTTTGGAGATGCTTTATTTTTGCAATGAAATACTTTTGATAGTTTTTCAAAAAATAAATGGGTCTATATCAATATATGCAATTACATTAATTAACAACATAAAAATAGAAATAGCGTCAATGGATGTGGAATACGAAAGGCTCAGTAAGTCTGTGTATGAGTTAAGCATATCGAAATAGATTAAACTAAAAAAAAGATAAAAAATTAACCGTGTAATGTTATTCAAGGATATCATAATTAGCATACCCTTGCTTTTTTATTATTAATTATCATTGCCTGTATATTATATGATGGAGGTAGCATATTTGTTATTCTTAGCCATTCTTTCAGAGGATGAATCTTGAAACGACACAGCCGTGGAAGTGAATGTAGCAAAACACTATATTCTCCAACTCATCAAGAGCATTCTCTGTATCGGAACACTTTATTTGATTTTAATTAAAATTTAAATTTATGCTACCATTCATGTGATGTGACTATGAACTTTCTGCAATAAAATAAACTATGCAAGTAAATTCCAAGTCTTTCATTTAACTGTTTCATTTGACAACTTGTAGGAAAAAAAACAGATACGACATAAATTCATAAATTCAGGGGTGCCGGGTTGGTCCAGTGGAGTAGTGATTATCTCTGTTTCCTCGCAGCTTATGCACCAGGGTTCGAGCCTCTGCTTTGGCACCATGCATGTGGAGTCTGCATGTCCTCACCATGTTGTCATGGGGTTTCCTCCAAGTACTCTGCCACCCCCCCTCAATGCAATCACATGCTAAGTGAATTGGAGTTACCAAATTGCCCGTAGGTGTGAATGAGTGGTGTGTGAGTGTGCCCGGCAATGGCTTGGCACCCCATCCTGGGTTCTTGCGCCTGTAGCTTTGGGGATAGGCTTCATTACCCTGAATAGGAGAAGAAGGTACAGAAAATGGATGGATGACATGAGTTCTCTATCAATGTTCCACATATAAGAGAAATGGCAAAGTAACCGTTGATAGTTAGCCTGCAGCATTCACCATGCCAAAATTAATTGCCATGTTAGCATCACAAACAGCCCATGCAATATTCATCTTATCCAACCACTTCTACATAGTTTTTTTTTTTTTTTTTTGGGACATCACTACCTGTGAATTTGCACCCTACAGGTTATGCATCTTACAGGATCTGTGAAATGGGTAGCAAAACTATTGTAAAACATTTTTGCAATTATGATTTTACTACTGTATAGGGCACATTTCAATCATACTGGCTGTTCAAAGAATACCATAACCACATCCGAGAGCCTGTAGACCTCCCTACCTTCATGATGTTCAAATTCACATCTCAGGAACGTGATACATGCAGAGTAACAATGACAATTATGGAAGGACAGCCAGAAGAACAACTGCTTTCAAAGAACATTGCTTTATTTTATTTTACCAACATTTTTATTTACATTTTTTAAGTAATTCTATGGATAACTTTAAATATTTAAAAGTTTAAAAAACTTTTTAAATGATTTTCTCTTTATGCAACTTGATAGCTTTGCAAAATTGAAGAAACCATGAATTGTGGGGTACCAAATTATTTTACTACATCTGCCCTACCCTTACCAGAAAATTTTACCAAAAAGTACATTAAAAGAAATATATTTCATGTTTTGCAATCACAATGCCAAAAACAAGTTGTGACAAGGCCTGTGCAAAACATTTGAAGTGGTCTGTATGCAATAGTTATTAAACATTTGACTGCAACCTTGCAAAGTGTTTGAAACACTTCAGTGAAAGAGTTATTAATGATTAATTATTTTTAATGGTTATACCCCAAGCCTATTCCTTAAATGAATGATGGTGCCACTATGGCATAAGTATATGTATTGCTTGTCTGAGTGTGTGTCTGCATTATCTGCAGATACCACAGTATGCCTGTGTTTTCAATGACATATTTGCGATCTACCTCCATACAAAAAAATGATGAAATTCTTTTATAATGTTTACAGTGTAAGAAATACATTCCGCTTCAGGGACAGTGCTTTTATAGATGTAACATCTGTGCTACATGTCCAAGCTATAGCTAAGTATTTTCAAGGTATAGTAGCTTGGCCTTCTGTGCAATTGTTGTCATTGCAGTCCCACAGCATTCCATATACCTACAACATATTCACTCAAGGCCCAGAAAATAGTGGTTGGAGTCATTTTTTTCACATAAAGGCTTATTCTCTTAAAATGCACCTTCATAAGCATAAGACTGAATCTGAATCTCGCTGTAGTATGAAATACATGGTTACCTTTTGTGTTACAATGCATTGCCATAAAGTCTTCTAAAGTTACAGGGTTTTTTGTTCCTTAGAGTCCTGCTTTTGCTAAATATCCATATATAGTTTTAAATTATTTTAAAATAAATTATTCAACAGTCTTTTGTTAAATATGAGGTGGTAATTAAAATAGTTTGAAATACAAATGTGTGTACACAGTGTATCCAATAACTACTGTAAAAGCTTCCAATTAAAATGGCTTTGATGACTCAAACTAATAATTAAAAATGATAAAAATTCTTGCTGCGCAGAATAAAGAACAATAGTCTTGTATGAGGTTTACATTTGGTAATCAAATTTAATATTTTTTATGTATGCAACATTTTTTTTTAATTTTTACTCATGGCATTCTGCAAATAGCCAAATACGTCAATATACAAATTAATGGTAACTATATCCAGGCTTCATAAAATATATAGAACGTGATTTAAGAAGAAGAAGATAATATAAACATGATATCCTAAAGATAACTTTGATGAGCACTTAGCCATGTAAAATTCAATAGCCCAGGTGCCAAGGGGGCTGTACTAAGCCATATAGCTGTGGCCAGAAACATCACTCCAGAGAGTGTAATATAATGAAAAAGGTCTTGGCATGGGTTTCTTATCAGGGAGAGGTCTCTTGTGGGTTTCTGAAAGTATCTTGCGGCCACAATTCTCAGATCTCTGGCCATTTTTTTATAAAGCCACAGATGCAACGAGAGGTGTCCGGGGCATCACAGCCTCTCCGTCCCTAACCGCGGACTTTGTTCCTTAGCCTGTCTGAACTGTACCTGCATAGATCCATCATCGCAATCTTCCAGGAAACTACTCTTTTTTTCGCCCATTGTTGTATTTTGACACCATTTTACTTTATATTTTGTACTCCGGCTGTTTCTAATCTGTATATGAGAAAGACATCAATAGCTTCGTGCCTGTGAACTTGCTTACAGCTGAGCAGCTGCATGGAAGCAGCTGAAAGTTGGCTTTCTAAGGTGTTACAATTCCAGACCACAGTAGCATGCGGAATCATTTCTTATTCATTATTAGAACCATCCTCAGTTTAGTTCCTGTGTGACACTGAAAAATGCCTCAATCTTTTCAGAACTCTTCAGGATAGTGAAAAACCTATAATACACCAAATCTTAGCTTCTAGCAAAGGCAATTTTGTATAAACTTCATTAGAAATTATGAGGTAAGAAATAGGGTATTTGGCCTATAGAGACTCATTTTATTCCAAAGAGTTAATTAAATCCTAAATCACATACAACACTTGGGGGGTCTCACTACATTACAAATTTTTATTCCTTTTGTGCTGTGTTTTCCTGTATTATTTCTTCATTGATCATTTCTATGAAGAAGTGATGACCCTATATTATTATTGCTTTTTTATTTAAACATTGATCATATGTGATATAGCCTTTTTCGTGACCAGTCACTTAGAGCTAATGGGATCATTAACCATTCTTGTATCAGAAATTGTTGGTTTCATCCTGAAATTATTTTCTTAACAGGTGTTACTTAACAAGTATCGCTGTTATATATAAGACTACATCAGGCATGTTCTGCTACATCAGCAAAATTCTTTAAAGTTACAAAGTTTGCATACCATAATAGTATATCATAATTAGTTTTGCAGCAATCAATTTTAACTAAAGTGACTTTTTGTTGTGTGGGAACACAAATTAATTTTAATTTATAAAGAATACAGTATTCTAAGTAAAGTTAAACATTTTTACTCTTTATATGTAGCATTAGCTGTATTAAAGTATTTTGCTCAACAATATTCCAGTATGTCACACCTGAGGAACTGAATAAATACATTGAGGCTTGCTTGATATAATGACCTGATATAACCATAATGCCTGGGAAAAAACCTTTTGCAACTTGCATTAGAACTGATTAGGTATTATAACAGAGTTTTGTCCTTATGTTCTTTAACATGTTTTCAAAGGTAAAGTGTTTTTATGGTTTCTATGGTTACAGATTCTTTAACGTAATTACACAAGTTTTAAAACACTGACCCCAGGAATTTTTAGAAGGATTGTTAAGGAAAAAGGAATTCTACTGAACACCATTGCCTGTTGCATTGCCAAATTGAAAAAAATAAGCAAAATTTAATCATAAATTTGTTTTGAAAGTAAACGTTTATTCTTAGACTGTTATACATCTGTTAAAACATATAATAAAAATGGCCATAACTTTTCTTCCATTTAACTGGTTCTCTAAATAATTTTACCGCTACATTTGCCATTTGGTATCCTTAACCTTCCATTGTTTTAGTACATTTTTTTGCTTTGCATGAAAAAAACTTTAAAAACCATTAAAAATCTTTGAAACATTTAGCATTGGCTTTTTAGTTAAGTAGAACAATTTGGCTCTGTCATCTTTCAGAATATGACACATTTAACTTAATAGTTTTAATTTTCTAATATTTCCCCTTTTTTAATCTGTGGCAGAGCATCTCAGCATGAAACGTCATTTCAAGTTCAAGGAGCATTCTCTGTCAAAAAGAGTCTTTAGGAATAAATTCTTAAAATGCGAGTCACATTGTACTAATAATAATATGAGTAGAAGATGAAAAAAATTGAGGGTAATGAATAATGACTCATAGACCTTCGACATTGTAGCTGGTTTAATCCCCTTTACCATGGCACAATCTGTGTGTGTCAACTCACACAAAAGCCACACAAAGTCATATTTGATTGCGTTGAACAAGAATTGAAATGTTTCAACATTCAAAAATGATTAGAATATTACTTGACCAATTTTTCTAGCTATGTTTTGGCTACTGTATCAGGCTGACTTAAGAATTTAAGACTTTAAGGAGCTTGCATGATACACCCAGGACAATGCTAGCTCATATATTGGCGAACGAAAGCTATTCATAGTCAAATCCATTAATGCCTTAACGAAATGGTTTCCATTGTTCCAGTAGTCTCATTTGTTGGATAATTTGTCTGAAAGAGAACAGTCCTGACAGTGGTGCAGTGGAGACTGCAGGATTAACAAAAAACAATTCCGGAATATTTGTAAGCCACGGCTGCCATGTGTTTACAGTTTTGATACTGATGTAAAACAAAACAAACAAACAAATATTTGTCATTTGACACGTGAGGCTCCGACTCACACATTTCAGTTGTCATTTTACCCTTGGTGAATATCACACTAAATGGATCTTCTAACTCACTCATCTTAATCTGTGCAAGTAATGGTGTGGTAGGACAGACTTTGGTTTTTATAGTGTAGTTAATTTTATATCTTCTATACAAATCTTCTACCCAATTGTCTGATGCCACTTCCTGACCAATACTTTGCATTTGTCTTGCTTTTTGTGATTGTTGACTACTCCGTGATTGATTATAAGTGTCATTGTTCCATGCTTGTTTATCCCTAAGCCTCTTTGATTTGGTTGCTTAGATCTATTTTGTAAATAGCTTGTATACATTTGTAAGTATTTTATGCATTTTGAGTAGCTGGGAAGTAGGGAGTGTGATGCCACTTGCTGTGATTTCTTTTCTCTTTTCATATGTTATTATAATTATGGGGGCCCTGAAGGCACAAAAAAATAAAATGCTCTTACTTTCTTGTGCGCACGAGATAATTTCATGTGAAGGTAAAAGCATTTCATTTTTTTTTTGCACGTCACTTCAGGGCCTCCGTAATCTCGCCATGACACTGTCATGATCCGCATGTGATGGAGGGGTTAGGTAAGTTTTCTACATTTTATTTCAACTTTTTGCTTAGTTAGGTTAAGAAGCTATCTTCTCCAGTTAGCTGGGTTTTATTTGTTATTTTGACCTGGTAGAACCTGTTATTCTCCTATTTTCACTAATCAATTAAAGAGGCATCCAAACACAACTGAACGTAAGTAGTACACTAGACTGGAATTTAGTACTGGTTACGTGTACCTGGGGAATTTCAAGTAGCTGAAGTGAAGGAACCAACAGGATGAGTAAGAAGATACTACTGCCTGAATTCCAGCAAGGGTGTGCTGTAGTTCTGCTGGCTACCTACAGAGAGAGCCCCTTGTTTGGATTTAGTATGATCACAAAGGTCATCTTATCCTTCATGTGTGAAACAAAAAATTGAGAATGTGTTCACTGCCAAGGCAGGGCCCCATGTAATTGTGAAAGGTGTAAAACTCCCCTTTAACTCAAAGAATACACTCAGAAGTAAGTAAAAGCTCAATCCAGGAAAATATCTGCCATTTCTTAATTCTAAAGTTTCCAGGAAGCAGGCACAACAATTAGTATTTTCTTTCTTTTTTCGTTTTTTGCAAATCTTGCTGACACTGTGATGATAGTACATGTACAATTGCATACATTGCATTCTATTTTTCACTTTATCCATTCAGTTGGAAATTCCATTAGTGGAAAATTCTTCTAGGGACATTTATGCTTCCTTTAGGAGACTAGATTTATGTAAAGTCTAACAGTGGAACTGGCAGAACCCAATGACTTTATTATCAGTATCTGTAAAATCACCGTGACACTGTTTTGATAAGTTACGGAGGATGTATGGTTGAATGCTCAGTAAAATATTCCTCCTTAATGACTTTTTAGCAGTAAAATTACAAAAAAAGGGCATTAATATGTTATGTAAATAGTTAAACATGGTTTACATTGGATGACTGATTCCATAGTTTAAAGAATATATTACTTTTGAAAAGTAAAGACTGAAAAGCAAGTAGATACTTTAGAACCTAATGTATAGAGATTTGGTTTCAGTTCTTTTGTCGTATCTTGTTTAAAGCAACCATATCATTTCTTAAGCCTCTGTAAGACCATGAGATTTGCATACGTTCTTTAAAAGGTATTTGTGATCGGTACCCTTACAGATTCTATTCCCAGGTTTGTTCCAGGACAATCACCTTTTCTAGGAGTCAATTAATTATTTTCACCTTATAAAAATTAACTTATATGTTCTTTTCCCTTCCCACCTATTTCTCAAATTAAGTAAAGGATCACATACAGACCTGGGGCCTATGAAATGTACATTTCATCACGAAAAAAAGAAAAAAAATGTGTTTCCACAAAAAACATTGGATTTATCAAACCTGGTGTTTGCACATATGAATGCAATTTCCCATTGATGTATCGTAACTTTCATGTAAATGTGCATATGTACACAAGCCTGAGATCCTGCCCAGTTCCTACTCACAAATAACTATGGGCATAAATTATAGGGGGATGGGGCGGTTGTAGCCCTCCCAATAAATCAAAACCAGCTAATACAACTCCCCCAATAATCAAGTTTCCCCCGTAATGGGTGGAGACCTCAAACCCCCCAATGGTCCAGCCAAAGGTACACCCTTGGGCCCAGCAGGCTTCCGCTGCACCACTCTGCTACTCAAAGAAAAGGGTTTACCATTGACAGTAGTATCTGAACTGATGCAAGGATACACCGGGCGCTCAGTAGCCCATTACCTTAAACACCACATCATCACCACAATATATTTTATTAACATAATTTAATCAAAAGCCTTAGCAGAGAATGGTTTCGATCCATCGACCGCTGGGTAATGCGCCCAGCACGCTTCTGCTGCGCCACTCTGCTACACATGGAATTCTGGGTTATGGGCCCTGCACGCTTCCGCTGCTCCACCCTACTGCACAAGGAAAAGGGTCCACCATTGACAGTAGGATATGAACCGATGCAAGGATACACCGGGTGCTCAGTAGCCCATTACCTAAAATGCCGAGTCATCACCACTGTATAGTTCATTAACATAATTGAATCAAACGCCTTAGCAGAGAATGGTTTCGATCCATCGACCTCTGGGTTATGGGCCCAGCACGCTTCCGCTGCGCCACTCTGCTACTCAAGGAAGAGGGTCTACCATTGACAGTAGTATCTGAACTGATGCAAGGATACACCAGGGGCTCAGTAGCCCATTACCTTAAACACCACGTCATCACCACAATATATTTTATTAACATAATTTAATCAAAAGCCTTAGCAGAGAATGGTTTTGATCCATCGACCTCTGGGTTATGGGCCCAGCACCCTTCCGCCGCTCCACCCTACTGCACAAGGAAAAGGGTTCACCATTGACAGTAGGATATGAACCGATGCAAGGATACACCAGGTGCTCAGTAGCCCATTAGCTAAAACGCCGAGTCATCACCACAGTATTTTTCATTAACATAATTGAATCAAACCCCTTAGCAGAGAATGGTTTCGATCCATCGACCTCTGGGTTATGGGCCCAGCACGCTTCCGCTGCGCCACTCTGCTACTCAAGGATGAGGGTCTACGATTGACAGTAGTATCTGAACTGATGCAAGGATACACCAGGGGATCAGTAGCCCATTACCTTAAACACCAAGTCATCGCCACAATATATTTTATGAACATAATTGAATCAAACCCCTTAGCAGAGAATGGTTTCAATCCATCGATCTCTGGGTTAGGTGCCCAGCACGCTTTCACTGCGCCACTCTGCTACACGTAGATTTCTGGGTTATGGGCCCAGCACGCTTCCGCTGCAATACCCTACTGCACTAGGAAAAGGGTCCACGATTGACAGTAGGATATGAACCAATGCAAGGATACACCAGGCGCTCAGCAGCCCATTACCTACAATGCCAAGTCATCACCACAGTATAGTTCATTAACGTAATTGAATAAAACGCCTTAGCAGAGAATGGTTTCTATCCATCGACCTCTGGGTTATGGGCCCAGCACGCTTCCGCTGCGCCGCTCTACTACACAAGGAAGTCTGGGTTATTGGCCCAGCCATGGGCGTAAATTAAGGGGGAGATGGGGGGGGGTTGTAGCCCCCCAATAAATCAAAACCAGCTAATACAACCACCCCAATAATCATGGTTCCCCCGTAATGGGTGAAGACCTCTACCCCCCAATGTTCCAGCCAAAGTTACGCCCTTGCAAATAACCATAAATGGTCAATGCAAATTTACTGCATACCCATGTAATATGCAAATCAGGCTTTTTTCATTGCAATGTCTGACAAGAAAAAAACAAGAGTGTGAGGTAGAGGTACAAGGAAATGTTATATTTGGGGGCCTAATAACATTTATCACAGTCAAGCAAAAAACACCCTACACTTTTGATTTCCTGAGAAGCCAATAGAAACAGCTCCTATTGGAATCTTACTGGCTTATGTAGGAAAACGTAGCAATGCAGAGACAAGGAAACTTTACAACACACACTGCAAAAACAGGATTTCAAATCCCAACTCTAGAAGTGTGAGGAAGCAGTGAATACTGAATATTGAAGGTATTTTGAATTCCATGTAATGTGTTACTAACACTTTATTGCCTCATCTATAAACAATACATTTTAGATACTTATTTACTATTTATAAGTATGAATACGGGGGCGGCATGGTGGTGCAGTGGTTAGCACTGTTGCCTCACACCTCTGGGACCCGGGTTCGAGTCCCCGCCTGGGTCACATGTGTGTGGAGTTTGCATGTTCTCCCCGTGTCGTCGTGGGGTTTCCTCCGGGTACTCCGGTTT
>JAODJU010000095.1:11686280-11696925 GCA_026776725.1 Gnathonemus echidnorhynchus | reverse complement strand
ATGTATTCAGTTAGTGTAAACATGCATGGTGCTATCACAGCTAATGCGAGGCTGAGACTGAAGCTTTACCCTTTGTTGAGACGTGCCGCGTAACTCATTGCCCCGCGCGTACAAGTCATCTTAGGTCGGCGTTCACGGTTTGACTTCTGAGATTCAGATTGAGCTCTAGGTAATTTTTTTTCGAACTGGTTGGTTCAACTTTTAAGAAATTCGAGTTCTAATGAGTTTGAGAACTCGAGGTACCACTGTACAGTAGACATGAGAAATGTAAACAGTGGTTTTCCCTTAAAAATAGAGATAACATTAACTTTAATATCATGTCAACAACGTACAGGAGCAAGTGCATTTGGAAACAGTATGGCATTAATTATGCAAATAACAGTGTAGTGGCATCTTCTCTTCAGACTGTAGGGGCAGCCATCTTGGGGCATTGGGCTCCTAACATGTTTTTTTCAACTTATTTTCACTGGTAAGAAAGTATTCCCACATATATGGATGTATAACTTAATGTTAACCTGTCCCCAAAATATTACGGCTAAAAAAATTGTTTTGCTTCCTTGGCTCCATCCCTCCCCCTCCACCTTTGATCTCCACCCTAAATATTATGCCTACAAACCGTGACTCAATATAAAAGGACACGTGTAAGCTGGCTCCAACACAGACAATTTACTAGCTTCTATTTGACTGAGACAAGTATCCCTTCCAACTGGTAAATGTTGGAAAAAAAGACAGCTTCCTAAAATCATAATTTCAAGATACAGTTCTATTGAGCCACTTTTTCAATGACTAAAATTCAATTCATTATAAGATAAACAGCAAATTACACTTAAACAAATGGAAAAATATATGAGATATATAATTATTGTATATCACTTGTGATACAGAATTATTTTGCATTGCCTTTGATCCAATATTTTGGTATTGATTTTAATGCAAGGTTATTTTGTATTGTAATAAATAGTTTTTAGAAGCAAACCTAAGGGTGCCTGTTTATTCCCTCGAGAGCCCTATATCCCTCTCACATCATCTTAAGACAATGACACTCACAAATAATGTGCAATGTCCCAGAAATCTGTCATTCCACCAGGGCCTCAATCCTCTAGGTCAGGGGTCTCAAACTCCAGTCCTGGAGGGCCGCAACCCTGTGTAGCTTAGTTCTTTCCCTGTTCCATCACAAGTAATTCAGCTCAAGAGCTGTGTGGTAATTAGCACAAGGAGTTGAATCAGGTGTGTTAACTGAGGGGAAACCCAAAAATGTGCAGGGCTCTGGCCCCCCAGGACTGGAGTTTGAGACCACTGCTCTAGGTGATATAGACACCCACTCCTGACATCGTACCAACTTGCCAGCCAAGTTCACTTTGCCTTGAATAGAGGGTGTTGGACGTCATGCTCACACAGGATATCACATTAGCTAGGACCAGTACTGCGTTCCACTATTCAGTGCTGGTACAATTAGTTGGCAAGAAGTTTTGCCACAATGACTCTACCCAACCGTTGACAAAATTTGCTGCCACAGTCTCGCCCTGGTCAGCAAATTTTACCACCAGCATGCCACAATTTACGATACTGCTGTAATACCGCCAGAGCTCATCCAGCACTCTCACTTTCGCTTTTCTCATCTGCCTCCCTGCAATCAATATGCCTAACATGGGACGTCTGCTCAAGCCCATGCATTCATTGTATAGTGAAAACACCAGAAAAACACATTTAGGCCACCTGGCTTTGTTCATCTGTTCTGTCTTTCTGAAAAACAGTCTTTTGCCCACTATCCCCTTTATTCTATATACTTGGTGACCGTGCAACAATTAATCTTCCATCTCAACATACTAGGCGTTTACTAACTAAAATATCTGTTGCCAAGAAAACTCTCTCTCTCTCAGTTACATACAGTATACTGTATATGCTGGAAAACAAAACAAACAAGCAATACAATAACCATTACACAATCATTATACTTTCTCATAGATAAACTGCATTAAATGATATTGCAACTAAATTGTTCAACAAATATTAAACCATTATATTGTTCATACTTATTGTAATAGAAAAAAGAAAATGGTTACATTAAAAACAAGTGTAAAAGCTTTCCACCTGCTGAAAATTAGAATGATAGAAATACAAAGACAGAGAATAATGTGAAGATGTATACTGGTTACATGTTTCAGACTACCACATTCACATAAGCAATACTTTGCAGGTGTTCACTTTTATGTTCCTTCTTTTGAAATAGTATTATAATATTATTGGATTCACAGCTCTCAGGTAATCCCTCTCATCCTATAGTAGAGTATTGAAATGGCTGTATGGAAAGTGAGTGTGCACAGCCATATAGAGACAACAACTCCAAAATGGCTGTATGGAAAGTGAGTGTGCACAGCCATATGGAGACACCAACTCCAAAATGGCTGTATGGAAAGTGAGTGTGCACAGCCATATAGAGACACCAACTCCAAAATGGCTGTACGGAAAGAGTGTGCAGAGCAATATACAGATATCAACTCTGCTGACTAAATTCTTTGGACAGGAGGGTAGTGACACAATACAGGGAATATATGAAAACTCAATGCACACACATGAAGTAGGTGAAGAATCAAACCCCCATTCCTGGAGTATGAAGTAACAATACTCTCCTCTCAGCCACTGTGCCACCCCAAGTAGATGGTAGATAAATATATTTCACTTTAAAAACCTGTATGCATCATATGCAGCATGTGAATATGTAATCTTTAAATTTAACCATCCAGGCTTTAACTCTCATGGAAATTGTATTTTATATAAATCCATTGTCAGTGTCAGTGACAGTAATGATTTTGCCATGGTTTAATGTTTTTATTAAGGGAAGACTGTGATAAGACTTCTCTGGAGAACATATTATCATTGCAGATGTTGTAATGGTGTTTGATGTCACCTGATAGCCTGATATTACTGAGAGTAATGATTATCACTATAAGTAACTGAGGGAATGACATGACCACAGTAGCTCTGCTCCTGCTGGAAATTAACAGCAACACGTGCACCCCCAAGGCGCACAGCACCCGCCCCCCGCCCCCCCCAATCGGTATGAGGAGGTCAGCACTCTACTGTTCTACTCCCAAAGGCACACATGCCATTTTTCATCTTGTAGCTGCTGCCCCCCTTAGCCTTGTACTCATCAGCCCCAGTGCTCTGCTAACACACTTGAGCCCCAGCCAGCTTCCTTCTGCAGCTCCTTCTTGGAGGAGGAAGTAACAGGCAGGGGTGTGGAGAGAAGGAGAATCAGGTCTGTGTATGCAAGTGACAGGCTGCAGTCTTCTGTCTGTAGGACAGGCAATGTGCTTCTGTATACATGCAGCACAGCAATGGATTTATGGCCTGTGGTTTTTTATTGAAGGATCTGCACTGACAAAAAGTAATCTTAAAGACTATATTACATAATGAAAATGTCTGTACAGTAGAACCTTGGAATTCAAAAGCCTCTTAATTCGACCAACTCGAATGACGAATTGGTCGTCGAATTTTTGTTTAACTTGTACCTTGACAGAAATCTTGGAACTCAGTTGTTCCTGCTAAAACTTGTATTGGCCGAGATGCGTTCAACTCTACCAATTTGGACCTGGAATGGGTTGGTCGAGAAAAATCTAACCGTAACTTGGCCGAAAACTTAGAACATGACAAAACAAAAGAGACCCGCTAAAACTTGTACAGCCCAAGATGTACCTCCCCTTCCAAACAGTAACTCCTCCATTTCTCCTCCTCTCCACTTGCCACTTCCAGTATGCCATTGGCTCACCTATGTAAGGTATAGTGCTCATATATTGTCATTTATTTCGTGTTTATTGCTATTGCATGTGTGCTTTTTCATGTGTGTATTAGTTTTACATTGATTGTTAATTTTTATCATTCGTTAGGTAGGTATATAGGTTTAAATAGGCAATCATTTGGGGGTCTGGAATTGATTAAATTCATTCTTTCTTATGGGGAAATTTGACTTGAACCTCGACCAAATCGTAACTCAACCAGCTTTCTGGAATGAATTAAGTAATAATGATAATAGCTGTTATCGGCATCTATGTCAGGAGGCATCCAAATTTAATATATTTTGAAAGTGATTTTGTAAGAAAATATTTTAATTACCTGAGAAGGGTTGGCACCCTATCTTGGGTTATTCCCTGCTTTGCGCCCATAGCTTCTGGGATAGGTTTCAGTCCTTCCGCAACCCCGAATAGGACAAGCAGGCACAGGAAACGGATAGATAGATGGGTGTTTTTATTAATTTTTTGTAATACTATGCAATAATGTTTAGGATAAATACTAAATAAAAATGGGAACTGTTCTAATGTTTACAAATGCATTGGCCAAATCATTTAAAATCAGTGGCTTGTGGAACAGAAACCAGTGGAGGGAGACACTGTAAAAGAACCATTCAGAGCAGTCATCCAGTGACTTTAATCTGCTGAAAATTATTTTTTTATTGCCTACTGCACAATAAAATTATACAAACACTGTTCACCAATTGGTCTATACCCATTGCGGCACGGCATGGCAAAGGAAAAGAAGAATGATCCACAGAACATCTCTAACAAATAGAAAGCTTTATTAAACTCAAATAAACCACAAAGGGGAACCAGAAAAGAAAGGGGCCACGACAGGTCAAAAACAAAACAGAAAAAAATTGAACTAACTAAAAGCAACCACAAAGTAACACAACCAATGAACTGAACAAAACGTTGCAAGACAGGGAAACAACCACAGCTACAAACACAATGTACTGTAACAACTAGTAACAACTAAGTACTGTAACAAATACAATGACTGACTAAGGAATAAAACAAGGGCAGGCACTTAAATAGACTGATAAGAAAACTAGATGGGGTACAGGTGAGAACCACAGCCTCAAACCCACATATGAAAAAGGGGAATTAGGAACAATGGCCAACCACTTAGCCCATTAAGCCACAAGGCAGCCCAGGTAGCAGGCAAACACACTAGGGACTAAGGAGGGAACAGGATGGCCAGTGACACCTAGTAGCCAAACGGGGACAACATGGGGCAGGGCCAGACAGACACTGATCTTAACGATACCAATGTTTCTCGACCTGGTCCTCGGGGACCAACAGATAGTCCATGATTTTGCAGAAATGTACACTGTGTGGCAGAGAGCTGGGAGGGAGCAAAAACATGACAGGACTGTCTGGGGCTCCCAGAGAACTGGACTGGGGAATGCTGGTGCATACTTTAGTAATTAATATGTATAAATGGGAAATTGCAGTTTCTTGGAAAGTAGCCATCTGTGCCCATCCATCTTCCAAGCACTTATCTGGGCCAGGATGGCAGGGGGGGGCCCTGGAGTCTATCAAGGACAGCATAGGGCACAAGACAAGAGTATAACCTGAACAGGATGCAAGGCCATTACTGTACAAGGCACATATACAGAGCAAACAATTTAGAGGCACAAATTAGCCTGAATCCACCATCATATGACAGAAAGTGAACATACAAACTCCATGGAAATGGGATTTAAAACCCTTACCCAGGCTACGTGAGGCAGTAGTGCTACCCACTAAATTACCACACCACCTAGTGACCATCTGTGTGAAGGAAACCTGTTTCTGTCTGATAGCCAAGCCCTTGAAAACATCAATAAACTATGAATCCTCTGAGAGGGTTTGCTACTAGCTGTACAGTGCCTCTTTTATTCTGGTATTTGAGCTTGCAGCTTGAAGAATGGATTTTTTTTTTTAGAAGGAAGGGCAGTGAAGTTAGTACCAAACAAGCCTAGGAGGACCCAGAAGACTGCATACTTATATAGTGGTAACTAATTTTTCTGGTTATGCACACAAGCCTGTTGTTGTTGTTATGTATTTTTCTTTTATTTCAAATAAAAAAATGATGTGACATTTCTCATCTGGTTCAATTGTAGCTGACATGCACAGTGTGAAAATACATGTGGTTTTATTTTCAAGTTACACGCACTTCGCACTGATCAACACATCAGCCTGACATCAATTAAACTTTGAGTTTTACTGACTTTGAGCATCTGATATTATATTTAATTGTGTGCTTTGGTAGAACATTTGTTGTTTGGATTGTCGGATTGGTTTTTGTGCATGTGTACAAGTCACAGAGGTGCAAGTGGATTATGTAAATACATCAAATTAAAAGAAGATTTACATATGATTTTGAGAGAAATTAAAACTTGGGTGACCTACTGTATAGAAAATGACACTGGGAAACATAAATAGCATCTTATGCGACTCCCTGAAGAAGTGCAGAAGGAGAACACTGTGCATTATAACACCTTTATATGTAATGTGGCACTGTTTCACTGAACATGGAGTAGTTTTAAAAAAACAGAGAAAAATATCCCTTCTTCATTGTAGTATCTTCTGGAATCTGAAATATTGTTGCATGAATATTTTTGTTTTAATTTTTTGAACCTATTTATATGAAAATCATGACAGTGTGTCATGCATGTAAATTACAAAATACAAATTTATTATGCAAATAATACGAAAGTTGTTTTATGACTTTGAAACTAACATCAGTAAAATATGCACCAATGATGTGTATCTGTCTTTTCTCATTTGATAATCTGCATCTGATTAAAAAAGATGGATTCATGGATGGATGGAGGGACATTTAAGTTTACATGTTTAAACTGCACTTTGCGAAATGATGCTTCCAGTTTGGGGGCGGCACAGTGGTGCAGTGGTTAGAACTGTTACCTCATAGGTCTGAATACGAGGTTTCAGTCTCCGCCCCGGCTCTGTGTGTGTGGAGTTTGCATGTTCTCCCGTGTCATTGTGGGGTTATCTGCCCCCCCCATCACAGTCCAAAAACATGCTGAAGTTGGAGTTGGAATTTGTTTGTAGTTGTTTGCGCCCTGCAATGGATTGGTGCCCCATCTAGGGTTATTGCTTGCGTTGTGCCCATTGCTTTTAGCATATGCTGCAGACCCCCACAACCTTATATAAGTATGAATGAGTATGAAAAATGGGTGTTTTCAAATTGACAATTATGAAATAAATTTAGACTATTCATAAGTACCAGAGAATACTATGGTCAATAAGCACCCTATATCTACTTTGCCACCATAGCAAAACATAAATAAATAACCTTATAAATAACATAAATGTAATAAACTTGGTACACTTCATTTCCATACTGGTTCATCCAAAGTGAAATTTAAGAAATCTTGATTTTTTTTTTTTTTTGCCATAACTTTGATAAGCCGTAAGGTATTTTATTTATTTAATCCATTTTTTGCAGTAACAATGTAATAAAAAGATTTGACATGCCCCATGTGTGCTATATGGCTGTTTTCAGCAACATGCCGTTATCATCCACAGGCATTTCTTTTGTGAAGTTGAGTAAGTGCTATCACTTAATGTTTCTGTGCTGTAATTCACTAAAATGAAAAATGGATCAGTTCTATATAATGGTCTGTCTCCTGATAGTGGGGAAGCTGAAAGAAAACAAGGGCTTTTGTTACTTTCCCTTGGCACATTTTTCAGTCAACTGAAATCTCAAGAAAAATTTATGAACTTTGGGTTCTTCAGTTTGGTGAGATTGGTGTTGTTCCTGCCGACTCGTAAAACATTATTGGTTCTGTCCAAAACATGATTAGGCAAAGTGCGTCTCTAAATTTCCCTTGGTTGTGAGTGAGTGTTTATGTATTTGCCTTATGATGGACTCAACAAACATGCTTTATTTGCCAATTTACACAAGTACAGGTACGCATACATTGGGATGCTTCTCTTCACCAACTCCAACTTGCTCTCTGTAGCTGCGGGGTCACAGTGCAGGGTTAGCTAACGTGCACTGCCCCTGGAGCTAAGCAAGGGCTTGCAGATGGATGACTGTTTTGATACAGCCAGGGCTGGAACCAGTGATGTTCTATGTTTATACATGTTACATATACATATTGTAAGAACCCACTATTGCCTGTCATATATATTCTGGCAATAGATAAAATAACAGAATAATTCAATTTCCATAAAAATACAATTAATAATTTTTTAGTCTTGTTTGTTTTGAACTGCTTAGTTTGGTCTTCACATATATGATTTGTTTACAAGAATCATTACTGTTGATGGACATGGTTAGTGCCAACACAATAAACAAAACCCCTGTGCCAAAAAATCGAGACTTTCTACTCTGCCAAAAATAAAAAGAAATTTTAAAACAGTACGCTAAACTCCCTAACTATCCCAAAAACAAGGACAAATAAAGTAAAGAAACAATGGCTTGAACCAGAAGTGCTGTCGTGTAAATGAAATTACAATTGAAATGTTTTCAGTTGAAATGTTCAATGTTTAAATGTATGCGCATATTAAATTACAGTCCCCAAAAATTCAAAGCGTCATTATTGCAATGCGTTTTTATTCGATAAGTGTAATTCAACGTGTTTTTTTCATCAACGACTTCTGTCATTAATTTACTTCCATACCCAGCTGCCTTCAAATTGTTTTGAAAAGAAGAGGAGATACTACACCATGGTAAACATGCCCCTGTCCCAACTATTTTGAGACCTGTAGCAAGCATCAAGTTTGAAATGAGCTAATTTTGTACATAAAATTGTAAAATTTCTCAGTAAACATTTGTTATGTTATCTATGTTCTGTTGTGAATAAAACATTGGCTCGTGATTTGAAAGTCTTTTAGTTTTCATTTTATTCAAATTTAAAGAAGGTCCCAACTCTTCCGGAATTTGGGTTATATATTGCCATATATAACAGTAATAATAAAATTGAAATGAAACATAATAAGTAAAATGGAAATAAGACAACAATAATAACTACACTGCCTGGCCAAAAAAATGTCACCGCTCAGCAGGTACTTAAAAGCCAATGATAGCTTTATTAAAGCTTAGCAATGTTATGCAGTGATAAGGAGAAGTCAGCTGAGTACCTGAATCTACTGAATGGCCAGGTTATCCCATCAATGAGCTTTTTCTTACCTAAAGGCATGGGCATATTCCGGGATGATAATGCCAAGATTCATAGGGCTCAAACTGTTAAAGAGTGGTTTAGGGAGCGCGAGGAATCATTTTCATTTTTTGACCTTAACCCCATTGAAAGTCTTTGAGATGTGCTGAAGAAGACTTTATGGAGTGGTTCAACTCACCTATCATGAATACAAGATCTTGATGAGAAAATCTGGATAAAAAAAAAATGTTGAGATGCTGCATAAGCACATGGAAACAATGCATTAACGAATGTGCACCACAATCAAAGTTAAAGGTGGTCTAACAAAATATTAAACTGTGAGGCTTTTTTTTTTAGCCAGGCGGTGTATTATAATACAGTAACTATTACTATTTCAATTTTATTATTACTTTATTGGTGTTGCTTCATAAGTTATTCACACTGCACATTCTTCATCAGAGTAATACTGTGTTTTCTGTAACTATCAATGACTTGTCAGTGATTGACTTGCATTCAGGTCAAATGCAGTAACATATTTCACATTACCCATTTTAGAAAACCCATCTAACTAAACCGATCCAATCTTTATTACATTTAAATTATTCTGGATTAGTATTTTCACATACGAAAATGAAGTGTGGCCTGTATTTGGAGTCAACGTGCGATACTCATCAACAACATTTTTTGTTATACATATAGTAGTTGTCCATTATCTCACCTGACATTCACATCCACTGTTCTAATTTCCGAAGCTTCCTGTGATGAACCTGTTGCCATTAAACAGTAAATGTCATCTTGATGTGTGTGACAAAGTCATTAAATGAGACGCAAGGAATTGGAGAGCTTGAGGGGAGTAAAAATTACTTGGATTGACTACATGCTGCATTACTGAGAGCAACTTCAAATTTCAAAATAATTTTTGGGTCTGTAAATGTTATGTGTTAAGTTATCCTCACGTGATGTTACTCTAGAATCTATGAGAGACTTGCAGCAATGATCTCTTTTTTTTCTCTGTTATCGTTTTCTTAGTTGTTTTGATGTCTGTCTGGTGATGTTGGTCTCTGTTGTGGTGACAAGTTCTTTCCTTGGCTTTTGCAGATACTGCAGCAGATAATTTTATAATCTGTCATGTTAGGTATGTCTCACGAGTAGGAAAATTAGGTTTAAAGTTAGTGCTATAACTTAATATTTAACATGTTGAAGGTGTCAACACTTGAAGGTTATTGTTTGAAGATTGACATAAAGGTATCCAATGGCTTAATTAGACATACAGCTGTGGCCAAAAGCTTTGAGAATGACACAAATATTAATTTTCACAAAGTCTGCTACCTCAGTTTTTATGATGGCCATTTAGATAACTCCAGAATGTTATGAAGAGTGATCAGGTGAAAAGTTCCTCTTTGCCATGAAAATGAACTTAATCAAAAAAAAAAAACCCATTTCCACTGCATTCCAGCCCTGCCACAAAAAGACCTGCTGACATAATTTCAGTGATTCTCTCATTAACCCTCTGGGGTATAAGGGTAGGAAACACACTTTCACTGATTGGGGCATGATCACACATTTCTTCAAATATAAACTTAATTCATAGCAAATAAATTATTTCTTATATATTTGTTTTGCCATTACACTCATCTTTATTTTAATGTATATTGTACTGTATATATGTCAGATTTTTGTTAAGTTTGTAATTTGACATCAAAGTATAGACATTGCAAAATGCAGTTTGGAACACTTGCA
>JAODJU010000095.1:11667446-11680554 GCA_026776725.1 Gnathonemus echidnorhynchus | reverse complement strand
AAATTTAACAGCAAATATAAACACTAAAATATATAAACTATATTAATTTGGCTCCCACAGACAGAAAGACATATTCAGCTGTTATTTTGAATACAGAAGGTTTTTTATTAAACCTTGAAATGTGTATTGTATGTAGAACAAAGTTATTGAAATTTGTTAATGTTTTTTGAAATAAATCTGTTATTTGAATTTCAGTTTCATTTTTAAATTTTGTTCAAAATATCGTGATGCATATCGTATCGCGAACCCAGTATCGCGATATGTACCGTATCGTGACCTGGGCATATCGTTACACCCCTATCAACAAATCATCATTACTAGTAGCAATAAGTAAATCATCAAATCACATTACAAGTATTGCTCTCTCATTTCCAATTTCTTTTGTATAGACACAATGATCTGCAAGGTTTTGTACAAAATCATTTTCAATCAAGTAATCACTTAGCATTTTGTTCCAGTTTCTACCGGATTGCTTGAGACCATGAAGTGACTTATTCAGTTTACAGACTAACTTTTCACCCGTGTCAGACTTCACCTCAAATCCCTCTGGTTGTTCCACATAAACATCACAATCAATAGGAGCATGCAATGTAATTTTTCTCATCTCCATCAAAGCACAACCTATGCCACCTACTTCCTACATCTCGCGACCTGGGCCCATAACCTATTGGCGCAGCCATTTTCTCTAGGCTTATGTAGGAAGAAATTATATCATTTTGTATGGAAAATGATTACACTGCTCATCAGTTACTCCTAAACTGGAAAGAAACTTCTTTATTGGTGCAGACGCATTTATACAAACAGGCACGTAGTGTGTATAACGTATGACATCACATAACGTTAACCATTCTCAAGCATCATCACAATGAACCTGATGGACTCCAACAGTTTTATTTGTTTGTTTGTTTGTTTTCTCTCAAAGTGATGTCACCACTGGGACCATGAGCAAGGCCCTTATCAACAATTTCTCCAGGAACTGACTGACTCAACTTTTTTCAAATATATGCTCTGGATAAAAGTGTCTGCTAAATAAAAGTAAAAAAATATATAATAAAAGAAATAACACAATGGGCAGTGCAATGTAGGGCCACACTCCCAGCTGCAAAGGAACATCGAGAGAAGACATTCTAGCATCATACCAACTCATGTACCAGCCTGGTAGTCAATAAACCAGGTTGAGATAACAAAAACACAACAAGCTGGGTTCTTATTCCATAGTGTTGCTAAGAAAGACAGAGTATGCTCATAATAACCCAACTAGGAATGATGAAGACATTGCTAAGCATTTTGGACACTGCTTACTGGCCACAAGTATGTCTGTATGGGTGGTAGTATTGTGAGGAGTGCTTGGTTTGCCAAAGTAAAGAGGACATGCATTGACGTTACTTCCCCCCCAGAAAACACCTCCCCCCCCCCCCCCCCCCCCAGGCGGACTGAGTTGCAAAACAGCCTACAACATGGCTTATTTTAGTCAGGAACAAACAAACGTTTATCCGCTTAAAATAAAAGCAGTTGGACTTGACAGTAATTTGTACAACTGACAAAAAGTATCAGTAGACCATGGACATTGATATGTGGTGAAGAATCGGGTTTCCTGATGATCATATGTGTACTATGTACACCCTCCTCATTTAGCTCCTCATTGCTACTTTATAGCCGCTTTCTATTTATAGTTTAAATACTTTTCTTTCTTTTTCTTTGTTGATTCATTCATTCACTCATTCATTCTGACATTTCTAATTCCATTAATTTAACTTACTTGTGAAATCTCCCTCAGTTTCTTTGTACTGTACACTGGGACCAAAAGAAACACATTTTGTTCCTTTATGTTGCAGTTTGTTGATGTATAAGAATGACAATAAAAAATTTAAATTGAACTGAATTATATAAAGGCCTACCTGATTTAGACACCGGGGAGATACACAAAGCAAAGCCTAAAGGCATACAAAAGCTTTGGAGCTTGGTCGTGCTTCAAGAAGGGATTTGCTGACGGAATTAAGATGATGAGGACACCAATGGATGATCTGGATATATGTGGGCAGGTTCGTACCAATATTATTATTTTACTGCAACTTTTTAGTCAGAAATGACAACTGCAAATCCGTGTTTCGGAGCCTAGATTCCAGCTGTTACTGTGGATTGCAGGGAACCATTTGTTTCTCTTTCCTGTCATTTTCAGCAGTCTGTAAAAAGATTTCTTGATAATTTGCACATCAAATGCACAACCGCTCTTTCGCATTTTAGATGTGCTTTTGCAGCATTCACGCTAAATCCTAACACTGCTACTCGGTGGGTGAAACTGCAGTGACTTCTGCCTACTGTGATATCATGCACATATCCTCTATGCCTCCAGACTATTACTGTGGTGGACCTAAGCTTCATGAAAACTATTTCCTGATATGCCTAAACAGAATGAGCAATTACTTGTCATGTTCGATTACTATAGCAAGTGGGGAATGTTGTTTCCTTTGAGTGTGAATGTCACCAAAGATAGCTATCATACTCATCTAAAAGATATCAATAAGATGAAGGATGTCTGATGAAGGAACTTAATTCTCCTCCTTAACCTGTGTCAACAGCAGGGATTGGGCTGGTCTAGAAACTGATAACTGCCTATCATCCCCAGACAAGTTTCACAGAACCCCTTAAGAAGAAGCTTAAAGTGGTGATTGCATCCCGTGTGAGAAAGCAGCACTGGGTTTAGGACCGAAGTTTTACTTTACCTTTAATTCTGCATAGCAAAAGAGCACTGGGTGAACTCTTGCAGGGTCTAGGAGGAAAGCTTGAGGGCTTGTTAGAATGGTTCATCCACATGTGACGAAGGCTTGATAAAGAAGGAAATGTGACACTAGTTGACTTGACAGCAGGCATCAATTCTTTTGAAAGTGAATCTCAGAAGAGTTGTTAGAAAAACTGACTGAGGTCTCCCATTGGCAACCTCCTTCGATCCAACTCTTACCTGTACATTGTTCTAGACACATGTGCAGTATCCTGGATGTGGTTGGTGGATGTTCTCTTTGTAGAATCTAATGAGACATATGTTTTATAATTTATAGATTGTGTTTGAAATGATCTTAATATTGTATGTGCTTGTGTATGATGCAAGGGCCTTGGACTGAGCTGTCACTGTCTGGTGTGTTGGTACAGTTTTGTTGTCATTTTGTCTACGTTAATTTCAATTAAAAATTTAAGTCAGATTTTTGATTAAAGTATCCTTTAGCTAGAATCCCTCTATATTTCTCCTGAAGCCACATCCCAGTGCTTAGATCGGGGGCAAGTATTTTATTGAAGGTGCAGTCATCTATACTCCTCTTTACTAGGATTTCCAAGAACCTGGACCTCAACAGCCAGCTTAACCTTTACCATCAGAGCGCTCTAGAAACAGTGAAAACAAACAAACAAATTAAATAAACCAAACAACAAAAATGTCTCTGAACTCTACCTTTTCTTCAACCTTTGAACATGTCATTAAACATTTCCTGTGAATGCAGAATAAACACTTGGCTGTTAACCTCCTTATCTACTAATATACTGCACTTCCTAATATGAAAACTGCACATTTTACTTTGCCCATATTAACTGACTATACAAAAATCACATTTAATAATTTTGTCCTTTACATCAGGTTACAGTGTCTGCCACATGTGAGTATAAAAACTTCAATTATAGTGACGTATACTTTTATGTACATCATATCAAATACGTTTTTTTTAAGATTATTATTATGAGAGACTAGTTACTTAATGTGGTTTCTTTTTGAAGCAAGTGTCAGGTAATCTGAAAAAGATTTAGCAGTAACACTTTCTATGCCATGTCTATATGAATCTATGAAAGCATTCAGAACACATTGTAAGGCATTCATGAAGCATTATAAATATTGCTATAAATATTTATAAAAAGGCAAAACATAGGCATGTTTATTATGCATCATGAATGCTTTATGAAGCTGTCATCTATAATGCATGATAGAAATACAGAATACAGTATAAACCATCCTTAATTCTTATACCGACCATTATAATGCATTATGAAGGTATCTACAATGCATTATAGATGACGTCTTTAAGCATTACCGATTTTGCCTTTATTTTAAAAATTGGATATATGTTTTTTTCAACTAATATGTAGTTATAATCAGTGGTATCTTTTATGATGATAACTAATCCTGAAAATACATCTCTACAGTAAATGTAAGAAAACATGATTCCTAAACTGTGGTAATATCTAGAGCAGGGGCCTCAGATCCAGTCCTGGAGGGCCAGTATCGAATACAGTTTGCAGATTTCCCTGCTCAAACACACCTACTGCATCTGGAACTTAGCTGATTATGATGTTTAAGCAAGGAAATCCACAAACTCTGTTTTGATTCTGTTCCTCCAGGACCACACCCGGGGAACCTTGATCTAGGGCATTCTTGTCAAGCAATGCTGGATTTCATTATCTTTTTAATTACTTAATTGTCCTATGAATTCCTGTCAGCTACTCTTCAGTAGCAGCCATATGAATTTCAAACAGATACAGAGCCAGCTTAGTAAGGGTTAGGGTAGTAACAATTTAACCCAAAGCCACCCACTTAAATCGTAAAGAAAGTAGAGATAGGAACAGGCTGGATAAAGGAGAAATGTGCTATTTTGTGAAAAAGCTCATTCCTCATCATCTTTGACCATTTTGGGAGTTTATCAGTGAATAGAAAGAACCCAAACGTGTATGCTGATGTTTAATTGGAAATTCAGTGAGTCAGAATACAGAGTCTGTGTTCTGGCAGCAGTTTTCAGTGGCGTGACCAATGAGGCATGTAATTATTTGCTTCACTGGGGACTGCTTGTAACTTGTTGGCTAACCCAACTGAAATATGGTTAGATGCAAGAGGACAGGTATGTCATATTATTATAATAATATGACAAGGCAATTAGTTTCTTTTGGCCAGTAAAAGCATCCTGTCAAATGTTCCTGGAATATTATCCTAAGGCTAAATTGTAGATATGAGCTTTCCATTATGCACCAAGCCAACATCAATCCTCTTCCCCGAGAATGTAAAATAATAATAAAAAAAATTTGCTTCTGATGAGTCAGGCTTCAGTTCTCCCAGGGGATGAGGGAGAGTCTATTTATGTGGAACTACTTACTGTTTAATATGTGCAGTTTTCATGAGTATGTAAAGATGTAACTGAAGTAATTATAATTCACAGAAAATTAGGCTGAAATTCAATGCTCAACATATCTGTTTATGGATACTGTACATGACTAAAAATCCTAGCGTTTTGTGGATACTACAGTATTTTATTCTGGGTATGTTTAAATACGTAACTTCTGTGAAGTATGACGTAATTCCTTAGGGTAACGTAACATCTCAGCATTACCAATAGCATCAATGTCATGAGAGGTTAGCACTCTCCACCACCACTTTAAATCTCCAGTCAGTAGTTTCAATAGTTCTAGAAGCTGTGCCATGACAAAGTTCATTTTTCATGCCTGTGGTCTTTCTTTCATGTGTAGAGATGAAATGCTTTAATCAAGGCCACATCAGCTCAGGCTGTGCTCTCCAGTGTGTCACCACAGAGAGTAGCCCCCCCTTAGGACACACATAATGAGTTCATAAAAAGAGGGAGGAACAGAGTAAAGAAGAACAACCTTATAATGCTGCAAGACTTTTATGAGTAATATTGTTGCATATGGAGCATGATTAAAATAGAACATCTCTGCAGAAAAAGCAAAAATGCCAAATTCCTGACTGTGTTATACTTGTCATTACAATTTCACATTTTTAGGATAACAGGATTCATGTTTTGGGGTTAAATGCAGAGGACACATTTCATTGTTGTGCAATGTGTGCTGTGGTGTGTCAACAATGACTGTCACGCCCAGAAGGGTGGCCGTTGGGGGGGGGTTACTGTCATGCCCACTGTCACACTTCTTGCGAAGTATTGTTGGCATGTATTTGAGCCATACTGAGCATTTATCGGTCTTGTGCCTTTCCCGTTTGTCCTGCCTGTCTCGCCTGCCCTGCTTGTCTCGCCAGCCCTACCTGCATACCTCGCCCCGCTCTCCTGACCTGCCCTCCTCGTTCGGCCCATCTCGTCATCACCCTGTCTCGTCACTGCTCGTAGGACTACTTCTGAACCCTGGCCCCCGACCCGAACACTCCTGGATTTCCCTTTTGGCTTTCCTTTCATTAAAACTCCGTTCTCACGCATTATAGGGTCCGCATCTTCTCTGTCCACCTACTCCAACAGAATACTTCGCCTTAACAACATGGACCCCGCGGAGAACCAGAGGCTACAACAACAGGTGGACCAGCTGACCACGCTCGTCACCCAGATGATGGAGGGACATGCGAGCGGGGTCACTCTTCCTGCCTCCCTGCCCAGAACATCTGTTCCAGTGCCTGTAGCCATGGCGGAAAGGTACGACGGTAACCACGATCACTGTCAAGCTTTTCTTATGCAGTGCGGGTTAAATATCGAGGAGAACCCAGAAAGCTTTGTGAAGGAAATGGCACGAGTATGGTTTGTCATCTCCCTCCTCACCGGCCGAGCATGTGACTGGGCAACCGCATTGTGGATGGATAGTCACCTCGGTATTTCCAACGACGTTTGGCTGTACCTTGCCTCTTTAGTGGAGTCCAGACCCGGAGGACCTGTCCGTAATTCCCCCTGAGTACTCAGACTTCCGGGATGTGTCTAGTAAGGAACTTTCCTTTCAGTTGCCCCCTCACTGGGAGTGCGACTGCACTATAGACCTCCTGGAAGGGGCGCCACTCCCAAAGGGTCTTCTTTACCCTCTGTCAAAGAAGACGAGGCTATGGAGGCGTACACCCAAGAGGGACTTGCACAAGGTATTATCTGTCCATGTGCCTCACCCATAACAGCTGGGTTCTTCTTTGTCAAGAAGAAGGATGGGGGACTCTGCTCGTGTATAGATTATTTAGCCCTGAATTCAATTACCGTGAAACAACGTGAACCTTTGCCTTTAATCCCCTGCACATTGGAGCAGCTTCGGGAGGCTAACTTCTTTACTAAGCTTGACCTTCGCAGCGCTTACAATTTGATTCGGATCCGACCGGGAGATGAGTGAAAGACTTCTTTCATCACTGACACCGGACAATACGAGTACCGGGTAATGCCGTATGGTTTGGCTAACAGCCCCTCTATCTTTCAAGCTTTCATGTATACTGTGTTCCAGGACATGATAAACTGATTCCTCGTTGTCTACATTCACGATATCCTGATCTACTCACCTTCCCTTTCTCTGCATGTAGACCACGTTCGTCGAGTGCTCCAAAGACTGCGCAAATATCATCTGTTTGTGAAAGGAGAAAAATGTGAGTTTCACCAAACCCAAATCCAGTTCCTAGGCTATGTCATCTGACCCGGTGCGGTGGCGATGGACGCGAAGAAGGTGGCAGCCATTCAACAGTGGCTTTGTCCCCACAACATCAAGGAAACTACAGAGCTTCCTGGGATTTGCCAAATTTTATCGCCGTTTCATTCGGAATTTCAGTCAGGTGGCTGCACCCCTTACTTCCCTCACGTGGGGCTCAGGTCCCCACCTAAGGTGGATTCCAGAAGCAGATGCGGCGTTTCTACGTCTCAAACAGGCCTTCTTCACCATTCTCCAACAACCATGACCTGACAGTCCCTTCGAGGTAGAGGTCGATGCTTCGGAAGCCGGCGTTGGAGCTGTCCGCATTCAGAGGGATCAGGTAACTGGTCGCCGCCATCCGTGTGCTTCCTTTTCAAAGAAACTTAACCCTGCAGAACGAAATTATGACGTCGGGGACCGGGAGCTCTTGGCCATTAAGCTGGTCATAGAGGAGTGGAGACACTGGCTTGAGGGGGCTCGTCATCCGTTCCAGGTGTTCAAGGACCACCACAACCTGGAATATCTACAAAATGCTAAACGACTTCATTCCTGACAAGCTCGTTTTCATTTCAAGGTGACCTACCTTCCTGGAAAAAAGAATGTCAAAGCCGATGCCTTTTCTAGGCAGTTTGACCCCCCCAAAGCTGTCGATCGGTCGGAGTCTGTTCTTGCGCCGACCTGCTTCACAGCCACTATTACCTCGTCTCTTGAGGAGACAATCCGGGTCGCTAATGAACGTACTACGCCACCTGCAGGATGCCCCCCAGGTAGGTTTTATGTTCGTAACCCTCACCGATCCGCCGTAATCCATTGGGTGCATACCTCTCTTAGCATCAGACACCCAGGGGGATCCGCAACCCAGCAGTGACTATCACGGAGATACTGGTGGCTGGGCTGGAGATCAGAAGTTGAGAGGTATGTCGCCTCTTATCCTGAGTGCTCACAATTAAAGTCATCCCACCAAGCTCCAGCCAGGCTACTCCAGCCCTTGCCAGTCCTGTCTCGTCCCTGGTTCCACTTGGCACTAGATTTCATCACCGATCTTCTTCACTCCCGAGGTAAACCATTGTACTCACTGTAGTGGATCAGTTTTCTAAAATGTGTCGCCTGATTGCTCTCCCTAAGCTCCTGAGCGCTACTGAATTGGCTGACATTCTGATTACATGGTTATTTTGGTACTATGGCATCCTGGAAGATGTAGTGTCTGATAGGGGCCCTCAGTCTCACCTTGGTGTATCATCCCCAGTCAAACAGCCTGGCAGAAAGAACCAATCAGGAGGTGTCTAAAGTGTTGCAGTTGCTCTGCAAGGACAAACCCACAGAGTGGGCAGTTCATCTTGTTTGGGCAGAGTACATTTTGAATGCCAGAGTGAGCCCTGTCACTCGTATGTCTTCCATACAGTGTGTTCTTGGATTTTAGCCTCAACTTTTCCAATGAGATGCGGCGGCTTGTGACGTTCCCCAGATGGAAGACTGGTACCAGAGGGCATAGGTGGTCTGGCCCAGGACCTAGCTCTCCCTCACTGGTCAGGACCTAGCTCTCCCTCACTGGTCAAGCCTCCCGACAGGAAACCCAGGCCAACAAACATCAGGGTGCTGCCGCACACTATCGGGGGGGTCAACAGGTTTGGCTTTCGACCCGTAATCTTAAACTCCCGTTTTGCCGCAAGCTGTCTGCCTGCTTCATTAGACCCTTGAAGATCACACGGCAAGTAGGACCAAACACCTTCCATCTCTTGCTACCGAATATGTACCGTATCTGCCCGATGTTTCATGCCTCGCTCCTGAAACCTGTGCGGTACAGCCCGATACACCCTCCTACAGATGTCGCGGTTCCACCGCCTCGCACCCTGCAGGATGAGTCTGAAGTGTACCAGGTTCGGGCACTCTTGGACTCTGGCCAACGGGCCAGATCTCCCCAATACCTGGTGGATTGGGAGCGGTTCGGTTCCGGGGAATGATCGTGGGTGCCAGCAGGGGACATCCTGGATCCCGACCTGGTTACAGCTTTCCACCACGCGCACCCCTTCGAAGCCCACACCACGGCCACGAGGTCGCCCACATCGTCAACTTCAGCCTCCAGGAGGTGGCCGTCTCTACTGTCACGCCCAGAGGGGCGGGACATAGCAGCTGCAAGCAATTTGCCTGTAATGCTCCTTGCGAAGTATTGTTGCCATGTATTTGAGCCATACTGAGAATTTATCTGTCTGGTGCCCTTCCCGTTTGTCCTGCCTGTCTCGCCTGCCCTGCTTGTCTCGCCTGCCCTGCCTGCCTACCTAGCCCCGCTCCTCATTCCGCCCGTCTCGTCACTGCTCCTAGGACTGACTTCCCCGGCTTCTGAACCCTGGCACTTGACCCGACCACTCTCCTTGATTTCCCTTTTGGCTTTTTGTCTATCTGGGTCTTTCATTAAAACTCCGTTCTCATGCATTACAGGGTGTGCATCTTCTCTGTCCACCTACTCCAACAATGACCACTGATCACCAAATTTTTTATTTATTTATTTTTTTTTTGAAGAAAAAAAAAATCAACCAACTGCATTCAAAAGATTATTTAATTATTCATCATGCTTAAATTAAACAGGCAGAATGTGCAGATAAGTTGTGGAAATACATGCCATATATAAATTGTTTCTTGTGATTGTTTTAATCTTGTTCTGAGCTGTTTTAAATACCTTATTTGTGGTATATATGGTATAACCATTTTATAACCAGTTCATGTTAGCATGACAGAAAGTTTTAAAAGCATAGCTATGCAATCAATTTCTCATTTCATGGTAAAAAGCAAAATATGGATATCTATCAATCACTGTTTACAATGCATTTTTACAGGATAGCACATTTCACAACACAACACATACATATATTCCATTTTATCACTATGCACTGAAAAACCAGCATTTTAAAAGAGCTGAACTATGCAGTAAAACTGTCTCCAATGACTTTCTACTGTATAGTCGTCATAGTCAGCCAGTATTATAATTTAATTTTATATCCTGGAGTCTAACCCAGAAAGCACAGGCCAAAAGGCTAGGTAGCATACTGGGCGGGAAGCCAGTCCATCACATACAATTACTCTCCAGTATTGAAACTCTAGACACACACAGTACAGGGCAGGCAGTGTGGCAACCAGCATTACCTACTGAGTCACCATGCCACCCTTTATCAAGACATTTGCAAATTTAAATGGTTTTTAACCGGTAAAGCCCTCTTTGTACTGTAGCTAGTTAGACAGAAATCTAATCTTACCTGCATACTAGGCACAGTATGTACATAGTAGCTACCATAGCAGTATAAGTATTACGTCTATTGTATATGTTCAATTCAAAAGAAGAAACCTGTATTTCTGCTTTAACCACTCTTATGAAACACTATTCCCTTCTCTGTTATTTTTATTTTAATAAACTGGACCTTATAAATTAAAATATGTTTACAAAAACGGAATTCAGTAAAGTCAATTAAACTTCATAAAAGCGATAAAGAAAACTAAAGCATAAACTTGTACAACATTCTGGAATCAACCTGTTCTTTCAACTTTATCTTAACTTTTATTTTGTCTTGGTGGCTACAGTAAATATACAGAAAGTATTGTAGTCATGCCCTCTTTTCTCTATTTACTTAAGTTAAATATACTAAAGCAAAGGTTGTTACAAAAACAAGATTTTACTAAACCAGTCTTACACTGATGTAATAACCAAAAAATTCGACTGAGAAAATAATGGACCCCTGGGATATAAATGACTAATCAATCACTGGGAAATCTTTTACCATAAGTCTACCAGAACTGGAAAACAACACTGAAGAGATGAGCAGAAGGTCTTTGAGGGGTCTTTGAAAACAGGAACCTCACCAGTAGCTGAAATTAATAGCAGTTTCCTTTGGGTGGGAAAGTAATTCACTGTTATGAAGGTCAAAATGGAAGAGATAGAGACCTGGAAAGGTAAACTCAGTTCAGAATTCTCAAGTATCCAAGAATACACTGGATGGGAGTTTGCCCCATTTGGGACAAATTTTACCATGTGCAAAATTCACAACAATTTACAGAGAAGCCCCTTCCCTTTTACCGAGGGGGGGCGGGACCCCTGTCAGCTCCCCCGCTGTGAAACCCCTCCTCCAGCCCCGAAACCCATTAGTAAGTGACATGCAGTGGCCACAATGTAATGGGCCCAGGGGAAGATGCCCCCTGCCTCCTTAAATATATAAACACACAAATGCACTGTCAGAAAAAAGTACCAGTTTGTACCTTTGCTTGTCACTGAGCTGTACCCTCAAAGGTCTGCCAATTGTGGGCTATGGCTGTAGGTAATTGTACCTTTTAAGGTACAGAAATGGACTATGAGGAACATTTTAGTACCATTAGGGGCACATTAATTTTGTATGTACCTTGGGGAAATTCCTCAGATTCTATTTCTGTACTTTAAAAGGTACAATTCCTTACACATATAGGGTACAGTTGGCAGACCCTTGAGGGTACAGCCCCAGTGACAAGCAAAGGTACAAATTGGTACTCATTTTTCTAGACAATGTATGTGCTTAAAGCATTTAAAATAAACAATGTTGCTAGGAAAGATTAATTGAGAATTCCTGATTCCCAGTCTACAAGCAGATACAGGACATCACATCACAGCAAAGAACACAATTCCAAATAGGGCTAGGTATTGCCACAGATACCCCAATTCGATACAATCCGATACGATTATGATTCTGTATCATTCCGATACGAATGAGGCATGAAATACTATATATCAGCTTTCCATATTTGGAGAGATGTTCAAAAAGTTCTAAATGGAACACAGATTTTCAATAGCAGAGTCACTGGAAACAAATTGTGAAACCTACTAAAGAAAGTCCAAAGGCTTGTATACCAAAATCTATTTATGTGAGGAACATGTGTATGGTTCCCTAATAACAAACCCAGTCTGTCACTTTCAAAGCACAAAAATTAATCCTGACTGAAAAGAATAGCAAAAAATAAAAATGGGCAAGTCTAAATTTCACTTGCCATGTTTCAGAAAGATTTCAACTTAGACATGTGCCAAAACATAAACTAGAATCCCTTTGTCTGAGGAACACAGGGATATTGTTTAGGGCTGGGAATCAGCCCTGACCTCACCATTCGATTTTGATTCACAAGTGCCCAATTGGATTCCATTTAGACTCTGTTCAGCTTATGTTTAAGACCCATTCATTAATGTGCGATCAAACCAGATATGTTGTAAAAACAATAACAGGCACAGCACTGTAGCGTTAACATTGCAAAGCTTAATTAATGATCATTGTAAAAGTTACCATTATATGAAGAAAATAAGATAACGATAAACAATATATTGTAGCGCTGCTGGGATTAGTGCATCCTGGCATGCTTCGTGAGTGTGTGTATGTAGCCCTGGTTATGTCATTGTAAATAGCCCTTGTATTGTTATTGTTGTTGTTATGGTTAATAAATTGTGTGATGTGTGTTTGCCCATGTCTTATTTGAACCCCGTCCAATTCTCGCATGTTCTTATCTTGTATAAATCTTCCACCATGTGTTTACCTTCCAGTTTGACATCTGTCCACCTTGTGTTTCCGTTGTTGTAGTTGGTTCAGTGCTCGTTGGGTGCCTGTTATATGGAATCAGATTTGTGCCAAAATTTTCAAACAAAACTTTCCTAATATCAAACAAAATTTATTCAATATTCATTCTCGCCTGTGAGTTTTTCAGTTTCGCTGCTGGCTTTTCAGTCACTCCGTCCCGTTTTACGTTT
>JAODJU010000095.1:11651378-11667346 GCA_026776725.1 Gnathonemus echidnorhynchus | reverse complement strand
AATGAATATTGAATGAATTTTGTTTGATATTAGGAAAGTTTTGTTTGAAAATTTTGGCACAAATCTGATTCCATACTGTTATAGTTCTGATAAGGACTGCAATAAAAGGGCGTCATTCTCCCCTAAATAATCCTCCTCATCACTGGCTGTCGTTGCCGCTATGCCTCAATGTGCCAGTCATCACATTGGTTTCAGAAGTGGGATCCTGTAAGCGATCCCACTGGCACTCTACAAGATCATCCAGCAATCCTGCTCCAGCTTGGTGGAGGAAGCAGCCGTGCCGGGGAAGCAACGGTGCTTCTCTGATGAGGATGGCTCAGCACATCTGCTGGTGCTGCAGGAGAGAAGCCCGCACACCAAGCACACCACTGCCCAGAAGCCCGCACCAGAGCTGCCACCAGACGACCAGAGGACACCGGAGCGAGGAAGGCACCCTCCCCTCCACTGAAGGTGCACCAGACCTGCACAGTGTGCCCTGAAGCCACTCCTGCCAACCAGTGTAAGCAAATTGAGCACGACAGGTAGAGGCAGCAGGTAGAGGTTGCTCTGTGTAAGCAAATGGAGGCGTGCTGCAGCTGGGAAGCCTGGCTAGCCTGGGAATGCTGAGAGCTTGACGAGCAGCAGAAGCGGGACCATCAGGACTGGGAGCGGCTGTGAGAGCCTCCGGAGCAGGAGCAGCAGATGCTGGAGCGGCTGCATGGTGCACTAACCAGCTGGGAACAAGAACGTGACTGCCAGGCGTGTCAGGTCAAGGCAGCAGAGGCGACATTCCAGGGCTGCAAGAAGGTGCTGCTTGGCTGGGGGGAGGTGTGTCATTGTTTAGAAGCCCAGCGATGCCTTGACTTACCAGTCATCACATTGGTTTCAAAAGTGGGATCCTAGAAGCAATCCCACTGGCGCTGCTGGAGCAGGCACTCTACAAGATCATCGAGCAATCCTGCTCCAGCTCGATGGAGGAAGCAGCCATGCCAGGGAAGCAGCGGTGCTTCTCTGGTGAGGATGGCTCAGCTCATCTGCTGGTGCTGCAGGAGAGAAGGACACCAGGCACACCACTGCCCAATTCCGCAGTAGAGCTGCCAGCAGATGACACCGGAGCGAGGAAGGCAACCTCCGCTCCACTGAAGATGCACCAGACGTGAACAACGTGCCCTGAAGCCATTCCAGCCAGCCCGCCGGACTCACATTGGAGATGATCGAGGCAGGCAATTCTGTGGACTCTGGCTACTCACTGGCCATCGAGTGCTCAAACCTCGGCAGCTGTGAGGAGCCGCAGCATGACCCCAGCTGCAAGCACGACAGGTAGAGGCAGCAGGTAGAGGTTGCTCTGTGTAAGCAAATGGAGGCGTGCTGCAGCTGGGAGGCCTGGCTAGCCTGGAAATGCTGCATGCTTGACAAGTAGCGAAAGCGGGACCATCAGGACTGGGAGCAGCTGTGGAAGTCTGCGGGAGTCTGCGGAGCAGGAGCAGCAGAAGCTGGAGTGGCTGTGTGGTGCACTGGCCAGCTGAGAACAGGAACGTGACTGCCAGGTGTGTCAGGCGAAGGCAGTGGAGGCGGCATTCCGGGGTTGCAAGACGGTCTGCTCAGCTGGGTGTGTCACTGTTTAGAAGCCTAGCCGGCCCAGAAGCACCACAAGCTGCAGAAGGCGGTGGCTGCGATGCGGGACCTCGAGCAGGTGTGCTTCACTCTGGAGGCCCAAGTGATGGTGGACCTCCATGAGCGCCATGAGGAGGAGGCCCTCTTGGCACGTCTGCGAGAGGCTACACATGTAGTGGTGCAGGAGCAGCTGTGCAGGGCCACCCAACCCCGTGAGCAGGAGGCCCTATGGCAGAGCCAGCCTGCCATACAACATGAGGACTCCACTAAGCAGGGTAGAAAGAAGAGGTGAGGCCAGGAGGAGGCTGCACCACTAGTGATCTTCAGCTGCACCATCCACTGGTTGTCCCCGGAGAAGGGGGCCTGGCTGTGGGACTCATTGGGAACGGTGTTCCCTAGCCAGGAGGACCCCTTGGAAGGGATACTGTATTCCCCCTAAGGCATGCAAAAGCAAGCAATCTGTCATGTCAACACCGGGCAGTAGCTAAGACCTGCCATAGCTCACAAGCGTTGGGAGCTGATGGCCCTCCTTTGTTGGAGTCAATACACCAGCAGCTGCCAGTGGACCCCTGGGGACCGGGGAGGTGATCGGCAGGATGATCAGTCAACCGTTGGGGGGGGTGGCAGTGTAGCGCCTGTAGGATTAGAATATTCTGGCATGCCTCACGAGCGCATGTATACTGTATAGTCCCAGGTATGTCATTGTAATTGTATTGTTGTTGTTATGGTTAATACCTGTATTCCCAATTGTGGCATCTGTTTTTGCCCATGTCTTATGTGAACCCTGTCCGATTCTTGCGTGTCCTTAGCTTGTATAAATCTCCCCCCGCATGTGTACCTTACAGTTCGGCATCTGACCATCTTGTGTTTCTGTTTTTGTAGTTGGTTTGGTGCCTGTTGGGTGCCTGTTATAATCCTATTAAGGACTGCAATGGAAGGGCATCATTCTCCCCTAAATGTGCTTCCTCGTCATTTGCCATCGTTGCTGCAATGTCTCGATCTGGCATTCATCACAAAATAATAATAAGCATGAAATTTATTCTTGTACTTAAAAAATGAATAAATAAATAAATAATACTTGCTTAACTTTAGTTGCTTTCATTTACTTCAGTGTTTGAAAAAAATAAACAATAACAATTCTCATAACTGACAGCAGGCCACATTCAATAATATCCATTGTCTCCTTGCATCGATTGCTTTTATATCATTTTATCTATTTTGCTTTCATGTAATGTTATTTTGCTTCACCAGAAGTACTTTGTACCAAAAATGATTGGTGCGAGAATAAAGCCCTACTTGACTTGTTTGCATTTCCGTACTGGAGTACTACATTACCATGACTAATAATGGTTATGATTAATCACAAAATTGATATTTTTCCCACCTCTAATTCCAACCAATCATATGGTAGTTATTTAAGAACAGGTAACCTATGACCAACAAATTCAGAGCAAGGTTGATTGAGTGAGCGGAGCATGCCACACACTGCTGTTTTGGTAATATCATGGAAAAGATAAGCACTCCCTTGGAGGAAGCTTCAAGTGACAGTTCAGTACCAGATCTTTCAGTTCCAGATATTTTAGAAAAGGAGATATTGTGTCTAAACAAGGTAAAAAGCCATCAGTGGTACAGTTTAAAGTCTGATGTGTAACAGACTTTTGTATATGTCATTTAGGATATACTTCAGACTTTCCTTACAGCAAACATATATGAAACAAGTGTGCATTAACATGTGAAACTTTCACATACGCATCAATACTACTGAAAAGTCACACACATACAGTTTATATGAATCTCATGCATCCATACTACTGAAAACTCACAAGTCAGGTCAGGTTGGGGAGCATGCACTGGTACAGAGCATTACCAGAACCATCACATGATGAAATACCACAGGATCCCAGTTGACAAGCCACCAGGCCGACGCGTGGTCCAGTCCCACCCTCGGGAATTGACCGTCTATCTGGCACAGCCAAATGTTACTTGGGGTCCCCTTAGCCTGATTGAACTGCTCAAGTCTCCAGCAATGAAGAGCTAACTCACCCTCAGGGAATAGAGCCACTTGGCTGTAGTGCTTTAACTGATGTTCCCTCACAATGCAGGCAATGTGCCTCATTCACAACTCCCTGAGCAACCACTCATTTGACACAAAGTCAAACCAGTGGTACCCAAGGATTCTCCAAAGAGACCAGTACCAAAGGAGTCCTGTCTTCATCTCAGGCCACAGGGTAGTGTCCATGTTTTGCAGCCATACAGAAAACAGGGAGCAACAGAACTCTAAAGACTTGGACCTTATTAGGATATTGGGAGCGCCACACACCCCTTTCCAGTCACCTCATGACCCTCCATGCTCTCCCAATCCATCTACTGACTTCACAGGAAGACTCAGCAGACACATGAATGTCGCTGCCAAGGTTAGTGAGCCTCTCAACGTGCTCGACATTCTCTCTGCAGACAGGCACATTGCTGATGGCTGTGCCCAAGAGGTCATTAAAGGCCTGGATCTTGATTTTTATCCAGGACACCAGTAAGCCCAGACACTCAGTTTCTCGAGCCCTGATCAGAGCCTCCATTGACTCAATTGAAGATCACAGCATTGTCTGCGAAGTCAAGATTAGTGAATTTTTCTTCACCAACAGATGCCCCACAACTGTTGGACCCTATGATCCTGCCCAAACCCCAGTCCATACAAGCACTGAAGAGAGTAGGAGCAAGAACACACCCATGATGAACCCTAGAATCGACAGGGAAGAATGCAGAAGTTCTGCCCCCTATTCTGCACAGCACTCACAGTACCAGTATACAGTACAGTACCATAATACCAAGCAACTTTGGGAGGATTCTGCAAAGTCTCAGGATGTCCCACAGTTGCTCAATCAACTTTGTCAAACATTTTATGAAAATCGACAAAGGCTGCAAAGAAACTTTGCCAATATTTGCATTTGCAGTTGATGAGAACCTTCAGTGACAGGATGCGGCTGATAGTAGACTTCTTAAGTGTAAAACCAGATTGCTGCAGTCGCTGGTAGGCAAGCAAGAAGACTGTGAAACTGGACTTTTTTGGGCCTGCGCTGTTTCACATAAGGGTAAACTGTCAGCTTGGCTCCAACGAGGCTGGGCAAAGGCCATCAAACCAACATATCAGTGATCTGCCACTAAGTGAGAAAGACCCCTAAGGCAGTCCCCCTTGGGCTCACTGATCATAAACCCATCCTGCCCTCTCCCCCATCCCAAATGGTCACACAGAAGGCCAGGCAAAGGCTGCTGGGATTGCTGCACTGAGAGAGAGTGGTATACACACAGTGTGCACTTGTGTTGTACGTGTGTTGCAGCATATAGTTTATGAGTTTGTGGCCACAAGTTAGATTTAACTTAGATGAATCTATATTTCTGGTTGAATGCATATTAATTGTGAATAAATGTTGCTTTGATTACTTCTCTGTCATCTGACTTTGCTAACTCCAGTATGTTCTTGGTAGATGGGGCGTACTCCCCTGGCCAGGGTTAAGAGTTAGCTAGACTGTGGGGTAAGGGATAAGCACTGCTTCAAACTAATTTATGTATTTGGTTTGCCATTTGGCTCGGATATGTTGTTACATATAGAACTATAGTGCAGCATCTGAGCCGACCACTTCTCTCAGGGACCTTGTGTGCCTGTGCAAGCTGAGTTACGGTAAACACCGGCTGAGCCTCTGAGGCTCACCGAGGCCGAGTTACGGTAAACACCGGCTGAGCCTCTGAGGCCCGCCGAAGCTGAGTTATGGTGAATACCGGCTGAGCCTCTTAGGTGTGTCCAAACTATGTTACAGTGAATACCGGCTAAGCTTCTGAGGTGTTATATGAATCAATGGACCCGGCTGGCCAGCTAAGCTGACAATGTACTCCACCACCTGGGACAAATGATAGTTAAGCAATAGCAAAGCCCAGAAGGAATCTGAATAACAGAAATGTCATGACTAAAAGATTCTAAATAAGTCTAATTAAATTGGAGTCACATTTGGTTAGATTTTGCTTAAAAGAGTAAGTAACTTTCCAGGTGCACTCAGAAGGACCTTCGGCTGTCCAGTTGGATTCAGTCGTTGAGCCAGTGGGTGGCCCTCTGGAGTATTGATGGGTGTGTTCAAATGTGAACTTATTTCACACTTTGAAGCACTGAAATCCAGTAAAACATACAGAATACAGCAGCTAGGTTTTTATACTCTCAGTTTGAAAAATTACATCCTATATTGATTAAAAATGCAGCACAGCATTTTATTTTTGATTACGGAATGATGACTACACATACATAATATGTTTTAGGTTTTGTTAATTTTTATAATAATTAAAATAAATAGTTCATCAATTGAGAAATATAACCTTGAATGCGATCATTAACATCTTTATGTTGTTATAGAGGATAGTTGGATATATAAACTAACCTGAAAACAGACTTCTATCCATCCATCTTCTGAAACCACTTAATCCTAACTAGAGTAGTGGGGGGGACCAGAGCCTATCCTGGGAACAATGGGCGCATGCGGGAACCAACCCTGGGCAGTCGCCAACACACTGCAGGGCATGCACACGCACATGCACATGCTAATGGAATCTCAGCTACTATCAGATTTTATTGGTTTTGACTCCTTTCAATTTTATTTTGTTAGTTTGTTTCTAATCGTTATTTGAAAATCTAAACAGCCATTTTTTCGACTTCTTATTATCATGAAAATGATGTGAAATGTAAAAAATGATATTTAAACCTGCCTTAAGTGCTTGTCTAATGCTGATAGTTTATGCAGGGCCCTGGAATAAAATTAAAGTCTACCAATCAACCGAGGGTAGGGGGTGACATTTTGGCAGGGGGGCAGAATTCCATGCCCCTGAGTTTATGCAGGTTAGCCAGCTTCCTGAAGCCTCTCAGTTTCACGGTTATGTTTTCACAGCCATGTCCATGCCATGTTCCTCTTTGAAATGAAAACAGGAAATAAGGCAATTAAGTCAGCCACATTTTTTGGTGTTTTGCAAGCAGCTATCCTGCAGCATTGTACAACTGTCATCATGACATTGTTCACATTGTGTTTCTCATTTCTTATTTTATAGATTCACACCTTTTCATTTGATGCATCAGTGTGTTGTATAATAAACCACTGGAGCTTAGAGGCTACTTCCTGATTTCCATTCCTTTCTTTGAAAGGAGTTTGGCTTGCTGTTGAATTGTATCCATAAACCTACAAGGAGGACAGTGTTAAGAATGCCCCCCATGCCAAGGGACGTTCTTGTAGAAGATGCCATGACTCTTGTATACGTGGAATCTATAGCGGGAAGATATTAAGCTGGGGTAAAAAATGACAAATTTTGAAAGATGAATTGTATAGCAACAAATGTTTCAGAAAGATATTAGTTTCCAATAAAATCTGACTTAAAAATAATGGTATAACAAAAATGCATGCAGATCTGCTACTATATGTCTTTGATACAGATAAATGAAATACAAATGCATATAAAGAACAATGTTTTGCCTACAAAATGACTACATAATGTTGCAAACCCCCCCCCATGCACAGAATAGGTAAGAGGATGATGGGTAGGATTTGCCTAATATTCACTGGGTAGTATACCAGCTAGGCACACAGAGACTCATAAAACTGTTAAAATGGGCTCCTGGCATCTTCTGTGGAACTAATCCTCTCTTTTGCTCCATCTGACTAATTAATTTTGGTCTGCCAGAAAAGTTATACTTGGCTAAACTCCGGTTCCACAACTGGGATATCTTAGGGCTTGCAAAATAAGTAATTTTAATGATTTCCTTGAAAAGATGTTTTTAGTGTTTGTGTTTCTAAAGGTTTTATGTTTCTTGTTTATAATATCTATCAATTCTTTATAACAGGACATACTGACATGAGGCAATTAATATATTCACCTTTTGCTAATGGAAAATCAGCTTGTTTTTTTAAAAAAACAAAGCTTTGTGAAAGAATTTCTGAAATGTAAAAGCTATGAAACTAACACATATTACAACCAATGTTATCATTTTTTCTATTTGCCAAATAAAAATCACTGAATGAATGAATCACATCGTGGTTGGAACCAGTTAAAACAGCCATTTTCCCTGGACCACTTAAATTCCTAAAAGAAATCGTGAAAGAGAAGGGTAAATAATCATTTATTTTCTGATTTTGTTCTGTTTGTTTATTTTTTTAACTTAATGTTGCAGATTTTACAACACTGATGACAAATGAAGAGAAACCTTAAGGAACAAATTGCATAAAATGTTGATATGGATACCTTGTAGCATGGAAGATATACCAGAGAGCGCGAAACAGAACTGGAGACAGCAATGTTCCGACCAGTTGCCCCGGAGGGGCAGTTTATTAAAGGTGTTCACTAGAGAGGAATGCATGGTGCAGGGAGATGGATGAGAGCTTCAGGAGTGCTCGAAGCCATGTAACACCACAGAGGGCCGAAGTGCAGCTAGTGGACATCATAACTAGCATCTGCAAAAATTAAAAAGGCTGTGGACGAGTTAGTTCCACCATCTCCGGGGAGTGAGCTGTCGTTTCCTCTGGCTGCCCCCCCCCCCCCTCCGCCCTTTTGGGCTGGTGCCTTGGTATCATGCTTTTTTCTTTGCTCTTTCGGGCTACCTGATCTTCCTTTGCTGCCCCCAATCCTTAGCTCTCAGCTTTGCCTTGCTAGGGGTATGGTTCTATTTCCCAGTTTTGCCTTAGTTTCCACAACAGTGGTGCTGAAATGTTGGCGGTTCGCAGCTGTCCTGGGTGCTGACAGTTGAATATGGTTGACTGTCAACTGTTCAGAACAGCATCCTTGTGTCATATCCAGAGGCTTGGCTGTGATAACTATTTTTCTTATTAATATTGTAAATGAAATATAAAACCCAGTGCCCTTGTGTCAAAAACAATTGTTCCCTTTTATGTACCAACTGGTTACCCTACTGTTACAGTAGCAATATGTCTACAACCAAGCACTTTCTGTTATTTGTATTATTGCTTCATATAACTAAATGGAGATCAACCAGTCCTATACAGAATGGCTTCCATAATAAAATATAAAATGATGTTTGAGAATTCTGCTGCAACGTCTCAAATTTTAGATCTTGATTTGGCTGGTTTAAAATTTGCTCGTTTTTTTTTATTCGGACGTTATTTCTTACTGGTTGCTGATCACCATCATATCGATCGCCTGCCATGCTTTGTTTCATTACAGTATCCATAGCTCCTTCCGTTATGAAAAGACACCCATGTCTCGAGGCAGCTAGTGATCCCGAAAGCATAACAATATCAGAGTCATTTATGACTGGTGGTATGTGGATCTTTGTAAGGTCATGATGTGGATTTGGAGGGGGGGGCATGTTTGTCAAAAGATATCAAAATCAATTTTTGGCCATCTAGAATTATGGAATTGGCACATTGACAAGCTTGAGATGAGCTTATCTTTTACTCCTCTTCCATGTTCCTTATTTTGCCCTTTTCCTTATGTGGACAAAACACCCCAATGTTATTCTACACTTATTAATTATTGCCAAGATGATTTTACAAATGTTAGCAGCATGACCAGTCCTGGGACGATTTCTGAATCATTTCATCCTCAACATCATACCTCTGAGTGTGGCACCTTAGACATGCTGTGTCATGACCAGCTCGTCCGATCCTCGTGTGTGCCACGCCCCCTCATTACCTACGTGTGCTACCCCGATTGTGATCACCTGTGTCCTGTTAATTTCTGCCTATCCTGTGTATTTAGTCCGCGTCTGAGTCCGTATTCCCCAGTCCAGTCATTGACGTTTGTCTTGTGCTGCCGTTTTGTTTAATAAAACCCCGTATCTTGGATTCCCGTTTCCCGGGTTTTGCTTCTCCGCTCCCCGCTTGTGCAGCGGACGTGACATGCTGTTGTAATCCGTTCCAAACAAATGAAACAACACTTTTCTGGAGAGCCTCAGAAATTGATTTGTGTCAAGAATCTCTGCAGTGTTAAATTCAGTCTGGTAGAGAGGGCTAAAGATAGTGGGACATAATGAGGCAATGTTATTTCAAATCAGTATTGATTATAAAAGAATTCAAACAATTCACCCAAATCCACGTATTTGGATTGGATTAATGGAAGAGGGGTACCACCTTTTTCACTGAAATTTACATTCTTGATTACCTTCCACGTCAAATCAATGAAAGAATAACTGAATTTTGATGCTGTTCATTTCCTCTAACTCCCTCAGTACAGAACTACAATGGACAAAAGAGCTGAACAAATTTGATGTTAAAAATGTGCAAAAACAATGAATATCAGACTGGGGCACTATTTCAGTGGACTGGGATTTGCATGGTGCCACAGAAGTTCTCAGATGAATGAAATGTCAGTTTTTTTAGACAGAGTGAATCTATCATGTATACTGAGCCCTCAGCATAAAACCAAATAGAGTTTCAGTACTATTCAATATGTAAGAATCAATCTGTAAGCAAATCAACCTGTCATTTTAATCATTATGTTCCTCAAAGTGGTGTGCCATTTCAGGTTATGGAACTATATTGCAGAGATTCGTTGTTTCACACTTTAGAAAGGAACTGTTATTTTTAAGTAACAAATGATATACTGGCAGCATATCATTTATGCATATATAAAATATGAAAAATATGCTTTTCACTGTAAATTATGTGTAAATATAGTAATAAATACTGACAACTGAGTGATGATTGAGTAATTACTTTTAATTGATTAAGTGAAAAGAACAGGGTCCACACAGTAAATGTTTTCTCAGAAACTGAGAAGCTGTTTTCTAATGGTCATTACATAGTGATGCTGGGCTCCCGGGTGGCTATTGAATAGGAATGATTTTAATAAGAATGATAAATCTACAGTTTTACTCCACCTAATACAGGATTCTTTGTTTATGCTTTCAATTTTATTATTTATAACGTTTTAAGGTATTAGGGGTATTCGAGTTGTAGTGGGTAGAAAGGATTATTATTATTATTATTATTATTATTATCTTGCTTGGGGCTGCCTCAAGCAGCCGAGGCTAATCAAAAATTTAAAAACCTTGTGGCATATCACATTGTCTCACAAAAAAATAACAAAACAAGAAAAGTTCTTTTTTTTCTTGGTTGGAATTTTTGCACCCAAGGCAGCTGAATGGGACAAGCTTGTATAAACAGCAAAACTTAGCCCTTAGTTTATAATCCACTGAATTTTTAATGCTACGTGATGACAATAAAAAACAATAAACACAAACAATAAAAGCAAGTTTGACCATCATTTACTGAGAAACTTGGTGGGGATGTCATAAGGGTGAGGCTAGGGTCATGTGTATTCTTTAAAGCTTCCGAATGACGAGTCAATGAATATAAAATATGCCCCTTTTAAATTGTGTTGAGGGTTGTAAGGCATGTATTTCATTAGTTTCATGCTGTTAGACACACACTGATTTTCTTTGGTTGAGCGTGTACTGACACTAGATGAGCCGTACGTATCCATGCCCGGCCCCACCTGGACAGATACGCTGGGGCATGGTTCAGTTGGACTCAGTCATGGTACGCATAATATGATCGCTGACCATGCCTGCGTAACGAACATAGACATGATCTCAGTGATGCCCTGGTACATGGATGAGGGTCGTGTGTCATCACACCCAAAATTACTTTAAATAAACCACAAAATAAGGATGCTACTCATAAACCCCATTGTGCTGGGCAATAGCACTTTTCTTCCTATATATTCTTCTACACAAAATGCATGGTGATAAGGAAACAGTGCCCAGGCCTGGACCGTTAAACACAATGTGAGTGCAGACCAGCATGGGTGGGGGGCAGGGGGGGACAATCAAACTCAGGCATGATACCAAGGCCAAGATATCATGGCCAAGTGTGGTTTTAAGGCAACCAGGCCAAGTGTGACAACAGACTTAAACTCCATTAGGGGATTAAACTGGTCATTGTCAGCTGAGGCTGTTGATCCCCAATACAAGGACTGGAAAGTTATGGTTTCGGTTGAGAAATGCTTTGAGCTGGGAGAAAGCAGTGTTATTAAACTGTGTTCAGACTAATATGAAACATTGACAGGCTGTGATAAATGGGGTGGTTATTAGTGCATATGGATATTTGAGTTCCATCCCCCTAGAAGTTTGATTACTGTCTTTGGCATAGCTTTGCAGCAGTTAGACTCAGAGATTCCCCCGATTTATACCTGACAGCAGAAGCCGGAATGTGAATGATGGCTTGTAAAATGTAATGCTTCTGAAATGAGTTGCCTTTGATTATGTGGTTGTATTCAGGGAGTAGCCAGGGATCACACACTTCTTACGGAGTACTGGAATTGCCTGATTTGAGAATTGTGTGAGGGGTATGCATAGGGTGACACTTGAATGGATTCAAATATATTCTTGGGCTGAAAATTCAAATAGTAAAGGAAACGGAAAAAATGCTGTCTTCTATGGTGCAATAGTTGTGTAAGGGAAGGTGATAGGAACATGAGAGCAATTTGACCTGTGGTCAAATAATCAAGTTTGTCGAAAGAACAATAGTTAATTTCTTTTCCCTTTGATTTTTTTTTTCTATTTTTTTCTTATTTAAATTAAAATAATGTGAATTTGGGATCATTGGTTTTTTGACATAACTTGCTTTGTGAAATAGCCTTTTTCCTTCTTAAATGGCCATGTAGGATGAGTAAATTACACTTGGGCCAGCAATGTGCCACTTGAACACAATATTTTCTTTTGGCAAGATCTGGGAAGAAAGAGAAATCATGCTTTACTAGTGTGTTTGGAGTATGGAAATAAAACAAATGTCCTTTCCATTGGCAGCAATATTAGCCAGATACAACCATCCACTTTATTTTTCACTTTTCTACAAAGTGACCCACCGACCAGTACATGACCCTGTTATCATATCACGATTGCAAGTGGCAACTCGGCAAGGTACACAGGGTGAAGAACAGCAGCAAATATGGTTATGACTGCAGAGGAGGCTGCAGTAGAACATCTCTGAGACAAGGCTATGCTGTTCTATGCTATCCCACCATATGGAGCTTTTGTACACCTCTCTGTACAATGAACTTTGAAATGCTTTGTTTAGTGGCTAAAGGAACGTCTCAAAACTTACTTTGTGAAACTTGATTTGTGTACTTCACTTGATAGATAAAAAGTCACTCCTTGCAGAGTATCATAGAAAAGTTGTCTTCAAACAGATGGTATGTCTGCAGTTTCAAATGGCGATGTTCAGGACAACAGTAAGCACACTGCTGTTAATATTTGCATCCAGAATTCCATTCCTTTACTTCATAAATATAGCATAAAATATTGAGGCAAATGTTTTTGAGTGGTCTTGCCAATGATTTTCTCCTATAATTTCAGCAAGAACAGGACATTGTTAGGAGTGATAGGTGACTCCACCTCTGGAAGATAACAACCTTGCATCTTCCCAGGAGGAGAAAAGCCAATAAATTGAAATTTGCACACAGCCACCATGCATTAAAAGTGTGAGGAATAAATCAAAATAGCTCTTGGGTTGGGAAATTGGAAAAGGAATGAAGACCTAGTCGATTTCCTACATGCTGGCCGTTTCATTAAAGCACCGTCAGCTGGGGTCACATGAAGAAAGATGTAGTCCAACACAGACACAAAGCTACTCTCTTCGCTGAACATAAGCTAAAACATCTGTTATTGATCTCATTGTATAGGTGTATACGTGTGTTAGGGTGTTTGTATGCCTCGTGTATGTGTTTGTACTCTGTAAACCACAAACCCAGTAATTTAGTTTAAAAATTGCTCTAATTATGTAGAAATACATGGTTTATTTGAATGTAGTTGAATGTTTTTTGGCATCTTGCGGTTACTCTTCCCACTCACCCTTAATTGGTATGCAGTATAAGAAGCATTATTGCATTAGAACAACCAAAACTGCTTTAATATTTCATGCAGCCCCTGGCATACGATTCACACTGCAGTGGAACAGTTGCTCTGTTGCCTGTTTGCTTAACAAGGCTCACATTACACTCCCCATTTGACTCCCCATCTTTCCACGGAGACACATTAACTCTACTGATTGTTCACAGTTTCTAATTACGAATGATTTTATCTACTGCACGTTTATGTATACATATGCACCGTATGTTTTAATATGACGAGGAGACATTTATATTTTATTATGATTCTATTATAATTGTTCAATAAAATATAGTTAGAAATTACATAACACACATGCAAGCACATACATACAGAACACCATTAAAGACATTTGAATCAAAGACAGACATGCTTTTTACTGAAGTAAAGGACAGTCCAAGGTAAAAATGAAAAATGTTACTGTAGTCATGGAAACCAATAAAAATGTCTTGGAAAATCTCTCCAGTGATAGTAATTTTTAGAAAAGTACTCTAAACTTATCATAATAACAAGTATTGAGCTTGTCAGGATAATACAGTCAGTCTGTATAATACACCACAGCAGAAATGTATTATTTTGAGATGTTTGATGTAAAACACATAATTTTCACTTATATACTATGTAGGATTATAATGTACTATAATTTAAGAATATTTCAAACAAGAAATTCTATAGTGGTACAGTACCCGAAAATATGAAGAAACCGAATGGTAATGGGACAGTTTAATGGGGCCAAGCCTGGACTGGACTGGCCATCTGGCCCAGCAGGCATTTTCCCAGTGGGCTGATGGGAATGTGGGCCTTCAAAATTGATAGTGATAGAAAATACACTTGATTAGAAATTGATAGTGATAGAAAAATTAATTGAGGGGCAATTTTAATCCCTGTCCAGTCCAAGGCCAAACTGACTGATGTCTGGACAGAAATTACCTACCTCGACCAATGAAACATTCAAAAACATTGTGAATTTAGAATATTTTTAATTACAGTTGTTCATGCATAATTAATGGTTGATAAGTGAACTACAGTGGAAATGTGAGTGTATATACTATCCTTCTTGAAAAGAAGAAATAAAGGGAGGTCTCAAAAATACTTTACTGCCTCATATATATTTTTTTCCTATAGTTAGTTATCTTAACCCTACAGGATGGTCAAGAAACATGAACCCCCATGCCTGCAAGGAAAAATATACTACCAGGTGAGAGCAAGGGAGAACCAAACAGACGGGGGGCAAACACGGGAGAACCGCCCACAGGGGGAACACAGTCAGGGGGCAAAGAGGCAAAGGGAGAAAAGGCAGAAGGCAGGAGCAACAGGGTGAGGCGAGGAGGAAGGCAAAGGGGACACTGGAGGAGGCGAGGAGGAAGTTGAAGCCGCCGTAGGCAGGTAGGACTGCAGACGATTGGCGAGTCACCGCAGGAGGAACCGCAAGCGACCGCCGAGCAGGAGCCAGGGGGCCCGCAGGTGACAGCTGAGCAGGAACCGATGGAACTGCATGCAACCGCCGGTCAGAAGCAAGGGGGACCGAAGGTGGACCTGGGGGCAAGGCGGGCGGGTCCCAACCCTGGCTCAAGTGTCCCCTCCTTCTACAGGACACCGAGAGATAGGGTCCTGGCTGGGATCTGTCATGACGGGGTGGTGGTCAGGGTGTTGCTCTGGGGGTGGTCCTTGAGGCTGGTGTTAGTGTGGTCTCTAAGGGATCCCACTCGAGTTCTCCTCCTCCTTGGGAAAGAGCAACAAAATCTCAGGGTCTGGACCGGGGGTCTGAAGCCACTAATGCTAGCAGATAAAGTTGACCATGTATTATTAGAAATTGGGGAACACATGCAACAGTGCTTCAGCCAGAAATATGACCAACTGTTGTACAATACTTACTGTGATGCCCAATATGCTTGGCTTTATCTACACATCTCATCTGTGATTTGAAGGCTGGTCTTTGTTCAGGGCAGTGTGGTGGTGGTGATGAAGAACGTTCTACTACACTCAACTTAGGGGTGGGCTATCTGACAACTTTATATCGTGATTAATTTTGAAAACATTTATGATCTACTTTTCATGCAGATTGTAGAAATTGTGATCTTTTATGTCCTTCTACTAAAATTTCACATAAAACTTCGATAGCCAGAAATAATGTGGCCACTGTACTACATTTCATCACTCACCATGCCAATAGCTAGTAGAGAGCCATGTAACAAAATACATTTACTTGAGTACTACACTTAAGTACATTTTTTGAGTATCTGTATTTGAGTATCAATTTTTTTGGAAACATGACTTTTACTCCACTACATTTGAAAGACAAATATTGTACTTTTGACTCCACTATGTTTTTTGTGAAGGTTCTCGTTCCTCATTTTTTTAAAGTATAACTTTGAAGTCAGCAGATGAATTCTCTTTTCTAAAATGTGATAGATTATATTGCAAAACCAGAGTAAACTACAGTGGTACCTCGGTTCTCGAACTCACTAGAACTCGAATTTCTTGAAAGTCGAACAAACCAGTTTGACCT
>JAODJU010000095.1:11637317-11651278 GCA_026776725.1 Gnathonemus echidnorhynchus | reverse complement strand
GACTTAATACAGAGGACTAATGACAACAACCAGAAACAGCTGATCACATGGGGATCCCACACGAGGTTAACGAGGGGATGTGGCACACGGAAGGAGCGGACAATCGGGGCAGGTCAGGGGTAATGTTGGGATAAGGTCTTTATCGTTTTGGAAGCCATTAAGAAAAAAATGCTCTTCTTGTTTTATTCTGTTCATTTTGTGTTTAAATTCTAAAAAAAAATAAAAACATATTTAGGTGTAATTTTGGGGGGTCGGGAACCAATTAATTGGTTTTCCATTATTTCTTATGAGAAAAATTCGATCAGAACTCGAACTTTTTAGGATTCGATCCACAGTCCGGAACGAATTAAGTTCGAGAACCGAGGTACCACTGTACTCCTATGTTGTCAGTCAAGTTCAAAGGCCATGCTGAACTTGGCGGTTGTAATGATGACTACTACTACGGCAAGTCACGTCTGGTCAGGTTGGGGAGCATGTGTTTATGCAGCACATTGCCACACCCATCACACGGCAAAACTCATCGTGATCCCGCCCGGCAACCCCCCAGGCAGACACACGGTCCAGTCTTACCCTCCAGAAATGCCCATCCGCAGCCAGGTGTTACATGGGCGTCCCTTTGGCCTGGTCCAGTCGCTTGGGTCCCCAGCAATGAGGATCCTGCATGCCGGATCATCCTCAGGGAAATGCACTACATGGCCATAGTTCCGTAACTGAGGCTCAATCACGATGCAGGTAATGTGCCTCATTCGGGACTCAAACCAGTAGTACCCAAGAATTCTTAAAAGAGACACAGTACCGAAGGAGTTTGTCTTTGTCTCAGCTCACTGGATAGCGTCCACATCACACAGCCATACAGTAATGCTTGGATCTTGGTCTTTATCCAGGACACCCGCAATCCCAAACACTCAGACTCCTCCCTCAGTCTCTCGAGAGCCCTGATCAGAGCCTCCATTGACTCCACTAAGATTACAGCATTGTCAGCATGTCAAGATCAGTAAATCTTTCTTCACCAATGGACATCCCACAGCTGCTGAACACCACGACCCTGCCCATCACCCAGTCCATACAAGTATTGAACAGAGTAAGAGCAAGAACACACCCCTGGTGAACCCCAGAATCAACTGGGTAGAATGCAGAGGTTCTCCCTCCACTCTGCACAGCACTCACAGTACCAGTGTACTGGTACAGAGGCCATGATGTCCAGCAACTTCGGGAGGATCCTGCGAAGTCTTTGGATTTCCCACAGGGCAACTCAATCAACTGTGTTGAATGCTTTATGAAAATCGACAAAAGCTACAAAGAACCTCTGCGGATATTCGCGCTTGCGCTCAATGAGAACCCTCAGTATCATGATACAGTCGATGGTAGACTTCTTAGATGTAAAACCAGACTCTGGTCACTGACAGACAAGCAAGTGATCCTGTTAAGGATGACCCTAGCAAGGACCTTACCCGGCATTGAAAGCAGTGTTATCCCCCTGTAGTTGTCGCAATCCAGGTGATCACCCTTTCCTTTCCAGATAGGGACTACAAGTCCCATTTTCCAGTCAATTCAGATGATGCCTGACTCCTAAATGGAAGCAAAGATTGCCTGCAATGCCATGAAGCCTGGAGAACTTCACCCTGGATACCACAGATCCATGCAGCCTTCCCTACCCCCAGCTGATTCACCACCCTTGCAACATCAGTGAGATTGGGTGGTTCACAGCTGATTGGAGGATCAGCTTCTAGAACTGTGGACCAAGAGATGTCCAACATCCTAGCGGGAGGGTCAGCTTTAAACAACTGCTCAAAGTAGCCAGCCCAGTGAGTCACAACTGCAGTGTCAACCGTATGGACCATTCCATCACCCGCCCTGACTGCAAGTCTCAGAGGAACAGATTCAGATGTGTGTAATGCTTCGATTCCTCTGTAAGCAGGGCGTGGGTCACTAGACCACAGATGGTGTGTCGCTTGCTCACAGATTCGTCTAACAGAACGAGATCTGTTGTAAAAACAATAACAGGCACAGCAGTGTAATGGTAACATCGCAAAGCTATGAAAAACAATATATAAATATGAAATTTATTCTTGTACTTTTCCATTTTCTTTGGTCTGTCATTATAAGTGTTCACTCCAGTTGTCTATTTCCAGTTTTTGGATCAACATTATTACCAAAATATCCCATGTTTGAAATATTACTTTACATTTATATCAGTTGCAACTGCTGCTATCCAATGACGTGGTATTTTGGTATACATATAGCTTTGGTCCACTCTGAACTGAAGGAACATTTATGGTCACCCCAACATGACTGGGGTACCTAAACAAGCACTCTAGACACAAGTGTGGGTGCTCTGCCAAATTGTAATTAAACAGATACAGAACACAGGATACAAAATTGGAATATCTGTCTTAACTCTTGGTGGGCTTTCGGTAGGGTGACCGCCTAATCCATGACGGGGGAGATGCTATGAGCTAGGATAAGGTTTGCAGACTACCATTTCAATAAAAATATATGGATTTCACTTTAATACTGAGTTGTTGCTGAGTGCTGATTGGTCAGTCTCCTATAATCATGCATGTGTTACTAATGTTAATGTGAAACAGCTGAATGAGTTTTTCAATCAAGGAAACAAACCAGTAAAAGAACAAGAAGAATTGAACTAATTCATCAAGAACAGGAGCATTTCAGTCTTAAAGTAGTTTGTAAAACCTGAAATAGTTCATAGTGTATCCCTTGATATGGATTAGCTGGTCACCCCAGTTGGTGGAGATCACTTACAAGCAGTCCATCAAATGAATCTGATGTAGCAAAAAGAAGTGTTAATGGGATCAGGTTGGGTCTTGAAAACATTGTGAAATGAAGTGATACAAATCAGGCACCGTTGTAAAATTTGTCATCAAGTGTAATGTTGCGCATCTGTTTGATGCATCACAAGTGTTAACCAGTTGCTGAAGATTATTTCCCATTTACTGTGATATACATTCTTTGTAAAATATAATTATATCGGCTTGCTGTGTATAAATGATTGCACTTGAAGTTATATCAAAATTCTACTAATACATAAGAATTGGGAGGTAAGCAGTATTGTAAAATATTCCTACTGTTATCATATCACTTATGCTGATATCACATTGCTGAGGCCTTATGAAAAAAAAAATATATGGCAAGTATATTAAAAATGCATTTCCATGTATGGAAAAATAATACAGTCAAACCTCGGATTGCGAGTAACTTAGTTTGCCAGTGTTTTGCAAGACAAGCAAAAATTTAAAAAAGGTCTTGCAATACGAGTATTATATATACGCTTTGTCTGCTGAGCGTCACATAATCACAACTGAGGCGATGGTTCTTCTCTCTCTCACTGCGGGATTGTGGGTAATTGTTTCCGAAGCTTGGTCTCAGTTGGCGTGCCACACTCGTATATACTTTGATATACGAGTGCTTTGCATTACGAGCACGTTTCCGGAACAAATTATGCTCGCAATCCAAGGTCTTACTGTATTTATATTTTCCAATATATTGCAATATATGCTCTGGAATACCAGCCCAGAGAGAGCCACTCCACTAGTGCCCTTGGGCCCTGGCCCAGAGACGGTCAGTTCGCCCCAGTCCCCAGCTCTTGCCCTGAAGGGGGCCCCTTTTCCCTGCTTGCCTCCAGGTGTCTTTGCTGCACCTTGCTCACCTCCAGGTGTCCCGGCTGTGATTGACCCTTATTTGACTGTTATTGGACTGCCAACCTCCAGCTGTACTGGCTGTGCCCTGCTCACCTCCAGGTGTCACAGTTACGTCCCATTCACGTGTTCTGTTGGCTCCAGCCTCATCTCCTGATGTCCCATTGGCTCCAGCATCGTCTCCCGATGTCCCGCTGGTGCCCACCTCATCATCTCGGCCCCCGTCTTCCCAATCGCCTATGTTCGGGGTCAACTGCCTGTGTCAGCTGAGGCCAAAGAGAGGGGCTGACCGAGTCTTTGTCACCTGGAGAGGGAGATGGGGGCATACCATCCATGCCAGCCTCCCAGACTTACATTCACCCAGTGTTGCCTGCCTGGATGACTGTCCTGCTGAGGCCCAGATGGAAGAGCCCACAGCGCCCTCCTGCTCCGGCCCCACTGTCTCCTTGACACTCTTCAGCCTCACTGGCCCATCAGTGCCATCTGGCCTCACTGACCCCTTGCTGCCCTACTGCTCTGTTCCCGCAAGCCCCTCTGTATCCTCCAGCCCTACTGGGCCTCCAAGGCCCCTAGATCAGATGGGCCAGACGTGCTCCACCTTGCCAGGGAACTGTCACCCAGCTCCCCGGGGTCTGGAAGACTCCTCAGATGCCCCTGTTTTCATTCGTCACACCTCAGTCCCAGTGTCCTGTCCTGCCTTTGTTTTACCCTGGCCTGTATCCCTTATTGCCCCCTCCACTGTCTTCATTGTTCTTCTGCTTGTCTGTTGTGGAGTGGCATGTTCTGTTTGTCTGTCTGTCTCTTCTGCTCCTTAGTCCCAGTTGATGTTTAATATTCGTCCCTCTGTTCCCTAGTGTGTTCCTGGTACCTGGTTTCGCCCCATGTTTGGTCTGTTTCATCGATGTGTTGTTTTCTCCGGCTGTCCTCTTGGTCCCTGGTCAGGCCCCTGCCTGTGTCCTGTCCTGTCTGGTGGTATAGGCCCCTGTTAAGCTAGCATTAATTTAACTAGATTAAATGTAAAAATATTCATGTTAATACTGGCGGTTTTAAACTATTCTAAAAACAAATTTCTGTTTTAAATACATAGTGTGCACATTCCTTTTAAAATGCCAGGTGTTTGTGATGTAAAACAATGAGACCATGATACATCATTTAAAAACTTTCTCACCTTAAATGTGACCTATAACCTGTACAGTTCAACTGAAAAACAAACAAATTTTTAGGGGGGGGGAGAAATATAATATATATATATATATATATATATATATATATATAGAAACATACGATAAGCTGGTTGCATAAGTGTGCATACCCTTAAACTAATACTTTGTTGAAGCACCTTTTGATTTAATTACAGCATTCAGTTTTTTTGGGCACACACCTGCCATCAGTTAAAGTGGCAGATTAACCCCAAATAAAGTTCAGCTGTGCTAGTAGGATTTTCTTAAGATTTGCTCATTTGCATCCCACAGCAAAAGCCATGGTTGGGTGCAAGAAGGGTGCACGCAAATTTCCATGGCATTTGATATACCATGGACACAGTAAAGACAGTCATCACTAAGTGTAGAAAATACGGGACAAGAGTGATGTTTCCAAGAACTGGACATCCCTCCAAAATTGATTGCTTATTTCTCTTCAACTGGAACATGGACTTTAGTCAAGGTAGAGGGAATTATGAACAGTTCCAAATGCCAGTCAATTTTTGCCCAAAACCTCAGGTGTCTGCTAGAAAGCTGAAGGTGAAGAGGAATTTCACCATTCAGCATGAGAATGACTCCAAGTCATCAACAAAAATCAACAAAAGAATGGCTTCACCAGAAGAAAGTTAAAGCTTTGGAATGACCCAGCCAGACCTAAATCCAATTGAAAATCTGTAGGGTGACCTGAAGAGGGCTGTGCACAAGAGATTCCCTCGCAATCTGACAGATTTGGAACACTTTTGCAAGAAAGAGTGGGCAAATATTGCCACGTCAAGATGTGGCATGCTGATAGACTCCTACCAAAAAAGACTGAATGCTGTAATTAAATTAAAATGTGCTTCAACAAAGTATTCATTTAAGGGAGTGCACACTTACGCCACCAGCAAACATTTTGATTTTTTTTTTCATATATTTTCCCCCTAACCAATTTGTTTGTTTTTCAATTGAATCGTACAGGTTAAAGGTCACATTAAAGGTGGGGAGGTTTTGAAATGATTTATTGTGGTCTCATTTGTTTATATCACAAAAACCTGCTATTTTAACAGGGTTGTGTACACTTTATACATCCACTGTGCAAATGTGTGTTCTGTGAATGACAATGTAGTGCATGTAAGTTAATGCATGTTGTGTTACTTTAAATGCTATTTTAAATGTTTTTTTTGAATTATATGAATTCAAATAAGTATGATATAAATAAAAAAAATAATTATGTTAATTATGGTACTGTAAATTTAACTTGCTTGCAGTGTGACCTTGTGCTGTGACCCCCAAACTCTGGGGAGCAAGATGGGGTTGGTGAAGAGAAGCATTCCAGTGTGCCTGTACTCGTGCAAATGGGAAATAAAGCTTGTTTGTTGTTGTTTAAAGTTGAAACACCCTTGTGGAATGTTTAACGAACGATATATGTACCTAAACATTTGGTCAACATATTTCATGAGTCATCTATAGATAATGAACATGTTATGACATGGGTATCATGATAAAATGATGATATCAGCGTGTGGTCAGTGTGTGACTTTAAATTGATCTCGCAGTGGTATCACAGTAGTCTCATAGTATGAGATGTACTGATCTCATAGGTTCAGATTACAGTGAGATCATATTCTTGACTGGGTTCTGTCCCTCGCTCCGTGTGTCCAGCCTGGTGTCTGGTCCCCTTGTTCGTCCTTTGTGCATGCTGTGGGGGGGCAGGAATGTCACTTCTTGTACACAAGACCCTCCTGTCTCATGCTTGATATGGCCCTGATGAGCCACGCCTGTTGCTTGTTACACCTCATTATAGTCCGTGTATTTAATAATGCGTTCCATTTGACCACGGATCTGAGTTTCGGTTGCCAAGATTATGTCACATCTGCTAAATACCATGGAAAATCGAGTTGGATTTGTTCTGTTTGCATACAGAAGTAGCAATACCATGGACGTATCAAAAAGCAAGATGTTTTGCTTAGCCGGACAACTTTTTGCTTAGCTCAGTTTAAATTGCCTTTATCATAGTTCACTTACAATTATCCCGATCTACCTTAAATCCGACAAATAGTCCGACTAATCATGAAATCCAGTTGTTAGCCATTGTTAGCAATATCACTTGATAACACATTACGCGCCGTGCTTTACGTATAAAACTCCGTAGCGACACGTCCACAGATAAGTTGGACAGTATAGTGTGTGCGACCAATTTAATGAGCCACAAATGAGAAGTAGTGCTTGAACAGTATAAAACTACAACTTTCCCTTCTGTTGATAAAGGGCGCAGCCATCTTGGATTCTGGATTCAAGATATTTCTCGGATCGCCGAGAAACAGGAGTGTGCATGTCGTCACTTCCGGCTTCAAAACTGGACTCCGAGTTGGGCAAGCGGAACACACCATAAGTTCCTGTTTGTCTCGTCAGCCCCAGTGCAGCCATTAATGTCAAACCCTCCTGTCGCCCGTGTCCTTCCTGATTTCCAATCCTCCCATTTTGGATCCCTCTCCGTCGTGTTTGTTTCCAAACTTTGTTCATTTACTCAATAAACCCCTTATGATTCACTACAACGCCTGCCCTCAAGTCTTTCATCCCTCAAATCGTGATAAAAATGTATTTTTCATACTTTGCAACAGAGTATTATAACAAAAATATACTGAAAATTAAATATTAATTTTATTTTTTTTTGTATATTTGTATATTAGTTTATAGTCAGCTCCATATTATGGGCAAAGAGCCAGGAGACAGAAGGTGGAACTAGTGACTATGTTAAGGGTGAACTGTCTTTAATTAAATTGCCCATCCTACAAGATTTCCTTTTTTGTAATCAGGCAATGTGAAGCTGTATTTATTTCCAGATTCTAAATGCAGCCAGATATGCACTTTTTATTCAGAGAATAGAAGGTACGGAGGCATGGGAGAATGTTGCATGAAAAAACCCCTGGAGGGGTGAGATTTATTTTGGGGAAATGGGGAAAGGGTGCAGGATAAATGCGATGAAGGGGCTTTGGTTGCTGACTCAGGGGCATTGTGGTTTTTCCATCTAGTGGGTGGGCACAGGTCCTTCAGTGTGGGCGTGTGGCACAGGGGGTAGCAGTCCCCTCAGGGCAGCCATCCTCCAGGATGCTTAGCCGCAGGGGAAGAGATGCCATAAGCTACTAGCTACTACTCTCGACTCGGATTTTAAGTTGCACAATGGGGGACAGGCCTACCCTTAGTTGATGGAGTTAACAGCTACCTTCCAATTCCTGGCAGCATTCATCTCATATGGGTTCTGGGTCAAAGGTGAGGAACCGGTTGTTGTTGTCCAATCGCATGGTGCTGATCAGCGCCTGCTGGTGTGTGGAGGATTCCCCCGAGGGTCGTTTCATCACAAGTACTATAAAATGTGTTTTCTCAAGTGAAATTTCCATTATGGGTTACTAAGTTGAGAGATTCTGAGCATTCAAATGTATTGTATTCTGTGGAAGTTTCCGAAATAAATAAATACCATTATAAAACATTACAACCATAAGAATGAATGTATAAGAGTATTCCGTATTTTAGCAAGCTGAAGAGAATATAAAAAGGAGCAAAGAAGACAAACCATCCAGATCCAAGATCAAAGCTGAATTAACAGGGCAGGCTTTCATCTACAATAGTCCAGGATCATAAACGGAGGTCGACATTCTAAACTGCTGTCCTCACTGCCTTGGAAGCAGATAAAATGTGTCTTTTTCCTTTGCTGGAGAAGTTCTTTGCCAAGTTTCACTTGCAAATAACTTTTGCAAACCATGACACTCCTTATATAGGAAAAAAAAGAAATAAAAAAGAGAACCCTATGACCCTGTCCTGTATAAGTGCTTGGAAGATGGATGGCTGGATGGATGGTTAAAAAAAGAGAAATGTTTTCTCAGTACCAAAATTGTAGCTCCACGCTTTTTGGGGCCAAGTAGTTTCCTTGCATACAGGTTTTAATTTCCTCATATTTGGCACGATCAATCCATCCATTGATTGACCACTTATCTTATTCACAGTTGTGGGCTGTTTGGGTAGATATTATTCTTAATTTAAAGAACCCCCCATAATTGATGAAAATTATCTATAAAGAGTAAGAAGTTTCAAGAATTAAGTGGCATATTAAGATTCTATTAAAAAGAAAAATGTCTTTCCTTGCAATTACCTCCCACCTTTCTCATGAGTCACATCCATATATACTGTGACCTGTCTGGCTTCATATGGATTTTATTGTGGTCCTTTGGCAACTCAGTGTCTGTTGTGTGCTTTTGTTCTGTTCTGTGTTCTCTGTGCTGAAGACAAAACATTTATTTTTGTTTTGATTCCACCCCGCTGCTTTCACTAAGTTACTACCCTTTTCCACATAAAGTCCTTGCTCCTGTCCTTCTGCTATGTAGAAGTAAGAATATATGCATTCCTGTCATAATGAAAAATGAAATACAGAAAAAACTACTATTTCCAGACATTTTTCCAATATCTTTACTCATCACTCGTTCCACCATATTGATATTTTTTTTAGTTAATGATTAATCCATCTACTGACCACTACTCCAATTAGTTAGGGATAAATTAACTAACTAAATAAAGGAGGTCTTTAATGCTAAATTTCCTACAAGTATGAATGTCTGTGTTTTCATTCTATACCATTTAGAAAATGTAATTTTGCCCAGCTGATTTTGTTCCTAAACATTACAAATACAAAGCAATCATTTATGAAAATGTACGATTCCAGCACTCCAGTCAAGTGTAAGAATGGCTTAAAGCCCATCTTAATATATCCAATGTCATATCCTTCCTCTGTAAACTTAAATAATCAACCACGTTGAACAGGTTTTTTTTTCTTTTACTTGGAAATACTGAATCTACAAAGGTGCAAATCTTTTGATTGCAAGAATTCTTAATGTCTCAAGGTTGATTTTGTGATTCCAGTAGGATTTCTCTGACACTCTCTTGGGAAGGGAGGATGAGATGTTGATGGAAGTTTTCTTTCTGCCTTTTGTCAGTGCTATTTTAAAAATATTTTTTGTAACATTTTTGTTTTTTTGTAACAATATTGTGGATATGATATGGGACAGGGCATGCCTTAAGTCTCAGGAGGTGAAGCGATTGGGTATGTAATATTGATTCAGTTTGTTCCTTGTTTAGTAATTTCATTATGAATGTTTCATTCTTTCTTGACCCTAGTAAATCCATTGCAGTGCCCATTCTGCAACCTGTTCACTGCCCCATCACCTTGCTCGAGTTTCGTTTTACTTTTTCTGTTTTCCTTTTACTCAGATGTGCCAGTTATGTTATGTTGATCCCGGTCCCTACCCCATGTCTGTTGTTCCCCAAATAAAAGCTATTCCCTGTGAATACAATCACATAATGTGGTTCTGTTTACAGTATCTATTTCACAGTTTTATTTTTATTTATTTTTTTTTACTTCATCCTAGGTAAAAATCCACCTGTACCAAAATACAATATTACTCATGACTGCTGTCACACACTACTGAAGTATCTTGTACATATCTTCACTTCAATGGGGGAAAAATGGACCAAAGGCAATTGTATCATTCACATCATTTGTTTGTTTTCGAAAGTAGGTAGTACTTAGAAATAGCTTTCTTAAGAGATGAACACTTCAAAGTATTGTGACGAAATGTATGTTTTTTTTATAGAGCAGCCTGTAAGTTGCTATTGGGGAAAATAGAGTGGAAAAATGCAGCCTGACAATGAGCAGAGAGTGGGTGATCAAATAAAGTTGAGCCTATCACATTCATATTGGATAGGCGATTATCTTAAAGCCGCACAATGAGTCTGGGCAACTTTCCTTTGTTGATTGATTTGATTTAAATACTGCTTACAATGCCACTGCTCTCTCATTATTTTGATTTTGTTGTAGTTGCCTTAACTGGCTTGAAAACTGAAAGTTATTAAAATATGTAAAGCCTTGCTGAGTGCCTCAGACATTAGCACTGTATTTCTGGGGGTTTCAGCTTGGAGTCCAAAAACATATGATTGCGTTATTTGGTATCCCTCAATTGCCCAGTTATTCTCTGTTATGGGCTTGCATCCCTTCCGGGGTGTTCTTGTGCTGTGGGTTTCCTGGGTTAGGCTCCAGGCTCACTGTAACCTAGTACTGGATGTGTGATTACGTAACACAACTGGGAAAACCTTTATGCTATTTTAGTGTGTGATTATGGACTTAATCTCAGCAACACTTCCGATGATGGTTTCGATGAACACCAGTAGCAGTTACACCATAAGGATATAGTTGTTTTTCCATAAGGATGAATGAACAAATAGATAGGAGAAGGATTGAATGATGATTTATTTATTTTTTTGCTGGTAATCTTCATATTCTGTGAAATGGTACTTCAGTAACTAATATTTAATATTTTCACTATGCATGCTAGTGTCTATTGATTGTTTTATGTCTCCAGTATGCATTTTAAATCCAGACTTGGGACACGATTAAATGCAGAGTTGACTGGCCATATTTTTACTCAATAAGAAAAAAAAATTAATGGTCCATTCCAGATATGTGTAATTCCAGTTCTAACAATTCACAACCGTCAAATCATTAAGGGGTTACACCACCAGCTGAATAATGACTGGCATGATCCTCCCAGGGACTCTGAGCCAAGGAAAGTACCTTTGTAGATAGAAGCCTTCATGTTCCAAAAAAACCACACATAAAAACTTCTAAATATTGAAAGGCAATTCTGAATTCTCTCTGTAAAACACTATGCCCATTATTCAGTAATTCAGCTCACAAGCTTATTAATACCTCATTGATGATTAAAGGCACCATTCTGTGAAGTTTAAAATGGATCCCTTGACAGGCAAATTGTTTAGCTACTGCAGCATGCAGGATTTATGAAGGCTGTTAATACAAACAAGTGATTGGAATGTTTTTTATGACAAACACCTCATTGATGTTACCATTAAAAAGAAAAAAGCAATGACGCAGGATATCATGGAAAGTGGTGATGTCTTCACAGTATGCTAATTTTGATTTCAATAATTTTCATGTCCTGCTTCACATGCATGGGCCAGAGATATAAACCATATATGGAGCATGAGCATTTCTCAGAAATAAACTGTATCGTGTAACATCCTGGGGGGGGGGGGGCGTGGCTGGATTGTCAAATGAGTATGGTATCAGTATATTGGGTGGTATGAGAAGCACTGTCACCTCATACTTCCAGGGTTGGGGCTTTATTCCAACCTTTGTGGTGTGTGTGTGTGTGTGTGCGTGTGTGGATAGGTTTTCATAGATCACATTTGGGGACCAAAATGTTCCCAGAGTGTGTTAAAACCTGAAACTTTTTTTGCTTTTGGGGTAATTTTTTCAGGTCCCTGTTTGGATAACCTCAATTTTATAAAAACTTGTGAATACAATCAAAAAAAGTAAAAAATAAGTATTTTGTTTCGTTACTTTTGGTTAAGGTTAGGGCTGGGTAGGGGTTAAGGATGCCGTGATTGGAATTAGGGATTTTCTCATAGAAATGAATGGATGGTTCTCATTTAGAGAAGTACACGGGTGTGTGTGTGTGAGGGTGTATTATATTTATATTACATTGTGGTGACCAAATGTCCCCCACACTGTGATAAAACCCAGCTATTTCGACATTGTGGGGACCATTTTTCAGGTCCCCTCAAAGATCGGTGAATGCAAGCAAGAAACTAAAAATGCCAAAAGTTTTCATATTTTGTTTGGTCATTTATGGTTAAGGTTGGGGCTGTGTAGGAGTTAAAGTTGTCATATTGGGATTACAGTTTTCCCCATTCAAATGAATGGAGAGTCCCCACAAAGATGTAATTACAAACCTGTGTGTGTGTGGAGTTTGTATGTTCTTGCTATATAATGTAGCTTTCCACCACCGGTTTCCTGAAATTGCGGTTAGCTACATTACCCATAATGCATGTATGCACGTGTCCTGGTGCAGCCTAGCTTCCAGTTTAGGCCATTCTCCTGCATTTTCCCTGTTGATAGGCTCTAGACCTTTCCTGTGATGCTGCTCTGGATAAGTGACAAATTCAGTCAGCCCTTTGTTAAACACCACCAACCTTATCTTTTTTTTATAGTTTTACCAGAAAGTATAAATATAGTACAAAAAAATTAATATAATTTTTATTATATATAAAGTAATTTCTGTAGATTTTATACTTGATCCTGACCCTCTTCCTGACATCTCCATCAATGGAAGTCAGTGTAAGGAGATTTCGGCTTTAAGTTAAAGATCAGATTGTTTTCCTGGCAACACTCTGTGAGGAACACAACCACCCCCCTGTAGGCGGCCTCATTGTCATTGTTGATTACACCTATGATGGTGGTGTCGTCAGCAACATCGATTGTGGTCTTGGAGCTGTGTCTCCCCATGTGGTCATGAACAAATGGTGAGTGTAGCTGGGGACTCAGCACACTTCTCTGTGGGGTGCCTGTCTTGAAGATTATTGTGACGGAAGTGTTTCTGCCAACCCACACTCTCTGGGGTTCTGTAGATGAGGAAGTCTAGAATCCAATTCCAGTAGGAGCTGTGGATTCCCAGGTCTACCAGCTTGTTGATGAGCCTGGGTGGGATTACAATTTTAAATGCCGAGCTGAAGTCTATGAATAGTAAATTTGCATAGTAATTTTTGTCCGTGTGGTCCAGGGTGGTGTTGAGTACATGTGGCATGCGATCCTCTGTGGACCTATTCTTATGCTGTCTAAAATGAAGAAGGTTCTGATTGTCAAGTGTTACAGCCTCATCTAGGGGAAGGGTCATAACATAATGATGCAAATGAAAATGGGGAGGAGAAGCAAAAGGAAGACAAGACGGGTAGAAACTAAAAGACTGATTATTTGGGTAATGGCAACAGGACACAGCAAATAGGCAATGACATACTGGTGCAGGACTGTAGAAGTGACCCACGGCCAAGATAACAAACAGAATCCAGACAAACTGTGACAAATCCCCCATCTAAAGGTCATCCCAATAAAGGTCAAACAAAAGACAAATAGTTCCCTGATTACCTGATTAACAGAAACAAAGCCAAACACAGTAGAACATAAAATAGTGGTCACTTATTATAAGCACGTGTAGAGGTATGAATCCAGATGATACATGTCTATGTCTATTATTATTGGTTATTGTTTATTAAGTACATGAGTGTT
>JAODJU010000095.1:11597393-11623498 GCA_026776725.1 Gnathonemus echidnorhynchus | reverse complement strand
TTAAACCCCCCCCCCCCCCCAAAAAAAAAAAAAAAATGATAATAAATCACAGGATGAGTCAGTTGCATTTCTGCTGTAATAAGTGGTCTGACAGAGCAAGGTTATGTGAAAGGGTCAGACACTCTGAAAATCAATTCTACAGGTAAAAACAAGATCTACTCCATGATTATTACAATGAATGCGGCCTCTTAAATTTTGAAGAAAGCTGACAGATTCAAGAACATTTGCAAAAATGGACCCAAGATTACTACTTCTGTTTTTGCTATGTTAAGGTCTTCTCTAATGGTAATCTTATCACTGATGACAACCACACATATGAATTAATGATCAGAATCATCTGCAAACTCAAAGAATGAACAACAAGCTTATTCACACATACATTGCTGAGGAATAACAAAGCCTTGAACAATGGGTTCAGCATGCATTTTAACACAGTTAAAAATCACGTTTATTTTGTGTGACCAGACTTGTAAATGAAAGTATCACTGCTTGTACAGTCATTAAGACAAGGGCTTTTACTAAAGAGTACATTAATATGGAAGGCTCCATTAAAGCAGAGTCCTCATCAGCATCATCAGCAAGGTTTCAGTAAGTCCCAGCATATAAAGTGCATGATCAGAAATTAGCCAAGTTACAATTACATACTTTCAATTGCTTAAGTTGTAAGTGACCTTGTCTGATAACAATATGCTCACTCTGCCTTTTCTAGTTTTGTATTGTATTGTAGGTAGTGTATACTGTAGGTACTAGTATTGGGGCTAGGCTGCTTTTAAAAAGGAACGGGCTGAACGCTAACTGCTAGACACAGGAAAGCCATATCTGTGTGATTCCACTCGCTGGTCTTTTCTTTTAGTCGTGGGTTGGAATTATTCAGACAACTGAATATAAATAAAAATGTAGCCCAGGGACACAAAGTATGGGCACCATTTGTCCTTAAAAACAAAATTTTCCACCAGAGGTATTGTAGTTTTCTATGAAACCCACATTACTTAAAGAACACCATTCAGCCAACTGACATTTTATAGCCATTAGTCTCCTGTAGGTGTAAAACGGGGTGAGATGCAATATCTTAGCAACATTTTAGTTGTGTCAGTGACATTAGGGAAAAAATGAAAATAATTTTTAAAAATTGTAACAATTACTACATTAAGCTGTATGAAAAATCCATCCATCTTTCTTTCTAAACCCGCTAGTCCTATTCAGGGTTGTGAGGGCATACGGAGCCTACTCCAAAAGCTAACTTCACATGGCAGGGAATTACCCAGGATGGGGTTCCAACCTTTATGAAAAATGTTAATATGCAAAAAAATGAACGAGAGTAACGGCAATCAAATCAGAAAACAATTGCATAAAAATATAGTAACTATCACCACCTACCCTAAAATATGAAGGCTTTTTAAACTTTAACTTCAAGTTTAATCTAGTTATCTACATAGTACCAAGTCTTTTGTGTTCGAAAGCATGCCTTTGCTGGGTGAACTGGTGTAAATAATTTCTATATATTGAGAGACTGTACAGAAGTGAAACTCTGCAGCTCTGGAGAATTTTGTGGATTTTGTGCTTGCATCTTGGTTCTATCAGTTTTTTATTTGCTATGGTATTTGAGTCCCAGCATATCAAGCCTTTATCCCATTAGCTTTTAGAGTACACCTTATGAATACCTAGTTCATGTTGAGTTGTAATTTATGACACAAGACTGCAAAATAATGCAAATTCTGCCTTTTTAAAACATTTCATCAGCAATATCATGTATCATAGTTTAAATGCAGACAAGGCGTAGAACATCAAACTGTTCCTTCACAATTTTGACTCCAAAGAACACATTTACATACAGTGACATGTATTATGAATGATCAGACAATGTGTTCTCTGAATATATTCTCCAGGAAATGGTTAGTAATTAATCCCCTTAATAATATTCTCAGCAACATGAAAGTGACTGTGGAGCACAGCACAAGATCCCACCAATCTGCCTTTGAAATATTTCAAGCACAGCTTCATCGAAAGGAGCCCGTTGACCTCAAAAGTTAATTAAAGAAATTACATGGAACATTTTTATACATATAAATTCAAAATATCACAAGCCAGGCTTCTTTGAGAATGAAAGATTAAAGGAGAACATGTTTGAGGGAAAAAAAGTGAGTGTAGATGGGGAAGAAAAAAGTTTCTCTAGTGGGGATATTTGGTCATCGTGATTGATGGGATTCCTACCACAGGGTTCTGTGTTGCAATTTGTCTACATTTTTTTACAACTGTCTTTACCTGGAAAGCCATTGTATGGTTCTGCACTGGATACCATAGGGACAAGGCTGTTCTGTTTCCCAGATTACCAAAGGCATCTCCTTCTCACATCCCAGACCTAACTTTACGTTTACATGTTGTCCTTTATTTCCTGTAGTTATCCAATGCAGTGGGCCGGTGACAAAGACGCAAGGTTCAGCGCTTCAGTAATGGAACCTGGAAAAATAGCGCTCACATTAATTTGGGGGCTGAGGCGTAGTGTATATCTGCTAGATGAGGGCATGTGATTCAGTGGTTCTCACTCTAATTGCTCTATTTTAAATAGCGAGGAATGGAGATTCTTCCTCATTTAACCATTGGAAGGGTGCTGGGAGGATTGACAGAAGCAAGACATGGAGAGCCGTTTGAGATTTTAATGCTAGTGCTGCCTGGTTTGTTCTCAGCCAAAGTATCGGTTTATTATCATCTCATTAAGCTGCAGTGAATGGGTGTACATGTCAGAATAATGCACAATACAATGTGAAGAAAATGATCTTTTAATCGTTGAACCATTTTAACACATTAACTGTTCCATGTCATCATGTCATAGCACAGTATGTATATGTATGTATGTGTGAGTGGGTATACCTTACCTTATGGGGACACAATGTCCCCACAACGTGGTGAATACCCAATATGGGGAAACTGGTCCCCATAAGGGAAAATTCAGTTTAATGAAAATCTGTGACTGCAATGAAAAAACTAAAATTGCCAAAACACTTGTATTTTTCTTGGTTACTTATGGTTATGGTTAGGGCTGGGTAGGGGTTAAGGTTGTCATAGTTAGCATTAGCACTTTTTCCCATAGAAATGAATGAGTGATCCCCATAAAGATATGCTTACCTGAAATGTGCATGTGTGTGTGTGTGTATGTGTATATAAAACATCCCATTCTAAATCCACAGGCATCAATATGGAGTTGGTCCCCCCTTTGCAACTATAACAGCTGCCACTGTTCTGGGGAGGTTTTCCACAAGATTTCGGAGTCTGTCTGTGGGATCGTCAGGCACTGATGTTGGACATGAAGGCCTGGCTCGCAATCTCCATTCTAGTTCATCCAAAGGTGTTTGATGGGGTTGAGGTCAGGGCTCTATGCAGGCCAGTCAGGTTCTTCCACAATTTACTCACCCAAGCATGACTTATTGAACCCTGCTTTGTGCAATGTGGCACAGTTATGCTGGAACAGAAAAGGGCCTCTTCCCCAAATTATTCCCACAAAGTTGGAAGCATAGATTTGTCCAAAATGTCTTGGTATGCTGAAGCATTAAGAGTTCATTACACTGCAACTAAGGAGCCTAACCCAACCCTGGAAAAACAACCCCATACCATAATCCCTCTTCCAAGAAACTGTACAGTTGGCACAATGCAGTCAGGTAGGTAACATTCTCCTGGCATCTGCCAAACCCAGACTCATCCATCAGGCTGCCAGACAGAGAAGCATGATTTGTCACTCCACAGAACTGGCTGTCCAGTTTAGACAGCTCTCAGAAAGGTGCCAGCTCTAATGTCAAAAGGTGACAACTACAACACAGAAGTTTGAAAACTAGATGCTTTAATGCTAATCACAATGTAAAATCTAAAACTGTTATCATGATATCAGCAATACAAGTATGTTATATGCATGTGGACAGATCTATTGTCAACACGGAGTATAACCAAAACCTGAAATAATTTGTCTATTAAAAACATGGATATGTTTTGAGCATATTTATCAAGCATACAAAAACTCCATCTCGTTCCCTGTCAAATGCCAGTATAAAACACAAACGCAGGATTCTCTTGCCCTATAATCTTGTTCCAAATGCAGTCCATGTCTGACACATGAAGAAAATGCAACATCAGTCAAAAAGGCATTAAAGGGCTTAAAATGATAAGCGCGGCAAAATTAATTGCCTTGTTTTGGCTTTTAATAAAATTCACCAATGGTGCTCACCCAAGTCAGATATTCAGAACTGTGTAAAACAGCAAAACACAATGTGTGCGTTCAAGTTATAAAGAAAATGTTTCTTTTGTGTTACAGATTTGAGATTTATTGGTATAAAAGTTCTTTTCTGTTGTGATGATGAACTGCAGTGAAATATCAAAAAGCCAGTGCTGCACATCCCTCACAGCAAATATCATAAATGAAGTGAATAGCTTTGCAACCCAATAATAGAAACAACTAACTACATTTTGATGCTCTGTGTGTATTTCTGAGAAAATCACAGTCCGGAAGAGTCCCACTGATCAGTAATTCACACAGTTGTTATTACTGCTTCCATCAAAGCATTAAGGAAACATTACCCCATTAAGACCGCAAGCACGGCATGTCTAAAGTGGCCCATCTCTACTTGGCACCGCGTGCTAGTTTTTATGGAAGCGATAAAATAGTAAGGAGTGACTTGACCATGATCACCCCTGCAAAGTTTATTACCAGAACACCTAACAACACAGAATGTGCAGAGTCAGATGTGCCCTTCCTGGTACAGGACAGCTAAGATGGGGGAAATGAGCACATAAAATAATAAATAATAAATGCACTCTGAAATTGTGTTTTCATATAAACAATAAAATAGCAATGGCAATAAACTGGAATGTAAAAGGCATGAACCAAGAAACAAGAACTGGTTCAAATGGGTCATGCATACCTAGCAAGACATAAGACTGTGGCATGAGATATGCTGACTTCAAGAAAAATTAGAAAAATATCTACAGGCCAGAATAAAACAATTCAAAAATATAAAACATTATTAGACATCAGACTAGCCATCCTTCTCCAGAGTGCTTATTCTGGTCAGCCTTATCGAGGCGTAGGGTTAGGCCAGGGCACTGCTGAAGATTTTGTACCTCATGAATTCATATCATACTCGTCCCCCAATTACTCAGTTATCCTCCGCTTGGATCAGGCAGCATAGGGTAGAAGGCTGGGATACACCACACATGCCTTGTCTTTCCTCCATCAGGAAATTTAAACACACTCTCATCCCACTAACATCTAGCTTGACCACAACCAACAATTTCAGGAAGAATTGCAGTATTAAACAGAACTTTAGTACGTACAGTATTTGGCACATTTGATGCTGTATTACTGATAAACGTATATTTTCCCAATGCTTAAACAACCACACACATGCAGAAGTTATTTGTTTAATTCGCATTAAAAATTCCACACTGTAGTTCCATTCAGTCCAAGTTGGACTGACATGCTGTCTAGGATATACTGGGTAAATATTTGAAAAATCTGAAAACTGATTAGTACAGACAAGCCTTCTACTCATGTTTGAATATCTTTGTTTTCCTATTAACTAATTTGTGACATTTTTTTCTTGAAAGGTGCAACATAAATAAACTATGTACTCACGTGTGTATTTTTTAACAGTTTTTTCTGTTTTCACAGCTCTAGAATGCAATCATTGAAGAGCCACATAAAGGTTCGGCTGAGTATTGTGTTATATCTCTGAAAGAATCACCTTTTGGGAAATGGATGTGATCCTCATATACCTTAACCCCATTACCAGTGTCACACCTGACAAAAATATCACAGTGGCAGTGGGGGTTAACTTTTGTAGAAAAGTGAGCAATGGAGACAGTCAGTCTGCACCTGTGGTAGGTTATAGGTTGCAAGGTTCATCATAGGTCTCCCATGAAAAACTGGACAAAAGGACAAAAGATTTTTTTCTTTTATTATATAAGGTTACAGGATTTTTTAATATCATTGAATATATATACCAGAAAGCTTTGTCATGCTTTTAAAAGAGCAATCCGTCTTAATGTATTACCAAAAGCTTTTCTAGCACAGAGTATTTGGTTTGAAGGAAGCATTCAGTGACTCTACCCAGAGTCCTTTTCAAAACAGCTTTTATTTTTAAGCAGCCAATGACTCTTATGATCATGATAGCACCATATAGAAAGTGTGATATATGAAACTGCAGAAAATCTATTAGAAAACCACACTGCTTCTTTGTGTCTCGCCATGGTCTCTCCACACTGGATCAATTTGCGCTTATACCTATTAAAAAATCAATCTCTCTTTGAATTTGAAATGGAGAGAGTGCATTTACCCATAATGCCAACCTAAAAAGTGACAACAATACAGATATTAATATATAATCACCTTGATTCTTTCATCATTTCCCTTTTCTTTATTACACTCATATATAATATACATTTCTATTTTGTGCGATGTATTGCTGATACATCTGGTTCGCAATACATAGCTGATGCACTATACATCTCGGGTTGTTTGTCAGGTGACAACATGTGACTTTGGGTCATTTCCCATCAACCTGCTTGTTGTGTTTTCCTGATAATATTGGTAGAGTGCGTATTTTTTTTCACCTCCAGTAAATCTAGAGCTGATGCGAGGTTAGGTGGCCTGATCAACCGCATAACAAGCAGTTTTGTTTTCCAGTTCTACTGGAATGGTTTCTTTTATGAACTGCTTTGTTTACCCCACACAACCTCCTTGTCTTTCATCCTGAAAGGAGAAAGATTTAGACAGAAACAGGACTGCTTCAGGACAATATATTTTCTTTTTCCACGAGACTTGTCAAATTAAAAAAAACCTAATTGTTGACTTGTGAACTCGAAAGCATAATTTTGTTCTGTGAATATAATTTCTTAAAAGAATAATTTTCTTGATTGTGGGTAACAGAAGAACCAACTTATGAAATGCTATTCAGTCCAAAGCAAATCTCAAAATTTTGCATGCACATGAAATGAAGTAATTGTTCCTTCAACACCACTGTGTTAATGGGCAGGGTATCCATCTATTTTGCCTAACTGATTATCCAGTAAAGGGTCAGAAGTGAAACTGAAGTCCATCCTAGAGAGTACAGGGCAAGGCACCCCATATACAGGATGCCAGTTTGCTGTGGGCATGCACTCCCACTATGGGCAATTCAGACACACTGATCCACTTATTACCTTACCTACAGATGGAATCTGGAGTGCCCAGAGGAAACCTGTGAAAACAACAGCTTACAGATTTGAGCGCCATTTAAATAATACTACCAATGCTCTGTGTGTGATGCATGTCTTTCATTGGAGTGGTCAAATGATGCTTTCAACCATTTATCCTGGACAGAGATACGAGGGCATTTATAATATTTAAATAAAATGTATAAGATTAAAATAGCCAAATAACTGCTCAACCATGAGGAAGGCAAATAATATTTACATTGTGTACAGCTGGAGTGATCAATCATAATGTGAATCCTTCTTCATGGACAGTTCTGAAGAATGTAAATGAGCACAGACACCTTAAACATACACACACATTTATGCACACACATATAATTTGATTCTAGATAAAATGCCTCCCCCCCAAAAACAAAAAAAAAAAAACAGTGGCACTTGAGAACATTGGCACTACAATCCAATAGCTTGTCTAGACACTTGATAAGAACTCTGCATATTGCTAACATGTTGCTCTGGGACCCAATTAAGGTGGTAAACATCTCAAAAGACTAACAAATGACTGTGATAACGATAATGAATTGGAGTAAAACTGCCCAGACAAAATAAGCACAAATAAGTTAAGAGTGTGACAGACCCAAAACCAGCGGGACTCAAGCTAGAGTAGGCCTCTACGTTCGTGTCAGAATTTAATTCCTAAATCTTTCAAAAAAGATGCTTTGTATCAAAGAACAGATTAATGTACATATTGGTTTTATGGTCATTCACAATTTCATAGCTTATTAGTGTAAACATTACTAACTATGTTAGTTTCCTTGGCAGCTGCATTTGTAATCATCATCATGGTTTTCCTCTATAATAATTAAGAATATATAATATTGTATATAATACTGCATGCTTTATTACTTTACTGAATTTTCAAACACTAATATAGATACCATAACCTAAGAAAATAGCAAAATAGCATAGACCACACCTCAGTATGTGAGACCCTCGCTGTGTCTGTAACGGTGTAAGTGAATAGCATTTCTCCTGCATAACTGTATACTCAAGGAAACCACAGACTCCGCCCTTCACTATAGTCACTCCGATCACACAAACTGAACCTGACACACAAATGTGGCTAATGGGAAAGAATGGGCTTGGAATATCCATGAGAAGGAGGGAATAGTAATCATATTAATCCCCATTCCCCCTGGGAGCTAGTTATTGCTTAAAAAAGGAGTGACAGCGATACTTAGCTCTATCAATCCTACAGCCACCCAAGAATGAACTATACAATACACAGCACTGAACCTGCAGCCTAAAGACTGTTCAACATGCCAATGAATTTCTTTCATTGTATTTTATTATACATATTTTGAATGTAAAGATTTTAGCATGCATGATATTACTGAATGTCATTTATGGTTTTGCCAAAGAATAAATGGACCTTTAAGAACCACTGACTTCCCTTTATGTTTTCAGAAGCACTCTCTGCTGGAAGAGCTATATAAAATTAATATTCAACCTGGACTTCAAGAATGGCTGTGTATGTGTAGGTACGGAGAAGAATCTGTTTGTGGAGAGGTCTTCTTCAAAGTACTGTGTCATTTATCAGCCTGCTCATTGTAGTCCAAGCAGGGCCAGTGTGTGACTCAGGCAAAGACCACTAGGGGTGCACTAGAAGGGTTGCAATAGTATTGCGTAATTCCCTTGTGCTGCCCTCTTGATAAATTGTCAGTGATGGTAACGGAGGACTCCAAAAACATGAAAGTCAAGTATGGCTTTGTCACACCAGTCGTTTTCAGTACACTGCATTCAGTGATGCGCAGTAACATTATAGAAAACCAAAATAAACAAAATGAAATAAAAGCAAATGATATAAAGAGAAAACAAATAGTGTTGGATGTGACCCATACACATTGAAAGCAAAATGGTTAAAAGCCGCTCATTCTTCTTTATGAAGATAATTATCTGGTTTTTCAAACATTGTGGGTAACACTGAGGCAAGCAAGAGCAGATAAAGGTCTGGAGTACAGGTCGGCCAATATGGATTTTTCGGTAGCCTATGCAATGCCGATTAAATTTTACATTTTTTTTTGGAGTAGGGGGTGGATGGCTGACATTAGGCTGTTTTTTTTTTTTAAGTAGAAAAATAAGTGAGTACTACAACTGCTTAACTTTAATATTTATTTAACATTAACAACATACAAAAAAATAACTTGAATTACACTTTAAACAAGGGCATGAAACATTTTAACATTAAGATTTGAACAGTTTTCGCGATAAAAGCGTTGCCAGATTTGGAGAGCGACAGTGATGTAAAATCAAAAAGACGCTTATTTACTGTGCACACGGTGCACATCACGATTTACTGTGTGTCCATATCTGCAAGTATGTCTGTAAGAATCGTCTTATGTTCGCATCAAACACTAGCAGAACTAGAATTGCTTGTGTAGATTTTGTATTATGAATCTGCTTTTTCAGCTGTTCTATAGTAATTTTAAATAGATGGTTGGAAATTTCTGAGTTATCAGCAATGCATCAATACATTGGGATGTGCGACACTATTAATCATGAATAATATATTGAATATGCCCTTTTGCCCTTCAGATACAATAATCCAGAACAACTGTATCTCCATGCATTTGGACCAATCAGATGGTGCTCGACCTCTAGTCTGGAGTTTAATTTCTTTACTTCTGGCTGGGTACATGAACTACAGAGGAAAAGTATGGAAGAAATGTTTTGCTGCATTGACAGATAAGTACAAGTATACATTTCATGCTGAATACTCATCATCATTGTTTATTTCGTTATGGAATGGTAACGGTAAGCAATGATGCTGCTCTTTGCTGCAATGTTAATGTTAAAGTGCTGTGCTTGTTGTCATTGTTATACCAAATCTGGTTTGATTGCACATAAGTGATGTGGTGTGATGTGTCTTAAAGGTAAAATACTGATCAATTTACATTATCCCTGGATGCGCGGTTTTCATTTAGCTGTAGGGACTGTCTGAGTTATTTCTCTTTTGCATTCCTCTGTAGATACCTATGATGTCAGACTTCACACTGGTGTTCATTGTTAGTGCTCAGTGAATGTTGCCTTGTCATAGGGTGCTTTTCCACTGCACCAGGACTTTTGGTGCTTTCCCTTTTCCATTGAATTCCAGTTGAGTACCAATGCCTTATGTTCCAGTACCTAAAATACTAAACCAGCTGGAGTACTTTTTTGATACTTCAGTATTTTGGGATGGGATGGGAATGCTTTCTTTGTCCTGTGTTTACATAAAAAGCTTGTCTCTGAAGCACAACACAGCCGCTGTCTCAAAGAAAAGTTACAAATTCAGAAAACAAAGATAAACAAAGTAAAAAACAAATGAAGTAATAATAATGGATGTGTGGATGAATGAAAAGACCCAAGCTTTTATTCCAATCTGGTCAGAAGAACAGATACAATAAGGTCAGGATAGCATGACAAGGGGAAAAAATATTTTCGGTAACACTTATGGCCATTGTTTCAGTAATTTATAAACACAATCATAACAATTAATAATGCATTCATAAAGCATTATAAACATGGCTATAAATATTTATCAAAAGGCATTACACTTTATATCCATCTGTATTATGCATTATGAATGCTTTATAAAGCTCTAATTTATAATGCACTATAGAAACCTTTACCTTTAAAGAGTTACTGTATTTTCCATGTTATATTAGTGCTGTGAAAATAGAAAAATTTCAAATAACATGATGTGATTTTGTTGTAATAAAATTGGGATATTTATAGAGCAATGAAGGAGTTCAGAATAAATTTATCATAAACCCATCTAGGAGTGATTTAAACAGCAAGGATGAAAATGATTATGACTGTTGAAGAGAATGCATGCAGCGCTCATGCAAAAGAGGTGGAGGTAAACTTTAAACTGATTTTTTAAACGTATCTTGAAAAGGAATAATCATTAAAATTGCAGAACTCATTAAGTTTTTTATGTCATACTGAAAATGTTTTAACAAAATGTAAAAAGGTATGAAAAAACCTGGTCTTAAACCTGAACCAGTTGACTATTGTGGACCTTTCAGAATTGTATTGTGCATGACATGTTGGTATTAAAATTGCGCATTGTCCAGCCATATAATATACTATAGCAACTTTTCAAATTCAGTAGAAAATGTCCCACCTCACTCTGTGATGTCATTCAGCACTGGTACCAGGTTTTTACAGCAGTGAAAAACCAACACACAGTAGTACCATACTTTTGGTTGTCACATCGGCAGCTGAGGACAACAAGACTGGACTTGGCTCTTATCAATTCACCCCCCGCTGGGGGACTTGAGGGTTAGGGTTAGGGTTAGGTACACATAAATGAATGCCGCAAGAAAGCCAACACTAACAGAGAACAATGACCAGATTGAGGAACACAGAATGAGGAGGCATTTATACACACAACTAACAAGGGGGTAACAAGGGACATACATGGATTGTTAATTCTCCAGGACAAGCAGGAAAGGAGGGTGAAGGAGGACCAGCAACATCATCTGCTGGCCCTCACTGGAATAGGACAGGGCAGGCTAGAGTGGATCATGACACTGGTACTTTTTTGCAGTACCAAAAGTTCAGTACTTGGTGCAGTGGAAAAGCAGCCATACATAGTGGCTGCTGGTTTAGCTAACGTGAAAAGATAAGAATGGCCTTTTTTTAAAAAAAAAAACTATACAATAATGTATTGTCATCGTCTTAAGCCTCTCATAAATTATATATATTTACATTAGGTTACATAGTTGCCACAACAGTAAACAGAACGGGAATCTTGAGATGCAGTAACTTTAGCATGCTAACACAGACAAAGCTGATGTTCACCACCTAATGAAGATGGCTACTGCTATCTACAGAAACAAACACATTGAAATGCTAGTAACATTAGCTTTATTATTACCAATGATAAAGTGACCTCCACAAACTTTGGTGCTGTTAAGTGTATTCTTAGTGAAAACTGCTCTTGGGATGTTTCGTAGCAATTGTTGGTAGTGCTCGCTTGATAAAACTTTTGGAAAGTCTAAATGATCCTTTACCTGTGTTGTAAATACTGCTGTTGTTGAACCCTACAACAGCACACACAGTTTTGATGAATGTGGCAAAACAGCATAGACAGCACACACAGAGTACCAGGCACCAGATGGGAAACTATGCTCCGACAAAGTGGATAACAGCATTTGCACAGTGTGACGTTACACGCATCCCTCCTTTTCTTGGTCAGAGGGGCGTAACATCAAATGAATGTGTAACAATTTTTTTTGTCGTCCGAAGTTTTTTTTTTTTTTTGGGTATGTCCGAAGTGGGGACAACTCACAGGCAGCCATAGGGTGAAATGAAAAGGGGCTTTATTAACCAAAACAAACGTAAACAGAAAACAAAGGATCACGAAGGGTAAAACCAAGGAACTGAGAACAGCTAAGGGGAAGGCGAGACTAACACTCACGTAGGGAATGATGCAGGGAATAACATTGATAATGATAATTACTGGATTGGGGAGCACACAACAGGCAGACATTTACATACATGGATTAACTAAGAGCAAATGAGAGACTGGAGATTTTAACAGACAAACGGAAGGGAATGAAATACACCAATAATGACCTATGCTGGCCATACAGGAACATGACGGACAGCTCCTAACAGTACCCCCCCTCCCCCCCAGTCAGGGTAACAGCTGGATGGGGCTTCTTGAGACAGACAGACAAATGGGCAGCATTTGGGAAACCGATATTAGGAGGTGGGGGGGATTGGGGCAAAACAGAAGCACAAAAGGGCATTCTGAAGGGAAGTCAGGAGCAAACCACAGAAGCAGGGAGCTCCCCAATGCCGCCACACATTGTGGGAAGCCAGTCAACAGCTAGGAAGGACTGGTCACCATAAATTCAGCCTGGATTGAGTGCTGGCTGACCTAGAAGGATAAGGGTTCCATAGTAATATAAGCAATACTATAAAGGGTAATCGGCACAAATCTAAGACCGTCAGGCATAACAATGCAGATCTTAGGCTTTAAAAAGATTATTTGTTTGTTTGTTTTCACAAAAAGACAATCAGTTCAACCAGAAAGTCTTGAAAAGTGTTCTCATCTCAAAGGTGTTTCTTCACCATCTGACTTGACTGGCACTTGACAGTATCATGACAAGACTCCCATCTCTGACATCCACTTCTACCAAAACCATCTGACTTGGATCATGGATCTAGTGTCCAGATCCTAGTGTCTGACTTTATATGCTGCATTTCTACATCTGAAAATGTCAAACTTCTGGGATGGGGGTCAAGGGCTAGAGCATAAAGAATGCAACTTATTTTCTTATTACAAAGTGTAAACACAGAAGTGTATCAAATGTGCATCAAGATTTAGTCATTTAAATCTTGAACAATACAGGCTGAAAGGGATCTATAGTGTATCCGATATTTTCAGTCTTTTTCCTTTTTAAGCTCATCAATTACGAGTAAACTAGTAAGACTCTAAGCCATAGTATTAGAGCTGGAAGCACAAAAATCCTTATTCAGTCAACACATAAAGCTCATTCCCTCAACTGTACTGCATTGAATGGTTATTTTAATGTTGTTGATCTATTTTATTCATTTTTACTTGCTAAGAATGCCTTAGAACAGGGGTGGCCAATGTTATCCGCAAACGGCTGGTATGTATGCAGGTTTTCGCTGCAGCTCCCTAATTAGATTACTAATTAGAGGACTGATTGGATGAAGAGTCTTCACACCTGGGTTTGAACAGCTGACCTACAGGTTATCCCAAAAACCTGCATACACACCGGCCCTTTGCGGATCAGATTGGCCACCGCTGCCTTAGAACAATTGGTCTTAAGCATGGAATGACAATTATTGAAATGAGATAAAGAGGCAAATATGTACAATAAACAATGATAGAAACAGTAATTAATGTATTTTTGTTTTATATAACTGAGGAACTACATATAATCCTAAAGAAAACACTTATCAAAAAAAAGAATGCTTTCTCAGGTATTGAAGAGATAACTGAGGTTATACCTTATACTTTTCCTTGGCTTGATTTTATTGAAATGAAGCTTTTCTATATTTGATTCTGATATAACCCATTCTTGGTATTCTCTGACCAAGTTTCTTTAATTTCATATGATGATAATGCAAAGCATTCAGTCAACGGCAGGATACAAAAAAAAATCAATGTTTCCCTTTGAATTAGAACTGTACACGACCACCTTAAAAATCAATAATTCTTGAAGTGGTGTAATATACTCATCATATTCTGCACGTCACGCAAAAGGTATAGTGGAGAACAATCTTATCTCTAACTAATTAAAAAATATATTTGTGAAGTGTTAGGACGATGGCACCTCAACATTAGTGCATTAACTGCTATCTGGCCAAAAAGCAATAATAGTTAACAGCAATACAGGTACAATATCATCTATTTTGACCTTGTATGAGTTAGCAAACTGGATATCCTGTCAGCAGTATTCATTATTGTGTGACTTATTGAAAGGATGAACTGCAGTGTGTGACACTGAGGTTGACAACTAGGAACAAATGTGTTTAGAAAGTTTCTGTTTCTTGAGAATGGAGCAGGCCTGGAGAACATCGACACATTAAAATAATAAATGTTCCTAAAAAATATTACTTAAAAAAAACTGAGACTGATGAAACAGGAATCACTTATGAGACTTAGGTGTAATATCAGATTTATCTAGGTTACTGGAGCATTTAAACATTTTAGGAGGAAATAACAGCAGGTGGGTCTAGTCGATACACAAAACCCTGGTCACCTAAACGTCCTCTCCTATGGCCCGTCCACAACAACATCTATCATGGTGAAACCTTACGATGCCTGGCCTGTTCCAGTTTGACAGTGTGCCTGGCTCACTGAATGAATGATTTGAATGGAATAAAAAAAAAATCTCTCTTTCTATCTCTCTCTCTCTCTCACACACACACATATATGTAATGTGTTGCAGCTTTTAAAAATCTACAGATTATTTTCTACACATAGACTGAAAATACCTCATACAGGAGCCCCCCCCCCCCTCCTCAACACACCGGGGAAATACTCAGCGTCACGTCCTTGCCCAGAAACAACCCCTCTTTCTCTGACATATCCCATAATGCCTCATGAAACAAATATATCTCTTCCCAACATTGCCTCTGAAGTTCATTTCCTTTTGAAAAATGTGTCATACCCAAACAATAACAGACAGCAAACAACATTAATTCAGTCAACATGTCATTTAACATTTATTAACATCTGTTTTTCAGAAACTACTTAAATCTCTCCACTTTTTCTAAGCTTTGTTGTGTTGTGAACTTTTTTCCCAAAGTGGATTGAATTCAATCAACAAACAATAACCCATAAAATGAAAACATGTTTATAAGTATTTTTGCAAATTTGTTAAAAATAAAAAAGATAAATCTCCCATTTGTATAAGTACTCAGATGTTTCACTGCAAATTGAACTCATAAGCATGCATTGAGAAGTCTCTAGAATAGTGTTTCCCAATCTGGTCCTTGGGAACCCACAGAGAGTCCATGTCAGGTAGGGAGATTGGAAGGAGCAAAAACATGGACCAACTGTGGGTCCCTGAAGACCAGATTGGAAACACTGCTCTAGAACATGATTGTAGCCACCTGGGGCACATTCACTTGATTGGACCTGATTTAGAAAGGCCGGGTATATAAGGCCTCAAAGCTCACAATCCATGGCAGAATTAAGGCCAAGCTATTGGCCTGGGAACGCTCTGTATGTGGTTGAGGCTATATGGTGATTATGCATATATCTGAAAATGGGGTTTAAAACTTGACAATGTGTTGGTGGTTCCCAGGAGCACATTAATTTCCATCATTGCCAGATGCAAGTACTTTGGAATCACTATGACTCTATTTAGCTATCCAGCTAAATAGGGTTACTGGGCAAGAAGGGCTTTGGCCACTTTAGCAGAGCTTCAGAGTTCCTATTTACATATAAGGGATTGAGCTAGAAAGACAACAGCTTATTGCAGTACTCTGTCCGTCAGGTGTGTTGGGTGGGGTGCGACTCAGCAGGTTGGGTCTCTGTGCCTATCATCGGAAGGTTGCTGGTTCAAATCCCAAATTTAGTAGAATAGTTGCCTCACTGGGCCCTTGAGCATGGCCCCCAAAAATGCCTCTGCAGCCTAAATAAATGACTGACCCTGTGCTCTGCTCCTAAGCTTCAATCTTGCCTGCGTATATCTTAAAGGAGAGCAAGATGGGGTATGTGGATATTAAATAATGTACATCTTTAAACGAAGGCTTTTTTTTCCTTCATGATGAAGCGGCTCAGCTGAAGAAACTCTGTTAGACCACCTGGTTCAAGTTTTGCTAAAAATCAATAAGGCCTCAGACTTTCCAGTCTGATTAAATAAAAATTAAATGCCATGTTTAGTGAGGACAGTGCACCTCATTACCTGGTTAATACCATCCCTACGATAAACCATTCAAGTGGTAGCATCATTCTGTTGGGATGCATCTCTGAGACAGGCACCAGGAAACGGGTCAAGACTGAGGGAAAGGTACAAAAAGGTCCTTGACCAGATTGGAACAAGCCTCTAAAGATTCTCAGGTGGCCCAGCCAAAGTGTATTCTTCAAACCTCCTACTGTAGCTTGAGAGGATCATGGCCAAGCAGACTCATAGCTGCATATATATCTATCTGTCTATCTGTCTGTCTGTCTGTCTTCGATAGATTGATTAATCTGTCTAATCTCGATAGATTGATTAATCTGTCTAATCTCGATAGATTGATCTATCTATCTAATCAACTTCTAACCCCCTATGCTTGGAGTCATGGCTTCTGCATGATTTTTTTCCAGCAATACTTAAGTTATAACTCCATTGAAAGGTTCCCCACTGGCCATACACTTCCAGGGTTGGAGGTTCGAACCCCGCCCCCACTCTGTGCTTCTGCCAGATTCTTCAGGGTGCTCTGATTTCTCCCTGCAGTTCAAAGACATGCAATTAGCATTAGTTGCCTCTATAAATTGCCTGTGGTGTATGACTGTCCACCCAGTGATGGTCAGGCATCTGGGATGTACCCTGCCTTATGCTGCCTGGGATATTCTCCCCTACCCCCCAACCCTTCCAAGCATTTGGAAGATAAATGACTCCTTTGGGTGCTTTTAATTCTTCTAGGAGATGTTAATCAAGTATTTTCCCCCCACATATGGAAAACTGTGACCTCATTCATCTGCATTCCATGGATGTTCTTCCTTCAGAAATGTTGTGCTGTTGCCATTGTTATGATTATGGTTGCTTTCCTGAAACATTTGTCCAAGTGAACTCAGAAACCTAGAATTTTTACTGAGTCAATTCATATTGAGCATTTTTTAGGATAGCAACAAGCTGTTCTGACTACAACAGGCAGGATTACAACAAAATACAAACTCATAGTTAGTTATGATGATATGGCTTGAATACTTTGTATTTTATTGCTTGTCTGTGGATGTCAGGTGATCCTGAGAACGAGCAGCTGATTGGCTAATGGTGAGCAGACCCATGTGATGTCATTAGTCATGTTTGGTCGAACTTCCACCTGGTCATGTGACCTGCAGGGGCCATTAAGCAGACACACAGGGCTCACCGCATGGCCCCCGTGCTTCTCAAAAGCGGACACTGAACTTTGGGGTCAGTTTTTTTGTTTGGTCTTGCACAAGCCTGAAAGCCAGCGAGAGGTTATGCGGAGTCACCGGCCTGCAGAAAAACACAGACGACCAGGCAAACAATTTCTGGTATCATCTGCTCCATCCATAATGCAATAGCTCACCACCCATTGCTCGGTCTCAAAGATTTGAAAAACATCCACGCCTAATGAAAATAGCCGGGAGTGTCTGAGAGGGTCAGTGTACCCTGACATGCTTTCGAAATCCAGATGCTCTTTCGAAACAGGTTCCCATGTTGCTCTCCCTAGCGACGCATTAATCAACGTCAGGCCCATAGAGTAGATTGCATTGTCCGAAGATATCGCATGAAGCCGTGAGACAATGGCTCTAATATCTCCAGCCATTGAGGATTCCCTCCGCCCCCCCCACCGTACCAAAAAGCTTGTCACATGAAACCTCACTCTCGAAATGCCACTGTATATTGGATCACCTCTGAACATCACTTTACATGCTTCTTATATGCAGGCAATGTATGAACTACCTATTTTATATAGGGATTGTACACACAGTCTAAGAACATACTATGAAAGCAGAGTACATACTGCCCATGTAAATACAGAAAATGTACCTACTACTCATTTATATTTGTATTTCACATGATTTTGATACACAAACTAGGATTTTACGTTATACTTATTTGTATACAAAGATTTCACATACAAAGTACCCATTCATGTATAGAAACTAAACATTGCTAATCAGGAATTGTACAGGTTACACTTTATACATGTACAGAACACATTCACATTCAGGGATTGTACAAGCTGCCCGTCCATATACAGGGGCTGCCCATTGATGTACAGGAATGTTTACTAAGGTAATTTAGGTTAAGGAGTCCTCCAACGACACAGTGATGTTCTTCTTCCTGTGATGGAAACTGCCAGTAGTCAGGAAGGAGGTCCACTACATTAATCACCAACTGACCTTATAATCTTTCCTTCCCTTCCAAAAATAGAGCGCTTCCAAATGAGCGCAGTTAGTACGCGACTCTGTCCAAAGTATTCTCGCCTCACACCTACAGCACTGGAGATCCCGATGCGAAGAGGGCGGGCTCCCCTGTACCACCTCCCGCCTTTCCCCGCTGTGTTCATGCAGGTTTCCTCCAGGCTCTCCGGTTTCCTCCCATAGTGCAAAGACGTGCAGCTCAGGTGACCCGGGGAGTGTGAATATCTCCGGGTGTGTGCGTGCGTGCCTCACAATAGACCGGCATGCCACTACCCTATGTTATTAGCCTCGCGCCTTGTGCCTCCAAGGACATTAGGCATTTTCTGCAACTGTAGAACTGCGCTTTTCTCAGAGCAAGATAATCGGAATCACACTTGATTTGAATAATGGCCAGATTGTAAATTTATTATTCTGTCTTTTCATATAATGTGAAACAAACTGGGTGGCAAGCCACTACAATTTAGAAATGTTTCTTCATATAAACGGCTTTAATAGTTTAACCTATATTAAATTAAAGTGGGCAAATCTATATATACGCAAGTCTCGGTGCTCCATATGGTCACTGTAATTACTGGAGAAGGTGGAGAGAAGGAAATCTCAAATGATCGTTGGCATATCACATCATCGTCATATAGGGAAGTCCGGATCCTCTCTCTGCTTTGGGTCACTGGTCGGTCGCTGGTCGGTCAATGTCGGACTCCATTCACGGCATATTTTCTGTATCGAGAATTCTGACTGGTGACGACAAAACGCACCGCTCAGTGCGGAAGAATCTGACAGCTGCGCGACTAGGAGACGTGTCTCCCTCCATGCCAGTGCTTGCTCTAGATTAAGAAAAAAACGTGTAAGTGACTAATACTACACCAGGAAATGGGTAATTACAATAGGATTCCTTCAGAACTAATCCCGGCTTGGCTTCCCTCTCCTGAGAAAGGTCACGTAAGAGAGCTTGGGCAACGATTTAGCGCAATCCATGACAACTCCTTTATTCACACAGCAGTGTGAAGGCCAGGTGATCTCAAGAGCAAAACAAAAACTAGACGTTTTAATTCGATTAATGCCATTAACTTACCATAGTAATTATGCCGTGTATTTCAGCGTTATGAATTGGCTTCTGGGTGTGTGGTGAATGGCTGAAAAAAACCGCAATGAATGGGACACAGTGTGCTCATTATTCCATCATAGATAGTCTATTGTGTGCTTCTGTCCAGCATCACTAAACACATATTTTATCCAGTTTCAAACGTTTATCTGATCAATTCCGATATGCATCCATACTTAGGGGGCAAGTGTACTTTCTGCAGAAATAGCTTATTTAACGTAACGATTGCCTGGGAAAATAATAAGAGGCTACCAAAGGCAGCACACGATACCATTTACAGAAGCTAACTCATTAACGCTTGTGGGAAGAGCCGACTTTTTTTTTTCTTTCTCTTGTCGTCACTCACCGATATTGTTTCCTTGCAAAGCGACGTGCCGGTACCGTTTGTTCCTATGTAAATATTGACGTCTTTTCCATGTTGAGTTCAATTAAGCCCCGGTCCGGATCTACGCAAACCAATCAGAGGACATCGGAGCATCACACCTTCTTTTAAGAAATCATTAATATCAGCGATGCGTCAAACATTAACATCCACTGGAGGTCAAGCCTCAGTATAAATGCTGCCGAGCGCCGGCTGAAGTTAGTCATCCACCACAAGACCAACTTACTGTAGCGAGACACTGCAATACTTGTTAGTTGTTTTCTTTACTCTCCGTTTGTGATGTGTGGATTATTTTTGAAATTCTGGGTGGTGGCAGTGTCCTCTATCCTTCTGGACCCAGCGCTGGGCTCGCCTGTGCTGGCACAGGAGCCCATCCGTTGCGCTCCTTGTACGCCGGAGAAGGTGCTCGAATGCCCGGCGGTGGCGCCCGGTTGCGAAGAGGTGCTCCCGGAACCGGGCTGCGGATGCTGCTTCGCCTGCGCCCTGAAGAAAGGGGACTTCTGCGGGATCTACACGGCGCATTGTGGATCTGGCTTACGCTGCACACCGAGACCCGGGGACCCAAGACCCCTTCATTCTCTCACCCGCGGGCAAGCTGTCTGCACGGAGATACCCGAAGCTGAGCAAAGCCAGCCCATGGGTACATATAGGCTACACATTTTTTTCCAGTTTGACTTTCTGTGCCATTTATTCCGATCTCTCACGTTCATCATTTTTACGATATTAAGTTATTGATTTTGTCCTTAGAAGTGGCTTATTAAAAGTTGATTCAATGAAAATGAAAAACGCATGCGACTTTGGCTATTTCGTGGCTTTATTGGTGTGTGCTCGCTGAACAATAATTAAAATTATTCATGTATTTATTGATTGCACTCTGCATTATTAATATGAATGTTTCACGTGTGACTACTCTGGGTGTCTCATTCAGATCAGGATGACACTGACACCGAAGCAAGAAACAGCGCTGCGGCTCCCGATCATGGACCAGCCCTGTACCTCCCGGGGCACAATAAGCCTTTTGATCCGAGAGCTGCTGCGGACGCCCAGGAGAGTATGAAAGCCAAGGTCAATGTCATTCGAAAGAAACTGACAGAGCAGGTAAGCACCGGACATGCATATGTGTCCGAATTGCCGAAGACGCGTCATTTCAGTAAAGTTGGCCATAAAGTGACGATCTCGGCGTAGTCATTGTTAATTCAAATTGCAGTTTTTATTTAATTTTTTTTTATTTGGGTAAAACCTAAGATCGTTTAGAAGAACATGTGTTGCAGGGGACGAGCGCTTTGCAACGGCTAGGCTTTAAATCCGACGGCAACCACTAGGGGACACTAATGTGCTACGAATTGTACGTGGAGTTGCGGCGATCGTACTGCGTTCGATCACATTTAACCCAACTTACTGTAGTCCAACAAGCATTTGGTTTCGATTTCGTTATGTCATTAAAAAATCGGATTGCTGCACAGACTGTTGGGATGCTTAGTAAGTGTGTGTGTCCGTTCATTCACATGGAACCAATCTAAAGTGGAAGATAATGCGGCAGATATGGCTAGCACGTATTCCCTGTGGCATGCCATGATAACCCCCTTGCTACGAGCATTGTGGTTTACGCAGTATTCAAGTAATCCCAACTTTTGTCTGGGCAGGTAGCACAGAATTTTTCATAGCGGACGGGTTGGCTGCATGTACAATCAAGCAACCAATAATTCATCGCGCGTCTCTTTTTGGCAGGGCCCTTGCCACATCGAGCTGCAGAGAGCTTTGGAGAAGATCGCCAAGTTCCAGCAGAACCCAGGGGACAAGCCCACCAGATTTTACCTCCCCAACTGCGACAAGCACGGCTTCTACAAAGCCAAGCAGGTACGCGGCGTGTCGTCTCCTGACCGAGCTGACTCCACACCGTCAGTGGAAAAGCATCCCACCTGCACGTACCCCTGCCGCCACCTGCTTATCAGGCACCGAGCCCAAAGCAATGGCCAGAGCCGCTGCTTTAATTCTGGATGCCGTTCAGTGTATAGATTCTTGCACTCTTATGTCAAGCTCGTACATGACTAGTGCATGACCGTACAGGCGTTTACTGAGTCAGCGAGGTGTTCCATGCGGACGATTAAAACACAGCGTCAGGCTTGGCGGGTGAGAAGCCGGACAAGCAGTTGAGATAGGAAGAACCTCACGCAGGATCCAGGGATTCGGTGATGCCATCGAATGCCACCATTCACACGCTATATACGGCAATCATAAAAAGGCAATTGGGAATATGGTGCATTTAAGCAACCATTAATGCGAATAGTAACATAATTTACTTATCCTCCCCTAACAGTGTGAGACGTCTTTGGAAGGCCGGAGAGGCCGATGCTGGTGCGTGTCCTCCTGGAATGGGAAGAGAATCCTCGGCTCCATCGACCCCCTGGCTGAATCTGACTGCCAGCAGGAGCTTACCCACTGACAGCGCCGAGACCCGCGAACACTGACACGCACACGCACATCGTGTTGTCTTTTGATACCTATTTATTTTGATGTACATTATTTTGATTCAGGTACCCTGTCTGCGATTGTTAACTGTGGTTGTCAACCCCACCCCTTCAGGAAAAAAAAAAATCTATTTTTCTGCAAGGAAAATGAGGAAAAAAAATGAATCTAAGTTTATTTACGATATAGCTTTATTTATTTAAACTCTGTGTATGCATATTGGTATTGAATATTTGTAATTATTTTAAGAATATTTATATAAATATTATGCCTTATTTTTTGTATCGATGTATATAGCAAAAGTGTGTCAATCTGCGTTCTAAATGACTCCATTACAGGGCTTACCTCAGCCGTCTCTTTCCCACTGTCCCTTTCTCCCACAAACCAGGACAATGTTGATGTAGTTCACGAACCGGCATTTTCATTCCCCTGGGATTCCTTAATCATAATTCTTAACCATTTCGACCATGTTTTTCTCCTCCTTTCGGTTGGAACAAATGCGCTCACCCCGTGAATATGAGGTGCTTTAACCTTTATATACTTGTGGCATTAAAGAGTCGATGACATCAGCCATTTTCGTTACCTTGCGAACGGGTACTGAACCTACCTCTGTCACTTGTGCTCTGTTGACCCCCCCAGCTCCCCAAGATGCGTCTGTTTTTACGTTTTATGTTGCGTGCACGTTGCAGATCACGCTAAACCTCGGTGGCTGCAAGAACAAGACCGAGGCTTTCCGCTTTGCCGTAAACGCTGCTGTTGCCCCCGCTGTATTTTTGTTAGTGTGCTCCGTTACCGATCGATTGAAGACAGCTGCTATGATCTTGTTGTATCCCAAAGCAACTGCTCTATCACTTGTATGTACACTTTTATAATTTTTGACGTATTGTTTTATGTAAATGAATATATAAATGTGTATATATACAGGTAGCATATACATACGCACGCACACACATAATTTAATAAATTACTTATCCTCAACAATGTATTGTCTTGCCTTCATTTACGGAAACTTAAAAAGATAAGTAGATTATTGAGGATAAAGCAGGAACCAGAGTTTGTGAGAGCGTTCGGCCATAATTTGCACCACTGTCTTCACACAAAGGTCTGCCGACGGAGCCCTTTTTGGCTACTGTTTGTTTTGGATGGTAACTGCCATCTCCAGAGGTCCCAGCTGGGACCTCCCGTATTCTGGCTTCCTCTTCTGCTATATACTTAGCGATCCACACTCACCCTATTTCCTGGTTTACACCAATAAATCTCAGCTTTTTCATTTCGTGGAGATTTTTTTTAATTCAGTTTCACAAGTTCCTTTCATAAGGTGTTGTGTTTGTTTGATATATTTTTTCAGAAAAGCTCGATGCTTTTGGCCACACACATCGAATTTCAAGTTCTCGTTAAGCATGTAGTGTAATGAGCAAAGACAGTTATAAACTCAACTATTAAGTAATCATTTACTTTTACACTAATTTCTGCTGCAGAATCAAATCTTGTAAAGTACAAAACAGAGTTAGATATTTGATTGGATTTAGTTTCCTTTATTGTCCTTATGGCGGTTTCCTCTGCACCAGGAACGGTACTTTTGGTACTTTCCCTTTTCTATTGACCTCCAATCGAGTACCAGTACTAAAAGTCCCAGTACAAAAAGTGCCAAACCAGCTGAGGTACTTCTTAGGTACTTCGACAGGCCGCCTTTGGGGTGGGATTTCGATCTTTGTCGATTAATTATGAAAATAGGCCTCTGAAATACAATACACCTGATGTCTAGAAAAAAGTTGCGAACTCAGAAAAAAGGAAAAGAATAAACGAATAAACAAATAAATAAAGGAGGCGCTAGAGCCTTTTAAGTACAACCTTAATATGCATCGGAACACCTGATTGGTTGACATCGATGGCTCGAGAATTGATTATTCCCGCCATACAGCAACTGCTTGACTGCCGCTTGAGAGGAAGTGATGTTCTTTGTAAATATAACCGTACAGGCTGGAATGCTTCAAAATATTGCATTAATCAGAACTGGGGAGAACTTAAAAATAATAATACAAACTTAATGAATCGAATGAATCATCTAACCATAAATACAATTTTCATAAATTGTATGCGTGAACCCGACTCCCCGGACTGTACTACAGTACAATACTGATACTACATCACTCACTGGACGACGTAGCGTTAAGAAGGTTTCGGGAACTGCATTCCTGGTCAAGATAAGGTATGGATGACATGAAGTAGAGTATTGTGTATAATATAGCTACTAGGATAGCAATGTGATTGTATGGTATAAAATATTGAGGTATTTATAAAGCAAAATTGGAGTTGAGTGTAATGTTTTCACAAACCTGTTTATGATTGTCTCGGAGAAGGGATGCAGCCTTCATGCAAATTAAAGCAGCAGAGGAAAACTGATTTTTGAATATATACTAGGTCTTGAAAAGGAATAATGATTAAAATTGCAAAACTTGCTAAGTTTTAAAAATTGTTTTAGTGAAGCTTAAACTCCCTGTCTAGAGAATTGAAGGGAAGAAAAAGTCTAGGCCTGGTTTCTTGAAACCTTCTTAACGCTGTGTTGTTCCTAAGTTCTACCTTAAGTTGTCGCTTAACTCTCCGATGTGTTTCCCGAGACATTCATATATAGTTATAAGTAAAGACATTTTTTCGTAAGGTTGGTCTGAGCATCTCTTAGCTGTCTCTAATCGCTGTTGTCGGCTCATACTGCTCATTTAAAATAAGACTAATATAGTTAAGGGTACAGTTTAACAACCACACATCACATAACTAAAAAAAAACTGATCCATATGATAAAATTATTTTGTCTGATACCGGACTACAATTTTCGTTAGGTTTCGTCCTTGCGCTCTGAATGCGCCGCAAATTGATCTCAGTATCGCGCGGATTCATAATGAAACCTAAGGAACACGCTATTGGTCATATATTTATTTATGAATTGTGAAGGATGGGGGGCAGGGCGGCAGGGGTTCTGCTGATATCGAGGTGGATGCTTCCCCCAACTTCTGACGCCCCTGGAATGCACATACCTCTGTAAATGTGCCAAAGTCACAGTATTTCAAAATTGTGGTCGATGAGGCTGGCAAGAGCCGACACTGCAGGTTCATTCACATATTTATCTAATATATTTTCCCCAAAAAGCACCTTGGAATAGTCCATAGTCGTCAACAAATAAGAATAAAATGGTGATACTACAATCTGGGAAGGCGAGTTCGTGCACCCAATCGGCGAAAATCATATTTACGATTAGATGATTCAAGTTGTTAATTTTGTATTTTATTTTTAGGTTCGACCCATTTCTGATTAATGCAACATTTTGAAGCTTTCCTGCAGTATTTTATATA
>JAODJU010000095.1:11572568-11597293 GCA_026776725.1 Gnathonemus echidnorhynchus | reverse complement strand
AACTGAAAATACCTCAAACAGGCGCCCCCCCCCCCCCCCCATCATATTATAAAAAGGACCTTCAGACCTGATAAAACAGATCCACTTTCAATCATAACTGGTAGAATCAAGTGTGTGTAATGAAAATGGTTCCCACAGATAGTCTTTCAATACCTTGGGTGAAAGACAGCCAAGACTAATTCATAGGAGGTTGTCATTGTGGGTTAAGTGACTGTGAAGCTTCTGTTGTATGAACAACTTGATCCCATTATGGCGACATTCATTCCTGTGCAATGGAGTTCCCTTCTCTCTTCTTGGCACAAATGGAGGCTTTGTGTTCCTTCACGCAATGCAAATCAGCAGGGTGGGGGACACTGCCGAATAGCCTGTGTCGATGTACATGGTGCCCTGCACATACATTTTTAGTGAGGCAGTCTTTTGTTTATGCATGACTGACAAGCAAAGAAGAAAACAGCATGCCAGATGCTGACATGCCAGGAAAGACCTAGAGGTAGTGATTGTATGGAGTGTGGAAGATGTTGTGCTTAGCGGGGCAAAAGTATTTTAAGAAAAAAATTCCCCTTCTATAAAGAAAAGACAAAATAATGGACATTTCTCCTCGAAGTTAATTGCTCACAAATATATATATATTTATAATTTTAAATATTTTGTAAAACTGGCCTAATGGACGTTAGTGAAGACGAAAGATAATGAGCTTGTCCATCACACAAAATGTAATTACCAAAAGCCACTCATGCCAAATGAAAAATTTTTCAGCTAAAAAAAGAATCACAGGCAGTGTTTTCCTCAGGTCAGAAATATATTTGTGGCAGTATCCGGCAGACAGGGCCAGAATTACCTGATGGCACAAAAATGGTCTACTACATATACTTGTCACCTTTAACCCAATATTTTTATTTACTGGAAATTTCTACTAATTTTACATAACATTTCACAGATTCTACCCCCCAAACCTTCCCCTCCATCAACCCGCATGGAAGGAGAAAGAAACAAAGGATATGAAGAATAAAACTCTTCAGTGTACAATGATGGCACTGTTTCTCAGAGCACTTAATCTTTCTGGGTTTTTTAGAGGAGAGCCCCAGAGCCTGTGCATGTGGGAACCTAACTGGTGCTGGTCCATTTATTGATATTCTCAGACATGCACCCAGCTGCTCCCCTTTCAGTCTGGTTCTCAGGTCAGTTTTGACCTGAAAAACAGATAAAACACAGACACTTGGCTTTAAATTAACTATACATGTCTTAGACAATTTATGGTTAGTGCTGAAAGAAAGGGAAAATTCACTTATCCTGTTAATAGTTGAAAAATCAAATCAGTTGTCTAACCTTAGTTATACTGTCTTTCTAACTAAAAGAAACAGATAATTGTTCTTAAATTTAATAAGGACAACTTTGCTGCATGTTGCACAGTGGTCAAGTTATCTGTGCCAAACACATTCCTGATCTTTGTCGTGAAGTCTATGTGTGGGAAACACTGATATGCATGATTAATGCCTTTTTATCAGCTTGATTCTGAGTATTGTTTTATTAAAAATGGATCCATGTCATTAAGAGGTAATTAATAATTAGCCCCTGCCAAACTTTTACTTTCCAGTACTGCTTGTATAACTTTTTTTTTTGTATAAGTTTTTAGGTAGGTCACTCCGTCTCTATTTTTGCACCAAAACAAGAATCAGTATTTAGTAACAAATTTTTAAAATAGATCCACCACAGGTTGTGGTGTAGAGAGATCTAACTGTGTGTTTTGTGAGGTGAGAGGAGGTACTTCAAAGACCGGCAGCTGATATGGTAAATTATCGTGCTGACTGATTGTTATACTCATTCTGCTTCTAAGACGTTTTTTTTAAGCAAGTCTTGTTAGACTTGATATACTATAAGCTTATCTAACAAAAGCTGACAGAATATGGGAAATACATCCTCAACAATTTCCAGTCTTTGCTGAATGATGTTTAACAAAGCAAAAGAACATAAAGAGAACAAGGATGCAGAGGAATAAGCTCAAGGCTGAACAAGTGGTGTAAGTCTAAGTGCTGTATAGCCGTTCACACTGTACAGTTACAGACTGGAATCCTTTTCACTCCTTATCTAAGAAAATAGTCTAAGATTAAAAGCACATGACCTCACAGTAAGGGATGCTTCATACCTACAGTATAGTGGTCAACAAAAACATTTCAGACAGCGTACGTTGCAACTGTAATAACAATACTCGCTGCACAGCATTACTATTAAAACAATATCCGAATATAATTTGGGATATTCAGGAAATATGACAAATGTACAGCAGTAGGAAGATGGAATTAAGGAGCTGACATTGGTCATGCATGTAATAGATTCATCCATGCATTCAGCTCGATGTTTGTAATATTTCTGGGTTCACTACTTTGCATCCTGGATCCTCTAGATCATGGCTGTTTCTTAATACCAAGAGTAAAAAGATCAAGAGCGGTCTTGCTAACCTGCCTCAAAAGAGTGAACTTGGGATAGAATGAATCATGGGATTGGTCTTGTTTAGCAAGGCTGCAACTAATGAATCTTGATATTTGGGGCGGGGCAAGTACAACATCTGGGGATTTTTACCATCCTCTGTACATATGTTCTTAGTATTGGAACTACATGACGTAAAATGGGTACGCAAGAATACAAATACTGTACAAATACGGTAAAGTATGCATATGGAGAAACACTCCATGTTCTATTGTTCCTTCATAGGAGAACTGTTTGAGAGTTGTGTTGGTGTTGCACAGGTTGACAGTGACCAGCAAAACTATTCAAACCATGTACATTTTATTATGTTGTTGCTTTAAGAGTTCTAGTAATGAAACTAATTTTTTACTGCTTTCAAACAACCAACTTAAACAAAACAGCTACATATACATCACACCACATACAATAAATAAAAAAGAATGAATGAATGAAAAGTCTTTTTCAACCAAGCATTCAACCATTTAGACTTTGGAGCTTTCAAAGCAAATGAGGGGTAAATTAAATGAAAAGAATAAATGAGAAGGGTAATTTCCCTATCCCTTTGAGCACAGTATTCTCAGTAATCAAGAAATTCAGCATTAATTACACCACCCATGCACTTCTAGATCTTAAATCAGAAACAGCAGGCAAGCGAGGAAGGAACTAGCAAAGCATGTCACCTCAATGCCAGAGGTGAATTTAAAAGAACTGTAGACTTTACTGACTGTAAAGTTAGAAAATGTGCATATCAATATAATGAACATGTCATGAATCAGCCTGCATGGCAGAGCGACATGCATCCACTCTAAGGAAATACCTGAGAAGTGCCATCCATATCTCACATAGATTGGGCAAATCTGTACAGCAAACAATCGCAGCATGTTTGCAGAAAGTTTAACCATAGATATGTTGGTAACACATTATTATTTAGATATTAGAAATATTAGATATTTCTTTATTACTTCCAAGGGTAATAAATGCATTTGCAATCTTATATTTTCCCCTCTTGTGAATGTTCAGGAAACTTTACTGCACACTTCAACCAGTAATCCCCTTACCTTTGTAAGTCTTGGATGTCTTCAGACATTCAGTTCTTAAATTAAAATGTTTATTATTATTATTATTATTATTATTATTATTATTATTATTATTATTGCTATCATAGTTATCAGCCCATGTAGATTTTAGCATAGTACTGGGGTTTTCTTTTCTCTACATGTTTTCTAACATGGTATGAGGAGGATATATGTATATTCATAACTAAATACTAAACATTGTACTGTAATTAAGATCCACAATAAATCTGGAGTAATTTCTGCAGTAGTTTTGTGCCATTTATTAAGTTCCTAGGTTCTGTATCAACAGGCCACTTTAGAAACACGCTTGGTTCTCTTGGGTCTGGACATATTTCAGGTACCATACAGCAACCCAGCACTGATGCAAAACCAGGAGTATTTAAATTACTTTTGCCATACTGGAATAATTACCCGAATGTCAATATATGCTACCAGTACTGGCTGCATAGTTGCAGTGTTTCCCACGGGAGTTTGGAGGGAGCAAAAATGTGGACTGTCAGGGGGCCCCCGAGGACTGGGTTTTTTTGCACATTGCAGAAGGAGATCTTTTTAATCTGAGATGATGTGACCAACCTTTCATTCAACCAGATGGATGCCATTTAATGGATTTTTAATTTGGAGGCTTTTTTTCTTGCATCAGAGATTATTTAGGATTGTGACGGCAAAGCCTGTGAATACTGATGCTTAAGCAAAAAAAATCTTGAACTTCAAAGAATCTTTTGTTCAGAATCTTTCATATTCCTGGTGAAATGTTTTCATTGTCAAATACCGTGAGAAAAAGCCATTGCAAATGACTATTGTGTCATTAAATACACAAACATTAAACCATTTTTATATATTTGATTTAAAATACTTTTATTTTTTGTAACATTTATTTATTTTAAAGTCAATTTCATTGATTATCATTTTAACGTAAACATATACTTTTTAAAAACATAATTCATCCACCTTCTATAGCCACATGTACAGTACAGGACTGGCCTCACTGTCACCATATATGGTATTAGGGTTGTACTGCGATTATCAATCGGCCATGGACATGGTGACCTTTGCTGAGCAGGGCTGGGCATCCCCAATGGTAACTTTTGCCGGCCCACATACCCACTGGACCGCCGCTAGATGGCCAGTCCAGCCCTATATGCTGCTGTGCAAAAGTCTTAGACTATGCTGGGAAAAAAATATGCTTATACTGGTGTCAGTGGCGGCTCCTCGTCAACATTTTTGGTGAAACAAACCACCCCCCATCCCCAGGGCACCACAAAGCAAACTCCACACCTTATCTTTCCCCCCTGGACAGCTTCATTTTCATTTTTACAGATAGTGAGATTATATGTACAAGACACAGGATTACATTGACTGCATTTTTACATTACACACACACACACACACATATATAAGCAATATATAAGCAAACGCACACTTACTGTAAGTAAGACCTGTTTAGGCAAAAGCCCATTCCCCAATTCACAGTACAGGTCATGATACGAGGTTATATAAGGATTTTACTATATTATGGGGTTTGTATTGATTGTTGTTTTAGTTCTTTGTTTTTTTTGGATGCTTGCATACTTTTTTTAAACATGAAGCTGACAAAGACATACAACAATCACAAGGACACACACATTAACCGTAATATTATAAAACAATACAGAGCCTATACTATTATTACAGAAAAAGATCCACCCTACCATTTACTTTTGCTGCCTCACAACTTCTTTCTCCTGCTCTGCCCTCATAGTGTTAAATCAGTACAAAATATAAAAATGTGTATATTATTGTACATATCTTACAAACAAGTAATAGTAATGTTTATTTCACCAATACATAATTTACAATATTGCTAAATCCCAAGAAAACCTCTTCCCTCTGACTTCACATGTAATTTCTCATAAGGAAAAGACTGGAAAGAATCCTGTAGGATGCGATCAATGATGTTATTCCGTTCATCTCCCAAAATGTTGGTGAGTGGATCCATCTCGCAGAGGAGTTAGCGAGCAGCTATGGAAATAACAGGCAAAAAGGTAGCTACTGTATTTCCCCAACGATATGCCGCCTCACGTTATAGGCCGCTCCATTCATTTTGTGAAAAAGCACTTATTATGAATAATAAAACAAATCTCGCATAGACAAAACACCTAAAGTCACAAATCCCTCTAATTCACAGAAAATACCATAGCTTGAAAAATGAAGATTTCATAAACGAAATGTCATGTGTTTTGTTATTTATGAAGCTTTCCAGCTGCCCCCATACTCAAGGTCAGGTGCTCAGTACATGATTGGCAGTGATTGGCCACAGTGTTGTGTCAGTCATATTGAAGTGGACAACTACCCTATCACAGTAGGAAGTCACTTGTTTCACGGGTGGGACTTATTTGCCATAAGAGTCCATTGAACCTAGAAAATCCACCAGCCGCGGGGGTCTGAGATGATTTACATTGAAACTAATGGGGGAAAATATCGATCGGGGTGAAGCTTGTTTCACTGAAATTCTCTGTTTCACCACAGTTGGGGTGGCACTGTTTTACGTTTTTGACCAGAGCCCTATACCGTTGAGGAGCTGAAATTAGGAGATGCACCTTCTTTTTATAAGCATTTAAACACCAATAACAAGTGATTGTGAAGAAGATTTAGATACAGATGTGCATAATGCTTCAGTTCTTCTGTAAGCAGGATGTGGGTCGCTCCATAAATGGTGTATCACTTACTCACAGATTCCCCTTATCTGCCGTCACAGCCATCCTACTCAGTTCCTGATACAGACCAAAGTTGTCATTAAGCTGTGTGCTGCGACTCCGCTCAATAATATCCAAGGTGCCCTGTGAGACGGAATACCTACTTGTAATAACACCAGCAACACCAACACAACCCTCAACAGCCTTCAGGGTCTTGTCATGGACGGTCTCCCAGTAGAATTGCACCCTCACACAAACTGTGTGGAAACTCATTAGAAACATCTTGATCTTGAAGTCTAGCCAGGTCCAGCCTCATTGTTCTAGTAGGTGGTATCTACTGGACCTAAGCTGTGATGATACTGGTGTAAACAAACCTACTGCGCTGCCAGTTGTATGTAGCTCATACAATTATGTACTGTACATAATACTTGATAATGATAATAAGCATCTATGTTACTGGTTTATGTTTTTACTATACTGTACTTTTATTCTTATTTTACAGTCTACTCTTTCTACAGTAAAAAAAAATTACTGTAGCCTAGGTGTGTGGTAGGTGATTCCGTCTAGGTTTATATGTAATTTTACAGTGGTCGGTAATGCTGTTGCAAATTTTGTGCGATCATCTGTTATCAAAAGGGGTACTCGTTAAAATTTGTTGGCTGGGCCAAAGGGAGGCCTTTGCTAAATTTTAGCCCCCCCACTTACTTTAGGTGAGCCTTATCTGATCTTTGCGTGTTCTTAGCTTTGTATAAATCTCCCACTGTGTGTGTACCTTATAGTTCTCCTTGTGTTTCTGCTATACTGTTTGATTCTGGTGCTTGTTAAGTGCCTGTGTTAGTCCATTTCAGGACTAAATAGAAGGGCATTGCTCTCCCCTCATAAGAGCCTCCTCGTCTGCCAGATATTACAATTCATATGTCAGACAAGTCGATACAATATATAATTCAAATTGTCCTCTTATTTCTAAAAAGTTTCTAAACTGAATTATCTTATTATTGGATTACGCTAATTACATTTTTCCAACAGGCACAATTTAGGGATTTTGTTATTGTATTACAATAATGCAATATGGGAGACATGCATTATTTGTTACATTTTAGATTTTATTGAAGGCTGTCGATATGTTTATTAGAGTAATATATATTGTGTTTATTTCAATGCATCTGACTGCATTAGCAATGGTGCAATTTGTGTGACATATGGCTGCCAGTCCCTTATGAGTTCAGGAAATGTATTGTCTAAAACAGTTATGGGTTGGGAGATACTGATCCAGGATTTAATGTCTATTATATTTAGCCCCCTATAAGGTATATAGTACTATTGAACTTTTCCTGGGCTTCTCAGCTGGGACTATTAGGATCATCACCAAATCATTTGTTGCATATAATCAAAATGAAACCTGGGGATGAAGCTAGCTTGCGTGTCTGAGTATCCCTGGTCTCGAGGGTAGCCTTGAGGAAAGTTCTTGAGGATAGACCGTATTGTTGCTGATGTGGCATGTGTGTGGTTTCCTCCTCATTACCTGTCCATATGCTGTATATGTCTCAACCTATATACAAATTGCTTGACATTCTCCCCGCTTGTCGGACACACCTAGCTGAATGTCCATCACATATCAGCCTAAGAGAGTTTTTTATAGATGGACAAAAAATAGACTGGTGACAGAAGGAGCTCTTCAGTAGACCACACATCTGCCTGCTGTCCGAGCTGCTAACTTGAATGAAGAATATCCCAATCAAAACTGTGCAGGCAGAAATTGTGATCTACATGGTCATGTGAAGGTGGTAGTATAGGTAAAATTAGGAACACTCCATTGAGCTTTATAAGGGATGAAAGTAACAAAAAGATTCTCATCATCAGCGCTGGCTTCCAGAAGAATGAAATGTTTTAAATTTCCTTTACAGCCGAAAATTTAACCAAAATGCAAAGACAAGATGATGACAAATTCCGCTAATAGAAAGACCATTCTGTAAGGAAGAACTACAATAATGTTTCTGAGGGTCAGCACCTTTATTTTCAAATAGACTCTAACCACAAAATCTTTATTAAATTTTCCATACTTTCCCACCAAGAATTTTCCAGTAAACATGTTGTTTAACATACTGTATGATGTTGCCTGTGGCGTTACAAGTAGGAGATTACATCTTTATCATATGGAAATTTTAATTATGTACTTTTATATAATGGCATGGCAAGAGGATGAAAATGTGAAGGCACAAGGTTTATATCTAAATCCAACTTGTAATCCAAAATCGTAGTTAAATACGGACAAAGAGAAAGCAGAGAAAAATATCACATCCAAACCACAAAAGAAAGATCAAAAACCAGCAGATTTTTCATACACAGTTATACACAAGAACAGAGCAGCTTAGTAATGAATTCTCAGCATGGTGTAAATACACAATAGTGGACTTAGATGTTACTGAGAACTAGGGCCTATTATACTTAACCATGGAAACGAATTCATAAAGAGCAGATGAGCTAGCAAGACAGCGAAGCTCATCATGGCCAGACTGGGCATGACTGAACAGAGACTTGACTGGATGCCGGTGTGACACAGTGGCTGTGTTTGCCATTGTCACATTACAGTCTGCTGTGTAGGCTGATGATGAGTGATCCACATTCTAATTAAAAAATACTGATTGTGGAATCACTCAGAATACAGAAATGGTCCTTTCTGCAGGTATTAATCACATTACACAACAATCTGCACAATGTCATCTACCATGCAGTGTAGCAGACAAAGACAAGGGCTGAGTAAGATCAATAACATGTTATTGTATCTGTAACATTGTAATCTATTTACTAGTAATAACTCAATGGAATTAATAACACGACTCCATCATGAATCGCTCATGAATCACACAGTCTATTTTTGTTTTCTTTTTTTGTATTAGAATTGATGTCTGTATCGATGGTTTGTATACAGTTTTGTTAGCTTGTACCTCAAAACATGTTACAGCATTACTAATTAGCAAGCCTACAATTTCATACATTTCTGAAGGTCCTTTATATAACAGCATTCATTATGGTCTGTCTTTTGAAGTTAAGCACCATCACCACTGAATGCTGTTGAGTGTTGATCGTGCACAGATGTGCCCCAGTACTGATCATACAGGTATGTTGAATTTCCTGCAGTAGCTGTCCAGGGTATGAAAATTCCAGTTTCTTGGTTTGAGGTGCTTTTTCTGTTCTGCACTGCTTGTAAATCTAAAGTCCTTTTCATGATATCTGAGGTGGTACATTCAGCACCTCTATGTCAAAACAATCCGTGATAAAATGATAAAGTAAAACAGAAATGCACAAACAACCAGGAAATGTCTGTTTGCTGTCTCTCACTGATGGCTGAAAGCTGTTTGTATTACCCGTTTGCTGTTCTAACATTGGAGGGAGAATTTTTGTTTTTTTAATTTGATAGAAATCTCTTTGAAAACAAGGGGCTGGAGCATGTTTCAGGCAGCACAAGGCAGGGGTGCACTCTACAGGATGGCCTGTCCATCACTAGGACTTCACAAAGACTCATTGACATATTACATTAAATTTGTAGATTAGCTTCATGTCTTTGGAACATGTGTGGAAACCATGTGCACACTGTATAGCAATAAGATATCTTGTCCACACAAGATAAAGAAATACCAATTTTGGGACTTAGTGGGCTCCATAGGTTGGCACAACGCTGCAGATCTTGATTTTCTCATGGGTTCCTTGTCTTGATCAATGTCGATGTACTAGTCATATCAATATACTAGACAATATGTACTAGTTTATACCAATAAAGTAGACTCCAAGAGCTTTCTAATGCTAGGTGATGCTAGTGATATTTAGTTGCTGATCAAAAATTTGACTTTGGATTAAGAGCAGCTCATTAAATGATCGGAAGACAAGAACATGAACTAGTTTTTGGGACGTGAACTTAGTTCAAAATTCAAAATAGTGAACTATGAATGTGAACTAGTTCATTGTAAACTGTGTGAATTGAGCTTTGAGCTATTTCTTGTTTAGTGTGAACTTGCACGGGACTGTCTGTAAGTAAGAGATGTCTGTAAGTTTGACATTATTAACCCGGAGACTGCCCATATATTCTGCTAAAATTTTTGATATAAGTATGTTGTACTATGCCCTGCGATGGGCTGACCCCCCCATCCTGGGTTGTTCCCTGCCTCATGTCTGTAGCCTCTGGGATAAGCTCCGAACCCCCCGCCACCCAGAAGGATAAGCGGGTTGGAAAATGGATGGATGGATGAATGTTGTACTGTTTTAATTGCTGAATTCTCTCAAGTTGATAAAATTTTATTATTATTTGTGTGTTTTATATTTAATTAAAATGACATTTAAAGTAAGTTATGCACTGAATTTTCAAGACTGATTGTTGTATAAATATAAATGTTGTTCTAGTGAATGCATTTTTTCAGACAGTCAAAATACAATTAGCAATTTGTTGATATTTATTGACTGCTGATGCATTGTTTATGGCATCTATTGTATAATGAATGAGGATGGTTCACATGCTGAAAGTGTTTTGAAATTGAGTTAAGCTTCTGTGAATGAATAATTAGACCAACTACCAGTACATTACAAGACAATTCTTTCTGTTATTCTATCAGTTCCTAACTCTCCATGTTTGGTCCTCTATTCTTATTCCATGGAATCTGTAGAAGGTAACTTTAAACGGCATGCATTTAAATCTGTAACAATACTAGCAATATCAACTGAATTCTCTCTTTGGAGAGGAGGGGTGAAAAGAAATAAACAAACAAACAAACAAAATGAGAGGATCTTTCTCCAAGCTAAGTGTGTATAATCATTATAGTTGCACAGAAACTATTTTGTAGCATGATTTAAGAATGATTTGAAAGCGATACAGAATAATACAGGGAGAGATCGTGTGAAGGCTGAGCTGGAATGCTGGTACTAGGATGACCAGAATGTCACCCCAGGTGGCGTAACAGCCGATATGACTTCAGTAATTCTGCTTGTGAAATTAAGGTACTGTACTATGACTGATGGTTCTAAAAGCCTGAGCAGAAATTTGACAAAGGTGAAATGGATGCCTGAAACTTGGCAGGGTAACACAAAGTTGAGCTGGTATTACACTGACTGTAACTGAAAGCTAAAATAAATGTGAATAACTTAAATTACACCCAAGCTAAGGATTAATATTTTCATGGCATATTCTTTCTGTCAAGGCAAATTTTCTCTGTGATTTTTATAGTTGTTAGGCATGTCTTCCTAACATCAGCTCTGTTAAATGAATCACAATTTAACTAGCTTGTTATACACCACCTGTTACCTGGATGTTGCTGACTCAACTGCTCTTTTGACATAACTTACTATGACAAAAAGAGCACATGACAGGAGGATGTAACATCGCAATCTTCCCAAGAGAGAAAGATACATTGGCAATGCAATACAACTGATACCAGTGAATACTGAAATTCCACAAGACTGTATCCTGAGCCCTCTGCTCTACTCCTAGTTTACCTATCAAAATAATATCAGAATCTGATATCACCATCAACTTCATAGATGACATCAAAAAAATGGACCTAATCAGTGGGACCGTTAAGAAAGCCTACAGGGAGGAGGCTCAACACCTAGCTGCAACTTGGCCCTCAACACCAGGAAGACCAAGGAGCTTATAGAGGACTTCATGAGACTGGAATTCATGAGAGCTAGAGGCTGCAGACATGCCCCCATTCACATAATGGGACTGAATAGAACATGTCTCCAAGCTTCAAGCTCCTGGAAGTGCACATCTCTGAAGACTTCTCCTAGCCTGTTAAGTCCTCCACCCTAGTCAGGAAGGCACAGCAGCTTCTTTACTTCCTGGAGAGACTGAAGAAAGCCTGGCTGGCATCTCAGATCCTCGACCAACTTTTACTAGCGAACCATTAAGAGTATCTTGACCAGCTGTATCACGATGTGGTATAATAGATGCTTCATCTCCAACCAGAAGGCCAATACATCCCTGAGTCCAGTCCCCCCACCCCCCTTCAAGGACCTCCAGTATAAGCGATGCTTTATCATTGGAGACTCCTCCCACCAATAAATATGTTTACATTTACATATTTAGCGGCTACTTTTGTCCAAAGCGATGCACAAGTGAGATAAATAGCACATTGCAAAAATACATACCATCAAAGGGTCAGCTAGGCTTACGTGTAGCTGGACTGAGCTGCCACTGAATGCCCAAAGAATGAAGATCAGGCCTTTTTTGTCTGAGTTTGCAGCTCAGCTGCTTGTCCAGGCACTAGTTACCTCACAGCTAGACTATTGCGACTTTCCACCAGCATGTCTACCAGCTTGTGCTACCAGACCTCCACAGATGCTTTAAAACACAGCAGCACATCAGATATTAATCTAGCGTAAATGCTGTCATGCCAAGTTTAAGTCCTTGGTACTGGCTTACAGGTCCATCAATGGACAGACACGCATGTCCATCAAAAGGCTCCTCAAGACCTATGTCCCATCTTGCTCCCTCTTGCTAAGGAACCAACGCTGTTTGAAGTTCCCTCCACCACACTTTTGTGTGGGACCCTGATGGTGCAATGAGCTGCTGAACCATATCTGGTCATCAGAGGGCCTCTGCATCTTCAAAAAAATGCCTCAAGACCTACAGTATCTGTTCCATGAATTTCTCTACTAGCCTGATTCTTTACTTTCCCTGAATATTATGATCTTATTATGTACTTAGTTTCTGAATAGCTTTATTAGGGTCTTGCTAATTTACAGGTTGATATGCAGCTCCTGCTCTAATATTGCTTACATTTGAACCTGGGAATTCATTGGAAGCTTGGCCTAGCTGTGCTTATGCCTAGTTGACTCCTTGACAGCATGCAATGTGCTGTTTGCGTCACTTGTTCTTCACCTTGGACACAAGTATCTGCTAAATGTGTTAAATGTGAATGTTTACCCTGCTCCCGTTTGGACGGAGAAGCAGAAGCCTTTGCTTTTGGTCCCAAAATTGTGGAGTGTCTGGCAAGGAGCTGGAAAGAAGCAAAAATGTGGACAGTCCGGGCTTCTCGGACGACTGCATTGGGAAGCACTGATCTGAACCATGCCATGAATACCATGTGTCATATAGCTGTGGGAAAAAAATTAGGAGACCACTTCATATTTTCAAAAAGTCTGCATTGTTAAATCCTGGATTAATCCTGGTTCTGCTGGCAGAAGGCTGCACTGAGAGGCAGGCTGCTTCCAGGCTCCAAGTTTCTAAGACAGCAGTTCACAAAAACAAAGTGAAACAGGAACCACCGGAATTGACCATAAACCAGCCAGATGGAGGGTAAATGTGACTTTCTAATGCCAGAGATGACTGTCAACTTACCCAACAGTGCCTCATGAATCGGAGGACAACATCAAGTGACCTTCAAAAAGAATGGAAAACATTCAATGTTGTGAAATGCACTGCTAGGACAAGTTCATAACAGGTTCCTAGAAACAGGACTGAAGTCCCATATAGCAAGGATGAAGCCCTTTGTTAATGAGAAGCAGTAAAGAGCCAGGCTGGAATTTGCAAAAAATGTATATTTTACACAGAAGCATACCCATAAATTGAGAAATGAGTGAAACTAAACATTTTTCTGTGGCCTCTTAATTTTTTCCAGAGCTGTATATATCACTGTATGACAATTAAGTTAAATATAATCAATCTAATATGAGATATTACACAGATATAAGAAGCAGATTAATCAGTTTGTGCTTATTTGACTTGCTGCTTTCCTTATTACCTTTATTAATAAGGCAATCAAGGCCACTCTATAACACTACGCAAATATGTTGGATCTGACATTTAGAAGTTTAATGGAAAATGCTATGGCTGTCAAGGTTTTTAAACAAATAACTAGCAACAACAAAAGACACAGCCCCTTAACAAATCAATTGATATCTAGCTAGTTATGAATCACTACAGGCAAATTTATTATACATTAGGCATGGTTGAAAAATATAGATATTAATATAATGTAACGATTAAGACTTCCACTAGGACCAAAAGTGCTATTTCAATTGAAAATTATGTGTATCTATTCAAATAATATTTCAGCATTGACAATTGAATAATACATAGCACGTGGACAACTGTTAGATTATACTAACTTATGGAACCATACTGTAGATGCTGTTTCAGAATAGCTACCTGAACCAAACTGATGGTATTTACCTCAAGACCTAGGAGAGGCCTAAGGGACGCTATAGGAGACAGAGAAGGAAGCACAAAACAAAGGATAATTTTTTTACTGATAAATATTCCTGATCACCAGAAATATTTCTAACAAAATGCAATATCTGGTATCCCTGGCAGCTAGACCACCTGCAATTCAGCCTCGGTAATCCATCTAAAACTAAGCAGGTTTGGGCCTGGCTGGTACTTGGATGGAAAACTGGGTAGTTGCTGGAAGAGCTGGTCAAGTGGCCAACAGGCAAGTCCATCCTGTGGACTGTGCGGATCACAATGCCCCAGTGCAGTGGCTGGAACATTGCCCTGTGAAAAAGGGTGCCACCTTTCGCGTGACATGTAAAATTAATATCCTGACTTTCTAAGGTCATGAAAGAACCTTAGGCATCTTTTGAAAGATTAGGGCTGAAACCCTGATGTCCTGTTAAAATAACGATGGTCCTTTCAAATCTGGCCTCTTAATCACCCCCTATATCTAACTGGTGAATTCTCTCCTGCTCCTTCACCACCTTAACTACTGTGTGGTGAGCGTACTGGCGCAGAATGGCTGCCGTTGCATCATCCAGGTGGGGGCTACACAGTGGTGGTGGTTGAAGTGGCTCCCCATTGGTTCTGCAAAGTGTTTGGGTGTTTTGGAAAGTGCTGTATAAAAGAAGTGTTTGGGACTGTATGAGAGAAGTGTATTCCCTGGATACATTGAAAGGCAGTATTTTATATTCTGCTATACCTTTGAGGTGAAGACAGTACAAGGAGGCAAATATGGGATTAATATGTCCATTGTAGGTGTTGTAACAACTTCTGCAGCTGCATTCTGTACCAGCCAGATAGAGGAATGCAATAATGCAGTGTCAAGATAATGAACGCATAGGATAACTTTTTGCATCATTCATAGATTGCATTTTCTGACTTTCACTCTTTTCATTAAATAAAATAAGGGTATTTTGAATGTTCCTGTAATCTAAGAATCAACTCAAAATGTGACTGGTCTTCATAAAGTGTAACACCAAGCTTATTTAGGTAGGTATCCACTTTTAACCAGAAGCTATCCAGATCTGGCCGGTTTAACATACTGTAAATCCTTATTTGTCATTTCAGCAGGAAACAGTTCTATATTACAAAGTGTTTTGAATGAAAGACTTAAATGATTACCTATAACCAGTAAATGACATAGACATTATTTATTATATCTGCCCTGCTGAAGTTAAATAAAGTTCTCTCAAGAAGGTCTTGAAAAATAGTGGTAGTCAACAGTAGATTCACTTAAATCTTTCTTTCAAAATTCACAGTTAATGGTGTGCAGATTCAAATGCAATTTAGAGATCAAATAACAACGTGACACCATTAACAATGGCTATTTTTAATTAATGGCTAGATGCAGAACATATGGAAAGGTCTTTATGTAGCAGGATGCATGAGTACGCTATGAATTTGATTTTGTAATTTGCAATAGCACAGAAATTACTTAACACTGAACTGTCTAAAGTGATGTTGGTGTTTTAATGCTGAAATAGAAGAAAGTGCTTCTTTTTCAGAAAAAAATGTGATTGAAAAAAGCTGAATGAATAGCTGTGCTATTACTTCCTAGACGTTTGCTCTTGATTGAGGACATGGGGCAAACATCCATAATTACCCATAATCGCATTCTTACTTGAACTCATTTATTTGCCCATTTCTGTCAAGACATAATAAAATGTTTATTATTGTCGGGTCAGCAGATGATTTCCTTTTGGAATGAGGGCATTTAAAATTTTCATATTTGTTGCTTGAAGGTTATAAAATAAAATAAAAAATAATGCCATATTTTATTCCTTGTTAAGTTTCTTTTAAAACATATCTGACAAGGAAAATAGTCCTTGAAATTTAGTATTTTATATAGCAGTCCTGTGATGGACTGGCATCCAATCCAGGGAGTAGCCCAGCAATCCTTTTTTTGTGGATAAACTATATGTATGTATATGTATATATACACGTGTGTGTGTGTGTGTGTGTGTGTGTGTGTGTGTGTATTTTATATATGTCTATTATATATACATTATGTGTGTATTTTTTGTTCGTGTAAAAGTTTTGGTTTGTAATGATAAGACAAATTAAAACAACAATTCCATAATTCAGACATCATTAAGTTAAATATATACATATTAAAACCTTTCTTCAAGTGAAATGTCATTGTTAGTCTTATACATGACAGGAACAAGAACACCTGGCTTGTTCACCAGTAATATTCTCCCAAAGATTTATGTGGAACAAAACAGGATGTCATGTCTCATTAATTACAGAAACAGTATTGCCATGGGGTAATAATGAGATAAAGCAAATACTGTATTAACAGATAAATTATCTTGTACAGTCACTTAGAGTCTGGAGCTTAACATCCTACCTGACATTCCACAAAATGTACACTCACAATTTCACACTATGGATGGAGACATAAGTTCACTTAAGCACAAGGTCTTGGTGTTTGTGAAAAGCTCCACACAAATAAAGGGAGATTGTCAGAATTGCACATACATAGAGCCACAGGCAAGATGCAAACAATCAACCCTAGAGGTGACAAGCCACAGAACTGGGCCACATTACCACTATCACGCAAATATCTAAAAAAGCTATTAAAATTTTAAAAAGTAAGACCTGACCAAGTTAATTATATGAACACATTATATTTATCGAATATTAGCCTCTATGATAGAGACTAGCTACAAAGATATATATATCATACATATTATGTATCTTTTTTAAGTATGAATTATTGATAGTGTTGTGCATCATTGGGTAACCTCCAGCACCAGGGTTCGGAGGGCAAAATTCCACCCCACTCTGTGGGTATAAAGTTTTCACAGTCTTCCTTGTTGCACTGGGTTTCTCTGTGAACTCCCAGAGTCCAACAGATAGATTGGCATCTCTAAATTGCCCATTGTGTATGTGTATGTGCTGTGCTATGATGGACTGGTACCTCATCCAGGGTGAACCTCCGCCTTTCATCCTGTGCTCCTTGGAGTGGGCAAGAAGCTCATTGTGAGCCTCTACTAGGTAAATAATTGAGGCAAGTTAGATGGATGGATGGGTTTTTGTACATTTTTATAGTTTACTTTTTTTTAAATGAAATTTTATTGACTAAAATAATACAGTTGGAAAAAGTAACCAAAGTTCCTATTCAGGGACATCATATATAGCCCTGTTTTAAACTTGAGTTTTTCTGTAAAAAAAAAAAAAAAAAAATCTGAAGGGGAGCTTGTTCCCACATGTTAAACAAGCTTAGTGAATCTGAGTTGCATATTTCAAATAATAAATGGCGACGCGGGGGATTGAACACTAGGGAAATTATAGCTAGCGATACGCTATGATCATATCAAGTATTTAAACAGGTGTTACATTCCTGACATTTCACACTGAAGCATTATATTCTCACCAGACCCACATTGGTGCTCAAGATTTCAAGCATAGTGATTTTTGAATAAGTCCTGAATTATTGACCTGCATATAGCTTGTAACTGCTCAACAAATGATCTACTTGTTGCAACGTCTTTGATACACCTTTACAATTTTGTCAGGTACCTTTTTTTAAAAAAATGTTTTTCTGTTTAACAGATTTTTTAAAAATTGCATGAATTCATTTGCAATGATGTCTGTACTATTCATTTTCATAGCTTAATATCTTTTTAATAATACCTTTTTAATGGTTTAATGATTTTTTTTTTTTTTTTACGAAACTTTTGTGGCATGCATACCTGTTTAGCAATAAAACAAGAAAAGCTGTTTCCCTAAAATTTTCCGATAATATTTTCCGATGCATATATTAGGAATCCCAATAGGGGTTGTCTTGTGGTGCAGTGGTTAGCACTGTTGCCTCACACCTCTGTGCCCAGGCCACGAGTCTCCACCAAAGCTCTATGTGTGTGGAGTTTGTATGTTCCCCCCCCCACAAAGTCCATAACCATATTGAGGTTACCTGGAATTACCAAATTGTGAATGTGCCTTGCAGTGGGTTGGTACATCATCCTGGGCTGTTTCCTGGTTTGCACAAATAGCCCCCCCCACAACCCTAAATAGGATAAGCAGTTACAGAAAATGGATGGAAATCTAAAAAATAATTAATATTAAATACAAGACATTTGGAAGAACATTTTAATTCAGCAGTTTCAGAGAAAAATCATTTAACTTCAAAGGAAAACTCAAACATAATAATTTTGCTCTTTGGCTTGAACAAGGCTTAATTTCACAGTGAAACACTTTAACTAATTGCCCTCTATCCCTTATCCTATTACACATGTGACCAGCACATAAATCCATACAATTGTCTACATAATCATATCTGCTGCTGTTGAATGAAGGCATCTGAAAGAATATCTTTGTCTTAATGAATAAGCGAGATGAGTTTATCGAGCAGTAATTGTAAGCGACTAATTATTCTTGTTGTAGAATATCATTAGGAACACATTAGGACTTGGGCGATCTGAGCTCTCGGTAATATATTTTTGTGTGTGAAGAAAGGGGGAAAAAAATCATGCTGTAGAAATATGCAACTCATCAAGAAATTATACTCTACATTTGCTATTTAAATTTAGAGGTAGAAGTGGATAATCTGCGTCTCCTAAATTTAATGTTAAATTTAGGTTGCTATTGAAGTGTAATAACTTTGAGAGGAAGAAATACCAGATATTTACAGCAGTCTTCCTTGCTGTAAGCACTGTTAGCTGTCCTGTTCTTAATGTTGTTTTTTTGTTTTTATTATTTCTACTGTACTTGTAATGGTGCTGTTGCTTTACAAGGGCTGAATACCTGCATTTCTGACTAGGTTATCCACCTGAAGCTAAGCAGATTTTGGCTGGCCAGTACTTGGATGGAAGACCACCTAGGAAAGGTGGGCTGTTGCTGGAGGAGATGGTGGTGTGGCCCACGGGGGAGCCCACCCTGTGGTCTGTGCGGATCCTAATGCCCCAGTGCAGTGATGGGGACACTGTGGCCAGCAGGGGGAGCCCACCCTGTGGTCTGTGCGGATCCTAATGCCCCAGTGCAGTGATGGGGACACTGTGGCCCACGGGGGAGCCCACCCTGTGGTCTGTGCAGATCCTAATGCCCCATTGCAATGAGGGGGACACTGTGCTGTAAAAATGACACTATGTTTTTGATGAGATGTAAAACCAAGGTCCTGACTTGGCTAAAATTACCCACTGTGGCCCTATCAAATCTGCCCTCCTGATCATCCCCTATATCTAATTGGTGAATTCTCTCCTGCCTCTTCACCACCTTTGCTACATTGTAGTGAGCATGGTGCAGAATGGCTGTTGCCTCATCCAGGTAGGGGCTACACAGTGGGGTGGATGAAGTGGCTCCTCACTGGTTCTGTAAAGCACTTTGCATGTCTTGAAATGTGCTGAATAAATGTGTAATTCATTCAGAGGTATATTTTTTAACGTCTGACATTTAATGCCGTTGTATCAACATTTTAGAAATATTACATAAAAACTACAATTACCCTATGCATTTTAACTTCTCTCTAACTCTAGAATCAACCAGCTTGATTCATACAATGTATTCACTATGCATCATGACATATAAGCAAGATTTAGACCTTATAATCAGATTATATCAATTTTCTGTGGATTCTGGTCAAGTTCACATTATAATTGTACATGTTTATAATTTGTAATGCACCAAAGGGCTTGCCCCGCATTTAACTAAATGAACTTATTAGCATCTATAATCGAGGTGCACTATATGATTATATTCTAATTCCTAGAATTAATAAAACTACTTTAGACATTAAAATCTGGTGTAAGGGATGTGAGAGACACCCCTTCAGTTGCAGCATTTGCATCCAGATGGAAGGCCCACTCTTTTAAGCAGGTCAAACCCAATTAAATTTGCTGGTGTGCATAGCAGTCTCATAAGGATTTTTTTTTCTACTCCAACAGATCCATCCTTGGAGCTGTGTGCTTCACTTCTTAAAATGTTAAATGTGTTTGAATCTCTTTGCAATGCCTTTGCCAACGAAATTTCAAATTTAGATATATTTTTTTCACAACACCCTCAAGTGCTGCATTAAAATTTCATCTATTTGGTAAAACTTTTTTTAAAAATCGGTTTACTCTGCAATTACAATTTGTCTTGATATGCTTTTAATTAATTTATCACATGAGTATAAAAGTGTAAAGACTATTTACTCAGTTTTATAATACTTAGCAATCTATCATTCATATAAGTTCTTAGACATAGCTCTGGCGTTATAACATCTTGTTACCGTTAAATGAGTAATAATATCCTGACATACTGTACTAACCTGTTGCATGATCTTCGTTTTTATACTATGTGGCCTAACTGCTTATCCATTGCAGGGTTACTCGCAGCATATCACAGGAAGCATACGGCATATACCAACACAAACAAGCGCATCTCTCACCAATTCACCTAAATGAAATTGTGCTATAGGAGGAAACCAGATCACAGGGAAGAATATGCAGAAACCTGTGATGAGCATGCAAATATATTACTATGATGTACAATGAAATTTAAAACACCATGTATTCATAGTGTGTTTTGAGATTTATGAGAATAGTAATGTGACATATTCAATTAACTTACTGACACTTTTTATAGCAAGACCTGAATAAGTATCGTCAAACTCAGTGCCAAACATTTCACTTTCTGTCTATATGTCAAAAAAAGAAAGATTTACGGTTGCATACATATATTGATTGCTTTTTTTTTTACAAATATTATATCTGGCCATTAACTACTTAACTTACATTTTACTTAGAAATAGAAAAGTATAAGTATATAAATATAGATAAATCATGAAAAAACAAGTTATAAGTATTTTTTGCTGAGCTACAGCAGCACTCCCAACACACCACGTAAAGAATATTTAATATTGACATAGTTATTTACTCATTTTATTTTTGTCTTTAAATGGGCATTCAGTGCATTTCCTCATTTTACTGTTCCATAACTGATCGTATTTAATCTCGAGTGAAATACACTGATGGTAACTGTGACTCATATGCGATCTAGAATCCAGTTCACCGACCCTGTGGAGTGACCTGCCCACCTCCAGATGATCTTAATATATAATCACCCACACATTATCTTCAGATTTTGTTTTTCATGTCCCGTGTGACAAATCAGTTCTTATCACACAGGTTTTGTTTGGGTTTGTTTTTTGTGCCTGTTTGATTTTCTTTTTTTTCTGGTTCTGACTTTTGGTTTGTTGGTTTCCTAACCTTCCCTAGTCATGCAACTTATTGTTACATATTGTCTTCTGCTGTATCCATTTAAACTTTGTGCCTGAGTCCTGCTCAGCTGCTTCGGCCAACATCCATGCAGTGAGCAGTCCAAATACTGCAGAGGTCTCAGACGTTCACCTGCCAGCAAGGAAACAATCTAGCACGTAGCAAACCTGGCCAATGAGACGGGGACTCACTGTGATTGGCTGATTGAGTGGTCATCCCAAAAACCTGCACCTTAGACTGGTTCTCCATGGATCAGGTTGCCTACTCCCGGTCTAAGGGAAGCTCGGCAGGGGCAACACCTCATCAGTAGGAGGATGAGGAAGACAGATGGGGGATAGTGCACTGTATTTATTTACAAAATGTGACCACTGAGTCTATTTACAATACGTTCAAGTCACACAAAACACAGGGGAATAAAGGAGGAATAAACCCAGACACAGGTAAGGGCTACAGGTGATGCCCAAGAAACAAAATCAATAAAAGCAAATTGGAATTAACTACAAAATAAAAATTAAATGTAGCCTGCTAACAAATTAAAATATAGCTTCCTACCTACTCTAATTAACCCAAAACATGAATACAGCGGACGGAATCCACTTCTTACCTATTGTTTCTAAAAGATATGTCCTCCTGCGGGGGCCATGTACAGGGAATCTCAAACTAGCCCAGTCCAGGGGCCTGCACCACAAAGCCGGGTTTCTTGCATACCTAGATAACTTGTCGCATTTAAAGTGCCCCAGTTTAAATGGACTTTTTCTGGAACCCCAGTTTAAATGGACTTCATCATTTAAATTTTGCCCAGATTACCTTAAATCCGACAAGTTCCCCGGCTAAGTGAGAAATCCTGCCTCGTTTCCTTGTTTGTCCTTAGTGTTAGGGAACTGACAGAAGAATTGAAACAGGCACCCGGGGTTACATACAAACTAAGCCACAAACAAGGAAAACTTTGACAAAATGGCTTCCAAGCTCCGGAAGAGGGGAATAAAAGCCTTTATATATTCTGCAAAGGGTGTTGACTGGATGAGCTGGGTGATGGATAGGAGCACAGACTAATCGAATGGGGAAATGGCAAAGGACATGGAGAGATCAAAGAAGAAAGCAAAATAAAGCAGACACTGAAACAAAGACAGAGCAGTTATGCAGATACCCACCAAAACTATCCAGGGCATCTAACACAGTCATTTCACCAAATCCAACTACTGTTGTAAAAAGTGAATAAATGCCTTAAAATTTATTATGAGTTGCTGCAATAATCCTTTATTTAAGCAGCAAATTCTAATCAATTTTTAGTGCTTCCAATTTCATGCCTTTGACCACAGATTCTTTTATATTTATTGAAAATTAAAGTTAATTATTAAAAATAAAATGGCTGTCTTCATGTGCATATTTTATTAGATGCAGCCACTACATAAATGTTTCCTCTTGGTGGCTGGTGAGATAACAGTGTGACAGACATCAACTCAACCAGTCAACTCTCTAACCTCTACAAAGCTCTGAATGATCTACTGTAGTGTGTTAAGAAAGAATCTCTGCTGCCAGGATTTTGAGGCACAGTGGACAAGCATGGAACCCATAAAGACATCAGTCAAGTTCAGACTTTCTTGGTGAAATTTGTATTGAGTGTGTCATGGATGAAGGAAGAGAAAGGTAGGACTATACCTGACTGGTTCATTGATACATGTGCTGGATTAACATTTTGCATACTGTGATGACCAGTCAACATAGTTAAGCATAGAGGGTTTTATATCGTCTATTTTCTTCTGTCCTCAACAATGTTTTCTGTAAGGTAGTTTTATGATTTACTGAACCTAAAACCAGTGCAGCTGAAAGATTTGCCATTCAGGCTGTGATAATCTTTTCATATGTGTCCCTTATGTGCTGTTATTACATGTATATTTAAAAATATATAAGATTTTTTATCAGTTTGTTCTGTGTATGCCTGTTATAAACCGAACTGCTCCTTTTTAAAAATCTAATAAATGATTAATTTCTGCAACTCTGTCCAGGATAAGCAATTGGAAGGATTAGTCATTAATAATTGCTACTCTATAGTATATTACAGATTTTGAAAATATACTACTAATTACTAATTTCATTTCCATTAATATGTGTGACTTTTTCTATTACTAATGTTATTTAGCATTGTGACTCATTTTATTAATTGGTGATTGTAGAATATTCCACTGTCGGGGAATTCGTAAATGTAGGTTTACAGAAAGTCTTAGGGATGATTGCTTAATTTTTCTGTAAAAATAATGCAAAATTATTGGTTACATAACAAAAGTCCATTGACAAGCAATGTTCAATGTTTCCACACACATCTTCTGCGCAAACACTTTAAGTGTCATAATTCTTTTTGACTGACTCATTTAAATCTGTTCTTGCCGTTTTGCTATCACTTGCAATTGTGGTCATTGGCTACAATGATACAATACTGTAGCACAGGCTGTGTCAGCATATCCCAGCATGCTTGAGGGCATTTGTAAATAGCCCCTGTCTGTGTCTTGTAAATAGCGATTGTTATATTGTTATACTTGCCCTCCCAATCGTGGCATGTATGTTTGCCTGTGTCTTGTGTGTACCCTGTCCGATCCTCCCATGTTCTTAGCTTAAATTAATCTTGCACCATGTGTGCACCTTACAGTTCGGCATCTAACCACCTTGTGCTTCCGCTCTGTGTTTTTGGGGGTTTGGTGCTTGTTGAGTTTTAGTTACAGTCCTGTTAAGGAGTACAATGAATGAGTACAATGAATGAGTACAATGTGTTCCATTCTGGCAAGCTACACTCGCGATGCCTCGGTCACCCCAGTGCCAGATTGGTGTCAAAAGTGTGATCCCAGTGCCACAATACTGAACTCCAATGTTTGGTGTTTTATGTTACTGCAAAGGTGTTACTGATTGAAAAGCACACAATGAGGCTGCCTGTCAATTAAGTCTAACTCAGAACAGCTCTTTTAGAACTAATAATTGGGTTTCAGTTCACTGCTACTTGAAATGAATGTGGTACTTAAAACTACTATATATATATATATATATCCATCCATCCATCCATTTTCCAAGCCGCTTATCCCACTGGGTCGCGGGGGGTCCGGAGCCTATCCCGGAAGCAACG
>JAODJU010000095.1:11555910-11570547 GCA_026776725.1 Gnathonemus echidnorhynchus | reverse complement strand
CATAAAGCCCCGGGCAACATAGCTCCTGGGATCACAGGAACACGCAAACCCCTCCACCACGATAAGGTGTCGGCTCAAGGAGGGGAGATTACATATAAATATAAATTACATATACAGTATAGCAAATGTTTTGAATGTAAAGTCCCAGAGCATGTCAAAGGTTCAACCATTCCTTAACTTAGAAGCACATAGTAAAAGTTGATGACTTTATCGTTTTAAAATTTCTAAATAATTTCCTCCATCTTCTAAGCACTTATCTTGGCTATAGTCCCCTGGAGGCCAGCAAGCAGCATAAAGTCAGATATAGAATTCCAGTCCATCTCAGGGCACTACACTAATACACGATTTAAAGATGTCAGTTAGCCTAACTGTATGTAGCTATACTGTAAGAAGAAACCTGTCCCATCCACCAGGAACATACAAGCTCCACACATGGAATGAAAGCAAGATTTGAACCCCCAACCCCCCCCCCCCCAATAAAACCTCACAAAGTTATTTTACTCCCTAACAAATTACTCTAAACTATAAGGTGAAATTCCTTAAACATCAAATATTTAACAAAACAACTATTTAACAAAAACTAAAAATCGCTTAAAACCATTACATCATTTCATTTTATTGATTGCAGGACTACCTACTTTATATAATGGTGTGTTGACATGCTACAATATAATTGAGATTATTTAAAAACTGAAAAACCTAGAGTACAATGACACTTCTTGGGAAAAGAATACAATGTCTCCTAAGTGCAGTCCCTATGCTCACTGGCATGTGACAATAATGTTATGTCCATACCTATCTGTAGAAACTGTTTTCCTATATTTCTAAGCCAGACCAATCACATCTTATTCAACCCTCTCTGTTTACAAGGGATGAAATATCCTGAATTATGTAGTGGGCCCTAGATATCCAATTTGAAACATAGCAGGGTCTTCTCAAGTAAAAGTGCCAATGGTAAGTTGAAGCATAAATATGGTGAGGAACTGGGCTAGGAAAACAGACTGCATTTATTTTATTTATGTGTTTGCCTCACTTCAGCTAACTTGCCACTTTAAGTCTTTATGCGAACTTTAAAACAGATTTTAATATATATTTATACAAAATCTCCTGGCACACTAGGTTTGCAGTCGCGCTATGCCAGGATTCAACTTTTTTATTTTTAACCCATCCCAGAGAACACATCAATAAATGTTTTGAGGCAGGTCAGTAGAAGCCACATTTCTTATTTTAAAACTCTTATACTGTCATTGACTTGTGAAAAAAAGATATGTATACAAGTGTATATAAAACAGAAGAAAGCAAGTCACTCGGTATACTTTCAGATCATAAAGACAAATTGTTTGGAAAATAGTTAACATACTGTATAAAAGTAAATATGCATGCATTGTGCATGAACTATAGAACAATAGTACTGTGCCAATAATCCCACCAGAAGTACATCTTATGTTAAGCTGGTAATGATACCCAAAAGCCTGGTGCTACAGTGGCTCAGTGGGTTGCCCTTTCAGTAATCAGTGTCTATAAATTGCCCATACTTTGATTTTGTATGTTTGTAAGGGGGCTGCAATGATAGATTCCCATCCAGGGTCTTCCCCAGCCCCATACTGCCTGTGATAGAATCCAGCACCCTCCACCCTAACCACCACAGCTTCTCCAGTCCAAGGTGGGGCTTGTACATGGACCGATTCACCAACCCAGAAAAAATAAATAAATTGACCTAATCTTAACATGAAAATATTTTTGCAAATATACTCAGTGACAAAAAAAGTTAAGCACCCAGACAGAGTGGTGGAAAAGTAACTATTGTTACTTTTAATTTGTTTTTAGTAGCTTTCATTATTCATTTATTTGTTTATTTTTAGTTACACTCTTACTTTTTTATGTTGCTTATTGTTTTACGTCTTGATTTTTAATTTTCATTTTATTCATTTATTTGTTTATTTAATATTCTTATTTCTTGTGTGCACGTTTTCATGTTATTTTTATATTTTATGTTTCATCATTACTCATGTTATTTTATTTATATATTATACTATAAATGCAGTATTTGTCAATTAACTCTTTCTAAACTGGACAGCACTTCGGGTCAACTCCTGATGTTTTAAAATGTTATATATAAATAACTTTATGACTTGACTTGAATCTGCATGTGTTGAAAGATCATGTGACTGTATTTGAATGATTATAATATCAGAAACGGACAACAGACTTAGCAGTATGTCATGCGACTGTATTGCAATGATTATAATATCAGATCAAACGGACAACAGAGTTGGCAGTATGGGCACACTGCTGGTCCCATGTCACCCGGCCTCATGCAAACCCACTATCAAACTCTGTCGAGTGCTGGTACTGCTGTCTAATGTGTCTATCAGTCTCTACCCAGTCTCTGTGTCTGGTGACTAGACATGCCAGCTCCTTGCAAATCAAATCATTTACATACCCATGGATAGTCTACACATGTACCAAATTGCATCCAAATCGTACCATTACTTCTGGGTGCTTAAGTTTTTTTGTCACTGAGTGTGTATATATATATATATATTGCCAGATCATTTAGCATCACTTTTTTTTAAAAGACAGCACTGTTTTATTAATGGGGTGGTATGTGACTTAGCAAGTTCTCGTGATCAGAATGTCGTCGGTTCAAATCCCACCACAGTCCCACCAAGGCTCATACTGCCTAGTTGCTCCAGAGTTGCCAGAAACTGGCTGTCCTGTGAACCCCAAGCTCGCTCTCTCCTGTCTGTCTAATGGGCCAAAGGACAATTTCCCCATGGTGATCAATAGTACCTTCTATTCTACTCATCCATATTCAACCCTGTGATGACATGGGAAGAATGTGCAAACTCACACACATGGAACCCTGGTGGAGACTGGAACCCAGGTCCCAGAGGCGTGAGGTGACAGCGCTAACCACTGCACCACCATGCCCCTCCCCCCCACACTAAAGCTACAATTTTGTCTAAAAACAATAAGTTGTAAATGAATTTAAACTAAAAGACGCAATACCCCACTGCTTGTGTTTAACAATGAAACTTGGAAATGGTGATCTGTACAGAGAACAGGACATGAAACTAGCCACCTTCTGAATTTTTTTTCAAAGGTATGATCCATCTTTTTTTCTCTTTGATCAGTTTCTCTCCTATGATTTGCCAGATCACTTTGTTAGCTAAACAAAAGCAAACCAACTGGGCGTCACTATTCTGCCACATGGCAGTCCCCTCTCTGTCCCAACGCACTCTGTATTACAGCCATGCATGTTGTAGTTCACCTGGCACACACACTATAACAGGTGAACATTACAGTGAAAGGTGAATTTTTACATAGTTACTGTAAATCTTTGGGACATATTTAGACTGTGGGATGAGGTTAGGGTTGTGTTGCTTAAAAAACTGAATGATTGATGAGAATTGTTTTTATTGCTTAAGTAGCTATTTTAGGTTGCTTTTTCCAATTTATGATTTTTGCTGATGTTCCCAAGAAACTTATATTTACTCTGTGTTGAGCTGTTTTTGGTTCCGGTAATATGCATTATTAGCAATATATATTTGATTTCATCATCGTTTTCTCATAGCAGTTACATTGTAATCAACAAAAATATGAAGTTTTAGGTGGCAAAACAGCAACTCATGAAGTCCAGTATAAAGCAAAAAGCAAACAAGCTTTTGTTTGAAATGCTCTCTGATGTGCTCTGATGTCTCTTATTTCGCTTTTCCTCTCTCACAATTTGCCTTTAAGGAAAAACAGTTGTCTGACTTCGAGATGTATGAATAGGCATATGGGAGGCTGAGAACTGGGCTGATGACCCCACACTCTTCCACAGAAAAACATTTATACTCTATAAGACCATACAGTAGGTTGCTATTGATGTATCTTGAATGCAAAGCTGTTTTAATCAAGGGACTATTGCGAGTATATGCATAGCTATTAGCAGCAACATCAACTTACAATTACTGCCCCAACTTACAATGCATCAGCCTGTGGCAGTATATTTTCCCCAGGTGAAATAACAATTTACCCAAGGGTCTGGTTGATTTCATGTACCATATCTGTGCCATAAGACTGGGCCTGTATACAAACATGGCCAAAAGTATTGCTACCCTCCCATACCCTTTTGATTTGCAACTTATTATTTGAAATAATAAAACAAATGAAAATGACATGGACAAAGTTATTAGGACCCCTTACAAGTGAAAATAAATAATTGAATTGTAGTGATATCTCAAGCAGACTATTTACTTGTAAACAGTCGGTTGGACTATTTGAACCTTGAAAAAAAACACACACCTCTGTTTTGGTGTGCATCAGTCTGAACATGGAAAAGGGAAGGAAAAGCAGGGTGGTCTCAGACGGAAAGGAAGAAAGTCAAAACTAAGCATGGTCAAGTTAAGAGCTACTAGAGCATGGAAGGGAACCAATGCCTCTGCCCTTAAGGTTTCCTGAGACTGTTCTGAACACACAAGATGCCATTTTCTGTCACATGTTTTTTAGGGATTAAGATTGCTGCAGAGTAAATTAGGCCTATATGACCTCTGTCAGTAAATCATTCTCTAAATTTAACAGTCATCTACATACCCAGTAAATGCAGTGTGTTCTACAACATCTAAAGGCTTTAGAGCTGATTACGAATTACATTAATGGCAGAGAACTTCTTTTCTACCTCGCACTTAAAGCAATTGATTTCAGAATTAAACTTCAAGCCAGAAGGAAAGCAGTGCAGGCAGCAGATAGGAAAAGAGGAATGGAAACCTTTACAATGCAGTAAATGCTTTTATTACATTTATGCCATGGCAACAATCTCATCTCCACTTCCATTGGACAAAAGCACATCTAACTTTATTATTTATTAGCAGTGTATATTTGAAACACGTTGCTTACATATTCAGTGTTAACATCTGCAAAGCTTGTGTATTTAATATGATGTAACACCATCTCCCATCTAATGCAAGAATGAGAAAGTCATGTCTTCAGAATGAAAATATTTAATAGACCAGTGTCTGAAGGAAAATATCAATAACAATCCTCAATTAAAACAAAAACTATAGTTCTAAACATGCTTGCAGTACACAAACATTTATGCCTAGACTGCTAACGTTGAATTAAACAATGCATTCATAACTTTTAAAATCCGTAAATGTGCTTTCAACTATTCCTGGTTTGATTTCACCATGAAATGTTGAAGTCACTTCTACAAAGCTGAAAACTCACAGCTTTGATGTACTCAACAATCTTCCTACTTCTCTGTTCCTCCCCTTCTCCTTCTATCTATTTCTTTTTTATATGGTTAGAGAGTGTCTACTTGCATAGAAGTAACAGAAATATACAGAAGAACAAATGTATTGTATCTGCAGGTGGATGGAATCTTCCCAGGATTCTATGTTTTAGTGTTTGCATGCTTCTTCCTTTTCTCATTTATCTTCAGCCAAGTACATCTCCATGTATATCCCAGCTTTCCTACCACTGGCAGTGAATGGCTCATTGCACAACAAAACTGAACTGTAAAGTGCATCTCATATTTTACCCCTCAGATTTTCAGTCTGATTAGGTTTCCAATTCTATATTTGATTTGGCTGTTCACAACGGCTACATGCCTGCCAAGAAACTGAGGGCAGCTGATGTGCTCTCCCCATTTCATTCACACAGTGGTGTTCAAGATAGCCAACTGCTGATTGGAAGAGTGAATCAGCTATCGCAACCAGCAACCTGAATCTCACAGCCAGCATGCATACTGACTGATGTAAACCTTCATCCCCAATGGATTGACATCAGTGCATTCCAACACTGCTGAACTGGGGGGGGGCATTCCAGTGAGAGTTTAAATTTCTTTTTTTGTTATGAAATGATGATACTTTATTGATCCCTGTGAGGAAATTCAATTCAATGTATTGTTTTATAGCGTCTTTCACAACAGAGTTGCCCCAAGGCGCTTTATTATGGGTGTGTTGTGATACAGTGCAGCATCATAAAGTAAGAACAATGCAAAAACAGAGAGATGGAAAGACAAAGAAATAAAATAAAGAAAGCCAGATGACAATGGAGAGGAACCAAAAACTCCCAAGTAGGGAGACAAAAAACCTTTGGGGGTCCAAGGTCTTTCTGCCTTCCCCATCCTGCTCTCCATGACACATATGTGGGTGACAGCAAACTTGGCAGTGAAGGGCAGCCACCCATAGCAGTGCCCATGGAGCCAGGGATCAAGGACCTTTCTCGAGGGCCCACAGATATGATTATTCCCCCACGGCCAGGCTTGAACTGGTGACCTTTGAAGCACAAGCACAGAGGCTTAGCCCACTGAACCACATGCTGCACCCATTATAGGCATTAAGTAAAACATTAATCCATAATTGCGTAATTATCTAGTATATTCGTTAGGCATTTGTATACGGCATTTAGCATTTGATGCTAAGTCCCAAGATGCATTGTGAGGGCTTCAAAACTTTACCACAAATTGCGAAACAAAGACTCCTCAAAATCCTCAGTATGGCAGAAGTGGAGGATGGGTAATGTAGTACTGCCCAGATCAGAATATTTACCTACCTGACAAATAAAAAGATAAAGTAACAAGCAAACAACATAATAAATCTGCAACTTTTGAGAATATTGAGCACTACATTGAATCTATTGCACAATTGTAGACACCCACTGGAGTTTTAAGAATGGAAAAAGAATTATAATTGTTAAACAGAAACAGAAGAAAAAATCCAGTAGGCCAATAAATTAATAAAATTAAACACTATAAGCATAGGCTTCTTAATCTTAGTCTTAATCAGTGAAACTTAGAGGTTCCTAATATGTTGGTTTCACTGACCAGCTGGTTAGGGAAATCAGGAACACCACCCACAGTCAGCAGCAGAACATACCAAGAGGGACTCTCCTAGGTGGAGGCAAAACATTCAGGTGAGGAGAAGTGACTTGTAGGATTCTCTTTGTCCAACCTGAAGAGTACATATCTCAAGTAGTTCCTGGCACTGATGGGATGGAAGTAATTCCATGTAGTATGGACGATGGAAACACTGCAATTGGCTATAAGAGAATTTTCTGCATATCTCTGCAGGTAAAACCACATTCAGAAATACAGGAAAAGAATTCATCAGTATAATATTGCTTTTATGTGTGGAAACATATAAAACTATCCATTTATGACAGGCATTATGTTTCAGTAACATAATGCCCTATGTTTGAAAGTGATCAAAGGTCTCATTTACAGCTCACTGCACAAAGGCAAGTATTCCTTTCTTCTTTTCACTGAAAGCTGAAGAAAAGGGACAAGCAACGCATCCTCAATAATGCAGGACAGCGGGCTCGACAGTGGAACATGCCTATACCAGTCTTATCATCTTGTGGCCTAAATTGCCTACATGCGGTATCTCATTTTATTGCCTTTTACTTCTTTACAAGAATAAGCTATATCAGAACATCTAAGGGTTTAAAAAAACAGTTCATTAAGTAGACTCTTCCTGTTGAAGCTTTTAGTTTACAAGCTAAATAAATAATCATGTTGGACACTGACTAAGAGGTAGAATCAGAGGAACCCTGATCAGACAGTTTTGATTAGTAGAGAGACCTGTTGCTGTTTTATTGTTTCCGATCACTATTATTAAACCAAAAATGAAAAGCATTTTCGAAAAGCTCTAGCCTGATGCCTTCTTGACCTTTGATCTCTTGCTTTGTTAAAATACCCTCACAGTGTATGAAATGGAAATGAGTCAAGCTCAAGGAATTTCATCTGTATGATCTCTCTTCTGTCTAGTTTTTGGCTCGTATCTCCTTCTTACCCTCCATTACTGTATATAATTTATGTATGTCTACGTATGTTTAGGTCCAGTACTTAAAATTACACTTCATTTACTTGGCAATAAAAAAAAACCTCCATATACGGACTGAATAACTCAGGTACAGAACTAAGTAATGGGGACTAAGCCTAATATATTTTATGTATAAAACAGATATTAACACTTATTAATGAGCATTTATTTAAAGCTCATAATTTTCTTAGTAATATACATATATATTGTAACAGTAGGGCTAAAATGTCACTGTTACTCAAGGTTTCTGAACTAATGTTGCATGTCCAGTGTCTTTGATACTGTCCCACTAGAGTGGGAAATGAATCGTGAATAGAGGAGGAGAGAACACAATTAAATGAACATATGCAAAAATTCAGGACTAACCTTAGCAACAGAGGGAACAGTCAAACTGATTAAATTTGGCCAATCAATTCACCAGCATGATACACCCTTTCCCGGATTGGTGGATTTTATCGAAAATGCTCCGACCCCCACCCTGATCAGTAAGTTTTACCTCTGGCACCCTGTACTTTGATTACCATATTATTGATATTCCATTGTTTTTAATTCCCATTCGTTTCAGCTCCAAAAATAACCCCAATGGCCCCCTACCCAGGTCAGCCTAGGGCCCCCAGAGAAGTTAGTCCGCCCCCACACTCTGACAACAACCGACACCGCCCATGTCTTTAGTTCCATCTTTCCGGTCATAACTTCTTATTTGAGGTAGAACAGCTTAGTAATGGTAGAAAATTTTTGCGACAATTAGAAATGCTATTAATTATTATCAAGTTATTTATTAGCTGAATGGACTATCGCCTCACGCTTCTGTTGTAGTTTTGGTGACTTGAATTACACCATGTAGGTGTCTTCCAAAAATCCAAAATCCAGCAGTTAGCTTACCCGGTGCCTTTAAATTGTTTCATCTCCTAAAACGGACTGGCATACCAACCAGGGGTATATATCTGTGCTTTTCAGAATAGGCTCCAGATTCATTATGACCGTATCCTGAATAATGGATGTAGGTCTTAAAGTCACTTCTTATTTCCATTTTTCAATAGATTTAATGTTGCCTGTTACCATACATTAATAACAGTTTGTTTGAAAAATATGGCATTACACTTAAGGACAACTGCAGGCAGGTCTAAAGGCACAACTCTTTGTACTTTCTGCTACTCACTTTGAAATTTGAGGCCGTCCACCTGAGATTATTGCTGGCATATAATCACCCTCTGTGAAAATGAAGTGAGATTTCACATTTATATACTATTCATTAACATGTTTATTGTTTTGAGAGATGCTATCTCTGTGCTCATTAAAAAATCTATCTAAGGTTCTTGTTTTGGCTCTGCTCCCATATTTTGGGTTCAATTTTGGGTCCTTGAATTAACTGTAAACTTACTCATGTCAATGATAACACCTAATTTTTTAAAATTCTCTCTCCATGTATTTCTCTGTCCTCTATCTACCCTTGCTGTGGTACATGCTTCACTTAACCAAGGCTCTCTCATCACCATTCTTCACAAACCACTACATTTGCTGGTATTGTATGAATGCAATTAGAAAATAAAGCAATATTTTTCTCCACCCCTTGTTCTATTTAGGATCATGGCGGGGGTCTGGAGCATATGGGCACAAGACAGGGAATAACACAGGATGGGGCACCAACCCCTTGCAGGTCACACTCACACACTATTCACACACACACATGCACACCTATGGACAATTTGACAACCTCAATTCATATTAGTTTTTTGGACTATGGGGGGAAACCAGAGTACCCAGAGGAAACCCCACGACGACAGAGAGGAGATCACGCAGACTCCACACACGGAGCAATGGCAGACATTCAAACCCTGGTCCCAGAAGTGTGAGGCATCAGTGTTAACCACTCTTCCACCCCAGTATTTTTCCTCAAATAATGGAATGTCACAGATCACCTGTTTCAGAGATGGCATCCCCTTTGTGCCGGCTGCTGAACCCTAAGAGCAGATCTATTAACTCCCAATACTCTTTATTTTTCAGTATGAAAGGCTCAAAGACACATGGAATAATTTAAGTAATTGACTAGAAAGGGGGGTTGTAGGAAGTGACAGCATTGTATTCCCCAGACAGCCCATGTCACTTGCCCTGCCCATCTAATCTGTACTCCTCCTACACTCCCTAACCTCTACAATTTTTAGAATTACTGGGTGGATCAATTGGAGTAGCCAAGAAATGTGTTTTTACCCAAATTCTCCTAGTTGTGACACATAACTCTGAAACTACACCTATTCATTTATTGCACATTCCACTTGCAAACAATTTTCGACAATCTTTCTCCACCAGTTAGGCGGATACTTGTATTGCTTTGTGTTTGTCTTAATGTCCAAGTATTTCATTTAATTTTTAAATGTTTTTTAAATATGCATCCATCCATTCTTCCACTTTCTCTACAGGTTTGTCCAATGCAGGGTCTATTTATTTCTCATTTGCACTATGACCTACATTTTCCATGACATAACAGTGAGAACTATGACAGTTACACGAATGGTATGTACTGCACACAATTCAGTTTAATGTTCTCACAAAATACTTAATCCAGCTCGGGATAATCCCTAAAATGTGCACATGATTTATTTTTCTGTGCTGTCAATTTGCTCTTTTGTGCTATCAAATTAATTTTAAATTTAATTAGTTTTGCAAATAAATATTTTACTGGATGTTTATTTTACATTATGGTTATTTGTGTTCTTGCCTGAATAAGCATGTCTACAAAGCCAGAAGCTAGAGTGAAGTGTACAAGTCTACAACATGGAAAATATATAGAACCGTTTCTGATATCCACGTGATCGAACTGGACTAAGGACATTGAATCCACATGGTAGTCTTGCTGTGACAGATTGGCTTTCTGAGCAACCAGTTATCTGTATCAGATTTTAAACTAGATGAAACCATATTTGTTCAGTAATACCTATGTAAAAGTAACATTCTGTTATTGTTACAACTGTTACATGTAATAACTTGTCACCTGTGAAGTTTTCTACTGATGCACAAAATGACACTTCATGAACCATATACTGTACTTTTGGACCCCACTAGATGGTGCTCTTGGTTTACTTTGGGGCATGCTTTGTGCCTTTTTTTGAACAGGGAGCACCATTTAGTGGGGTTAAAAAATATAGCAAATGGTTCACGAAGCGTAATTTTGTCCATCACTAAAGTTTTATATGCTTTATATAGGCAACAGTCATTACCAGATGCTTCTAAGACTTTCTGTCGACCCTGAATGAACTAGAAATAAAATAAAAACTCCACCTTAATACTACAAAGTTCTGTTTAAAAACCCCATGCAAAACTACATAAATATTAACAATACAAGTAAAATATTCAGAATGGAGCAACCACTAAATGTTTCATAATCAAGTCAAAATGGACAAAAGAAAGCTTTGTAGAGAAATGATTCTAGAAATATCAGCCCTTTGCACTGGTTTGTAGAGCACCCTAATATTGTAAGAATGTAAATTAATTAAATTAATAGTCCTTGTATTGCATTACTAAGCTTGACAGTACAGTACTCCCAGTAATTGCTTTGCAGGTACTGTCATAACACTTGATAACACGTGTATTTTTGACCATATTCCGATACAGAGAACGTCTTCTCAGTCTTTGTTCTTGCAGTAATATCTGATTTAAAACTGTATTTGTCTTTGATGTTGTTGGCCTTATTGTATGTTTGCTTGTTTGTTTGTTCATTCATTCATTCTCTATATTTAAACTAACATAAATTAAAATGGATCTGCACGTGCTTAAGTCTAGCTATTCTGATTTACAGAATGGAATCTAATTTTTCTTCTGGCTTTTTCCTGTAGTTGTACAGAAGGTTTTCCAGTTACATTTTAACATTCATTTATAACAATATACCTCCTGAGATTAAAACGGGAATAACAAGCAGGCTGTGATATAAAAGTAATCTATACTTACATTTATCATGTTCAAAATAATGTCAAAATAGTGATCTACAATTATGTGGAAAAAAATGCATGCACTGTAACCATTAGATAATCTATATACTGTACAATGAAATAGGGTGTAACAGTAAAGATGGAATCTGTAGAATTGATCTCATATTTAGTTTGATTCTCAGGACTGCTGACTGATTCTGTCAGTATCCCATAGACCCCCTTAGGCAAGTGGAGCTCACCGTACTCAACAAGCCCAGTGAAACAGTATCTCTATATCAAAATACCTGTATTGTACTTTTTATATTATTTTTATTCTTTATGCAGATAAACACATAAAACTTTAAACAGTAGTGCATATTTGTTTACATATTCAGCCTATAACAATTACCAACATTGTTGCATTTTTTTTTCTCTGTAATATCAGAAATGCTTGTTTGGTTTTGATAGATATGCAGCAACAAAATAAAGAATACTCAGAAGTGAAGGCAAAGGCAATAAAAAACAAAGTGACATGCCAACAATACAAAATGCTAATTGACATAGCTGATGTGTGTAATTTTTTTCACTGGGCTTGTTTTTATTTTCTTTTTTGTGTTTGTGTGTCTAGCCAAGGCTCTAACCATTTTTGTTGCTAGGTATTTTGCTGGAACAGTTCATATTATGGTTTTTCTTAATTGCTTTGGCACATGACAACATAACATTCTCATGACTGTAACAACATTTCTCAAAGCAGTTCATGCATATCACACAACACTATGGTTAAGCTACAGAAGTACAGCCGTAACTCACCCCAAACAGTTAACTCATGTCTGAAAACCAAATAAGTTATTCAATGAATTTGTCAGTGCCATTAAAATTAAATGTATGAAAGAGCTCCACAATTCTGAATGACAGTCATCTCTCACTTTCTGTCACTGATAGACTGACTTATGTTATGTCAAAGACACCAGTTTCAACAGTGCATTGCAGTATGTAAAGTTAACTGGCAAGAGAACGGGCTCATATGCACATGGAACGAAGACAATGACATGGCAACAAAATCATGTATTGTGGGATCCAAAATAACAACAATGTCATGACATTGCAATTTATGGAACCTATTTTTGAATCATCCTGAATGTTTGGTGAACTGTTTTGCATGTGGTGTCTAACACAATGATCACGATATTTATATATCTATATATGTATGTATGTACAATAGGAAATGACATAATTCATTTTGACTGAGAAGTCTAAAGCGACTGAAAATTATGCCAAATGATGACAATTGTATAAGACCATTTGCATACATGTACTAAAACATTTGGAAGTTGTGCACAAGTGACATCATGGTGTGGGGATTATACTTGTTTTGCAAATGTTAATTGCCATTTGAGAAATATGCCAAAGCAACTGAGAAACTGTAAGCACCCTGCTCAAGGGTATTACAGCGGGGCCCAAAATGGAAGGTAAGTAACAGGCTTCAGGTTACATATATGTCTTTATCCACCATACTATTTGCTGTCCATGTGTGAGCACAAGAGGTTATATACAAGGCCAATAATAGGTAGCTTCAGATCAGCAGCAGTTTCAGAACAGAAAATGAACCGTTTCAGAGTTTGCTAAAGGCCTTTCTACTTTGCAAACTTTTTTTCATGACTCAGAAAATACACAACTTATAAATGTTAGATACACCTGTGTATATGGTGATGAACAGATGTGTGTGATAAGATAAACAAATAAAACATTCAACCACTCACCCATCCATCCATCCATCCGTTTGGCACCATTTCTCCGGGTCCAGGTCATGCGGGAGTCAAGCAGAGTCAAAAGATACAATCTCTACAGCGTGTCCTTGGTCTGCCCCAGGGTCTCTTCCCAGGTGAACATGCCAGGAATACCTTCCCATAGAGGGATCCAGGAGGCATCATAGATAGACGCCCAAACCACCTCTTCTGGCACCTTTCTATATGTGTGTGTGTGGATTATTATTATATTACATTACATTTTCAGGTCCAGAGGATCTGTGTGTGAATGCAATCAAAAAAGAAAAGAAAATGCCAAAAATCTCTGGTTAAGCTAAGAGCTGGGTAGGGGTTAAGGTTATCATGTTGGGATTAGAGTTTTCCCTATATATACGACAAAGAGATTGAGGGTGAGAGAACATTATATGGTACTCTGAGCGTTTCGTTTTAACATTTCATAAGGTTGACATTACTGTACAGTGTTGATGTCTTGGAGAAAATTACCAAGAATTTATTTTCTGAAATTGTAGCATTTTCTTCGGCATTGTTTACATCCATTTTTTGCAATTTTTTAATTTTTTAACTTATGTTAAATTTCAGGGACCTTCTAGTTTAAGTATTCAGCCTTTTCTTTTCCTGCATAGCTCTTCCTTTAATGAAGAACAAGTTTATTGTGTAACAAAGGGCACCCCAGTTTTGATCATTGTACATTATCTGTATCACTAACATTAAATTGCAGTGATGTATTTCTGTATGTGTGCCCAGCTGTTATACACAATACTTTCTATATACTGCAATGGATACGTCTTTGGTGCCTCAGGGAATGCACACTAGTGAACAGGCAGTGTGGATTCCTAGATACATGCAGATGGGTCTTGCCTAATATACCCTGAAATGTCCATCCGGTCCATGTCACATCACTCGAGCACCTTCTTGGGCTTGCTGTGAGATGCTTGTGGTGCTGTGGTAGCTCTGTAAATGAGCTGTCTGCACCACCCAACTGCCTGCACCTATGTGTCACTGTCGCAGTCTTCATTATACTCCTTGTTGTTCAGCACACAACACTCACACACTCACAAAGTCAAACTTTTTGTGTTTTATATTTTTTTGTAATTTTATTTGTATTTTTTTCAAGCATTTGCTTTTTGTTGCTATATAAAGTTCTTTATTCGTTTTCCCATC
>JAODJU010000095.1:11539071-11553388 GCA_026776725.1 Gnathonemus echidnorhynchus | reverse complement strand
TTCAGCGAGTTATGAACTGAAATAGACGAGAAAGATACTCGGCATCGCCGACGATGCCGTCGACTCCAGAGGGTTAATGAACTGGCCCAAGGCATATTTGCTACCAGATCAGAGTGCCACCACAATAGACAAGTAGCTGGTCAAAGAGATGTTTAGTTGTTTTGGGCACCAGAGGAACTATTCAATGGCCAAGCACATCAAGGAATTCTGCCTAAAACTTTTGAACTGTTGATAGGTACCATGCATTGTGGTGTACTGGACGTCTGAGGTGGCCTACCAGGTTTGCACTGGGGCAGGGCAGCGCATGAGGGTGGTGCATCTGGACTTGTTGGCACTGTACACACAATGCACACACCGACAAGAATTTATTTTTAAATTGATATAGACATTCGTATGGGTAATGTTAAAGCCTCAGGCACTTTATATATAGTGTTCTTTTTTGCATCATTGTTTCTTGGTGAAAAAAAGTTTATTTTCAGTTTTCAGCAGGTTTGAAAGGTTAAAAATGTTTCCCCCCCTTAATTTGTTCATAGTGACATGCTGTGGTGACCATCAAAGATTTTTCAGTCCCTCCAAACAACACAACACAGAGTACACTTGGGCACTACTGTTATCAGAAGACATTTTTACTGATAAGTATTTTTACTGGGCCAACACAGGTTAAGCACCATCCTCAAGAGTACTACAGCGGGGCTCCTCCTAGGACTTGAACCTGTAATCTTCAGATTATAAGAGAGTGTCTTCAGTCAGTATTCTCTCTGCTGACATATTTCCAGTGTTCAAGCGGAATGATCATTGTAGATGTTTTCCTTTGGCAGTGCAGTTTACAAAATTGGATTAATGCAATACACAGTTTTTGCAATACCAGCATACAAAAAAATGTTTGATCCAGAAAGTGTGAAATTCAGTGTAACAATGTACCATTCTTGAGGATCTGTCCATCCATCCTTACAAAAATAATCGCATCATTATGACATTCAGTACCATGAAAGCACATTTGTCTGTGTTGGATTTTTCCCTGTATTCCATATTTGTCACAATTTTATTATATCTTCAACAGAATAAAGGGGGAAAAAAGATTTTGATACTTAAAACATATATTTAGAAATATATGGAGCAATAATAACCCTGCAATGAAAAAATCAGTTGGCCTCTTCTCAATATCTCATTCTGTTACCTTTGGCTGCAATGATTGCAACAAAACACTTTCTATATTTATCAGTCGCTCACAGCACTGATAGGCCCACTCCATACATAATTGCTTAAACTCTGTGACTTTTCAGGTCACAAACAACAACTGCTGATTTTAGGGCTAAAACAATGTGGCTTAGATTTGGGCTACATTAGGTCAAAACATTTTTCCATCACCCTGATGTAGACCTCTTGTGTGGTGATGGGATAGTCAATTTCTAGGCTGCCATTTAACTTCACATGCACTAGTTAACTGTTTCATCCCATGAAACAGAGCACCATTTTCTGTCCTTTTTATAAAGAATGCCTCAAATTATCTCTGCTGTTATAACTGCTAGAGGAGGTTACTTTGATGAATCAAAGATAATGTCATTTTCTTGCTAATAAAGGTGCTCTAATGGTGAACATACTGTAAATGTATCCGTTAGCAAAGAATATTGAGTGGATTATAAGTAAATGTTAACTGAGTAACATGCAATGTCAGTGTGTGCAAAGACTTTTCACTGACAGTATATATGGCTTCAGAATACCACAGGAATTCAGGCAGTTCTAAGAATTTGACTTCATAAGGGTGAATTTTAGACATGTTATGTAAATGAATGTGCATTTATTACGAAAGCATGCTCAATATATACCGGTCGCATAAACATACTACAGCTGCTCATTCTTCAAAAAAAAACCTAAAATATCAATGAGTGTGTCCCTTAATATCAGTACTTTTCCACATTAATTGAAACAAACTGACTTTCCAGTCATGTACCATGTAAGGAAAATCACTACAATGTATAAATACAACTTTTGATGATGAAAACATAATCAAAATGTGTACGTGTTGTCACGCTCTCCATCTCTTCACCTTGTTCTTTCCCTAGTGTGGCTCTAATGAACCATATACTATATACCTGTTGCTTGTTTAGTCTTACCTCTCACTACAGCCCTCATGTGGATTACCCCAGGTACCTCTTGTCTGCTTCCTCACATGCCTTGTCTGAAGCATCCTTCAGTCCTGTGGGCCCCAGTCCCCTTTTGTGCGTGCCAGTTTCTCTCTTGCTAGTAGTGCCTTCTCTTCGACCCTACATAGTCTGTTTTGTTGCCTTATTCCTGTTTTCTTTAATAAACCCCTTGTTTGTTTGCCCCAATGCCTGCTCTGGCCTCCTGCATTTCCGGACCATGAAAGAATGACCGGACTCCATTTCGTGACATCCAAAAGTAAATAATCAGTACAGACCTTTTGCCATGTAGTGTACATGTCCCTCATGTTGCTAAATGCTATAAATACTTTTCAGGTACAGAGTGTCAGCTGTAAATTGTTTGCTGGTGAAGTCTGTAACACTTAGTCGGTAGTTAAGTGGTAGTGTAGAAGTACACCGTTAATTAATGTGCACAAGATGGACAAAAGTATTGGGACACACTGTTAATCATTGAATTCAGGTGTTTCATTCAAACCCATTGCCACAAATGTATAAAATCAAGCACCTAGCCATGCAGTCAGGCTTATAAACGTTTGTGAAAGAATGGGTCATTCTGAAGAATTCAGTGAATTTCAGTGTGGCCCTGTAATAGGATGCCACCTTTGCAATAAGTCAGTTCATGTAATTTCTTGCCTGATAGATATTCCACCATCAACTGCATGTGGCATTATTGCGAAGTGGAAGCGTTTAGGAACAACAGAAACGCAGCAACGATGTGACAATGATGTAAAGTAACAGAGCTGAGTCCTGAGGCACAGAGTGCATAAAGGTCACCATTGCTCTGTTGATTCAAGTTCCAAACTTCCTCTGGCATTAAACCCAGCACAAAAACTGAGGCGGGAGCTTCATGGAATGGGCTTCCATGGCTGAGCAGCAGCATGCAAGCCTCACATCACCAAGCGTCAGAAGGAGTGGTGTAAAGCAGGCCCCAACTGGACACTGGAGCAGTGGAAACGTGTTCTGTGGAGTAACAAATCACGCTTCTGTTTCTAACAGTCTGATGGATGAGTCTGGGTTTGGCAGATGCTAGGAGAACATTACCTGCTTGACTGCGTTGTGTCACCTGTAAAGTTTGGTGGAGGAGGGATAGTGGTATTAGGTAGGTTTTCAGAAGTTGGGCTAGGCTCCTTAATACCAGTGAAGGGAACTCTAAATACTTCAGCATACCAAGACATTTTGGACAATTCTATGCTTCCAACTTTGTGGGAACAGTTTGAGGAAGGCCCTTTTCTATTCCAGCATGACTGTGCCCCAGTAAATAAAGCAAGGTCAATTAAGATATGGTCGGGTGAGTTTTGTATGGAAGAACTTGACTGGCCTGCACAGAGCCCTGACCTCAACCCCATCAAACACATTTGTGATGAACTAGAATGGAGATTGTGAGCCAGGCCTTCATGTCCAACATCAGCGCCTGACCTTACAAATGCTCTTCTGGATGAATGGGCAAAAATTCCCACAGACAGACTCCAAAATCTTGTGGAAAACCTTCCCAGAAGAGTGGCAGCTGTTATAGCTGCAAAGGGAGGACAACTTAATATTGATGCCAATGGGTTTTGAATGGGATGTTATAAGTTCCTGTAGGTGTAATGGCCAGATGTCACAATACTTTTGTCCATACAGTGTATTAATTAACCATAAACTAAGTGTTAGTTACATACTGATCCCCTGTTCATCATTAATCTGTCATAACTGTTAATATATTTCATTCAGTTACTATATTTGTTCATGATTTGTACTTGAGTAGTAACTTAATAAAACTAGTTATATAATGACAATACTGTAGTAACATCAGATATTAGCGCCATTTCTCTGTGAAATTAGTTCAGCTATTGGAAACTGCAGCCATTTTGAATGTAGAACAACTTGTTACTCAGGCTTGCAGATGACAGACAATTTGCATGAATATATTAATTGTTCCATGAAAATACTAAATATATTCTACAGTATATACATTTTTAATGGAAAACATTTGCAAGAAAAATCTTGCTCTTTCAAGTTTACTATGTTAACTTCAAAATTTCAAATAATCACCTGTAATAGATTAACACGTAATTATGCTTCCATAACCATTTATCAAATACATGGTCACAGTGAACCTTCAGCCTATTTCAGTAAGTAGCAATAATAAGGATGGGGGCATTGGGATTTCAGCCCATATATATTATTCAGAGAAGTTTAAGGTTGGTAGAAAGAAAAGCTTTGGACAAACTGAGACTATACTGCTGGAGATAACCTAGTGAGCAGAGGAGATTTAAAGGAGTAAACCTCTACTGGCATTTTATTTCAAGGTTCTGCGTAGCGTGGGCATCCTCTGTCGCAGGATTCTTCAGATCTGGACCTCGATTCCAAATCCAGGCCTTGTTTTCAGTTCTCCCAGGTAGTTAGTTTAATAATTACTGATTCTGATTGGTCAGAGGGTTCACACCTGAGTGACAGGGAAAGGAAGGCTAGAAAACCAGCGGGGCTCAGACCTTGAGGACCGTGATTTGAATAACCCTGGTCTATCAGTATGTTTTACTTGTGATTAACAAACCATGGGTCACATTATTCTAATAAGGTCAGCTCAATTAATTAAAACATTAAGCCAGTGACATTTATGGGGCCTTCTTAAATTCTCTTCAGTTATCACGAACTGCAGCCTTGTAACAATCATCTTACACAAACAAATATAGACGAAATTAAACAAAGTTACTTTTAAAAAAAAAGGTGACATCCATTTAGAAAGTAAAAGGGGTGGGAACAGATATGGTAACATAGCTTTATTTATGCTATGCGAGGAAAATTTGTGATGTCAATGAATTTGTGAAGCATGATAAGAGAATATAAAACATGAAACCTAGCTGTATGACATAAGTGGTTAAATACTGTATTGTCCTAAATACTGCTTCCCCTATCTATCCATCCTTCCCGGTTCAGCCTGTTATCCAGTACATGGTGAGCCTAGAACCTAAACCAGGGAGAACAAGCCACCCCAGCTTTGGTGTCAGTCCATTGTGGGACACGAAGAGCAGAAGGTAGGATCTGGAACCCTTATCCTTAAAAAATGAAGTCACTGCACCAGACGGTGCCCCTGCTATCTCTTTCCCCTTATAATGCATTTTGCAAAGTGATTTCCTAATAAATTATATATTGTCTGCAGTGATTTGTTCTGGCATCACCACAATTGTTCTAATTATGAGTACAAGCATTACAGATATTGTATAATTCTTTATGGATATATTTAGAAAATGGTATGAATACACTTGAATCAGAAATTTTTAGAACAACCTGCCAAAAAAACACAGACAAACAGCCAGATGGCCACGCAGGAAGACAGAGAGACAAATTGTTACTGTGTATCTTTTTGGTGGAATCCCAATGAAACTAGACATAAATGTTAATGTCAGTGAGACAAACTCAAAACACAACAAAACAAGGAAATAAAGCCCCGAGAGCATTGAAGGTAAGCGCAAGCCGCAGTGTAGAAATTAGCATTCCTTGTATATACGCACATGCGTAGGTAATGGATTTATCTTTTTTTTTTTCTTTTTCTTTTTATTCCCATTGCCTTGATCATTGTGAGACTTGTTACTGTTCTGACTAAGCACAGAATGGAAAATTTCTGCCAAGGTCACACACTTGAGGGGAAAAAGAGAACTTTCATTTCAAAAGTCTGCAGTCACAAAAAAAAAATGGGTGTCGTTTTTTTTTTTTTTTTAAGATACGCTTTTTTCCCCCTAGCCAAGAGACAGATGAAATACGTGACTTCCACACTTGTCATAAGATCATCCACATGAAATTACACCTTAACATGAAAAGCAGTGAAACATCCATGCTGAATTGACTTAGTCACCCCAGAAAGACTTACAGACCTTATCTTTCCACCCAAGAAAAAAACAAAAAAAAACAAAATGAAAAATCAAAGCCATGCATGCTTTGTGACCAGCTCCACAAGGCATAGTTCTTACCTGGATCTTAATGGTGGGGCTAAGCATCATAATTATACTTTGATTTTATGTCCATTATCAAGTCCCTGTTCACTAATGTGCTTTCCTTTGATTGTGCTTTTAAATATTCTGAGGTATAGAGAATGTTAATCTCTTGCTGGTCATGCATGAAATTTCTTACAGTACTACATTTTTATTTTGCTAATATAAAAAACAATGCTCAAGCAATGTGTTCTGAGAAGTCATTGGCTTAGTTATTCTAGCTAATGTAAGATTTTACAGTGTGATTTGCTTCTTGTGGGATTGTGAGGGGACCCATGCAGCAAAGGGCTTGAAGCTACAATGGGAAATTTGTTCAGACTTCTCAAGGAATAGGAAGGCGACTAAGGACAGCAATTTTAGCTTGAGACACTAAGAGTGAGACAGCGAGAGCAGGTCTGGGTTCAGGACTAAGGTATGAAACACTGGGCCTTCGACCTCTAGTTGGTGCCGTAGGGATGAGAGAGAAAATGACTTTTATGTTAAGAGCAATTGTCATCGGGAGGGAAATGGGTTTTTCATCCAACTTCTTTCCCCTCGTGAATGTCTACCCCCATCTGTCATACAGCTACTCCTTTGCGTTCTCATACATGGCGAAATGCATGAAATTATAAATTATCATGACCAATATAAAACACTAAAAACAACGAATATGGTTTATAATGTGTATTTACTTTTCATGTATATTTTCATGTATACTGGTTGCAGTAATGAGAATCATTATTCATTTTCAGTATTTGTATCATTACTTGTCATCGACTGCATCACTGAGCATACTTGTTAGTTTAAACCTACCATACATCATTTCTGTTGATAAAATGTCCGATGCACCTATTTTCATTCATGTATCCATCATCCATATAACAATTCAATAGTTATAATGTCAAGTTTACCCATTTTAAGTGTTTATTCATGTAGGGTTATGATCCATACCTATGAGATAGATGTCATCCTGCACAGCATTTCTGTACATCACCCACTCGCACACTGACGTCAAAATGACCAGTTCACTATGGAGACAAAGTACCTTGCGGCTATATAAAAAAGATTCACTTCCAAAGTTCTTTTGATTAGCATCTTCTTAATCACTCACTATTTAAATAATTCAGTATTGATTCTGGGCATGGTAGAGATTTTTTTTTTTTTTTTAGAAACTCTCTTGCCTTTTACCATATGCTGACACAGTTGTACCACATTGTATTGTAAAATGCAAATGTTACATTTACTGTACAGTTTTATTAGGTTTACAGAGGCATTTTTATTTGTGATATCCATTTTCATAGAAGCACCTGCAGGAGTGAAAAACAGCCACAAATATACCAATGTTAGTTTAAGACTGAAAAAAATCTTTAATGAAGGCATGTTTGTCCCAGGACAGAGAAAAGTCAGGTGGTGACCATGTTTATTCAGTTCACTATTGCTCTGTTTCCAAATATTATGTCACATAGAATTGTTTTCCCTTGCCCTCTGGAAAATGCATTCACTTCCCAATTTCTATCCCCAAATGTAGGCCTTTCCATGTCTTTACACCTATTTTTTTGTCTCTGTCCAAAATGGCTGACTTTTGTTTTCATTCCCTCCTTACATTTCCACCGCATAGGACTCAATTTACACCCCATCAGAAATACGTGTTACAAGTTCATTTAACACTTAGAGTGCTGGACTGAAATAAACTGCATAATTAATACTGTCAGATATAGAACTTTGACTAGCTGCGACATAATCTAACTTAAATTAACTTTTCTCTCGCTTGTAACATAAGATGTAAAGTTAACCTTTCCTCTCCTGAGATGTGACACCTGATTGACGTGAGCTTTTTCTGTCGGGCCACTTGTGGGGAGACATCACTGATAGCTCATCAGTGCTTATGGATCTGCACCTTTACATTGCAGCTTGCACACACACCACCATTGGTGAAATGGTTGGTTTCCAGATAGAAGGCTGGCAGATATACCCCCTTGACATTCCCTCATGGTTTCCCCAAGGCTATCAGACTCCTGTCTGTCAGTGGTAAGATAACACTTCAAAACTGCCTTGATTTACTGGAAGACTGCTGATGCATTGATTCATATCTCATCCCTGTCTATGAATCATACATTAATGTATGAGGAGCACATTATAAACGTTCCTGTCCGTTCACTACCACCAAGGGGGAAATATGATGGCATCTACTCTAGACTCTTCCTTCAGTGGTCCCTTCCTCTTTTTCTATATGTATTCCCTCGAAAGTTCAAGAGTAGGCAATGCAATACAGAATATTGACACGAAACACGGTAACCTTTTGATGGCCTCTATGTAATGAGCTGTCACTCCCAGGTGTTTTGACAATGGAAGAAAAAAAAAAAACTAAAATGCACCTGAGAGGGGAATTTTAACAGGGAGCTACCCTGTGTAACCGTCGTGTGAACACTGATTGGTGTATCATGATAGAGAACACTTTGTGACTGAGAGACAAGGGGTGATGCAGATGAAACCACAAACGGTGCCCAAAGAGCCCAGAATCAGCATCCTGAGGATGATACAACAAATTCAGGTCTTGTCTGGGTCTCTTCCCAGTAATGCTTGCACTTCTGCATCGTCTGCTACATGTATGTATACTCTGTGTGGGTTATGTATATATTACAGTGTGAGGACCAAATCTCCCCACAATGTGATGAAAACGTGTTATTTTGATGTTGTGGGGACTGTTTTTTTTTGTCTTCATAAGGGGAAGCTAGATTACAGTAAGTAAATCTGTGACTGCAATCAAAAAACTAAAAATGCCCATCTTGTATTTTGTTTGGTTACTTATGGTTAAAGTTGGGGCTGGGTAGGGGCTACTGTACTGTAAGTGTGTCATATTGCTGGGATTACAGTTTTTCCTATATAAATGAATGGGTGGTCTCCACAAAGATGTGTGTGCGTGTGTGTGTGTGTGTGTGTGCGTGTGTGTGTGTATGTGTGTGTGTGAGAGAGAGAGTATATTTAGGGTGTACCTCAGCCTTCTGGCCTCTGCTCTCTGAGATAGGTCCCACACTCATTGTGACCCTATACTAGACAAGCAGGTAGGAAAATGGATGGATATGGGGATATATGCTGTTTATGCCCTGTACCAAGCTGCTATCTGACACTGTCTTTGAGAGCAGTGAGCCGTACAAAGTTTGTCGTCCAGCCAACTTGAAATCTGACCTTCATGCCATCAGAATGATGTCAAACCCACCGTGAGTTTTTGATGATCATTAAGAAGGCGATGATCCAGCAAGACATACATATATTTAGTCAAACACCTTGGAAGGTATTTTTCTTCCACTGAATGGGGTCAGACACCAGCAACTCTGGCAGTATTCTTCTACAATAAAGAGTATATGATAAAGCTTTACATTAACTGCACCTTCCTCATGCATTTATTATACATTCATAGAACATTCAGTGCACCTTTGTAATGCATTCATAATGTACTATTGAGTATACTTCCTATTCTAACATACCTTTAACAACCTAACAGCTAACAGCTTTAATATACGTTAATAACAAACACTATATGATAATAACTAACACTATAACTGCATGTTCATTGCCTCAAATTGTCTGCAGTCATATAGGTTAATGGAGAAGGGGAAGGAGTTGCACTCCACCAAGGTACAATTTGGACATAAAGTGGCCGAATATCAATAATATCTATATCAATGTTCAGGTAATATATTTGTTTTCTTTATTTTAACATGAATGTGTGATCTGAAGTTTTATCACATGACAACATACAGCTTGAAATCTTACTGTTCAAAATGCTTTTTATTCTGTCAAATAGTATACTACGCATTGAGGATACAGAAATCTATAGTTGTCTGCTTGAATCCTCATTTTTTTTTCTAGAAAGGTTACTGAGGAAAGTTTCAGAAAGAGCTACTGACCTGGAGTTTAGCACTAAATGTGTGACTTGACTTTTAATAAATTCGGCATTTCAGGCCAACACAGAAAAATTCTGAAGTTACAATACACTGCAGTCTAGTAACAGCATCTTTTTCTGAGATAAAAGTAGCTGGTGGTGTAGTGAACAGTATTTAATTTTTGGTTATAGGAGTTAGGAATCTGACAAAAAAAACAGACAATACAACTTGCTACTACAACTTACAGAGTAAATTTGTCTTAGCAGATTTTGGATATAGCCTTTGTCAGTAGATAAGGTAATAGATAAGGTTAATCTAATGTAAGGGAAAGCTTAGTGGAAGAGTTGTTTTAGTTCTGTACAGCTTATTTGCCTGGATGTTGTTGGATGGCCTGAGATTAGGTGAGAGCTTTTTTGGAGAGTTGTTGGGAATGTGTTCATTTAATTATTCAGTCACTGTTCATTCACTCAAACCCTTACCTACATCTGTCATATTTCCAGTTATTCATCTACTATGCTAGTAACATCCCAAAACCTCCACTCTGCTTTGGTGCTGTTCTTGTTTGGACAGGATGACCTGGCATCTTCTTCATACACATGTTCTGCTTTGCATATTTTGTTATACCTTTTCTCCCTCACATCAAAGTTTTTTTGTTAACCTATTTTCTCTCTCCCAGAGTAGTGCATTTCCTTGTTATGATTGTATCGGCAGCTAAAAAATAACAACCTTATAATTTTATAGTCAAAATGTTTAATCTTTTAAAATCTGCAGGCTCAGGGACAAGAAGTTCTATAGCCCTTGTCCCAAGGCCTCTGTTTATCATTTGGTACTAGTCAAAGTTTAAAGAATCGTTCCTGCACTCATTTTAATGAATCACAATGACTTTAAAGAGCTGGCTACTTGAAAAAAAGAATAATTGAAGAAAGACTCCAGCAATGGGGGTGAAACCCCAAAAATGCCACATCTGCCTTTAATACAGTTTGTGTTTCTGGGTGACACCTTGTTAGGAGTGTCACAACACTAAAAGAAACAAAGATGTCCTTGAATATGATGAAAGTGTGCTCTCTTCTTGTAGATCTGACAGCTCTGTTACAATGACTGGGGTTTGCAGTTATTGCTGCAGAGTTCCTCGCTCACATCTCAAGTGAACCTTGTCCAGCTGAGAGCACAATAGACAGTTTGAGGTGTGAAAAGTTGTTATCTGTCAAGAACCACTGGAAATACTGGACCATTGAGAAACTGATTACCAAAAGCTACCTAATTCATTAGCCTCAGAAGCATTTCATTTAGTCAGTTTCTGTGCTGGACTATTTGAAAGGATCTGGGCACAATGTCCTCGTATCTTCCCTTCTTGTTGGATTCATTAGGCACTTATTCAGTTTTGTCATATCATTATTTCATTTTATATTATATTAGAAAGGGCTTCCTCAGCCCCAAGGGAAAATAACTTATATGCACTAGCTTAAACTAGAACCTGAGCACATTCTTAATCATTTAGAGTTTTTTTCCATAATTTTTTTTTTTTTTTGCAATTTATCTCTAAGAAGTCTATAGCTCAGACTATGGATGGTGAAAACTACTAAATTCTACTAACACACTAAACTATGATATGGGATCAACCCCTATCATAGAGCTGCCTTCTGAGCAGTCACATTACATTGATACCTGATTTCAATTAATTTTTTTATGCAGCATTCCAGTGTGACCCAACATATTCAACCAATGACTGAGAAATCAGTAACACACATAGTTCTTAATTAACTTAATGCAATGTAATGTAACTAACTTTATGTCACAGATATATTACAATATGAGTGTGAGTAAAACATTGTGTGCATATTAATTTCATGTATTTATATTTTAGAAAAAAATTAAAATAGGAACTGCAATGGATATCATGACTGTCAATGGTCTGACCCCGCGATCTGGGAGCCAATCTGGACTGGATTATTGAAGACACCTTATGTGGATTACAGTTTTGCTATTTTTCTGCCCTGGTTCGGTTACTGACGTCTTGCCTATTTAATAATGCCGAGTTTGGATTCTGTCTTTGTAAAATAAATCACAATGGATCAATCCACAACTGGACCTGCACATGATTCATCACAATGACAAAATAAACGCTGTTTTGATGTAGACTATCCTTTATATTCTGAGGCAGACTGAGGCTGCCTGGGGGAGGGGAGGGTGTTAGGCAGGTTGCTGAAGATCCTCAGTGAGTAGTACAGTAAATTACGCCTTTCGACAGTGTCTGACCGCCCCCAGTACTTGCCTGGAAAATATATTATGAACGATTGTTTATCCATGAGTCCATGTTCTCACTTTTAACCAGTGAAACTGATGGAAATGATAAATATGTACACTGCCTCACAATGTCTGCAGTCTTGTATAATAAATAAACAATGTATTGGGAGGAGCGTAGTTACTCTGTGGGTGGTGTTCTTGCCTCATACTCCAGGATTGGGGGATTGAAACCTGCATTTTCTCCACGTGTCATATGGGATTCAAGTATAATAACCTAGAAATAGGTTAAAAAGTACCTCTGAATTTCACAAAAGTAAAACACGTATTGAAAAGACAAGTGAAAAAAATTTTAAAACACCACTTTACTCTGAAGATTCATCCCTGAATGAATAGACAAGCCTTATTTTTGCTGCCAAGAGTACTGCAGAGTACTTAATTTAAACAAATTAAAAGTCCATTAAAGCACTTGATACTCCTCTGTTTTGGGAGATGTAAAGTCAATGGACTAGCAATGCCCTCAGTTATGAGCTCTTTGTCCAGTTCCAGACCATACTAAAATAACAGCCATTCAAATACACTCCTGGTTCAATCTCTGACAAAATAGTCTTCTTTTACCATTAATAATCCCTATTCCATTAAATAATTAAATGTCAACGAATACAGTTTATTTCAAACCTTGCATTATAATTTATTTTACATAGGAAAAAAAACGGTACTCACGAAAATCACTCAAAATAAAAACCTGGACTAAGGCATTTGCTAAAAATTGACTATTATATTGAGTATTATATAGACATGATTATTATGGAACATTATTCCTGCACTGAATACATAATTGCATAAATTTGTAAATAATGAGTTTGTGCATTTTTTTCCTTTGGATGTAGAAAATAAATTCAAATATAATATGGCAAGAGTTACTTGGCTAACAATTTAGTGCTTCCTTCTTCTCGTCCTTTTGTCGTGTTTTTATTGTTCTCTATCTCAAAGATCCCTTTGTTTTATGTCAGCTTCAAGGCAGTGTGGAGAAACATTTAGCATTGTATTGATAATTATTTGTGTCTTACCAGTGAACAAAAGGATCTTCAGCATTTGTTTATGTCTGGAGAGGAAAGTTTATTGCACACAACCAAAGGGGAAGCAGAGAGTAGGGAGCGTAAGAAGAGATGAAAAGAGCAATTGCTTCCAGAAAAGGGGAGAGAGAATCCTAAACCGGGGAGCCAACAGTGCCAATACAACTGGTCAACAGCTGTGACCAGTGAGTCAAGAGAGGGAACCCAGCCGTCGCCAGCATTGTCAAGGGAGCAGTTTTAGTTGTGGCACGGACTCTGGGAGGATGTCTGCAGCTGCAGTAATCAGTCTTGCACTGTTAGTGGCAGAGCGCCACGGCCGCATGCCGATTGGCTGTGCTAAACGCGTGCAGAAGTTTTGACAGGGGGCCGCTGTCCGTGGTGCTGCAGTACGTGCGTGTCAGTCAGCCAGAGCGCTACGCCTGTGCAGCTCCCAGAGGTCTCCCCATGACACCTCACATGATGCTTTCTGCAGTAGTCCGGTCTCAGTGGGCCACCACACAGATTCAGTACTGATGGTCTGATTACTGTCTGCCTGCACAGAAAGAATGTGTATTTAATATTAATATTATAGTCCAAAAGTAACTTTTTTTGTGCCAGAATGTATTTCCTGTGTTTTCTACTACTATTAAATATAATGCAACTTTTTAACATCCTACTTTAATTAAGTAACTGATACTATACAACCAACACCTAACTGCAGCTAAAGTATATTTTTAGGAATCATTGTTACAATAATTTTATTTACCATATATTTACCATTATTCACCATTATATTTATATACTAACAATAATGACATAAAGTTTTTTTGGAATGTAAGTTACAAATCATGCTTTAGAATTTAGGTGACATATTTGTATGCGCTGGTAATTCTTTTCTTTAGTTTAATTTTAAAAATCGTCGAAGCCAAGAGATTGGATTCCATATTTTGTGCAGTACAGTGGTACCTCGGTTCTCGAACTCACTAGAACTCGAATTTCTTGAAAGTCGAACAAACCAGTTTGACCTA
>JAODJU010000095.1:11526680-11538971 GCA_026776725.1 Gnathonemus echidnorhynchus | reverse complement strand
AGGGGTAATGTTGGGATAAGATCTTTATCGTTTTGGAAGCCATTAAGAAAAAAATGCTCTTCTTGTTTTATCCTGTTAATTTTGTGTTTAAATGCTAAGAAAAAAAAAAAAAACATATTTAGGTGTAATTTTGGGGGGCTGACCAAAACCAATTAATTGGTTTTCCATTATTTCTTATGGGAAAAATTCGATCAGAACTCGAACTTTTTAGGATTCAATCAGAAGTCCAGAACGGATTAAGTTCGAGAACCGAGGTACCACTGTATGTTTAATCTTTGGGCAGCGTGGAGGTTCATTAGGTCACACTGTTACATTCCATTTCTGATCTGTGCATGTGGACTTTGGTTGTTCTCCCTGAGTTACACATTTTTTCTGGGTTCTTCTGGCAGTCTGGCTTGTTTGGCTTTGGCTATGTATGTTATATTGTGTTGAGTATACATTGACTCTCTAAGTGGTGGTTAAATAATAACTCCAGTAATAAAGGTATTATTTACAGAGAAATGAAACATGAAATTATTAGACATTGTTATGTTCAGCAACACAATAAGTCTCACGCTGAAGCGAAACAAGCCATATTCTATCATCTTTACGATGACTAAAATTCAAGGTTTTTTTTTTTTTTGGAGATTTCAGGTTGCAAGCATGGTTTTTTTATCACCATATAACACACTGGATGACAGCAAGGTAGAAAAGTAAGGTAATTAAAGCTAACAGCTTTTGCCCATGAATGCCATTTGTTTGCAATTCAGCTGTTCAGTTCTATTTTTATTTGATTTTTTTAATCTGGGTTTGCTAATGCATCCTTCTTGCCTTTTCATGTACTCTTATCGGCAGATAGGATCCTGCATCGCACCCATGGAGTACCTTTTTGCACCTCTGTGACGACTCGGGCCTGTTTCTATACCGGCACCTCGATAATACCCAGTGGCTGGTTTCACTGGCACCTGCAAGTGTACAGCTTCCTCCGTTCTGGTACAGTTCTCATCGCAGAGTTTTTCTGCATTGTAAGCACAGGCACATAACTATATTTCCATCTTTAATTGCTTATCTGGGGAATTTATTTGTGTCTCAAGTGTGAATGCTTAGATTTATTCATTTATGTGGATGGTATTGGGGTAGGTAATCATTTTTTTTATGTACCAAACTTTTAAGTAATTAAAAACATGAAAGATGGTTGTATAAATCTCTTCCGGGAACCAGACAGGAAAGTTCAGTATAAAACATGTCGCACCATAATGAAGTATTTATGTAAAAAGTGCCTTTTAAAAACACAAGGCATTTTTTTCATTGTTCCCGTAAAGTTAAATTGTAACACTACATCAACAATTGACATCTAAATCTTTAGTCCTCCAGGGCTAATCTCTCTTTTATTATTTATATATACTGTTATTATCCTGTGTTGTATTGTGTTGAGTTTAGGGTGACTCTCTAAGCAGTAATTATGTAATAACTCTAGTAATAAAGATATTTTTCCAGAGAAATGTAACATGAAAAGATTAGATATAGTTATGTCCAGCAACACAATAAGTCTTATGCTGAAGCAGAAGGAGCCATACTCTATCATTCTTACAATGATTGGAAATTCGACAATAGGCTCTCCATCTAGGATCAGATGTGCAGAAGGTCTCCCGCCTCCATATAAAAGAAAGGAATTCTATGAGCCATTCATAATGACATGTGTGTAGGAGCTATACCAAAATAGCTGTTTGCCCTTGGGGGACGAAGGGAGCTGAGGGACTGTGTAACGTACCTCAGGTATTTAGATATGAGTGAGTCAGACAGTTGTATATTGTGCTGAATTTGTTTCTGCTGAAAATAGACATCTAGCTATTCAACTGCTATCTTGCTAACACCACTCCTCTGATGGTCAGGGTCTTGACGATACCACATGCATTTTTTCTTCTGGAAAACGTCATAGAAACTACTTTGAAAACATAGCTATTTCAAGTTGAGATGTTCTGTGATTTCTATTCCATAATTACAAAGCGGTCTGTCGTGGTGATATCATACGAATTGCTGTTTAATTAAGCTAAGGCTCAGGGAACTACGGGGCTTCCAAAGACAGCAACTGCGTCGCTGCCAAATACTGCATCACATCACTTTATCAACAGTACACGGAACAGAGATGAACAGTGAGGAATCGCACAGTATGCGAGCGATTGATGAGAGGCTGTCAGTCAATGCAGTATTAGTGCTGCGGGGATGCTTTGGATAATTTAGGGATGGTGAGGAGCCATGGGGTGAACTGCAGGATCTCCTGTGACATCACTGATTGCATTCAAACACACGTTATCCATTTATCCATTTCCTGTACCTGCTTGTCCTATTCAGGGTCACTGGGGGAGCCTATCCAGGGAGTTATGGGCACAAGGCAAGGAACAATGCAGGATGGAGCACCAACCCATTGCAGGACACACTCAACACCATTCACTTGCACATCTACGGGCATGTTTTTTGTACTGAGGGGGGAAACCGGAGAACGCAGAGAGAACCCCACAATGACAAGGGGAGAACATGCAAACTCCCCCACGGGGGCGGGGGGGAGTTGAGACTCAAACCCTGGTCCCAGAGGTGTGAGGCAACAGTACTAACCACTGTGTCACGACACCTCCCAGAAACAATTACTATTAATTTATTTTAATAGATGTTAAACAGAACTCTGGCTGTGGGTAACATGATCTAGGCTTGTCAGATTTAATAGGCTTCCACCTTCAACTCAAGATATCCAGCTTGAGGAGAATATATAGCAACAGTTCACACAGTGTGCCTTTGCAATTAAGAACTAAACTTTTCCTATGTGAAAGAACAATCTGCACTTCTAAATCGAGGGAAATAATTTGATGTTCCATTTCAGTAAGAATTCAAGCAATGCTAATTTTCCTGCAGAAACAAGTTGAGCTCACATTAATTAATAGATGTCATTCAAAGCCTTTGATTAGTTTTCATAAGCCAATATAGTTGTTCAAATGCCATATTATTGCACTGTCATTATTCGTTTGCAGTCACAATGTTACTGGATAACGAAAATCCTCTGTTCAAATATGGAAAATATTTGATTGTTCAAGGCTGTCTTATGTAGTTCATTCTCTTATCTTATTGATAACATTACACTTTTGTGCTATAAGAAGACACAATCCTGAGCTTACTTTATTGCAGTAGATACAGTGCAGTTCTGATGCTTTTTTTTTCCTATATCAATATTTGGCATGCTAAATTAAATGACAAAAATATTTGTTGTTGTGTAGTGAAACATGTTTGAGGATTTAAAACAGTGAAGCGGACTTACTGTAGTCCCATGAAAAGTTTAGTGGATCTTTATTATTAACCCATCAGCGAAGGGGATTTTGATTAGTTCATATGCTCACGGGGTTTAAGTATGCTTTTCAGACACTGTTTATCCCATTTATCTGAAGATAAATATCTATCAGCTATTGCATTAACACTGGTGTCCAATTACTGCCCCATGAGTCCAGTCATTTTGAATGCCAAGCTTCCTACATCAGACACAACATCTATGACCAACCAGAAAGAAATTCAGTTCAGGGGATACCAAATCAGATTGAAAGAGCCACACCAGAAGACACAGGAAATTGGTTGTAAGGACTCTTGCTGGTTGGCTTGGCAATAGTAATGGAAATGACTAGGTTAGGTGTACAGTCATAATGTGTAGGAAAAGTAAAGGTCCACTGTGGTCGTTGACAGGAGCATCACTAGAAATTTATGAAAGGGGGAGTTAAGCTTTTATTGGGTGGTGTAATGGAAATGGCCCATATTATTTAAACTAATAAGTGTACATTTATTTGAGGGGGTTAAAAACATTTTTGGGAGGCTAATGCCCTTCCTAAAATAAGCCTAACGATGCCCCTGGTCGTTGAAAATCTTGCCCATTTTACTTCCACTGCCAGCCCCTGGAGGATGGGCTCCCCCTCTGAGTCTGGTTCCTCCCAAGGTTTCTTCCTTCTGGGGAGTTGTTCCTTGCCACTGTTGCCTCTGGCTTACTCACTGGGGGCTTTTGGTGGGGATAATGTAAAGCGTTTTGAAATAATGTAATGTGAAAATGCACTATAGAGTTGAAAATCTACATTTTGTATCATGTCCTCATAATTTGGACTCACTGTAGAAGTGATAAACTCTGAAAATAAATTTGGGATGTGTTACCTAAACGACTGCTTGACACTGTTCACATTCCTCCCTTGGATGATGATAATGTTGCATTTGGAACCACCTGTCTTTACCTTCCCATCAATTTAGCTTACCGTTAACCTACCTTCAAGTTATTCTCAACTCAAATAAAGGTATGTGTATGTGGGAGGGGGGGGACCAAATCCCCACAACTCGATAAAAACCTGTTATTTTGATGTTGTTGGGAACCATATTTTGGTCCCCACAAGGGGAAATTCAATGACTGCAATCAAAGAACTAGAAATGTCAAAAACCCTGCATTTCTTTGGTTACTTATGGTTAATGTTAGGGGTTAAGGTTGTCATTTTTGTGATTAGGGTTTTAGAAATGAATGGACAGTCCCCACAAAGATATGAATACAAATGTTTTTGTATGTATCTATGTGTTTAAGTGGATTTATGGTGGGATACATATTTCATGATTATACTGAGTATGATTCACTACTATAGTTTAAATTACTACAAAAATGGACATATAGAAAGTGATACATATTAATAACAGCTATAAATATTTTTTTCAAAGTGTGATATTCACAGTAACAAAATACCCAAACATTTTAACTGGATTCAGTGACTACTTTCATACTACTTCCAGAAAGCTAAATAGACAGATTGTCACACCACAGAGCTCGGGGAGGCACAAAGCGCTGAATCCGCAGATGTTTATTAAGTGGATGGCAAACACAAACAGAATCAGCATACATGATCGTCGTCGGAGTCACGGAGAATAGGGTCATAGAAGCCAGTAGGGGCAGTTTGATGAAGAAGACACATGATAGAAGATTACACATGGCAAGAATCCGGGGAGTTGGGACAATGACAGGAGCATGCCAGGTAAGCTAGGTCAGGGGTGAACGGAGGACAAAGAAGAATGGCTCAGTACCCCTCCCCTCCCCCCACAATGGCCGCCATCTTGAGGCCGGGAAAAAGAGAAACTGAGGCAACCCTATGACCGGGTCCCTAGTTTGTTGGGGAGCTCACGATAGAACTCTGCCTCCATCTCCGGGTCCAGGACATCTACAGTGTCTGTAGCCCTCCTAGTGAACGAGGTACTACAGGTGGCCCTGTCAGCATTGAGAGTCCAGGAGGGCACACACGATATAGGCAGGGGGACCAGTGGTTCCACGCTCACCCTGGCGCATGGGCTAGACTATCAGACCGGTTTAAGGAGGGAGATGTGGAAAACTGGTGAGATGCAGAAGACATGGGGAAGCTGCAGATGGTAAGTCACTGGGCCCACCTGACTGAGGATACGGAAACAGCCCTATGTAGCGAGACACCAACTTACGGCACCTGGGGAGGCAGAGGTTCCTCATTGAGAGCCAAACCCACTGGCCCGGTCACAGTGTAGGGCCTGGATGTTGACGCCCGTCAATCTGATGCTTCTCTCGACATGCCCTGGCATCCCAAAGATGGCGAGCCTGTCTCTGGTGGGGAACCCACTGGGCTGAGGGTCCCAAGGGAACAGGGGAGGCTGATACTACATGACACATTGAAAAGAGGAGAGGCCTGTATCTGGCTGGGGTTGAGAGTTTCTAGCATATTCCATCCAGGGTAGGCAACGGGCCCAATGCATCGGTCGGTCGGTGCACAACAACCCGGAGGGTCTACAATACATCCTGGTTTGTGCGTTCGGTGACTGATAATTAGAAGAGGAGTGAAGAGAGATGTTGAGATGTTGAGGGACTCATAATACCTGAAAATCCAGGTGAGAGCAACATCGGTGAGCTCAGAGGCCAAGGGCAGTTTTGGTAGGGGGATCAGCCTGCACATCCTACAGAATTAATCTACCATGGTCAGGATCACCATATGTCCCTGGGACCAAGGAAGGTCTGTGATGAAGTCCAGAGCCACATGGGACCAGGGGTGCTGCAGGACCGGCAGGGGTTGCAGGAGTCTGGCGGGTTAGCGGTTGTCTGCTTTGTGCTGAGAACAGACTGGGCAGGATAGAATGAACTCCTCCACCTCCTCCCTCCAGTGAAGCGGATGGCCAGAGTCAAGGGAGATGTGCACCTATTCCATAACCACCTGCTGGTGCGTGGCCGGTACCTACTGCCTATTTGGTGGGTAGTCGGTAAGTAGCGCTCGATTGCAGTGGAGGGCGTGCAGGGTGGCATCCAAGTCCCAAGAGACAGGGTTCATGAAGCAAAGGGGCAGCAGGATTGGGACGGGTTCTTCGAACATCATTGGTGGGTCAAATTGGCCAGATAAGGCATTGACTTTAGAGTTCTTCTTCCCTGAGATACAAGACTTTAAAATAAAATTGTTTAAAGCAAAGGTCTTAACCCTTGACAAGCTAGGTGGCCCGTCTTCAGGTACTCTAGATTACGATGATTGGTCAGGATTTGAAATGGGTGGATGGCCCCCTCTAGCCAGTGGCGCCATTCATTGAGGGCTTCCTTGATGGCTAACAACTCATGGTTCCCTTTGTCATAATTACGTTCCATAGGGGACAGCTTTTGGGAGAAGGCAGAACGGGTACAGTCTCCCATCTGCAGCGTGCTGGGATAGTACTGCACCCACCTCTACCTCGGAGGCATCCACCACAAAGAGCTTTGAGGGGTCCGGTTGCTGGAGAACAGGGGTAGTGCTGAATAGGATCTTGAGCGCCTCGAGGGTTGCCTCGGCCATCAGAGTCCACTAGATGCAAGTTTTCTACAGACGATATTTGGCATGGTAGCATAACACAGCAGGGAAAACACAATGGGGCTCTGTCAAGGATCTCCCCTTTCAACTAATCCATTTGTGGGTTATGGTGTTGTAACTATGGGTGGCCCAAGTCCATCTCTAACAGCAGGCAAAACTAGGGACTGGATCTCTTCCCCATGGACCTGCATCCAGAGTGAGCTGGGGGCATGGAGTACCTGACCTGCAGTACACACATACAATTCCAAATGTCATTTTGTCAAACAAAAGAAATTCTCTGGAAGCATCTATTATGGACCACCTAAGTAGTGTTTATTCTGGTTCAAGAAATAAAACAAGAAAGGAATTTCGGTATCACTCCCCAACTGTTTCTCTACTTCTCAGGGTGACCACACTAAATAACTTTTGCCTTCTAAACATTTAATACCATTATAAGCTTTTCATTTCTGTAACCAATTGTTTTGTGGTTTGATCCCTTACCGGGGAATTAAGTGTATCTTTTGACTTTTGTTCACTTTTGTGATCTGAGGTAACGACGAAGAAATTGACTCGACTTACACCACTGCTGTATTAGGTTGTAAAGGTAATCAATTTAAAACAGGTTAATCTGATACTCTATTACTGTCATCGTCTAGGAATTTTTCATACCTTAGAATACTAAATTAAAATTCTCTCTCAAAGGAATTAAAAAATTAGAGCAAATACTCTAAATTTCTAGTACAGCTACATTTGCATGTACTGGGACCAACTAGAGCTGACATTTAATCACTTGGAGATATTGAGAGCCGTCAGCAGAACATAAAGATGATTTTGTGTTGTTACATAATGATTGAGAATAATTTTAATGAGGGCACAAAGTTCAAAGTATCAGGGTGATGAAATAATGTTGAAACAAATGCCAGAGAAAGAAGATAAAGAATTTTAACCCTGTCCAGCAAGGCTTGAGCAGTTTTTTGATCAATTTGTCAGTTAAATTGGGAATAAAATGCATGGAGATCACATATGCAACTGTGCCTCCCTTGAGTCACATGATTTACAACACAACCCTTTAGATCCTAAATAATTCACGATATAAAACCTTTGATGATTTTTATAGCTGGGGCATCATGCAGCCTTTTGCCACATCGGGCCATTGGCTGAAGCATTTGGCCGAGAAGGAATGGCTCTGTGCATTACATTGGTTTAGATAGCTGAAGCCGTCATTTTTTATCTGGAGTTTAAGAGGATGCCACTAACTCTGCATTTCCCATCATTAACTTGTTCTGGGCGACAAAACGGAGTGCATTTTCCTTCAAAAGGTGCATGGGTCCATTAAGAATATCTGATGACTGGTAATGTTGTCTCATTGTAATGTGCTCTGGAAACCTTTGTCAGTCATTACTGGTTCATCATCTGTATAACCTGTCCGACGTGTCACATCAGATTACATGTCAAAGTCAAGGGGATCACAGGTAACATAGGAAAAGATGCATCTTATATTTAAGAATGCAATTTAAAAAATAAATAACAATAATAATAATCAGATAATTGTTCCAATAGAGTTGGTGTTTCCTTAATTGAGCATAGTGTGTGATTGCATGTGTTTGCCCAGTGTTGGACTGCCATCCTGCCCAAGACTTCTGTGCCTTTGCTCAGTGTGGCATAGGCTCCAGGCTTACAGTGAGCCTGTGCTGGATTAGCAATTAGGGAAGATGGGATGGATAATTAAGGGGGTCATACCCATATTATTAGAAAAAAAATGTTTGTTGTGTTTCTGTGGCTGTGTTCTGAATATAACTCAAATCTAAAATAATAATACATTAATCATTTAATACATTAATCATTAAATATATATGAATATATATGAATATGAAATATAAATGAATATATATGAATAATTCTCAAAGAAACGTTGGACAGTCTTTTTTGACTGACCATAAAGTTCTTTCAATAATATCACAGTGACATAGCATCTCTACATCTCAAGCTATGTCATACATCAGACAACGCTCTTTATGTGTAGGGCTCTAATCTTGTGTTGAATGAAATTTATAACACAATATGCATGAAAATATATAATATTTTGTCAGGTCTTTCTTTGTTTTTGGAATATTAACTCTCCTGTTCCGATGCCTTTACAAGCATTTGCTGCCGTAATTTGGTCAACACTTTAATTTTCACTTTGATGTTTTTTCAGCTTCCTGTAATATATATTCTCTTATATCCTTTCATTGGAATGACATTATTCCTATACTCTTTCAGCAGTGATCTCAGGATATCTTATATATTAGTTGTCAGTGTCTTTGCTATAGAGGTCTTTTAGGTATTCCTTCTATCGCTGTTTGATCTTTGTTTCATCACTCATTATTTTCCTGTTGACATCTGTTAGCATAGCTACTTGAGCTTGTAGCTTCTCTTTAATCTTTTGGATCTTCTGATACAAAGGGCCTTTTTTCATTTCCTTTTTCAGTATCAGTCTTTTCTCTCAAGGTAGCTTTCTGGAAATCGTGATTCAGTATTATTTGGAGATCTTCCACTTTCTTGATTTTGGTTTTTCTGTTTGTAATTTCCACTGTGCCTTCCATTTTATCTTTTCAATTTCTTTTGGTTCATTAATTTCGGCCAATCGTTCTTCACATATCCTGTGTCTTTCTGCCTGTGCCGGGTCATAAAACTTTTCAAATTTTTCTTCATCCATATCAGTTGAAAATAAATGGATTTTGGTCTGTCTTTTACAGCACTGTTCCAGTTATTCTTCCCAGTGTCGCTTCTTGTACTTTAATAGAAAAATGAGTTGGGCTGGCATACATAGCAGGATAACATAAATGATGATGACATAAAAAAATTACAAGTAGATCAACAGTGGTTTTTTTAATGTATGCAGTTGCTTGATGTCCAAGTAAAGTTAGCTCAACAAGTTATATCATGGTCCAACTTTTCTATATCGCATGGTCACAGAAGTGTAAAAAGAGAAGAGATTGGCACACTATCAGTTGTGCCATTCTGATTTATCTGATTTATTCTCCAAGAAAATCTTGCTGAAATCTAGAGAAGGATATAGAAATACTGTGAGCCTAGAAAATACACATATAACTTGGGTACAAGGAATCCATGGACACATACATCATAGGAATGCATGATTGAAATACAGAATTGAATTTGGTATAAAACACAACTACAACAGTGTCAACAGTGGATTACTATGGGAGGCAAATCTGACAGAGGAAAAAGCAACTGATATTTGCAAGTGAGATTATATCAAACATCGTACAAAGAAGTGGAAGTAAAAAGTCAGCCAAAAAGGTCAGCAAAGTCAAGACAGATTAAGAAATGCTGAGTAGCAAGAGACAAATTGTGACAGATGTGGTCACAAACATGGGCACAAGGAATTTCCAGCTTTCTGTCAAACATGTAAATCCTGCTATAAAAAGAATCATTTTGCAAGCATGCGTATATCACAACAGCAGTGCAACTACAGTAAGATAATGCATGAGATTGTGCAGAGTGAGATCAATGTTGAAATGTTTATTGGGGCCATTAAAGTGCAGCATGAGATGAAAAGTATCATAATTATTGAGCTGGTAAAGTGGAAGGAAACAACAAGACGGAGAACCTCAGAATAAACAGGAAGGTTATGCCATGTGGGGCTGCACGATGCTGCAATGGTTAGCATTATCGCCTCATGCCTCTGGGACCCAAGTTCAAGTCTCTGCCAAGGTTCCACATGTATGGAGTTTGTATGTTCTCCTTTTGTCGTTGTGGGGTTTCTTCTGGGTTCTCTGGTTTCCCCCCTACAGTCCAAAAACATGCTGAGGCTAATTGGAGTTGTCAAATTGCCCATAGGTGTGAGTGGATGATGTCTGAGTGTGCCCTGTGACCCTGAATAAAATAAGCAGTTTCAGAAAATGTCTCGTTTAAACTTGTCATTGAAGCAGTATGATGTCAATGAAAGCATTCAGGACAAAAAGATTTAAGTCAATTAGATCCAAGCTTGGTGCCCACACTGGCTACTATAACAGGACGCTAATATATTAGTAAAAGGGTGAAAAACAGAATTGAGATCACAGAACAGGATGTTCTAGGTATTCTAGGAAGAGCTACATCTGAGACTAGGTGTACCCCAAAAACATGAAATTAAACATGACTGTTACTTTAAGAGACAATGCTGTCTACTTGGTCAGCACCACATACAGACAGATCACAATTAGGTGTTGGTGTGGCCAACAGGATAGCCCATCCTGTGGTCAGTGTAGATCCCAGTGCAGTGACAGGGACACTGCTGTAAAAATGGTGCACTTCGGATGAGACATAAAACTGAGGTTATAAAAGACCTATGGGCATCTTTCGAAAAAGTTGGGGTGGTAACCCCAATGCCCTGTCTAAATTGCCCATTGTGGTCAAATTCACATCTGATCTCCTAATCATCTCCTATATCTAAATGGTGAATTCTCTGTTGCCATTTCACTGCATTAGCTACTGTATGCCGGACATACTGGCACAGAATCACTGCTGTCGCATCATCCACACGGGTGCTACAGAGTGGTGGTGGTTGAAGTGGCTTCCCTTTGCTTCCGTAAAGCGGTTTGGGTGTCTTGAAAAGTGCTATATAAATGCAACATTCATTCATTCAAGTAAATCGGTTTTGCATTTTCCAAGAAGGATTCCAGTAATTCTAAAGGTAGATTGAATATTTTCAATGAATGGAAAAAGTGGAAATTATAGTGCCAGCTGAGTGGAACATTACAGTAGTCATTTATGACTGTAGTCATAAATTTGCTTGCTGGGAGATGGGAGCATTATCCACTGTGTACTGTGGTGGAAGTTGCCTCCTACCTGTAAAATGAAAAATCTCTGAGATGGATGCCTGCCAGGGATTCTGGGAAATAAAACTTGTTGATGAGACCTCCAAATGTACTTTTAACAGACCCACAAGGAGATTTCTGAGATTTCTGTCCTTTGCTGTGCTTAACTTTTGGACTTTCATCAGCACTGGAAAGCTATATCACAGGCGATAGAAGGACTGGATGGAACTGTCAACTTAACTGATGACTGTCTGGTCTGAAGAGAATCTGTAGAAGAGCATGATCACAGACAGAAGAAGGTATTAGATGGGCAAGAAAATGCAGCTACTTAGTTTTTGCAATTGCGAAGTACAATTTTGAAAACAGGGCTTGGTTTTCCAAAACACTTTACATAATTAGCGCAACGCTACACCTAAGTAGCACAACACCTCAGACCATTTGCAAAATGGAACACTTTAGTCAAAACTATGCAATTTCTTACAAAAACCCTATTTTCTTGTCATAAGATAAACGCATCCATCATATAATCTGACTCTGTTTGGATCAAACACTCCTGATCTCAGCCTAAAATACTTTTAGCATTTACACAAAGTGTAAAAATTACAATTTTTTCCAATTGCTAACACACTAAAATCTAATGTAAAGCTCAACTGCAAAAACTGACACTCAGAGAGCAAAATCTC
>JAODJU010000095.1:11429184-11484162 GCA_026776725.1 Gnathonemus echidnorhynchus | reverse complement strand
TTTTCAGCAAGAGTGAATAGTTTTGAGTGTAGAGCTTCATTTTGACCTGAAAATAGGATGTTTGGGAAATTGAGTGAGAAGTTATGGATTTGTGTTTACTGTTGTGAGAATATGAGGCATAGTTTCAAGAAATGTGTTTAAGCAATCGAGAAAAACTGTAATATGAAATGGAAAATATGGGTGACCTTGCCATTGTTTTTCTTAAATTATTGTGGCAGCCGACAACAGCACACGTTGAACCCGAGCTCATCCTCAAACAGGTAAAGCCACCAATTACAGCACAAAGTAATCGATTTATGTTGTTAGGAACGAGTGAATGCTGGCTCTCGCTTTGAGTAACCGGAAGTGTAAAACCGGACTGCGGAAGTAGTGGTGTGTCATGGCAGCCTACGTACGCTCTTACAGAAACCTGTGGATACGTAGTAGCGTTAGCCGCTGTGTTCGGCATTATTTTCCTACAATGCTTACAGATGGTTCGAGTTTTGTCTGTCGCCCTTGTGCCGTTTACATTTTCTGCTGGTTACCCAAAATGCCGCCACACAAAAGATTTAAAAGTGTCTGGGGCATCTACTATGGTAATTTCGTCAGACGCCAATATGCTTACAGCACCTGATTTGCAGCGCCTTCGCGAGACCGCTTTTCACTCCGACAAGAAATCTCGTCATGTTGTAATATCGCGAGATCTCGTTACATCCCTATTTAGAATAGAGTTTACTAAAAAATCCAGACATTGTCTTTGGCTTGATGAATTTTGTTCCGGGCTATAATTAGTATTTCACCACTATATCCAGCAGGATTCACAGCACAGTAGTGACATACCTGGAGAGAAGCTTCCGTTGAATCCATAATGAATGGTTGTCATTCTCAGTTTCTACACTGATTGGTCTTTTAGATTTTTTTTTCCAAAATAGCTCAGTGGATGAGGAAGTTCCTAAATTGTCTGCTTTAATTACATAAATTTTTAGATATCCAAAAATTATTATGATGCAATAATGAATCTTGACAGCTTTAATGAAAACAGGAAGCATATTCCCCTTACCAAGAACTTGCATGAAACGATCACTTTCTCCTCTAAGAATATTGTGGAGGCTGGTGTTAATGATCAACTGCAGATGAAATATTTACTAATACATATAGTACATCAAAGAAAAAGAAAGAATATAAAATTTGAAAAAAAAATCCATGTGGTGCAATGTAATATTGTTGTTCACAAAATTGATTTCTTTTTTTTTTTTTTTTTTACAGAACTGATAGTGTAAGTTTCAGACCACCAAATTAACTCTCCTAGTCTTTATAAAATTTTCTTGGGCAAGTTATCTTGCCTTGTGAAAGCTGGATACCAGGCCAAAGCACAGTGGTAGAACTGGTGTGTGTGGAGTTTGCAAGTTCTCTCTGGATTTCTGACGGGCGCTTTGTCTCTCAAGCCATCTCTAAATGCCATGTAATATGTGCATGTGTGTGCCCAGCGATTCACTGCCACCCCATTTGGGGTGTGTCCAGTGGTGGAGTGGTGTCTGGAGAAGCGGGTGTCCTGTAAATTTACCCCCCCAAATTTTTTAGCGGCCTACTGTACACAGCAAAAGAAAAAAGTGCCCTGTTATTAATAGTGACAGTCTTACATATGTAGTTCCCACTAGAAAGGGACAGTACTATTTACATCTGCTGCCTGACTTCATTCAGGGATTGTTATGAGATTAACAAACCAGAGATGCAGATTTTGCAGATCTGTCTGGTTCATATATTACAGAGTGATTCAACTCCATAATGCATACATTTTCTTAGTCCATGGGGAAAGTAGATTCTTTTGTAAACATTGTCTTAGAATATCTAATCTGCAACAGATTCCTGCGTATACCCTGTATTACATTGCAGTGTATACCCATAACAGGGGGATTTAGAAGTGGGTATTCGCTGTGACGACCTAATAAGAAGTGGGTGTACGCCGTATACCTGCGTATACCCTGGACTACACTACTGGGTGTGTCCCCCTGGCACGTGCTCTATGCTCCACCCACTCCTAGTGTTAGATAGCTACGGAGTCCAGACTGAAGTGCAGGGAAGGAAAATGCCGTCAGGAGGGTTTAGGGTTATTCTAAGGGTTTATTACATAAAAACCTAACAAATGAAGAGCTAGAAGACTGCAAACACAAGGGCTGTTGAACCACAGTTTGAGCTTAACGGCTTAATCTCGGCAGAGACCTGCTCAAGACTCAGCAGTTGCCGGATGGAGGCTTGGCATTTAATACACCATCCCCAGGTGGAGATCATCATTACTTAATTGATTGACGACGTTGCTCTCGCTGCTTAACAGCAGCAGGTCAGCACTGCTCACGCCGTACAGTCATGACACCCTGTGACCCTATACTGAATAAGTACTTGGAAGAAAGATCAATAATCGTGAATTTACAAACACTGGGAGCTCTCTGCAGCGTGTAACAATGCTGGGTCCTGTAGCAGGCTAGCCCTGAATGACTGCAGCCAGGACACATTTCATTCACTGCACACACACAAAACAAGTACTTCAAGACCTAAAGCTCCAAGGATTATATTATACATTATATGTTATTCGTATGGAATTGTAAATAGTTTACAGGTCCAGTACTGGGAAAGACATTATAGTTTTATGATGGTGTAGCACAATGCTCACTTGTGCACTATGTTCTATATATTGGCTGGATGTAGCAATAGATTTTTCATAATGTAACTTCAAGCAGCTTTATCTCATATATACCGCCACCATTTGTTTGTTGACCTGGGGACAGAAAACATCCCAATTCAGAAGCTAATGCCCCAAAGCTTTTAAAGCACAGCCATCTCCTTTGTAGTCCATAGGGCACAATGTTGATTGTTCTCCTTTAAGTGGGAAAAAAAACAATAAAAAAAATCTATTTTCAGCATCTAAATACAAGGTTGTTACTTCTAGGCAGATAATGCCTCAGGTTTGCCTTTCCCAATGGGTCTGGGTACAGAAAAATGTCTCGATTATAATAATACTCCAGCTACCACGTTAGCTTTCTATGTGGTATGATATCCCTCTTCAATTAATTTATATGCCCTTTCCTTTCAGATCTGGGGCATATACTCCAGAACCCTTGATCTATATTCCATGCAGGATACTCATTTAGAATCACTGATTGAAGAAAATCTTGTACATCAAGAACTTTAGTTGCACAACAGGCAATGAACCATTTGTTTTCATCAGTGCGAAGTGTCCGGGTGATAAAGATTCTGTCAGAAAGGGACCAAATGCTGACTGCCAAACCGAAAGGACCTGAAAAATAGGACATAAATGGCCATTATGTTCAGGCAGTACAGGGCATCTGTGTGTCTATGTGTGTGCATTGATTAGGACACCTGAATTTCAAGAAATACTGGAACACAAAGACAGTCTCGATCTCAGTTTAGATTTTGTTTACCTATTTAAGGATTGTCATTCATTGATAAAAAAGAGTTTGCACCATTAAGAATAACTAGTGTTACCCTAAGTCAAAGAACTACTACTTGAAATAAAAAGTCAGTATTATGTCGTTATAATTAATATTATCGTTATTTATTTTTTTTTGCTTTGTGCTCTAGAATTTATTACTATAGATGAGGACGTTACTACAATGCATGAAGCCAAGTAGCAATTTTTTGTTCCAGGAGCATTTACTGAACATTACAATTAAAGTATAGAAATATTTAAAATGTCCAGCTTTCCTGATGTTCCCAGAATGTTATTCTTCTACTACAACTAAGAGTAATAATGTATAAATGAAGGAAGGGCTTGGTAGAGCGGCTGGGAGCGAGGTTGCTTTGTACCTCTAAGGTTATGGGTTTAAGGCTGGATAGGTGCGTGTGCAGTTAACACGTATTACATTTGTTAAAACAATAGTTTTATTATGTTAAAAAGATGTTCAGGTAATAATGTTACCATGCTAACATGGAAATAACGTTAAATAATGTTAAAACAATACACCAGGCGTAAAGAGACAGGCAGAATACAAAGCTTTGTCAGCAGAAAACATGAACAAATTAAAGGATGTACTGTAGGTGGCTGGATTGTGTGCGGTATCCAGCCATAAATCTCAACAATGATCTAAGGGCTGTCAGTGTACCCACTGTCCTCACTGCCATTCAGTTATCACATCCAGCGTAAGATAAAGAAAGCACTGGAGCAGGTGCAGTCTGTCACACTCACATAAGGTCCATGTGGTCATAACCATGCGGTAATGGCAGCGTTACTCTATGGAGCAAGGACTTTCAGTGCAGCTTGTGTGCCACTCACCCTGTTGGCTGCTGTGAAGCTGAGTGACAGTAACTCAAGCCAGGCCTCGACTGCGTCTATAATAAGCAGCACCAACACAAAACACCAAGGCGAATACCAAAGTCAAATTCATTACACAAAGCACAGTGTTGAAAATGTCTAGAGAAAATGGGTGGCTAAAAAAAATAAAACAAGCATTACTTATTGAGTTATTTGTAATGCATTAGTGATATATCTTGTCATATTCCCATAATTCATAACTATATAAAGAGTAACCACGCAGTGTGTAACCTAGGTTATCATGCATATTACATTATTTACGTTTTTGTTGTTGTTTGTTTGTTGGTTTGTTTGTTTGAATGATGTACATACACCAGTGCCATTTTGAGAAATTGTATTGCCCCCAGGTGCTGTTGTAATGAGACACCTCTCAAAAATTGTTTACAGGCTTTAGACAGAAGAAAATCTCAGCAAAACCATTGATGCAAACAGGGACGGGATAGAAACAATTCCCTGTTGCTGTTTTGCGCTTATATAATAACTCTTGCATCACCCAAGACCATGAAAAATATTTGCATCGCATTCCAAAGGTGTTTTAGGTTTATCCCTGTGGTTAAAATCAGGGCACTGTTCATGTCTGAAATGCTGCACAGAAGCAGATTAAAATGCAGCGAGCAGTAATGCTGAGAGTGACATTATAGAGCCATGAGCACCTTTGGTGGCATCATGAAGTGGGCGTACCGGAACCAGTGCTGCAACAAATAGAACCACCCATTAAAAAGGGAACCATTACATCTACACTAATCACACAGATATACTGCAGGTATGAAACCATGCTGCAAATGTCAAAAATCAATCAATCACAATAGTTTGCCAGACACAAATGCATGCAAACTGTAAAAATGCATGCACAAAAAAGAAATTGAAACACTTTGCACCCCTGTCTGCATCGTTGGTCAAATTCAAATGGACACTAACACTGCTAACTCCCATTAATGTACTTCAACTCTACTATGGATCTTTTGTTATTCTCATACAGGCCTGACACAATAGCTTTTATACATTCCAGCGTGACCAGCGTTTGCCATGAGTAAGGATGAAGTGAATGCTGTATTTTTTTGTAATCGTCTGTAACCTAGGTTGACCTCTGAGACAGTTTTGTCATACTTACCTAAATGACTGATAGTTTTGAACGGTTATTCTCTGACACACACTTGGTGGTAGGCAAAACATCCCAGAACTAGAGAATGCCAGGCACATGATCTCTATGTGCTATGCTTGTTTATCCATCTCATATTGACTGTCATGGTGGGTAGTTCCACAATGTGAACCCAGCTAACAGGGAACATTCCCTGAAATGTCGTCATCCATCCATTTCCTGAAACTGCTTGTCCTATTCAGGGTCATGGCTGCCCAGAGCCTATTCCAGAACATACAGGCGCAAGGCAAAGAACAATCCAGGATGGGGCCCCCACCCACCACAGTGCACACCTACAGGCAATTTGGTAAATCCAATTAAACTCAGCATCTTTTAGGACTGTGGGGGGAAACCAGAATACTCGCAACGACACAGAGAAAACATGAAAAATCCATGCGTGGAGCCACAGTGGAGAATGGATCTCAGGGAACGGTGCTACAGTCACCACACACCACCCCACTCTTTGGCCAACCGTTTGTAAATGTCTTCTCGAAGTTGAGAATGTTCATTGACGTAACATTGTTTCCACATTTGACATTTTAACAAAGGTTCCGTAAATGTGCATGATAACATTATTACCCAAACATCCTTTTAATGTAATTAATGTTGAAAAATATTGTTGGATAATAAAAATATTATTTCATAATATTACTGTATATGTATACAGCAAACATACCATCCAGCCTGGAACCCATGACTTTAAAGGTGCAACATAAGACTGCTACCTGCTGCCCTACCAAGCCCCTTAGCATGTACGTTATTATTTTTAGTAGTAGTAATTGTACTAGTGGGATAACATTCTGGGAACACCAGGGAAACTGGACCATGTTTCCATTCCTTAATCGTAACATTTGCTAAACGTTCCTAGAGCAAAACATTGTTAGCTGGGAAGATGGAGGATATTATCAGATGAGGGAGCTTAGTCATGTAAACTTTTGTGTGATCCTAAGGATTTCAATGGGCAATTACAAACTGTGTCATTATTAAAGTCTTCTTAATATAATTTCAAACAAAATCTGTCTCCATTTGTACACAGCATCACATGCGTTATGAGGGACTAACTAAAACACCGTGGTGGCATGGTGAACCAGCGTGTAACACTGTTGCCTCATGCTTGCAGAGTTGGCGTTTCAAATCCCCCTCTGTTACGTGTGGTATTTGCCTGATCTGATCTGCATGATCAGAGCATGATCTGATGTCATGGGGATTTCCTCTGGATACCACACTTTACTCCTACCATCCAAAGACATGCAGTTAGTATGCAATCTGTCCAGGGTGCATCCCATCCCAGGGTGTGTCTTACGCTGCCTAAGACAGGCTCCAGGAAACACTCACTAGGATCTGTGGATAGAAGAAGGACGAATGGAAATTTAATGCCGCATTTGATTTTGTTGAGGAATATCTGCAATAAAAGAAACAAAAATGCTGTAATAAAAATATTTTCTTTTTATTTTATTCTTGTTGAAACAGACTTTTTTTTTTTACTGGATTTAGCTTGAATTAAATGTTAAAAAGCTAAGATGTTTATGAATGCACATATGTTTTTATGTTTGATATTGGAACTATCATTGCAAACCTGTAAAATGAAAATAAATGTATTAATGAGAATTTAAAATTATTATTATAAATATTAATTTCCCAGGGTCGCTCTCTCGGGCAGGGATGGCAAAAAGAAACTTGTGACATGGATTTGGCAGTAATCCCAGGATTTATTGGGATTATCCCCTTACAGGGGGAGTCAGGGGGAGGATGGGGAAATCACAGCACTATAACTAAATGTAACCCAAACATATATGTCAAAAAGTGATGTAACTCAAATCCTATTTATCCTAGGAATCGGTACTGTGGTCCAAGAGTTCCTGAGGTTAAAGGAACAGAACTTCCAAAGTTATACATATGGGGAACAAGCGTCAAGTAGACTAACGTAACACAGGGAACCCTGGTCACCTGACTGTTCTCCTCCAATTGTAGCAACACACAAATTATACACAAATTGTAGCAACATTGTGACCATTTTAAAAATGTACCTCTTTCTTATGGATATCCATCCATCCTTCTATTGCGATGGATATGCATTACTAAAATGTGTATATGTGGATTTTGCTGTTTGGATCTTAAACATTATAAGTAATTCTTGTAATACATATGTCTAAGAAGGATATGAAGATTGAAATGATTTACAGCTTAATAAGTATGAAAGTTTGCATTAGTTGCCAGACTGTGTATCATACTGATGCATAATGTTTCATATGAAGACTAATGTTTAGTGCTCTGAATGTTGGACTGCAGTGTATCTTCATTGATATTTTATAATAAACTGCACAGTGCCTAGCAACCAGCAAGACCAGAGATCCCAAATTGACAAGTTACTTTACACCCAGAGAACAATTTTGTTGCTGCGTAGTTACATCACACTGCCAAGGTCAAACAACTGGTATCAGTCTAAGATCTGTATATGGACTTTCTACACATGGTTGCTGACCCAAAGGCTTTCTTTCGCGATGCAGCCTTTAAATTATTGCAGTTACAGCTTATGCGGTTGCTGTGCTTTGATTTTATGGGATCGCATGCCCTTGGAAAAAGAATGAGAGAGTCATAGATGGTGCTATGGTAGTAGGTGTGCATTAGACACCATAGTTGGTGTCCTTACATTTGCAGTTGCTGAGGCATCAAAGACATTACCTCTGTATCTTTCAGTGTTATGGTTGCTATTGCGTGGAACAGACCACTGACAGTTGTGACAATGTGGCCTATTTCGTGCATGAGAGCCAAAAAGATAGAACCCATGAAGATAAACAGCAGAGATAAACAATGCTGATAAATTCAATTAAATATTTTAACATTACTTATTTGAACAATGGACGCTGAAACATTCAGTTAATGTACCAGCGAGTGTACTCATTGTCCAAATTGTGAAATGCAAGCAAACGGTATGTCCCTGAAAAACAAATCCTTTTTTTCGTGCTCACTGTTAACTGTGACAAGCGAAAGGGATTGCTGGTGCTTTTTAGCCCCATATAGTTCCCTGTGTGTATCTGTATGTTCTTTTCATTGTAAATGCATTTGAGCACTAGCACAAAGCAGCTGCTCTGTTATTGCTTTTTAATTCTGGTGATTTTTTTTTTTTCCTTTTTTATATATTGTAAATAAAGAGCACTGTGTCTTCACCCAGCTTACACTTTGAAGTCTTCCTTGAGTAAGAGATTGGTCACAGGGGCGAAGTGCCGGAGTCAAAGCCGTGAAGCAGATATGATCAATATGAGCGAGCTTCTAAGAGGTCTTGGAACTATCTGAGCCCATTTATGAGCATACACATCTGTAGCTGTGCAGGAATAGAGGGAAAGCAGAATGCATGAGTGTTTATCGCAAGCAGGAGCCCATTCAACTGCAATACTACGGTCCTTACAGAACACAAGGGGGAGGAATCCTAACATAACAACCAGGGGATTAGTGGGCTAAGGTCTTTGTAAGGTAGGTAGCTCTGTGAGTACTCATTCTCCTACATGCCCCTTTGTCAATGCAATGTGCTCAACCAACAAACATTAGACAGACAAAGCTAATCTGGTAACACAAATGCAAAATTCAAGTGGAATAAGATCGGATTAAGCTGACACTGGTATACTAGTGGAGTCTAAATTTCACACAGAACAAGGTGCTGTGGTACACAGTAAGTGGTACTGCAGTCTCTGTATACCTTTCAGGTTGGAGTTAGCATATTTCCTCCATATTTCAGTGTAGTGTTTTCCAACCCAGTCCTCAGGGACCCGCAGTAGGGAGCTGGGAAGGAGCAAAAATATGGACCATCTTTGGGTCACCGAGAACCGGGTTTCCTCCCACAGACTGAGCTGCTGTCTTTAAAGTGGCCGATGGACTTCTTTCATATCCAGTCCAGGGTGCCCTGTGTCTTCTGCTGTAGCCTCCAGGCTTTCCACAATCCTCTATTGCATAAGTGGTTATAAAACATGGATGGATGTTTTAAATGTGTTATGTAGTTAAACTCTTCAGTTTGTATATTAATAATATTAATCGTGCAGCTGGCTAATTACAAAACATAAAATAATGTATAATAGCAGGTCATCTTCATTCATCACCATTCATTTATTGATTATTAGAAACACATAAGCTGCTTCATTCATTCATTCATATATAGATTTTCTGTGTTTTTGACACAAAATATACATATTGCTGCTAAGTGGAATATTGCTCTGAGAACAGGGAGGGAACGCAGTCATAGAACAACAGAACATGTCAGCAGGCAATGAGCTGTAACGGCCCTGTAAACGTCCAGTGGCCAGAGCTTACAGCTTAGCTTTGTTAGTTTATGCACTAGATCAAGCCCTAGCCTGTTTTTTGAGGATACCGCTTCTTTGCAGAAATTTGCATGTCGGTTTCTTCATTTGTTGCTTTTTCATTATATGTTTACATTGTTGGTTCCTGGAAGTTTTGCGTGTTCCCTCCGCACTCCAGTTCTTACCTGTACATCTCTACCAGGAAACCCCTGCCTGTCAGCTGTCCAGGTCCAAACAGTATTGAGTAACCACATGATCATCTGGGAAAGGTCTTTGCCTCGGGCAGAAAACCTGGCACGCTCAGCAGGTTGTGCCCTGGCTCCGGGCTCTCATTTGTTTACTGTTGTGGGTATCGATTGTCTTCTTGAACTGCTCAGGGGTTTTTGGCCCATCTTGCATAGTGCTTTCACTTTGTCCAAAGCAGTCATAACAGAAACATACAGACACACATATATAAATATACAAATTACGTCTCAAACTGTTGAATTGATTTTGCATCAGAGATTTGCAGCTTCAAATGGAAATGGAATTGTTTCCACACATCAGAATAGGATTTTATTTTTGACAGCTTACTTTAGGTTTCTCAGCTTAATTATTTCATGTTTATGTTTTTATGGTTTGAAATTAATGTAAATCTCTGGCCACATTGTAACTTGTTTTGCAAAGGATTTTTTAAAATAGTTTTTTAATGTTACTGCTTAATGTTAGTGTTGCAATTTATTACAAAAGATGCCTTATCTTACATTGTAAATTACTTGAAATTTTCAAAGCACAAGTGTGATGTCTTCCAGCTCAGATGGTAAGTCATGACCAAACCTACTTAAAACCAGAAACAAAGACTGACTATGTGCTAGACATAATCAGGCTCTCACAGGAGAATTCATTTGGTGTGAATTTTTGGAGCATAATGAACCTTATATTTTTCAGATGAATACTTTGACTGGCTTAGAAAATAACAATATTTGTTAAAGTGCATTCACCATATTCTTCACTTTATTGGTAATTTAACTGACAGTAATCCTTATTTAATAGTTATAAGCTTTCCTTTGCCTCATGCATTCAAATTTCTTCACTCGTATTTAATTGTCACTCAGTGAAAAGAGTTTACATAAATGCAAATATCCTGTGGGGTCCTATGTGAGATAATTTTGGGTATGAGATCAGAAAAATCAAATCGCAGTACATTTTATAGGGTTATTGTGTGCTCTTAGTTATTGCAAACAGAACAGCTACATCATGATATTTGCTCTGACATTTTGGAACATATGGTGCATAAATGGTCCTTGAAGGTGAAATTGAGCAGATCTTGCTCTCAAAGCAAATGAGTTATTTTATCCCCAAATTCAGAACCAAGTTCTACATCACAAATTTTCCTTTCAGCATTCACTGACTGTAATCCCAGACTATTTAGGAGGTCTGGGCCTTCTAGTGAAGCATTATCGTTATTGCATGAAAGAATTCAGTTCTTTATCCCATTGATCCCAGAGGATAGCTCAGCAACTAGTTGACCTATGCTTTCCAGCTCTTTGAAGAAAAAAATATTACCAGAGTACAAGGTAATTACAGTAGAGAGTTTGGTGGTCAAGACAGATGCCTTGCGGAAGATGTATGAAAAACCAGCAACGCATACAAATATATTCCCAAGTGCTTTGCTATTGCAGCTCCACCCCTTCTTCATTCAACAGTATATCTGAGTGACAGGTATATATGTAGTCTTTACAATGTGTAAATGCAAGTTTCTTGCAATATGTCTGAGGTTTTTCATTATGTTGTCAGAACACATCAACCAGTGTCATTTTGGAGAGTAAGGCTAGTCAATGTAAGGGAATGTCTAGATAAACACAACTCTTATTCCTCCCAAAAGCATCTCAAAGATTAACAAATATCCTTGTTGCAGTGCATTGTGACTAAATGTTCTAGGTTGCCACGGAGATGACATTTAACCCATATTTCTCACTAAAGAACGGCATCAATGATAAAAATACTTTAGCAACTTTTAGTTTTTTGTCTTCATTAAGATGAGCTATCAAAATCAGAAATGCATGATTGAAAATTGAGTATAATGTACCATTTACCTATGCATAAAACTATATTAAGTATAGTTTATATATAATCTAAATGACATATGAAAGTAAAAAAAATTATTGTAAAAAACACGACATGGTGTTTTTCTCATTTTGTACAGTATGCAATATGTGTAGTATATGGAGGATTTTTTTGTGACATATCTTTAATGTGTCAATCTGTTTTTAATTATAAATGTCAATCTACTGTCCAAGAAATACATCAATAATTAAACGTGTCAATAAATCATTCAATTTATTACAAAACGTATTTCAATTTATATTTCATTATTTATAAATGAGTAAATTAACGAATAATTCTTTTTTGTAAAAAAAAAAAAAAAATATTTAATGTGTTCTTTTTGCATCTATATGGGCATTTTACAGATATTTTGATTCCTCTACATTAGACAGCTGAATGAAAAGGTCATTTCTAGTATGTGTCTCATACAACACCTTATCAATTCTCCCCTTTTTCTTCTAACAATCCAGTATTTTTGCTTATGGTTCTCTTGTTTCTTCTTCAAGTCCTCTACATATGAACATTCAAGATGCAGACTTTCAAATATGTGAACAATAAGTACAATAAGTTAAAGATTTTTTAAATGATTAAGGAAATTAAAAATAGTGCCAAAATTTCAAATTTTGCTGCAGCACGTAAGTTAGTTTCTATCTCTGACACTTATCGCTGATATTCTTGGTACAGTAACGTGTGGTAGGTGAGATCAGCTGACTGAAAGCAATGGAAAAAAGAACTCAGTTGTTGGTTGTTAAAATGTAACCAAAATGAATACAAAAACACAAATCCATTCATTTCTAAAAGAACTTTCTTCTGTACAGTACAAATAATATGTTTTCGATACGAGTTGAAGGTTGGGCGGGAGCGAGAGAGGTTGGTGTGCATATGTATTCTTGATACAGTAACGTAGGCTCGCTTGCTATCGGATAGCAAGATCAACTGACTGAAAACAATGGAAAAAAAGGCCTCTCAGTTGTTGGTTGTTAAAATGCACTCCAAATCAATGAAAAAAATATAAATATAATCTTTTAAAAGCATTTTCTTATGTAAATGTTTTCGATGGGAGCTGAGGATGTGCAATCAAAGTACTAAGTAAGTTTATGTAAAATGCAGAGCACTATATCTGTCTTAGACCAGCTATAGCTCAATGCCCTGATGTAGAAAAGAAAGCATTAATATTCATTTGTGTATTACACTCCCAGCTACCTTTTTGTACTCCTTCCTCTCATAGAGAAGGAGGTGCCATAGCTATTTATCAGTTCTTGAACTTAAGTGGTTATTTTCAAGGCTAAAGAAAACCTACTAATGTTCAAGGGGGGACTGAAAAATGAGGAAGCCTTCAAACACGAAAGGAATTTCTTTTATATATGTAGTAAAGGCTTTTCTGCTGGAAAAATAGCAAATTAAATAATTTAGCAACCCAAAGATAAAAATATCTGCCTTCTGTGTTTTAAATTTGAAATATGTAAGTGAAGAACAGACAAGTATGTATATTGTAGGGCAAGAGGATGATTTGCAAATAATTTAATTATTATTTTTTTTACTTTTATAACTGGAACTAAAATATGGGAAAGGCAATATTGTGACTTTCCGGTATAAAATTGACATTCATTAGCCTTGCTCTGAAGCACAGATGTTCATTTTGTCATTGGAAACTGTTACTCTTAGTGCCAACTGGATAACAACTCTCCAATACCCAATACTATTGCCATAATAGCCATGATGAATACACAAACATGTAATATAAAGTCTGCCAAATCTCACGTTGAAACTGAATATTTGTTTTAGCAATATTTATATGTGTGTACTGTACAGTATGTGTGTTTATACACACACACACACTACTACTAAAAAGTTTTTGCACGACAGGTTTTTACCTTTTTTTCCATTTTTTTCATAAACTGCTGATTTTTTATTCTTGTTAACCATTGGAAAGCTTAGTGAATGATTACAAATGAAAATAAAAATCAAATAAAACAAGTTTCCTTTATAACCTGGAAAGATTATGTGACAGTGTATGTCTGACATCCTATTATCTGGTTGTTTGGTGATGGTAGTTAAAGAAGTCATTTTTCTGTGCCCAAATGTGACCTATGCAAACCCACCCATGCACCCACCCACGTACCCACACACACACACATACCCACATACTGTACCCACTACCTGTCAGAAGTTTTTGCACACACTGAGATTTTCTGCATGTTCATGTTACTCATTTAACATTTACTAAAAAATACACACAATATTCTTTGCTAACAAATGAATTTACATAGTTTCACCATTTGCGTGCCTTTATTAGCTAGAAAATGTCATATCTTTGATTCATCAAAATAACCTTCCCTAGCAGTTAAATTTCAAGGCATTGTTTCTACATGGGACATTAAATACTGCTCTGTTTCATGGGATAAAACAGTTAACTAGTACTTTTAAAGTTAAAGGACAGCCTAGGATTGAAATCTATCGTCGACCTGCCTCTGGTGTGACACCACTCCATTACCTGGAAGAAAGTTACATGCTCTGCCTTGGTGTGGAGGCTGGATTTATACCACAGATCCTGGCGTCGTAAGACAACAGTGTTGCCCACTGAGCCATACGTTTTCTAACAACCTGAAAGATGAAAAGAATATTGAATAAAGGATGTGTTATATACTCTAGCAGTTTCTTCATAAATAATCTATTTATTCTCATTTGTTTGGTGTTTATGCAACATTTAAAGGTTATGATTTGCTTTGAGTATAAAGTGGATGAGAATTTAAAGATGGGCTGTAGACAGGGGCCACGCTGGAAGAGCTAGGCAGGGAGTTGTATCTTTATTTGGGCAAAGCAGTGTCACAGCAGGGAAGCGAAGGAGAACACACACTAAATAAATAAGGGCTGGAGGCACAATTCATACCCACAGTCCTGGGGTGTGAGGCAATAGTAATACCCACTGAGTCACCCCCTTTCTATTACCTGGGAAGATAAAAAGAATACACAATAAAGGCTATGTGTTATATACTGACGCACCCTCTTCATAAAAGCCGTAATCCCCATTTACTTTGTGTTCATGCATCATTTAGAGGGTATATTTTGATACTTGAGACTCACTTACAGACTGGTTATCAGCTTCATCTTTGTTTGACTAAGTGTTTTATGAAACCATGTGACACTTTCAGCATGCTTAAGAGGTTTTAATTAATCTAAGATTTTAAATATAGAATTTTACTCTCCAGTTGCGTTATATATCGCGATAAGCCATGTAAAGGAAAGGAAATATAGAGTCTGGGGTTTGTGATTTTCTGTCTGGAAAGTGCCAACTGAATTTTGTTTACTTACTAGTAATTTAATACTAGTCAATTGGTAGTCCCCATGTTACTCTTCTTGTCATATAAATACAAGTAACACTTTACTTAAAGCAGTCATCATAATGCATTATAATGCATTCAGAAAGTATTATAAACACAGTTATAACTATTTATAAAAAGGCGTAACACATTATAGCCATTATGAATGCTCCATGAAGCTGTCATATATAATGCACTAAAAATACCTTCATACTGCATTATAATGGTCAGTGTAAGAATTAAGGATGCTTTGTACTGCATTATGAAGGTATTTATAGTGCAATATAGAAGACTGCTTCATATTAGTGAATGTGAGGTTTTTCAGGAACACATTAGTATAGAAAAAGGATGGATGGATGGATGGACCGAAGTTTGATGGTTCCCTGTGTGTGGAGTTTGCATGTTCTCCCCATGTCATCGTGGGGTTTCCTCTGAGTACTCTGGTTTCCCCCCACAGTCCAAAAAAATGCGGAGGTTGATTGGAGTTGTCAAATTCCCCATGGATGTGAGTGAATGGTGTGTGAGTGTGTGAGTGAATGGTGTGTGAGTGTGTGAGTGTGCCCTGTCATGGGTTGGTGTCCCATTCTGGGTTGTTCCCTGCCTTGCGCCTGTAGCCTCTGGGATAAGCTCCAGACCCACCCACAACCCTGAATAGCACAAGTGGGTACAGAAAAGGGATGGATGGAAGTTATTTCATAAAGTCATCATTCTATATATAAAAATATAAAATGCATATTTCTAAATGTTCCAATATTAGTGCTTAATCAATTCATGCATTTGTATATGTGTGTGTTTGAGTATGAGTGTGTGAGAACTCCCATTTTGTGAAACTAAGTATTAAATTATGCTCAGACGTTAGGATTTTTTGAGGTATAATTCACTATTTTAAGAGTAATCTAGAGAAATGTAGGAAAATAATGACATACTCATTGAAAAGGACTCAGCATTAGGTGGAGGCATCTCTGACAGAAAAACTGCATGGGCTAATTAAACAAAATGACTAATAAGACTTTTCTGTTTTCATTACATGTCTGGCCAGATACTTGTGACAATCCTGAAGTAGCTCATGTGGGATATTTAACAGCAGCCTGCACCCTACTAGCTGCTGGAGGCTAAGCCACCACCACCTTAGCATGATGCAACAGCTCTCCTTCTAGGTCAGGCACGGTCCACGCTGCCCTGGTTTGCTAGCACAGAAAAATGAAATACGTAAGAAGAGTTAATGAAAGTTTACTTTAAGTTTAAGACTGACATTAGAAGGCTAGATGTCCCAAAAACTGGGAAGTGACATTTGCATTGTCAATGTAACCCAGCTTCGCAAATCAATAGGCACACTCAGTGCTCTGATTATTTCATCTTTTTATTATGTCAAACATTTTATGTGGAGAATGTCATTGTGGTTAACTCAATTATTTCTTGTCTTAAAAAAAGTAATATTCACAGTTTTATCACTTCTGCCTTTTTATTTATACAACGTAAAAAGATTGTTGTGTAATTATTTTTTCCTTAATAAATCCAGTAATAATAATAATAATAATAATAATAACTTACTGGGATTATTGCCAAAGGACAGAAAAGACAAAATGTATGCCATTCCAGGATGCAGACAAAAAAAAATCCTTTAAAAATTCCAGTGTCCTGCTTTTTAATGTGGGGACACAGTGCTGAGCCTTAAAATAATATTCTTTTACCACCAATGTTTCTAGACAAGTCAGATGCTTAAAAATGTGTTTAACATGCAGTATGACATATTGAAACAGGTTATTGTTACTTTTTCATTCAATGAATATTGCATCAAACACTTAATTATTATGTAAGAGCATAGGGTAACTTTCTAGCTTAGTAAATTGTCATGGAAAGAGCACAGTACACAGTACATCTGAAAAAATATATAGGTGGTATGGTAGCGGAGAGAGTAACACTATTACGTCACATTGTCCTGCCACGATCGTCCGCTCCTTCCCTGTGCCACGCCCCCCTCATTAACCTCGTGTGGATTCCCCGTGTTTATCAGCTGTTTCCTGTTCATTCATTCAATGAATTTAAGTCTGCATTAGGTATGTTTTCCCCAGTCTGGTCATTGAAGTCTAACGTCCGTCTGTAGTGTTGCCTCGTGTGTTTTTCCATAATAAATCCCACGATTCCTATACTACCGCTTCTGTCCTGCTTCCCTGCTCCGCGCCCGAGCATAAAGCCACGACACACATCTTCTGGTTTAGAGGTTTGAATCTGTCCTCCGGTCCATGTGTGTATGTGGCCTTTGGTAGATAAACATCTCGTACATGGTGTACCTCAACCTTGCATTTTCTGGGATGGGCCCTGACAACTAAGAAGGCTACAGTATTGATATACAATACTAGTCAAAAGTCCAGTTACACCTGCTTTTAATGCATGTTTCTCTGTTTTAGCTTTATTATTCACTTGAAAGTAAGGTTGCTGTAAAAGGCCTTGAGGTAATGAAGTAATACATATCAAATATTGCAACAACCATAAGAATTGTTTAATACGTCAACATTTTCTCAAATTTTCGACTCTTCAAAATAACCGCCTTTTGCTTTGATGACAGACTGGAATGCTTCTCCAAGAGTCTGGAAGGATTTTCAACAAGGTCTAGCCACAAACTTCTCTTCGATTCCAACTCATTCCAAACCTGCAGCACTCCATCTCTTTCTTTGTTTCCTTGTTCACAAAATCATACATATATATATATGGTGTGTGTGTGTGTGTGTGTATGTATGTATGTGGATTGAAAAAGAAACAGCATTTCACCCATAAAACTGTTTCCATAGCAACTGGTTGCAGTTCATTTACTTAATATTGAATTAGTTGGCTATAATTTTGAGAATATGTTTTGATCTGGTCGATGATGAATATAATATTAAAAACACCACCGGCATGTCAAAATAGGAATGTATAATTTAAGGTAGTGTTTTCAGTCCCAGAGTCTTCTGAATAATACATATACACCTATGATAGATGTTGTCTTGTATTGCCCCAATCGCAAACCCCCTAGATCCTGAAGTCCCTTAGGACAAAAGGTATAATTTAGGATCACCACAAAACAATAGGCAAAAACAGCTGTTACACAGTATCACTGCAATTTATTATTTCAAAGAGGGTAGATGGCTGTTGATGAGAGTGAAAATAGAGGCTTTGAGTAAAACTCACAAACACTGGGTGCAGCACAATTTTAAGAAAACCAGGATCCAAGAACATACTACAGATCATCCTATAATATTATCCTATTATACGTTATGGAATATATTTTTATGCTATTATGCTTCTAAATAAAAGTCCTACAAAGACTGTCATGTAATTCTTTCTTCCTGAGTAAATCTAAAATAATAATAATAATAATAATAATAATAATAATAAAAACTTACTTGGATTAGTGCCACAGGACAAAAAAAGGCAAAATATGTGCCATTCAAGGCTGCAGACAAAAAATCCTTTAAACATTCCAGTAAGGCACAGGCAATGTGACGTCTCACTAAATCATAGTGTGGTCTCACACCTCCATTGCTATTGGTTTGATTTCCACATTTTCTGCATTGAGTTTGCATGTTCTTCCCATATATTATGCCAATTTTCTTCAGGTACTCCAATTTCCTTCAAAAGACATGCAGTTTAGGTGATTTGGTGTTTCTAAATTGCCCATTGTGTATGTGTGTTTCCTTTAATAGGCTTGTATCCCAAGCAGGGTGTATACTGCCTCTTTCCCTGTACATACTGGGATAGGCTTGAGGATTACTATGACCCTGTACTGGATAGAAGAAATACATGACATTCTTTGAACAATGTCGATGCCTGATGACAGATGTTAGTTAGCAGGAGTGTTCATGGAGTATAGTTCAGAGGTCAAAGCTTAGAGGAAACTACTGCTGCAGGCTGCTCACAGGTGCCCTCTGCTGGCTCTGGCTATGCTTGCAGTGGATATGACAGGACCCTCCCCCCAACTCCAGGTAGGTCCAAGTGAGCTTCATGGAAGTCGCTACAGAATGCTGGTCCAAAATGGGCCTTGGAGGAACTCTGGGGTTTTCTTCAGGACTGTAGGCTTCCCAGTCTACCAGACACTGTCAACCCTGGCCTGAATTTTCTGGACTTTCTTTGCAATGGAAGGCTTTTTGGTGGAGAGCCACACCCTCACTTCTGGTCAGAATAATAGTACTGGATGGTGCCTCCAGTTATCTTGAGGTTGGTTTTAAGTACAGTTCCTCTGAACTGCTCAAAGTGCCTTTCTCATTATGCTTTTGCACCTGCTCATTGCCATTTCTTCTAATGGAACTGCCGTCTGTTGGTTAGGAAATAGTGGGAGCTGCAAACTGACCTGAACCTTGAACGGAGACGTGCCACTTAAAGAAAGCACCAGGTGGCTTTATGCAATCTCCACCCAAAATAGTAACTGACTCCAGGAATCATGTTTCTCAGATGACACTAAATGTAAGTATTTTTCACAGTCAACCCTCTGGAGTCTAGGAATAGGGAACACACTTTCACTGACTGGGGCATGGTCACACATTTCATTCAATATCATAAACTTAATTCACGGCAAATAAATTATTTCTTATATATTTGTTTTGGCATACAACTCATCTTAATCTTAGTGTACTTTGTAAATATGTTAGATTTATGTTAAGTTTGTAATTTGACATCAAAATATAGACATTGCAAAATGCACCACAAAATTTCACCACTGTTTTAACCAATAGGCACGCAGTCTTCAGCTGAGGGGAGCTTCTGCAAGAAAACAAAATGAGCAACTTATGAAAACCTCTCAATGAGAATCGCTAACACAGAAAAATTCAGCTTTCAAGCATATGTTCCAAATATCATTCACCAGTGCCTGAAAGTTGGCAGGACTGTTTGACAGACCGAATAGCCTCACCTTGTATTCATAATGACCGGTCCTTGGTGTATTTCACCATCACACTAGTCTCAACAAAAAAACTGTAAATAAAAAGGACATCTGGGGGTTATAGTGCCTACAGGTAGTAAATAAATAATCATATAGATGACGTGGTGGCAATATGGATGTTGTCTTTTTGCTAAGAACCTCTGCTGAAGTATAATAGTTGGTTGAAATCTACCCACGCACTCTTTTCATGGCAGTTCTAGTGCAAAAGTAATGTCAATTAAATTCTCTGCAGCCCCAGAATAAACAACGCAGACGTTCTCACCTAGCTCTCCAGAGGCATTTGCCAGCTCAGCAGCTCAGGTAGAAGCTAGCCAGGAGGACAGAGTTACCCCACTCACCAGTTCTCCCTCCTTCTGGTGAGCGTGGGCTTTTCCCCACAGCTCTGGGCAGTGCGAAAGACGATGTGTGGCACCCCCGCAATATAGGCATCAACCTTCCCACATCTCTCCCAATGCTGGCAAAACTAGGGTTGCTATACTGCACTGGCATTTAAAATGCCATTTATGTACAGCAGCACAGTACTGCTCACATACATTAAGTTACAATCTGACAATGGTAGGCATTAAAGCAACTCCCTATTTAATCTTCATTAAGATGAGATGCCCAAAAGAGTGATCTCTGTCAAACAAACCTGTGAAATTAATTACCTATTTGTTTTGCCAATCAACACAAATGACTTCATTAGCATGGACACATTCTTTATTGCTTTGTGTTTTCAGCTTCAGCTCTTTGCATTAAGTTAGGAATGACAAAATACCCTGTGAGGATAAAATTAGCCAAAGTTTAATCTGTCATCATCACAACATTCTTCATGTTAATAACTTTATTGCATTGTCTTTGCCGTTTCCTTGGGAATACAGTGCAAAAATTAATCAGAACAAAACCTTATTTTCTCCTTTCGGATTTTCAGTCAAATATTTTCCATTAAATGTTGCTACCCTATGCAAAATATAACCCCTGCATGTAATTTCTGTAAACACTCATCTGGTTGTAGTGATCGGGATCTGAAGTAAACCCCCTGCAGTGTAGTGCTGCAAGTAATGATAAACTGTGCACTTCTAATATAATTACCAATTCTAACCAACAGCATCATTTTGACAGATATATGCATATGGTATAAGAGATATGGAGGATGAATCAATAGATAGATATTGAGACATTGAATTTGTACCAAGGTAGTTGAAGTTCTCAGTATTACGAGGTAGGTGTTTTTTTTTTTCTTTTAATAGATGCACCCTACACTGTTCCAGTGCACCCTGGATTCCAGTGCACCCGATAAGCAGTTGGAAGTTGGATGAATATATGGATATGCAGCCAGATTACAGATCACAATGGTGATGGATAATGCTGGATAGTCTCCATTTAAACAGCCTCAGAGTTCAACTCTCAGTGCGTCGTTCTTCTGTAGTATGGAATACTAGAGCACAGCTTTCCACAGCATTTGAAAACCAGACTAAGCAAATATTGGTATTATCATACAGTAACAAACATAGAAATGTTTCTTTTTTTTCCGTACCTGTGAAGAACTGTGTTAGAACCTGAATGGACTGCATGTGCCAGAAGCAACCGAAAAACGTCAGAATAATTGCAGCTATCTGGCTCTGTTTCTCCGCAAGTTTCTTTACATTTTTGCGTTTGTCAGCATTTTAGGTTGAGTAATATTATCCCTGCACATTTCCATATGGTTTATGTACTGCAGGGGTGCTGATTCTTGCTCCTGGAGATCTACCACTCAGCTGACCTTAGGTGCAGCCATAATTTGACACACCCAGGAGCAGCAATCAGCAGCCCTGATGTACAGAGTTACCTGATTGTTAGGTAATTAAACTGATAGTCTGTTGTTCTCTGCCAGTTGAGTCCTCAAAAATTGGATAGAGTGATGTGAAGTGACTGCAGGAATGTAAGAAATAGAAAACATCTTGTGTTTGTTTTTTATAGTGTTTTATTCCTGGATTATAGTCCTATTTTTTAAGGACCTATTGCCTGGTTATGGGTGATGCACACAGCATGGAACTACTATTCTGCTCTACAAGATTTCCTGGATAAAGCAATTTTTACTTTTTACAGTTGAATCATCTCTTAAGTATATCTGCTCCCGCACTTTGAGCCCCCGCATCCAGTCCCTCATTACAGCACAATGTTTCCCAGGAACTGTGGGGTAACAGGGTCAAACTGAACCACGCTGAGATAAAAGTGAGAAAATCTTGACGCTGTTCTGACCTCCCCCATTAAAACTGAAGAAGCCACTTCACAATGGCTGGATCTGGCTGGGTTGTTCTTAACAGAATCTGGGGCATTTGATCCCTTCTTTTCAACCATTCAATACATAAAGTGTCCCAAACCTTTTATTCTGTAATATCTGGGGTTTTGACAGTATGTTCTGGTCTGATTCTGTAACTGTGTCACCAGACCACAGCAGCTTTTTCTGCACATATTTGACAATTTTGTGGAGATTATTCCACTGCTGTGGGAAAAAAATGAACAAGCTGTGAAAGGATGAGTCCAGAGGGAAAAAAACATCAAAACCCAGAATCTGCACCATTTGGCTTGGTTGTAAGGGTTAGACACCTTCTGAAGACCTTCTGAATCAATTTGAGAACAACTTGTATTAAATTGTTCATAAATGTTTTGTAATCAGGAAGTAGTTCTACATATACATTTTGTGTTTAAATTACTATCATTATGATTCAGTAAATAAGACAGCAGCTTAAGTTTCATATATGGGTACTTTCCAAAAGTTTTGGCTTTCTCAGAGAAGAGAAATAAAGCTGTAGTTCATTTTACAATGTAATAATTTAGGGAGATAACCTTGAAAACCACTTTCCTAACCTTAAAATCCACCTTCAAGAAAGTGGTAATAAAAGTAAAACATTTTATTGTACCGCATCCAGTTCAGAATCCGTTTCACAAGTTACCAGCTGCACACATGATCGCCCTTCCTGACCACGCCCCCCTTTTGGTAGTTTCAGCCTATGATTAATCTCACCTGCAGTCAATATCAGCCTATTTAAGTTCACTCTGCTCAATACTGTTTTTTTTTTTTTTTTTTTTTGCTATTTTGGCTCTGTGGTTAGGTTTTTAGGCTTTTTTTTTAAATATCTGTGATGTGAATTTCTTTGGTTTCTGCTTACTGATTTGCCAGTCTTGTTTAGTAGCAGGAACTTGTTTTGGATGATGTATGTTATAATTTAGGTACTCCTCCTGGGAACACCTCATATAGCAGCCCCAGTCCTATCTGCACTGAATATTTTGAGGCTCACCTCCCAAACAGCAATGGCCAAAGATCTGTTCATGTTGGTGTGTGTAGTTTGACCTTTTGTAAGTGTGCTTTTTATAAAGGATGAATATACTTTCTAATGCTGTGTCCTCGTGTTGTGAAATGGTGCAAATAGATTTTTGAAATGCTTATTTCATTGGGAAGAAAGAAAGGCACAGATGCTAGTAGTTGTCATTTTTCATTTTATGCTTATAAAAGTACAACAGTTGAACAAATAATCAGCAGATGACCAATATTGCATATGAGACATTGATTTAAAAACTCACTCAGTCCATTATTTTGTTGTTGTTGTCTTTGACATGAGACCACCAATTCAGGCTTCTCGTCATATGTACTGTATTGTGAACCAAAACGTAGTCCTCATGTAATCTAACAAAGAACTTTAATTAAATTTCCAGAACTTACTAAGTCCACTGAAATTTTCTCAAAACACAGTAAACCAAGGTCTGCATGACTAACAGATTTTGTATGATGGTTTATATTTAAAGTTTTAATTTCTATATACACTATATTGCCAAAAGTATTAGGACACCCCTCCAAATCATTGAAATCAGGTGTTCCAATCACTTCCATTGCCACAGGTGTATAAAATCAAGCGCCTAGGCATGCAGACTGCATCTACAAACATTTGCGAAAGAGTGGGTCGCTCTTAGGACCTCAGTGAATTCATCTGTGCAATAAGTCCATTTGGGAAATGTCCTCGCTGTTGAATATTTCTCGGTCAACTGTTAGTGGTATTATAACAAAGTTGAAGCAATTGGGAACAACAGCAACTCTGCCACAAAGTGGTCGGCCACATAAAATCTCAGAGTGGGGACAATGCATGCTGAGGCACACAGTGTGCAGAAGTCGCCAACTGTCTGCAGAGTCATCCAAACTTTGTGTGGCCTTCAGATTAGCTCAAGAACAGTGCATAGAGAACTTCATGGAATGGGTTTCCATGGCCGAACAGCTGCATCCAAGCCTTACATCACCGAGTGCAGTGCAAAGTGTCAGAAGCAGTGGTGTAAAGCATGCCACCATCAGTCCCATCAGTGCCATCATTTGACCTCACAAATGCTCTCCTGGAAGAATGGTCAGAAACGGTCTTCCCAGAAGAGTTGAAGCTGTTATAGCTGCAAAGAGTTAGCCAACTCCATATTAAAGCCTATGTATTAAGAATGGGATGTCATTAAAGTTCATGTGTTTGTAAGGGCAGGTGTCCCAATACTTTTGGCAATATAGTGTATATATATTTGCTTGCTCAAATTGAGATTTGGGGAATTTGAAGGCCAAGTCAACACCCTGAACTCATTCATATTCCTCAAACCATTCCAGCGAAAGGTTTGTAGTGTGGAAGGTGGCACTATCCTGTTAAAAGAGGCCACTATGTAATACTGTTGCCATAAAATGGTGTATTTGGCCTGCAGAAATGTTTACGTAGGTGGTACATGTCAAAGTAGCATCCACATGAATGCCAGGACACAAGGTTTCCCATCAGAACATTACCCTGGGCATCACACTGCCTCCTCTGGCTTCTCTTCTTTCCATACTGCATCTGAGTGCCATCTCTTCCTCAGGTAAATGACACACTTGTACCCAACCATCCACATGATGTAACGCAGTGTGTCTCACCAGACCTGGTCACCTTGTTCCATTGCTCCATGGTCCAGTTCTGATGCACACATGCACATTGTAGGTGCTTTCAGGGACGGACAGTGGTCAGCATGGGCAATCTGACTGGTCTATGGCTATGCAGCCCTATATGCAGCAATTTGTACTACAGTAGCTCTGCTGTGGAATCGGACCAGACAGACTAACTTTTGCTCCCCACGTGTATCAGTCAGCCTTGGGCACTCATGACCTCATTGCCAATTCACTGGTTGTCCTTCCTTGGACAACTTTTGGTAGATGCTGACCACTGCATACCAGGAACACCCCACAAGACCTGCTGTTTTGGAGATGCTCTAATCCAGTTGTCAAGCCATGACAATTTGGCTCTTGTCAAAGTCACTCAGATCATAACACTTGCCCATGTTTCGTGTTTCCAAGACATCAAGTTCAAGAACTGACTTTCCCAATATAAAATTGCACTATTGACAGGTGCCACTGTAGTAATCGGTGACATTCCCTTCACCTCTCAGTAATTTTAATGTTAATGGCTGATCTATGTCGTTGAGTTTTTGGGAGTCACCACCTTCTTACAGACTACGAATAACAGAGTACAGTCATGCACAGTGTAATGATGTTTTGGTGAACTACAGGCGATTAACCATTCTTAATATATTCTTCTCTGATGTGCAATTGTCTCAAATTATATCTTGTGAAGATATACATATAGAACAAACAGACTAAGCTAACACTGAATTCTACATCATTACCAAGACTGTGGAAGGCAATATTAATCTGATAGTGTTTCTCATGAATATGCAATATCGTCTACAAAGGAAGAACATAAATTCATGCTAGATGCTATAGACTAGATGGTCAGTTCCATCTGCTTTCCCAGCACAAGTGTTAGTTAATATTATATGTAGTTTTCTGGTAAAGCAACTTGCAAGTCATTATGCACTTAATATGAAATAAATGAGCTTATAGTCCTTAACATAGCTTTAAGGGGCTAGCACATGGTATCAAAGTGATTAAAGATGCATGTTTGCAACTGAAAGATGGCTGAATTTTTCAATAGTGAAACAAAAAATGCTTAGAAATCTGAACAGGTTGTTACATATTAACAAGAAAAAAAGTCAGGTAATACAAAGAAAACAGCATTCCATTCATTACCCTAAATATGTGGCAGGATAATTTAAAAATTGTTTCATCATATAATTTTTCCAGTTCTTTTGAAGCAAAGTTTTGACTGTGCCTAATCCAGATGTGGCAGAGTATCAATTGGTCTCCAGCCACTGCGAGTCTTTCTGCCGCATGATGCAATGTAGCCTCTTTGTTCTGCTGGATGCTTTCAGTGCTCGTTCTCTGTTACTCCTCCCATCAGCTCGTAACCCTCTAATACAGTGCCATGTGAGGAAAAGGCAGCATTTGTGAAGACCATATGGCAAACGGCCTCTGCTTTCTGGCAGGCAGAAAGGCGTTGTGGCCATTACAGGCTGATCCAGAATTGGAAATTCAAATTTTTAAATGTCTCAGAAGCAAAATTTATGATCTTAGGTCAAACCGTATAGCCTCATACTCTTTTCTGGGATTCAGTTCAGAATATTTTAAATGTAAGGCTTTAGTGAGCATTTTTTTATCATTCATTATGCAACACTGCAGCTACACATGCAGGTTTTACATTTACCACAATACTTAGTTTTATGCAAACCCTTTTACGGTGGCGAAGTTTTTAAAGTGTGTCGTTCAGCAAGGATGCCTCCAAAGTACCAGGCAAAGAACCATGTAAATGGGTATCAAAACAACTGCAAGCAACTTCCAACAATGTACAGCTGGAGAGTCTGTCGGGTAGCAGCCTTCCATAACCAACCCGTGCACTTCTGAGGTGCTTCTTTGCATTTCCGCAGATGCAGTGTGCAACTCTCAGGGGTATGTGGAGCAGTTGTGGGAGGCCCACGGAGGCGAACGCCTGAGTTACCATCTGGCTTATGTAACACACAAAATATTCAGCAGGGATCCACCCCACCTCAACTCCTTTCAGGAATGAAAAATTCAAGGGGATTCCTGTCATCACGCATTAGTGGTATTGGGCCCCTAGCTCTGGTTTATGTTTATTTGGAGACCCCTAGCATAAGAGGTTGAAAACCCCTAATGTATATGAACCAGAGGATTGCACGGACGCTGGAGGAGAGCCCTTCTGGATTTCCAGCCAAAGTTTGTTGGTAAGACAAGGTTGAAAGGTAATGGAATCATGAAAGAGGGCCATACATCTCCTCTTGACAGCTCCCAGAAAGCCCCCACAGTCTTATGCGCACCCCCGCTTTAGCAGTTTTACTGCACAGTCGACCATTAGCCTGACGTCAGCACATTTTAGCCAGCTGATGGTGTGTGGAGGTGTGGGCCACTCATGCTCTGAAGTGTATGAATGTTAATGGCAATGGAGCATGGGATAAGGAGGGTGGGAGTACTTGGCGAGTAGAGTTAGTTGACTATTGACTAATGGAGTTAATTCAGCTCACTTACCCTTTCCATCTTTAACATATGATTTAGCGTGATTTAAGTTTCCGGAAAAGGTATACCTAAACGCCCAGTGAGACAGTCAATAGATATTCAAGGACTGCGATTGAAGTGTAATGAATGTTAAGGAAATTTCATAAACTTTGTCAACTATTGTTAACATCTAGATTTTAAAATGTTTTCCTATATACAAAATAAAATGCATTTATTAATCTGACCTATTTGGGATTTCATTTCCCGTAACTATACATTTTTAAGGTAATGGGTTTTTCTGATGGCTGGCGTGGTGGTGCAGTGGTTATCGCTGTGGCTTTACCCCTCAAGGACCTGGGTTCAAGTCTCCACCAGGGTTCCGTGTGTGTAGTTTATCTCCATGTCATCGTGGGGTTTCCTCTGGGTACCCCCAAAAGTCCAAAAATATGCTGAGGCTATTTGGAGTTGCCAAAATGCCCGTAGGTGTGCATGTGTGAGCAAATGGTGTGTGAGTGTGCCCTGTGATGGGTTGGCGCCCCATCCTGGGTTGTGCCCGTAGCCTCCGAGATGAGCTCCTGACGCTAAATGGGATAAGCGGTTTCAGAAAATGGATGGATGGATTTTCAGGCACACACCTGCCTCATTCATAGAAAGGCCATTGCCTTTTTAATCAAGTGACACAGAGAATACTCTCCAACACTATACTTTTATCCTGCTTTCTAGACATTCTTCATGTTTGAGTGCTAAACCTTTGGTTATGCCACAGAAATAAATATCACGTATCATCTCAATCTGAAGATTGCTGTGCACTTTAACACAAATGATATTTGCATTACAGTAGCTAAGTTAAACTTTTTTGCTTTTATGATGTACAATGAAGACTTTCATTTGGTCAGTGCTATGCTATGAAGTTTTTTTTTATTCTGCATATGCACAAGTAATCCCCATTGAATTAATGACTTAAATGATTTGCTGTAAATGTTATATGGCATTAAAATGCTTGAAAAGGTACTTTATTAATATCACCACTAAAATGTGGGCATGAATTAATTTAAATCTTATGAATGACATTAACACTGACAGACAACTAACCACAAATTAAACAGCTAAATTAACAGCTTGAATATAAATTGCAAAAATAAAGTGTTAAATTCAGCTTGAATAAAACATGTTAATACAATGTCAGTGGCCTTATTAAGAAGATGTAATAACAATTTAGACAGCAACCCTTTTAAGACCTCCAGTTCCGTAAGACCTTCAGTGCAGAGGTGCAGAAATGTTTATGGGAATTCTAATGATTTAATGCAGGTAAATATTTTTTTGATTTATGCTTTAAGGTTGATTGCTTTTGGTATAGTATTTGTTTATGTACCATAATCCAAGAGACCTAAAATAGGTGTATTGCTATAACCACTTGTATGAGAAACTAAGATTACTCCATCCATTTTCTGTAAATACTGTCAAAAGCTGGTGCTTATCAAAGGAAGCAAAGGGCACAAGAGAAGGGGAGATCCAGGACACGAAACTGCTGGACAAAAAAAATGGATGGATGAATAAGGTTTTATTGCTTATATCTTATTTTATCTTTTTGTTTCCTGATGGCGGTTGGACATGATTGCAGCACATGGCTTCACTGAGCCACGGCACGGGGCTGAGGGGTGGGGGTCAGTCCTGTGGATTCTTATACAAGTCCTGAATTCAGATGAGAATGTTGCGAAGTCCAGAAATGTCCTGTGTACATACTGAAATGCCATCTCTTCTGTGATATTTTAATTGCTTATTCAGAATAGACTCGTAGTATGCAATTAAACAATTTTGGTATAAACAAGGACAATAATGAACTACAAAGGATTTTATTTAAGGGGTTTTGACATTTTATATGCATATTTCACTTGGAAAAAGGTCAGTAGAACACAGAGATAATCCTTCCAATGCTGTGGTATTCAGCCTCAAGGTAGTAATTCTTACCCCTATTTATTTTGGAGCGCATGTCTTTTGGGAGGGATATTCACAGCTTTCGTGGCTGATAAGGCTGTCAGGAACGTGCTACAGTTAAACTAAACTCTCAGGGTCTCCTGTTTGAAAAAGACTGAAAAAAATAGAAAAACCAAACAAACAATCTGGAGCTGAATGAGTGACCACATGTCACCTGGAGTCAGCGTATCCCAGCTGTATTTTAGTCATGGGAAGCATTCCTTCATGTTTGACAAGGGGTGGCAAAGCAGGCGTAATGTGAAATTACTGTTGTGGAAAGCATTTGTGAGAGCTGAATTAGCACTTCACTTTCTGCTTTTTACAGCTTGGTGCTACATCAGGGGGGTGATAAATTCTGGTATGTGGCCAACAAATAGGGGAAATGAGAGTAATATATCAGCTGCTAACTGAAGTGTTTTGAGTTTGCAAGGTGGTTGGCCGAAAGAGCTGTGGACTGTGATGAATACATTTGTTATTGTAACTTACCTGGCTGGAGTTGAAATATGCATTGAAACTGTACATTTTTACATGGGCAGCATCTAAGCCATCGATAGCTTGACCTCAGAATCTGTTCGAGGCTACAAACGATGCTTGTATCGATCTGGAATTTAACAGAGGTGCCTTTCTAGTCTGAGAACATGAATCAGCTCGCATTATTACATGAATTATTTCAGTATACCTGGTCTTACAAGGCATAGCATACTTAATGTATTAGAATATGGTGACCGTATACGTTCCAGAATCGTTTGCTCAGTAATTGTACAGAATTGGTCTGCTCAATTTATATATTACACTGGTAATGTTTTATTACACCATAGAAACAGACACAAATACATTTAACATCTAACCCATTGCAGTTATACAGTAAGTTATACAGTATGATCCACAACAAGTGAAATAAATTTATTTGTAAAGTTCCCCCCCAAAAAGTACAGATTTATAACATATATATATATATATATGTTATATATATATGTTATATATATATATATATATGTTATATATATGTATATTATGTTATATATATATGTATATTATATGTTATATATATGTGTATATAATACATGTGTATATATATATATATTAATTTTCAGTAAGAAGACTGTTACTCAACTGTGACAAGATTTTATCTTGTGATGAACCTAGAATTGTTTTATGCACGATTCTAAAAATAAGTAAATAACTCGTGCAACTATGATAAATACATTTTAGGTTTTAATTTATAGGTCACACAATGCAGGTCTCCTTGTCAAGCCAAATAAAAGGTTGGTGCTAAAGTCAAAAGATATATATTATAGAGTCTGTTCATGTTTTGGGTGAAGATTCAGTCTCAGTATTGAAATCTTGACTGAAGACCATCCATCCATCCATCCATTTTCCACTAGTTATAAGGGGTCAGGTCATGGGGGCAGCAGTCTAAGCAGGGATGCTCAGACCTCCATCTCACCAGCCACCTCCTCTAGCTCCTCTGGGGGAATACCAAGGCATTCCCATGCCAGCCAAGAGATATATTCTCTCCAGCGTGTCCTAGGTCTGCCCCGGGGCCTCCTCCCAGTTGGACATGCCCGAAACACCTCCCCAGGGAGCTGCTCAGGAGGCATCCTAGATAGATGCCCGAACCACCTCAATGCAGAGGAGCTCCACATTGATCCCCACCCAAATGTCTGAGCTCCTCACCCTATCTCTAAGGCTGAAGCCAGTCACCCTGTGGAAGAAACTCATTTCAGCCACTTGTATCCGTGATCTCATTGTTTCGGTCACTACCCAGAGCTCATGATTATAGGTGAGGATAGGAACGTAGACCAACTGGTAAATTGAGAGCTTTGCCATCCAGCTCAGCTCCCTCTTCCCTATGTTCAGACTGGAAGGTGCTGATCCTCATCCCAGCTCTCTCACACTCAGCTGCAAACCACCCAATGCATACTGCAGGTCACCAGCCTACAATGCCAACAGGAACACGTCATTCACAGAAAAACAAAGTTATGATCCTAAGCCGCCTGAATCAGACCCCCTTGGTTGCACCTAAAAATTCTCCATAAAAATTATGAACTGAATAGATGACAAAGGGCAGCCCTGCCAGAGTCCAACACCCACCGGGAACGAGTCCAGCTTACTTCTGGCAATATGAACCAAGCTTTTGCACCATTTGTACAGGGACAGGATAGCACGTCCTCCTGAAGCCCCCCCCCCCCCCACTGGCCCCCCTTGAGGGACACAATCATATGCCTTTTCCAAGGCCACAGAACACATGTAGACTGGTTTGGCAAACTCTGATGAGCCCTCCAACATCCTTGTGAGAGTGAAAATCTGATCCAGTGTTCTACGGCCAGGACAGAATCCACATTATTCCTCCTGAATCTGAAGTTTGACCAAAGGATGGACCCTCCTCTCCAGTACCCCGACAGAGACCTTCCCACGGAGTCTGAGGAGTGTGATCTCCCTGAAGCTGGAACACATCCTCTGGTTCCCTTTCTTAAAGATCAGGACCACCACCTGAGTCTGCCAATCCAAAGGCACTATCCCCAACATCCATGTTGAAGAGGTGTGTTAGCCCAACAACATCAAGAGCTGTTAAGAACTCAGGGCGAATCAAATCCACTCCCAGAGCCCTACCACTGAAGAGTCTTCCAGCTCTGCTTCCTCCATGCTATATCCCCAGTTGAGGTCAACAGTTCTCCCTTGCTTCCCCACCCCGAGTCACCTGTTCGTTTGTTGGAACTTTTTCGAGGCCGACCAAAAGTCCTCCTCCATAACCTCACCAAACTCCTCCCAAACCTGAGTTTTTTGCTTCAGAGGCTTTTTGCCAAAGCCTCTTTCCGCTTGGCCTGCCACTACCTGTCAGCTGCTTCAGGAGTCCCACAAGCCAACCAAGCTTGGAAGACCACCTTCGTCAGCATTGGCACAGCGACAGGCACCAACAACCTTACGGCCACAGCTTCAAAACGCTGCCTCAGCAATGGAGTCCCTGAACATGGCCCATTCAAGCTCAATGTCCTGACCTTACCCAGACCTTGAAATATAAAATAATGTAACTATGGTTTCTGGTAATACTTTAGGAGCCCTTTGTGTATATCACTGTTCTGACCAAGCATGTCCTTTATTTCCCTCCCCAGATGTCCATGTGGTGTCTTGCAACACTTTGAGCAGGAGTGCTGGTTCAGTCCCATGGAAATGTAACGTCATGGGTATCGTTTTATACTGTGAAATTGTGGGTGCGGAGTATGATTACGTAGAGCTGCTTAGAGAACTGGCTCACTGATGGACTTCATTAAAGCTGGCTCATTTTCCCTTCTATTTTATGTTAGCATGCCTAGGGGGGAGTTGAGCAGCCAGTCGACATTATACCCCAAGAGGTTTATTTTCTCCCTACTCTTTCCCCAGTTTCATCCCCATTTTGTATAAATAATGTAGTGATGGGTTTCCACAAGTGCTTTAGCGTGAATGTGTTGCGAAAGGTGCTATTTAAAAATAAGTTGAAGAGTAATGGTCATCTGTACAAGATCTGCACAATGCTCCTGAAGAAAGGGAGACATGGGCATCCTGGGTCATTGCAAAATCAGGTGACAAGCTGTTGGGGGGGGGCAGTGGTTCCTGGAACTATAACAATGTATTTTTGCCTCTTGACTGCAGGTACCTCTTAGACTTTGATACCCAACCTTGCTCTCAGCTGTAGACCTTCTGCAACTGACCCCCATTTTGTTTTCTTGTGTGTCCCATTGTGTGAAGCTGCAGAATGATGTATATTGTTAAAGTAATGCTCAAACTTATGATTTCCTGGGGTGTAATTCAATATTTGAACATTAATTAAATTTAATGTTGTTTTCATTGTGCTGAGGCTGAAACAATTGCTCACAGTTTTCATTTCTTCCTGCTGATTTTGTTAAACTCCACTCTACTACAATCTCCAAAGTCAATATTCCATCCTCCATTCCGTATATATTTGTTTGCATCTGGCCTGGAGTAAATATTACAGTTTCATGGGAGTTAAGTTTCTGCTATTGTAATAATAAAGAGCAGCTACAGTAAACAATAATTTTAGTCCTAGGCTGTGCTGTATCATGTTGTAAATAATCTATCAAAGTTTCTCGACTATCTTCTTGTATTGTTAGAATGAGTCCCTTACCTGATATGCCTTACCCTTGCATTAATATAAAATTACCATATTCTTGCTTCTGTTTTCTATAACTCATGTTTAATATCTCATATTCCGCTCTCTGCATGGGTTACCAAAGACAACACACTGCTTTGTATGTTGGAGCAATTAGCTAGAAGGAAAGAACCTTCCTGGTGAATATGTCAGCCCATCCATCCATCTGCTGCCGACCCTGATCAGAATGGGGGTGTTGAGGGGGGCTGGGGATCCCCCTAGCTATTCCATCACAGGGCACATACATGTGCAGGTCCCTGTGTCGTCATGGGGTTTCCTCCAGGTGCCCCAGTTTCTCCCCACAGTCCAAAATCATGCTGAGGCTAATTGGAGTTACCAGATTGTGTGTGTGTGTGTGCCCTGCAATGGGTTGGCCCCCATCTTGGGTTGTTCCCCGCCTTGTGCCCGTAGTTTCAGAAAATGGATGGATGGATGGATGGATCATACATGCACACACTGACACACAATCCCATACGATGGAAAACGTGGAGATGTCAGGTTAACTTAGCTGCCCGGAGGTAACCCATGTAACACGAGGAAAACATGCAAAATGCAGAGTACAGAGTGGAGATGGGACTCAAACCCCATAACCCTGGAGATGTGAGGCGACAGGGCTAGTCGTCCTGCCACCATTATAGTCTAATATATTTATGTGCGAATGAATGATTCTGTAGAGAAGACCATGTTTTAAGAACCACAGTGTTTCCTCTCATTCTCCAAGGGCTTCATTAATTTGATCATGGATTCCTTTCCAGCCTCCAGCATTATATTTTGCAATTAAAAGTGACCTCATTTCGTTGCTTAAGGTACTGAGGAAATCCCTGTTTCCCTTCTGTACTATATATGTGTACTTCAACGTTCAAAAATTGTAAAACAATTCAGTCCCGTTTTTAGAGAAAGCCAGTACTGTATGTTGATATCCTTTACATTTTTTGGATTTTATACTTAGCAATTTTTGTACTGTCCGTAGTTCATATGTTGTACATTTCACCTAATTAACAAATTTAACTTTGACCACTGAGAGATTTTATTGGGTAACTACAATGCAGGTATTTAAAATAAGATCATGGGCTATTCTTTGAGGCTGTCCCAGAAGCGCAAGGACAATAACACTCCCAATATTTCCCATAGTCATTTATGAGGTTAGAGTCTGCAAAAGGGGGTTATTTAATTGGTCAAGACAAGAAAGGGCAGGGGCTTCAAACCACAGCCACATAGGCAAGACTGCATTGCGGAAAATGAGTCAAAGGGGAGGGAGAACAGGAAAGACAATGACACACATCTTCAGACATCTTCAAACGTAAAAAAGTATTTCAGTACTCCTATAATGGTGCTAATATAAATACGATTGTTGTATTTGGCTGAAAAATTGGGGGAATTAAGAGTAATGCATGAACTGTTCACTGTACTGATTTTAGTGAAAGACTGGAAGGTCAAAACTTTCAATACCCTCATTCATGAGGAAAAACTGCAAAAGGTACCAAAGGGAAGATTCTATGCTGGTTTTAAATATTACGAGACAACCTTGATCATAGAAACAAACTGGAGCTAGAAAAAGTTATATAAACATAAAGGACAAAATTGCAGCTTACAGGAAATATTTGGTACGCTGTGAATAAGTGATCAAAGTATCTATTAATAGGTTAAATGAACAAGCCTAAGGCTAAGGAAAATTTTTCCCTTCTGCATGATAAGCTTCCAAAAGTTTTCCCATGGGTTCTCAGGAGGATCCATCAAGAGATCACACAGACTATTTTTACTTTAAATTGCATTTTAGATTGTTGAGTGGGAGAAGCCTGAAAGAGCTGTATTAAAATGGGAATCCCATAAAAATACCTTAATGAACCACTATAATTTACAGTACTGTGATTGCAGAAAAGTAGAATCACTTGTTTCTCAGATCCGTGCCCCAGATCACAGAACCCTGGGTGAGAAATAAGCTTCAAACGTGACACATGTAATCATTGTGAGGCTGGATTTTAAGCACTTGTAGCAGGCCACTTCAAAGGGAGGACAGGTTATCTGATATACTTGAAAAATCTGCAAATATCTACAATAGCTTCATTTCCTGATCACCCCATCAAGAAAGCTGTTTAAACTCTTAAGATGGAAAGAGGCTTGTTGGATGAAGAGATTTGGATGAAAAATGTCAATGATACTTGTGATCTTCAAAATGATCCTGACATTTTCTCTTTGAGGCAATCGATGAAGAGCCACTGATTTCACCTGTCAGATATAGATGGGCTGGCTTGTCAATGTATGCTTTATCCTTTCTGCAGTCTTGCTAAAACAGGCGAAATATAAAAAGCAACTTTAAAAATGCTTTTTGTAGGCTAGATTAATAGAAGCATTATTAGCAAAGACTTGTTAGTTTAAATCCTCTTGTCTGAAAATCCACATGTACGTGGTTTGTTAGTAATTCAGTACTTTGCATTGATATATTATGTTATGAATTATGTATAGCCATTATCTATATCAATGTTTCCATGCTTAGCAAGAGGATAAATTAATATATTAAAAAATAAAGCAAAAAAAAAAACAAATGAAAATAATATTGGAGCAAAAACTGTTTTGACCTTGGATATGTCGGAAATGCTCTTTAATTACTGCATATGCAGTCATTGTGATAGTGTTACAAAGCACCTCAACATGTTATAGGTTATCCATTTATACCACTAATTAGCAAGTCAGCAAAATTGTTCTGCTATTTAATGGCCTTTATAAAGTGACATTCACTCTACTCAAAGTATATTCCAGGAGTTGTGGCACCCTTTCCTTCATAAAACATATTTCTTTATAATTTACGTTTGGTACATAAAATGTCACATACTGAAGTCGCAATTTAAAAGAAATTGGAGAAACACATAAATGATTTATTTCAAATGTTTTGTCTTTTCTGCAAGCCCCACAAATTCCAAATATGTCATTAGAGACATATGTCATATAGTTTATGACAGATGGAAAGGGAAAATACCACTGCGATATTTGGAAATATAGTACATGTCATCCACAATTGTCATTTTCCTCTTCCTCTCACCAGCGCTATGCCCCTGTCAAGCACAGGCTCTGACATCCTGCTTGCTGGATGAGTTTCGTTTCAAACCAAAGAACTGGGCACCTTTGACAACATCTCATGTCCAGGCTGCGCAGCAATGAATAAGGCATACGTCTGACGAGGGGAAAACCATGAAGCACGTGCACCACAACAACAGAAAAATGGGGTCCTTTTGGTGAGATACACTGACAGCGGCCAAGAGACTGCAGCTTGCCAGACTCCGGCCCTGCGGCCACAGCGGTGCCCTGGTTAGAACAACAGCTTTGGACATCTGCACACCAGCCCAAGCTTGGCAGTTGCTGACTTCTGGGAGCTGTGCGGGTTTGAGGACCTTTGGATCCCCCCAAAGCCCCCTGCCAGATGTCAGCTTGACGCCTCAGCTTTAAACGCTGTGGGATGCTCACACATGCGGCGTGCGGGGGGTTAATAGAGCTGCCATGTTTCAGGGTCCATCTCTTAACAAGTGACACGGACAGTAGAGTGTTGCTGCAGCACACGTGAAAGTACGTGGGAAGGGAAGAGACTATACAAAAAGATTGAAATAAAATATAATATATATATATAATAATATTGAATGAACCGCAATAATTTGAGAATTGAATGAGTTGTGGATTATTATTTGGCTCATGAACAACAATTGTTTTGTTTGTTTTTTCGTTGTACAGATAGATCACATTATAGAAGGCATCAGAGTCCACAATATGGATTTCTATATTTCGCTCAGTGGAAATTATTTCTGGTGCTGATTCAAATGAAAATATATTTCATCGCTGTCTCACAAACAATATGTCTATATGTGGTGTGCATATGTATTTTACCCGGCCATTTAGCTCTTGTAAATTCTATCTTGGACTCCTGTGGTTGTTCCTTTCATCCCCCGGCGTCCCCCCAGTAAAAAGAGCCGCGCTGATTCATACACCTGCCATTCCATGAAAATTTGTACACTGTGCTGGTCATACTGTGCTATGCTATTGGTGAGTACCAGCTGCAGAGGCTTCACCTATCTCACCGCAGGCAGTCGGCAAACTGGAAATGAAGCCGACGTTGCAGTAATGTAGCAGACATCTCAGATACCTTCCCAGACTTATATCCACTCAGTGGTCAATTATGTTTCTGCTGCTTTGCAGCTCCCATCTGTGCCTGAGTCATTCACAAAAAGCGTGATCGTTGTATATTCTCCAGCCTTTGTGATATGTGTGAATATCGGCCGTATTGCTTTGCTTAGCTGTTTTCTTTTTTCCTAGGTACAGTATATCTCTCCCTTACATTTGTGTCATTGCTAATGAAATTTATTTTCATATTGCATATTTCAAAAATAGGAAGGTGCCCTGGCATCACAGCCAGTATGTTCCCCAACCTTGTGTGACGTGCTGCCTGGGTCAGGCTCCAAGCAGTGTTTAAATTTAGATGGACCCGGCGGAGCTCCGCTCCGTCTCCTTATATCCAAATCGAAAATCCAAATTTTCATCAGACTTAATGTTACTTTTCATTTGCAGCTCAGACCAGATGGAGTCTGTGTCCCAATTCAGTGGCTGCAGCCTTCTACACCTGCATTTAAAGACTGAATGCATCACAGTGGCATGACGAAACAGAACCAGTATGAAGGACTCCTTCAAATGCTTCCTCCTTTTCTTGGGCCACGAAAGATCCAACAGGCCCAAGCTATGTGAAGATTTATTATGTGGACCTTCGACAGATGCAGCCTACAAAGGCCGTGTAGACCACGTCCTTCAAAGCATGCAGGCCATGAATTGGGACACAGCTATTCATTCCTCAAAGGAGATTAGATATTCCTACATGACACCTTGAGTTCTGTCCTGTGTTTTTCTATTTTGACTTATTTCACTTATTGAACTGCTGCCAAAACTTCACTTACTAGCTAGATTCTGTTAGAGATAAGACATATGGGAGATGCAATCTGTGAATAACTTGATATTTTAATGCATTTTCACAGGGACATTATGAATGAACAAACATGAATATTATTTGTAGCGGTAAGCCATTTTGATGCATTTTTAAGTTTAATTTACATGTTATGTTAAAAAAATGTAACCACATTATATGTACAATAACTATATCAAATAAAAATAACTTTATGATCACATTTTTAGTATTTTGTATTGCTTTAAAGTGTCAACGCAACATAAAGACACATGAACATACTGCATCTTTAACATTGTAATCTAAATATATATGACGTAATAAAACAATGTACAGAACAGCTTATTCCCCCCCCACTCTGTACTTGACAGGCTCCCTCTCTGCTTTAACCACGGCCTCAAGCCCCCCTCAACCCAGATTGGGATTAGTTTTTTTTGGAACGATTAGTTTTAGGAATGGATGAAAAAAAAAGTGGAAGGATTTCACACAGATAGCAATATCTATATGCACACAATTTAAAACACCCCTTAACAATCTCCTTAGATTCAGCAACTCAGCAGACAGATTTTAAACAACCATACACCTGCTAACCACTATATTAAATCCCAAAGCATTCCGAATTCAATTTTCCCTCTTTGATGTCTTATTGCAGCAGTTAGAGAGCACTTAAATGAAGGGTCGTTCATCTGATGAGATTTCTTGAAGGATCTCCCAGTCTCATCTAAATGAGACAGAAGTCTAACACAGGTCAGGCTTGACACAACAGGGTGCAAGATGAAAACACAAGGCTTTTATTGGCCTGTATCCATAAAAATATGTATGCTTATGTCAATGTGCTGTATTAGCCCAGGCGTTCTGCAGAGGTGGAAATTTCAGGTCCAGAAAGTACAAATCCAGACCGTGATTTAGTTTCAACCAACCAGTTGAGTTTAAAGAGTCACAGTTACAGAGTACTCAGCTGGTTGGTTGAAACAAAATCCTGGTCTGGATTCGTACTTTCTGGACCTGGAATTTCCACCTCTGGCGTTCTGAAGATAAAAGTTTTCACAAAAGGAAAAATAAAACTTAATATTAAATCAAATGTAGGGTTTCTTTCACATAAGAAAGTCCATCTATCCATCACGGTAACTGCTTAATCCCAACTGGGGTCATGGGGGGGACTGGAGTCTATCCCAGGAACGGGTGCAGGCAGGGACCAACCCTGAATTGTGGGAGAAAACCGGAGCCCCCGGCGGAAACCTACATGAACGCGGGGAGAGCGTGCAAACTCGACACAGAAGGTCCTACACCCAACCCAGGGACCGAACCAAGGACCTTCTTGCTGTGAGGCAGCAGCGCTAACCACTGCGCTGCCCCATAAGAAAGTCAATAGCTTCATTATCTAGCATGTCCTTTGTTTATTACATACGTGCAACAACGGAGCCAGAAATCATAGTGTGGGAGGGCAGGCAGAAAATCAGGTGGGTCAGTCCCATAACAAATCGCCTGGCGACAAAATCACATTATAGATTCAACTACATAGTTTTTTAATGACCTGTGGCATTATTAATACCAAATCAACAAAGAGAAAGTAAAATCTATTTGCCTCTTAACAGCATATTTCCTCCAACTTATCTAGCCATGCACAAACATACCCGCCAGACACTTTGGTCTTATCGTACCGTATCGCTCACAGTCATGCATTTGCATGGGCCCCTAAAGTTTGCATCACTGTGTTAAATATTAAATGAACGAATGCCTTATTTTGGAGATGCTGAAGCCACACGTTCCACTTACCAGCTAGCTAGAAGGAACCATGCACCGCAGTCTGGGTTAGCACCTGTACCGGCTAAACCTCTGTCTCTGTGTGCTTCAGCTGGCTTGCTGAATCCATACCATTACGCTAAGCTAAACTACAACTTTATGGCCCAGTGTTATTGATGGAGCAGCTGTGTTCCATATGTGACAGCATACTGCCCTGAAATTAAAGAAGCCAAATCTGTTGCCTATGCATTCTGTGACATTGAATAGCAGCCATTCAGACAGAAAAAAAAATTAAAAGGCACATTGCCCAGCTAATGAGCATTAATAATTCTGTGGAAAAGTAGTCAATTATGAAGCTGTCAGTATTATGATAGGGAATTGTTCTGTGTCTTGTTAAGTCACATGTCTGGAAACCTCTCAAAAGAGCTAGTTAACCTTCTTTTTAAGGCAAGGTTAATGTGCATCTGTCCAAACAAGGCCAGGGGAGTAACTGGCTAGAACACAGCACCCTCCGTTGCTCTGTGTGTCACTAACGAGTATTAATGCAAGCTAATTGCCCCACTTCAATTCAATTCAGTTCTGTTTGACAGCTGGCACCGTAAATTATCTGAGGGTAATCAGCTGGCTAAAGCAGTACCACATAGAAAATTACAACTGCATTGTGAAATGGCATTTAAAGACTGGAAAAACGCCATGTTAGGGGTGCCACGGTACACAAAATGTACAGTTTGGTACAATCCTTGGTTTTAGGTGCACAGTTTGCCATGATTTTGGTACAGCAGGATGAACAGAATTTGTTCAGAAATTATTTATTACCCCGTACACAATTCGGAGCAGTGGTAAACCAAAGGCAATGTGTCTATTGATGTATCTAAATAACATAACAAAATAAAATACATTTTTAAAACAAAAATATAACATTATTACAATCATAATGAACTAAATCCCACCTGAATACTGTGTTCTCTACTACTGAGTATGATCGCGTATCTGTAGCAATAAACACCTCTATAGCCATAATAATATATATATTTTTTAACTCGGTCTGAATTTCCTGGCAAAACCACCTTAACCCTTTCAACCCTCTCCATTTTTGAGCGTTTATCTATCCCATTAATTTTAGGCTTATTACATGGTATGTACCTGAGTTAGCCACATGTGCTTTATGGTTTTGTTTTCAGGACATTCTGGGCTACTCAGATGTCATAGTTTCATGTGTAAATGCTGAGTGTAAATTCATGTGTAAATTCATGTGTAAATGCTTATGAAGAAAAACTACATGCACCTATTGAAACTTCTCAAATTTCAGTCTCATCTAATAGAAAAATTTGCAGGCAGTACAAATATATTATAAATGTTGAGATTAGAATCTCTATGATGTGGGAATGCAGGAATTTCATTGGGGACCTTTCTATGGCTAGTGCCATATGGACATCAATATCTTTGATTTCCTTTGCAACAGTTATCTGATAGACGGCAATGCATGCACATATATATATATATATATTTGTGTGTGTGTGTGTATATATATATTTATATATATGTGTGTGTGTGTGTGTTTACAGTATTGTTATCGTTTTTCCGCCTATATACGCTATGATTAGTTTTAGGAACTAAGAAACTAAGACTCACAAGGACTGCTTCTGCCTTGCTGCAGTAATCCACTAATAATTATTAACCACTTATTATAGTGTTGCCAACGTAGTGACTTTGTTGCTAAATTTAGTGACTTTTCACATCCATCATTTATCAACTTTTTTCTTTTCGAAAACACGACTAGCATCAAATCTAATGACTTTTTGATAAACCATAGCTGACAACAGAAATAGAAAAAAAATGTAAATGAGAACAGTTTTATTGGGAATTTGGCTGTATTAAAATGAAGTAGATGTGAGCACAAATATTAGGAGAGAAGCAAACAGATGTAAAGGGCTGATGCAAAAATGAGAATGACATCATCAATTAGCACATGGTGTCATGTAGTGACACTTAGCGACTTTTCGAGCAGGCTTTAGTTACTTTCCATTGAATGTGTTTGACAACACTGGTTCCTGGCACTGCATGAAACTATGACACACACACTTGGATGATGTTATCTCAAAAGACTTAGCATATTGGATGTTTCCAGCAACATATCCAAATTTGGTAAAACAGACCCAACAAACTTGGTTTTGGTCTTATATACTACTTTCTCCCCAGTGCTAATGTAATTTTTGGGAAACCAAAATGTTCCCAAACCACAGATGACTGTAACAAGAACTAGCTGTAACCAACTCACAGCCACAATTAGTACAATGTTTACTGTGTTGTACTTGTGAATTTACGTTCAGCCAATGTCAATAAATGTATTCATTCATTCCATTGTGCGTACCAAACCGAAAATGATGTACCAAATGGTACCCGATGAATACGTGAACCATTACAGATCTAGCTAATGTGTAATTCCATTCCTAAACATGGTCTAATGCATAACTAATACAACTTTCTTATCTATAAATCATAAATTGGGTGCGCAATTATTGGTTTATTTTTTGTTAGATTGAACATCTGAAGCTTGCAATAGGAAGATCAATCTTAGTATTGTTGTTCTTCTGTTTATCTATTTAATTAATCAGTACTCCGAGCCTTACATACATAAGTAGGTTAATGGGCAAATGGCCGGGTAAACCAATCTCTCTGGTCGCTCAGGTTTGCCACCAGAGCTTGATGTGATTTTCAAGCGTACAATAAAAATGAAATGAAATAATTTTTTTTTATAGTATACTAACATTTCTTGAATAAGGGCTATATTAGTAAAATTATTTAATCATTAAATAGGATTGAGGCTTTAAAAGTGTTGCTGCAGTTCCTGAATATGTTCACTGAGTACCAAGATTGAAAAGGTGGGACAAATAATATTTGAAAGTTCAAAAGTTCTGTTTCTCCAAATAAACTGTGTTCATTACGGTTTTGTAGTCATCTGGTCGTTAGTTACATAGTAGCTGCCAACAATTAATTTGTTGAGTTTTGTAAATCAGGTTCTGTGTTTGTAAAATACGCTCTGTGGTCATAACATGCTACAGGAAATTTTCAGTAAAATATGACTACCAATGCTTGGGCTAAGGAGCCGTAATCGCATGGGAATGATAGGGACTTGAATCATAAAAAGTATGACTTAAAGTCAAGAAATTTTCACTCTCTCACACATTGAACAAAATTTTAAAAAAAAATCTTTTTGCTATAGTAGTTTTCTTACAATATAGACATATGCTGTTGGTTATTAATGTAAATTCTCAATCCATCCCTTCATCCATCTATTTTCTAACCCAGGGGTGGGCATTCTTATCCAGAAATGGCCGCTGTGTATGCGGATTTTCGCTGCAACACCCTAATTAGATTACTAATTAGATTACTAATTAGAATACTGATTGGCTGAAGAGTTCCCACACCTGGGTTTGAACAGCTGACTTAAAGGTTATCCCAAAAACCTGCACACACACCGGCCCTTTGCTGATAAGATTGCCCACCCCTGTTCTAACCACTTATCCTGGACAGGGTCATGGGGGGGCTGGAGTCAATCCCAGGCGGCATAGGACACAAGGCTGGGTACCTTCGATTAGTTGCCAGTTTATCACTGTGCATAATGTAATTTCTCCTTTTTTTTTTTTTTATTTAAAAAAAAAAAAGCAAATATATAACAGTTGAAGTAACACTTCTTTAACAATATTTTAACAGAGTAAAACAAATGGTTGGTTCCTGGTTATACATATACTGTTACGTGTTCAACACTAAGTAAGTGTTACTGCATCATTCTAAAAGTTATACACAATGCAAACTGCAATGACAGTGGCTTACAGAAAATATATCATGGACAGCAGCCTCACTTTCATAACCAAATGTGACAATATTGTAATCAATTAAATGAACATAAATTGGTTTAGGTGTTTTCATCATGGAATGTACATTTCATACTACCGCAGACTGTAACATATTAATTTAATGTAGTATGAAAATTTGAAAACGTGATACACACAGTTGTAAATCATAAAACATGCCTACATCTTGATTTAATGAAACAGTTGCAGAACCCTGCAACTGTAATTAATTATACAACATGTATCATTCTCAACTCATGTTACGCTTGACTCCAAATTCCTATCACACCAAGGGCGTAGATTTGGTTATGGACAGTAGGGACATGTAGGGACAGGTTTACAGACAATTAGGTCCACACCAGTACTGAAACCAAACTGACTACTGTGGACCACCTTCATAGAAGCAAGGAACAAGAACCTCTAAAACAGCAGGTTACACTTCATTGCACTGTGTACCATGCTTGTACAGTATATTGAGTCACTGTCAACCACAATTCATTTGATGGTAGGATAGTGAGTGCAGTGAGCTTCTGTTGTAGATGGTGTCGGACAGGCCCAAAATTTTCACGGGGGTGGGGTATTGACAGTAAAAGTGGATAAGCAGATGATCCATATTCACGCCTCTGGGAGAGAGAAACTAAAACTAAAAAATAAAAGATGCTATCCTTGGTGGGAGGTATTTGGGGGGCACAAAGATTCATTTGCCTTCTCATGATGCCGACCCTGATTTTAGCTGCTTGTTATCAGACTAAGAAATCTGGATGCAGAAAAATACAAATAATATGTCAAGAGGGATAGACATTATTCTAGCCAACTGATGACACGGAATCTGAAAGGTTCTTCATTTCGGCAGAAATCAAAGCAATCACTGTATTTTTCATGTGTGTATGGAAATTGACAAGTATTTCTCTGTTTCTCCACACATGACCAAAGGGTGTACCCACTTTCTGCTCCAACCCGTGATGAGAAGAAAAAAACATGAAGGGTGAGACTGTAACCACTAACAGCAAATTAACCTAACTGTGGGAAAACCAGACTCTCTGTGAAAGGATTACAAAGGATTACTCCCAAAGAACAATGTCAGAATTGTCAGAATTCCCAAAATAAATCTTTTTTTGAAACACAGCAGTGACTTGAGAGATGATTACAACATTTAAAGATAAAGAGTAGCATTGAAATTTGACCCAGTGAGAAATTTGTTTTTATGTTTGTCATATTTTGAACACTTAAAATAGTGTGGAAACCTTTTTGGAAAATGTACTGTATTAATTGTCTCCTTTTTGCAGCTCACTCTAAACTATTAAGTTTTTTTTTTTTTTTCATTTCAGTAACCAGTCAGCCAGGATTTACAAGCGATGAGAGTAACTGCCGTCACACTATATATGAGACATAAGGGTGACATAGAAATGCTATAGGACATAGAGTGGTCTCTTGCACCAGACGAACCCCAGCTATAATCTATCTTTCCAGCATAAGTCCCAACTCATCAGTCGTCATATTTCTCAGGTACAGTTGTATCACCTCCACCAGTTCATGGCAAAACGGTCACCAGAAAGTCATCAACTGTGTTTACAGGTGTAGTATGCATAGTAATGTGACACTGGAGGAATGGTCATGGTCATGTTTTGAAAAATAGTGAGGTCTGGATAGGGGTGGGCAATTTGTGGGCAACATGAGTTGATTTATATAAAAAATAACATAACTTTATAGAGTTAGAAAACAAAGTTTGATGAACATGAAATCACCAGTAAACTAGGTCCATTGGTCCAACATTTTATAAAAGACACATTGCATTACAAAACTTTTCAGCTTTACGATTTCAGGACAGAGCATTCTGTTAGGAACATTACGGCTTTTTGGTTGAGGGTGTTGGATTCGCTGCTGTTATCAATGGCACATTAGCGCAAACAAAAGGGCAGCATACGCCGAAGTGCATCTTGCTTGGAGGTCAAGCAAGTTTGACGTTCACTAGGAAATGGCTGTTGTAGTGTTAATTGGGCAGTTGTGTCTTTTACCACACACCTTGCATGATGGCAGCGGTGCATATATATGCTGATTTAGCGAATATGTTACACTAATTTGCTACTATATAGAACCATGGAACTCAAATGCCTCTCACCCTGACCAACTCGGACATCGAATGGGTCTTTTGAATTTTTTTCAACTTATACCTCAACCAAAATCTTGGAACTCGACCGTTCTTGCTAAAAGATTTATGGGTCGAGACGTGTTCAACTCTACTAATCCGGACCTCAAACGGGTCGGATGACAAATTTTAGCAGCATCTTGACTGAAAACTCGGGACACAACAAAACAAAACAGACCTACTGAAACTTGTACAGATTGAGACGCATCTCTGATGGGCTGACACAAAGGTAAACAGACCTACTGGGATGCTCATACCTATGAATCACCATCAGTCTCGACCGAGTTCGACATGCAAAAACTGTGTTTTGTTTTGTGTTTTATCTACAGTACATTTAGTGATCCAGTAATCGTGACCCCTAAGAAAGTGAGCAGTGATAGCAGGAAACCAAAGAGGAAAGTAGTGAGTGACTGTACAACTTTAAAAGGAAATTATAGCAAGACTTGATGGTGGGGCACATGTACTGTATGCTTCGGTGTATGGGATTGTCGTTTATTTCATGTTTATTGCTTTTGTATGTGTGCTTTTTCATGTGTGTATTACTTTTATATTGATTAATGCATTTTATCATTAGTTAGGTAGGTAGATGAGTTTAAATAGGAAATCATTTGGGAGTCTGAAATGGATTCAATTCATTGACATTATTTCTTATCGAGAAATTCGACTTGAACCTTAACCAAATTGCAACTTGACCAGCCTTCTGGAACAAATTTAGTTTGTGTTCCAAGGTACCACTGTATATCTAACCAGGTTGTTTTTATTTAATGTGTATAATTACACAAAATATGCTTATTCTGAATTTAATTTGCTATCAGGATACAGCATCAGAGTGTGTTTAATGGAAAATTCGCACAACACAGATAAACCGGTTACATAAACTACATAAGGACAACTATTCAGATTACAGCTGAAGCTTTGAAAAAAAATAAAATGCTTTACTTTTTATTAATAGGCTGTTTACTTCTTGTGGTGTTAACGGTATAGTGGAAATCCATATTGTGGTGCACAATCACACCGGTAATGACTATGACATCAGTGTACTGCCCACCTCTAGGTCCAGGACCCAGGGGTGGGTGGTTGGGTCTCTTCAATCACACATTACATACAGGAGGTCTATTTCAGTTTGCAAGAAACACATTTTTATTGGTGTTGAAAATCTGCAAAATACACCATATGTCATGCATGTGCCAAAAGTAAGAGTGATTTTAAAAATAAACAGTTCACTCTGGGTGACCTTGCCAGAGCAGAGAACAAAAACATACTCCCCTAACCCAGTGTGCCTACCTGAATGAATTTAGGTCTATGTCATAAAGAACATTATAGAACCGTACAATATTATGAGTATGAAATATGTAATTAACTGTCACTTTTAACCGTATATAAACATAAAATGAAAGAGAAACACTTGATATTAATACATCATTACAAACTAACATAAAATACACTTGTTTTGATATCCAAGTTTGACTTTGAAATGTTTTTGTGGACCCTATTACTGAAACCATTCCCTTCATTAGCTGTTTATTATTATTTTTTTATTAATGACATTACGTTAAACGTTAGTGTCATGCCCGGCTCGCTCGATCCGCCTGTGTGCCACGCCCCCTCATTTACCTCGTGTGGATTCCTGATTGTCCTCAGCTGTTTCCTGTTTTTGCCATTGAGTCCTGTGTATATTAGTCCGCGTCTGAGTTCGTTTCCCAGGTCTGTCATTGAAGTCTTCACCGTGTGTTTGTACTTGCCCTCAATAAATCCCCTGTTTGTTGTACTTCGATCTGCCTGATCTTGATTCCATGTTCCCTGCTCGCCCGGCCGACACGCAGACCTGACAGTTAGTTTCACATAATCTAGTTAATCTAGCCCATTAGGCGTAAAGCCGCGTAATATGAAAGAAGCCCAACCTTTAACATGGCCAGAGTAGCATAGCCTACTCTTATATTTAACGTGTTTCATACAATTATCTTTTCTCCAGGCCAGGGACGTCATTAGGCCTGTTTCAGGGGGCTTTAGTCGGACTTCTTAAGAGAACTTTAATAGGAGAATGAAGGTATATACTGAGACCACTTTGAGGCAAAGTGGGAAATTTATGCAGCTTTACAAAACTTGATAATGGTGAAAAAGAAAACTATATTTATAAGTAGCCAATACAGAAACATTATACTGAACATATTTGACAATAATAGGAGCTTCTCATGTTAGCACAGGATGTCTAAAATATCCCTTGAAAAATGATTTTGAAAAATAACCCAAATTTTACTGAAATAACATTACATATAACATCATCATTATGATTATAACAAACTATTTTATCTGTACAAGACTGAAAGGATGTAATTGCTAATTTCAGCAGTTAAATGCAGGGGAGTTTCTAGCTATTGAAAAGATCATGGGCTAAGTCAGGTTTACCTGGGGCTTGTCTTTTTTTTCTTTGAAGGAAGATTGGCGTTAGGGCTTAAATACTTAGGACTCTGCTTAAAATACTTGGGGGTGTAGCCTCAAGTGATTGGACCTAAAGACAAAGGCTTAATTCCTCTCTTAATATATTTTCATTCAAAAAGAACAATTGAGATTATAGCCTATGCTAAACCCACAAACAATTTCATAGATATATACATTTTGAAAACATCTATATGAAGTTCTACAACCCAACGATCAGTTTCCGTGGTGAATTTTACCATTCAGTTTTACCTCAGAATACCTCCCGCCTTCTTCACTGCGCTTGTAGCTCGTCTGTTCCTTGCAGGTAAGATCGAGTCTGGCTGAACTGCGTTCCTTTGTCATTGTAAATTAGAACAAAAACATACATTTTCCATTAATATTTATCTAAATTAACCCACTGCAAATTATGTCTACTTTGTTTAGCTTGTATTTATTCAGGGGGTTGAGCCCCTCTAATTTTCAAACCCTGGAATTGCGCCTGCTCCAGACGCTATGTCAGGTCACTGTTTTGGAAAGTTTTCTGCAGATCAGTTTTTCAGTGAAGAGCATGCATGTGGTTCACGCAGCTCATGAATCCTCTATCACGCTGATACTGAATGCTCTAGCTCTCTCAAACACACAGCAGACACTATTAATAACGTATTTGAACTTAATTTTATTTTTAGCTCTTAAAATAATTACCAAGGTCTGGACGTCGGTGACCTCATAACTAGCTACGGCCCTCATAGCAGGCTACAGTTTACACTAAATGGGTTTGTATTACATAACCACTAATATATTTTGGCACTTGTAATACAGTAATTTGGAATGTTTTTATATTTAGGCCAGATATATACACTGATCGGCCATAACGTTTAAATCACTGACAGGTGAGGTGAGGACACTGATTATCTTATTACAATGGCACCTGTCAAGAGTGCCATTTTATATTAGACAAATGAACAGTCAGTTCTTGAAGCTGATGTGCAACTGTAAGGATCTGAGTGACTTTGACAAGGGCTAAAGTTTGATGGCTATACGATTGGGTCAGTTCATTTCCAAAATGGTAGGTCTTCTGAGGTGTTCCCAGTATGCAATAGTCAGTACCTACCAAAAGTGGTCTAAAGAAGGCCAAACAGTGAACAGCAATAGGGTCATGGGCACCCAAGGGTCATCAATGCACAATGGGAGCGATGGGTAACCTGTTTGGTCTGATCCCTCAAAAGAACTATTGCAAAAGTAAAAATTGCTGAAAAAGGTAATGCTGGTCTATGGAGAAATGGAAGCAGGCTGCCTGGTTTGATAAGTCATGTTTTCTGTTACATCATGTGGATGTGCGTTGTTTACATGGGGAAGAGATGGTACCAGGATGCACTATGGGAAGGAAGGCAAGCCAGCAGAGGCAGTGTGATACTCTGCCTAATGTTCTGCTGGGAAATCTTGAGTTATTCTTGGGGATGTTACTTTGACACCTACCTAAATATTGCTGCAGACCAGGTGCACCCCTTCATGGAGATGGTATTTCCAAATGGAGGTGTCCTGCAGAACATGAAAAAACATGACGGAGACTTCAAGGTGTTGACTTGGCCTCCAGATTCCCCAGATATCAGTCCGATTGCACATCTGTAGGATGTGCTGGACAAACAAGTCCAATCCATGGAGGTCCCACCTCACAACTTACAGGGCTTACAGTATAGGGTCTGCTGCTAACGTTTTGGTGCCAGATACCACAGGACACCCTCAGAGGTCTTGTGGAGTCCATGCCTCAACAGATCAGAGCTGTTTTGGCAGTGTAAGAGCAGGTGGTTTTAATGTTATTGCTAATCTGTGTTTATATACACTTAGATTAAAGTGACTCTATAAGGACCTTGAGAGCCTGCGCTGTAAGTACTGTCTCAACATCTGTCTTAAGATGTGCCCACAAGCATTTCACAGTAAGTACTGAAACAAATGGAACTTAATACAGCAGTTCATATTACACTTATCTGATGAATGTCCTTTTCACAGCTTGTCCCTCTCTTTCTCTAGTAATGGAGGAAAACATCAGCAAAAGCAGCAGAATTGGGTCAGTTTTCACTAGCATGCATTTTATTTGGGGGGTTCTCATCGTCCAAGCTGATGCAATTGAGTGACAGACTTTGGACATGGGAATGTGTCAACAACTGCTAGATGTACAGTTTTTGGGTAATATTTTTAAGATGGACCTGAAGATTAATTTCACTTGCATACAGCATCTAGATCTCTCTCATTCTGTAGCAAAGGGTTTGTCTAAGGATTTATCTACAGCTGATTCAAATACAGTGACTATGCTTTTAAATCTAAACCCAAGGCTATGATCAGAAAAAAACTTGAATTTGTAAGTTTCCTTTCCTCTGTATATATAAGGACTTATAATGCAAATACTTAAAATGTATTTGAATGAAAACAGAATAGTTTGTCAATACTCTATGTTAATACATGAACATAAATTTTTGCATTGCGTTCTGCTAATTCTATTACATATTCTAATCACCAGACATGTCCTACATTTGTTTAAAAACTTAATTTCTATCATTCTCATTTAATATCGCTAAATTCGTAGTATGAAGGTTTTTTAGACTAATGGAAACCTACATAATTCACCAACAAGAAATGGGTCAATCACATACATAATCTGTTGCAGGCCATTAAAGGAGATTAATATCACATTTTATATTTTTCATCCCTATTTAGAGCTTTGTAATCAATTTAGAAGTATGACCGCTCAGGTATGAAAATGCAAATACAGTATATGTGCAGGCTTTCCTTTCTTTTGGTATTGGTTGACAGTGTAGGAAACCAAATGTCCTACATCCTCAGAGCCCTATGTGGGCAGGATTCCAACAACGTCTGCCTTAACCTGCTGTCAAAGAGTCATGATGTCTATAGCAGTTGCCTGGAAGAAGAAAATGTTGCATTCTTTGATGCATGCAGTCAATATTAAATTGAACTTGACACAGATGACAACTGGAACCATGGATTCCGGTAAGAAACCGAAATACAAGCATGTAACAACAGAGGTTTCCCAGCCAAATCTGAAACATAAGTCTTGCATCAATTTTTTTCAGGAAAGCCATTCGCTACAAAATAGTATGAAGAAAATCAGTTTTACTCCTGCCTTATCCACAATATATTAGTTATTAGTATATTAGATACAACAGCTCTTATGCAAGACCATGATCAGTGACACAGATATGTTTGCAATATAGATAGATAGAGTTGTATACACATACAACTACAGCTATTATGATGATTAAGTACATTGGGAATGGGTACAGCTACAGAATCCTCCTTTGGATTGAATAGGCCCTTTTGTACACAGATTCTTCAATAAAATGCTACTGACATCTCTCACTGATCTCGCTGCTGACCTGCTGGCTATAGTGTTTGGGTCTCTCTTAAAATGACTTTTGATTGACCCACATAAAAATGCTCTTCACTTTGGTTTATTTCGCAATACTATGTAATGCTACTGTAATGTTCACCTCAATTATGGAAACATTTTGCCCTTGAGTTGTTTCAGTCAGTTAAAACGCACATTTTTTGAGGTAATTCTGGGAGAGTGTTCACTATAGCTAATAGGATTTGTGTGTATTTATTTTTTGAATATGTCTTATAGATTTGTCCCCGGCATTTATGCTTTTGGCCCTAACTAGCCCTTACCTTTTCATAAACAAGGAGAAATTCAATAAGGACTGAAGCTAGTGCTCAAGCACAAAGCAATAAGGAAGTATTAATTCTTGCAATGGTTCAGCTGAAGAGCTGCACCTCCATTAATACTTAAAGAATGCAACACAGCCTACCATAACATCTCATACTCACCAAAGCACATGCTTTCACTTCAATGACAAACCTAAATCTATCTACATAAAACTAATGAACCATTAGTGTAGATGAAACAATTCACATTACCACTGATTATGTGATAAGGATTATGGATAAAGAGCACTTTTAACCTGAGTGCCATTTGTTAATTGTTTGAAGCAATATTTCCAATAATTTCATTTGCATTATAACACATGGCCTCAAAACTGACATAGCCTCTGTTACAGCCAACCATCTGTAGAAAATGCATGCCATTTTACAGTTTTGCTAATCAGGCACTATTATTTCTGGGCATCTTATCCAGAATACACTTTTACACACTTGATTCATTTGCGGTTGCAGATATTTGCTGAAGCAATTCAGTTTTAAGTGGTATGCTCCAGAATATAATATCTGTGATCCCCATCAGATTTCAATCCACATTTGCATTCATCACAGTTCTGTTTGCAGGGAGCATGCATTTTTTACTTAATTCCAGCTAACATCCGGCAACTTGTTAATGTAAATCTCAGAAAATGATGTACTAGTGTGTTCATGTGTATGTGTGCTATGAATTACTTAACTGCTCAGTGCAGATGATGAGGAAGAAAATAACCAGAAAAGATTCTCTCTATTGCCACAAACCACTAGACCATTTAACTAATTTAGAATTTAATAAACTCTTATTTGTTTGTCTGTGTGAGAGTTTTTTTTTATTATTATTGTAGCCTACGGTACAGTGCATGGTATAATTTATTTCAGTTTTACTTTCGTAAGATATACTTCCTTCCATGATTATAATTATTAGAATTTTGCACTATAGCTGCCCAACACATAGTGTGAAGCCATTCATTTGCTAATAGTTTGAGGTAGACTTGTAGGTGACACTAATGTTGTGGAATATAATAACAATTAAACATAGTTACCTATTAAACTAAATTTTAACCATGAAAAATTACATCATTCATCTGTAAGCAAAGGAAAAGACATTAGCGTTTTATTTTCTATCCTTCTAAATATATATTGATGAATATTGTACACAATTTTATTGCAAAAAAATCAATATCCCTGTAGTTTTTGGTTCTTAATGAATCCTTCAGTTTGATGATTTTCAGTGGTGTACGCATCCAAGATAGTTCATTATATTGTAATTACAACATTATTACAACTGTTGAAGTATACTCACATTCATTTCAATTTTAGTTTTTCCTTGAATTGAATTTTTTATACATTATACCATGACTCCTGCTGAATCTGCAATATGATGCATAAGGAAACCATATTTGTAAGTATCCATCTAAAAATGAGGAATTACTTCAAAGATCATCTATAAAATGTAGTAAGGTAAAGAAATCGAAATAATGTGATTTAACTTATTCTTCTGAAGGACTGTTGCTATTAGAGCTACTGTTTTAAATTTTATTTATATATGCTCAAACACCCTGATTAATGTTATACCAGTAAGTGAAAGTTTGGCTCACAGTTTTCTTTAGCATTTTGCTAGTTTTGTGGCCATCGTGGCATTGATTGAACTAAATACAGAGGGAATATAAGGTCAAGCCTTCTGCATTACTGCCACAAGAAAGTGTGACATTATCGTCAAAAGTGTGATGGAAGTGCTGAGAAGGAATGGTCATGGGTGCTGAGTCTGTCTAACCTTTTGTACTGGTGTGGGGTCAGTTTGGTGGAATATGGTAGCTCAGAGGAAGCAGTAGCCCCCTGCTAAACTATGCATGCACTTTTGTTGGACTGCTGTGTTACGTATCGTCACATCATGCATATCCATAACTAATTCATGCAAGACCGTGAGGAATTGGGGCACAAGCAGGGCTGTTAAATCCTGTGAGAGATCTAGAAATCAGCACATTATAAATATATGTGTGAGCGCTAAATATACTAGGCAGGGCTCGTCTACTTAATGTAGGTGATGCGTAGTGTTCCAGGCAGATCTGCCTGTTTCACACCAATGAGATTTTTTTTTTTTGGGGTGGGGGCTTCTGTTGTCCCAGGAGGGAGAGCCAGATGCCTTAAGTTTTGCATATTAACTAGTTCCCTTATTCTCCACACTATGCACGGATCGATATGTGCTTCTCTGGCCCTTCAGCAATCCTCATAAATGCCCTGGCAAAACAACCTAATACCCACAGCCTATATATGCTTCTCCTCTGTTTTTTTCCTCTCAGTTCATTTCTCCCCAGATAAACAGTAGTTTCCCTCTATGTTATTTGTGCGTCTTCATTCCGTTCCCAACCACACCCAACCTCTCCTGGCTCTGGACTCTAATCCAAAAATTTAGGATCTTATTCCTTCCTCAGCCTCGTATTGTGTCGTTCCATTCATCTTTCTGAGCACTGAGAGTCGTACACATGTACTGTGCTTGTACCACAGTTCTTCACACGCGTTTGTTGTACACATGGTCCGTGTACTGTGCTGTAAGCAATAGCATCCATCAAAGGTACATTCCTAGCATCACCATGTGTCATGCTTGGGCTGTATACCTGTGAAATGGGGGGGGGGGGGGGGGGGGG